>CANSZD010003329.1:1090000-2318767 GCA_947648045.1 Beta corolliflora | reverse complement strand
AAGACTCAGTGCGCCCGCACTGGTCCGGTGCGCTCAAGACTGGGAAAGAAGGTGCGCCCGCACCTTTCGTGCGCCCCGCACTCACGATCCCAAAGAAACATTCATCATTAAACTCTCTTTATGAGTAAAGGTTACGCTTTATTTTCTAGTTTCCTTTCTACAATATTTAGGGTTCAGATAGAGAGAAAACACTTTAGTTTCAAAGATGCGGAGATTTGAATGTTGACGATAGCTTGCATTTGAATATCGGGAAAGTATAATTTTTCATTCAATTAACAAAGTTTAGTTTTTATTATCTTTCTGTTATTTTCATGTTCTCACAGTTATTTCAAGATCTTCATCTTCTTAGCTTATATTTACATTTAATAGTTTACGACTTCTTAATCTATGTTAACCTTAGATTAGTCAGGCAGATTCACATTTAATTGCTTAACTCACATTTATTTATGAGTAGTTTCATATCTAGGTTATTAGTGGTTGTTAATTAGGGTTTTAAAATGTTGTTGATGTGATTGTGATGTATGGAGAAGTTTATATGTATTGATCTAGCAGTGTTTGAGACCTTTGTAGATAGATATTGACTATTTATACTTTGGTATTTTGATTTCAAGCTGTAATTGGATTTGAAATAAACTTTTATCATCTCTGAAGAATCAATCATTTCGGTACACGATATTGGGTGGAAATTGGTGGGGACCTTCGTTGTGCGCTTTTCTCAAACTACTCGAATTCTTATCTACTGGCAGAGAATCAGCATCTATTCCTGGAGAGGGAGGATTTAGCCTAGGGAGATTGTTTGTTACTTTGAGTGGTTCATCGAGACTCGCATTTAGATAGAACAAACCTTGCGAATCGCTTTCTCGTTTCATAAATCGGATAATAACTGTCATCAATATCTGGCTTTATTCATAAATAGTTGTTTTGAACTCCAGTGGCTTTATTCAATATTGGCCCTAGGGATTTTTGCCTTCTTCAGCTCTAGCCAAGAGGGAATAACTGTTATCAAAGATTTTTTAAACCTCTCAAATACTTTCTTTCAATTAGGTAGTCTAGACTAGATAGACTCTAATCAATCCCAATTTCCCGTGGATCGACCCTCGACTCAGCTCTTTTACTATTCTCTTAGTAATTGCTTGTTAGGACTACAAATATTGTTTGGGAAGGGTTTAGTGCCTTAACGACACTCCAAAAACCTCAGACAAACATGCCGTTGCCGGGGAAGTTGTGTTATTGATTGAAGTTTTCTCCAGCTTGAAACACCATGATTGATTTTTTTTTACTTTATTTTGTTTAATATTTTTTTTCTCTCTTTGTTTTTATTTATGTGGTAAGTGCTGTTTATATGAGTCTAGGATTTTGTATATAATTATTTTTTTGTCTTTTTTTTTTTTTTTTAAGAGAATTCCAAAAAATGGCAAACTACTTTTTTCCTCAATATGAGGATGAACCATTTTGGAATTATTATCGTGAGATTTGAGAATTAGCCTTTCAGAACTAAGTATAGACTTGAGATTGGGAGATGTGTGAGGTGATGTATGAGGGTTTGAATATGCATACAAGAGAAATAGGTGGAGTCTATAAGCGTAATGGTAGAATTTCGATCCCAACATCTCTTGGACAGCACTTGAGCTTCGGTAATGCTCATATACTTAGATTTGAACATGAATAGACTACTTTTCTTCAAATGGAGATACTTCCTAGGCTTAATTGCATGCTTATCTGCAGAAATTTTTACTCCATCAAAGAAATATATATTGAATAAAGAGATGTACCTACAATAAGAATAATATTTAAACAATCTTCCACAAAGATTCAGCCAAATATTAGCCTAATTGACTAAAGAATAAAACTACTCATATCTATAATCATAATATGACATTTGGGATGGTGATGAGAACCCCATAGTAGAGGAATCATTTATTGAGAAAGCTTACACTATAGAGTCTAATAATGTTGAAGAAGTGATTGATGAGACTGTTTCTACTCGTCCTCTTCATATTCCTTTTAAGGAAACTCACTTAGTTCCTTCTTTTCCATCTTATTCCCTCTCCCCCGAAAGTTTCACCATTGGAAGAGCTCTTGCTCCTATAAACCTTCACAAGACTCAAATGGAAGTCATCGAGACATGATCGAGCTTAAATTTTGCAAGGACCATCAAAAGGAGAACTCGTGCTTTTTCTTTTTATTTGAATTTGATGTTTGTTCTTCATACTTTCCAGGATTCTCTCGGAAATTTCATTATTTTCGACACTCATCTCTTTGGTAAGCATATATACGTATTAAAATTTGTGCATGCTCTTTGTTTATTTCTTACCTATTTAATCCATTGTGAAATGTGTGCTAATGCTTATGACAAATTATCGAGATCTTTGTCAAATTATTTAGTGGTAAAGTCTAGCTAATGATCCTAAAGAGAGCACTTTTCGAGGTATTATGAGACATTTCTCCCGATCTTATTTGGTTTGGATTTTTGCTCGATTTTGTGCCCTTACTTCCTCCACTTACTTTCTCTTTTGCTTACGACTCCGGAATGGAGTTTGTATTGAGCTTGGGGAGTTAGCATGTGTTCTCTCTATCTCGACTATTTTCTTCCCCTCTTGGGTAATTAGGTTCATATTAGTGTATTTGCATGTGGGGGTTTGCATAAGAAAAACTAAAAAAGATTTTATTTTTCTTTTCTTATATTTTGTGCTTCTTCTTTATTGGCATTTAGATTAGTTTGGTTGCAAGTATGATTTGTGGCTAAAGAGTTCATGACTCTGATTGGAAGACCTTCCTTATATTAGACTTGATAGATTTGGAAGCCAGTTGTGACTTTAGGCGTCTTTTGAAACCAATAACTTTGGTAGAGTCTCTTTGAGGTTAAGCGAGTTTGGATGAATGGATTACCCCTTGCCTTGTGCGATGAATCGGGAAGAGAGCCAAGAACCTCGTAAGACCCACTCCCAACCCTCACCATTGATCGCCTAACTTGGGACTTGCATTTTCCACTCCCACAGATTCCATAAAACGAGCCTCTAGGCGAATCAGATTTAGGGCGTTTCTTTTGTTAGTAATAGGAGCTACGGAACCAAAAGCTTGAATACTCCGCATGATATTAAACGTCACAACCCATCGAGCCTTTCTATCCTATTTTTGCTTAACCCACATAATGAGTCATGGCCAAACTTTCCCCAAAAGTGGAGTACATGTGTAGTTTTTGTTGAGTTAAGTGGTTTTGATATTAAGTCTTGGTTGAAAGAGAGTTAATGTGCTTGTGACGATGGTAAAGTTGAAAAATTTTGTGAAATGAAAGACAAAAGATATAAAAGAAAGAAAGTTCTTATTGTCGGCTTTGGTTTATTATTGAAAATGAAAAGAAAGAAAGATCAAATTGATGAGAAAAAAGGAAAAGTTCACAAAGTGGGAAAAAGAAACAAGTGAGAAGTCAAAGCTATGTGAGGGGATTATTTAATTGAGAATAGTAAGTCAGACTAAAGCGGGGGAGTATTTACCCCTAGTTTGTACTCCACCACCCTTTTGCACAACATGCCAGAATATGATCCACACCCCCTAACCTAGCCCCGTTACAACCTTAACAAAGCCCACTGTTGACTCCTAGATTGGTCTTGATCTATTTAGTAGTGGCGGGTGAGATTTTTTGTGCAAGTCAGCTGATGAGGGTCATCAAAACATGGTAGAGGCGAGCAATTATGGTCGAGCATCCTAGGAGGAGTCAAACTTGGGTCTTGGAAGTGGAGAAGAGTGAGAAATCATTCTGGGAAAGCTTTCTTTCAAAGAGACTCGGTTGATCGAGTGGATTGAGACCTTGGAGTCACTCTTGTGCTTCCTACAATCATCTTCCCTCATGTGTTTGGTTGGTGTCCTCTAAATCTTGATATGAACTCATTTAGCTTATGTCATGTTAGGAACCCCTTGAATATAGAGCATATAGGTTAGGTAGTTGAATGTCTCCCTTTTCACTCTCATTCTTGGTGCACTTGAGGACAAAAAAACGCTAAGCATTGGGGGAGTTTGATAAGTGCGTTTCCTAACGCACTTTATTACCTGCTCTTTTGGCTTGTTTTAGCTCCCTTTCCTCCTTTTCTTCCTTCTTTCTCCTCCTTTTCCCTTCTATTTCATTCACGTGATCATACTTGGTCATAGTGACATTTTGCTAGGTTTTCGATCTATTTCGATCGAATTTCTAGCACATAAGCCTTTCCCATGTTTGTTCGTGTTGTGAGCCATTGCAGGGATACCCTTTTCAGCTTCGAGAAATGGGAGACATGGCATAGGGATCGAGCTAGAGGCTGAAAAGGTAGCACGAGGTGCGCTTGGTATGCCCCGGACACGCTATGGTGCGCCCGTGCAAGCCACCCGGTGCGCGCCGCACCATCGACGACCTCCTGGAGCACAAAACGGTTACATCAGTGGGCTAGCACCTTAAATCGGGTGCGCCCGCACCTTAAATTGGGTGCGCCCGCACCTTCATCACGCGCCCGCACCACTTTGGACGTGTAAGAGCATCTACTGGCACGGAAGACTCAAAGGCGACACCCGGGTGCGCCCCGCACCTGAGCAAGGTGCGCCCGCACCCCCTCTTTTGGTCACGCCCGCACCTCACGATCCGGAAGAAAACATTCGATCATTAAACCCTCTTTTGGAGAGGAGTAAAGGGGTTACGCTTTATTTCTAGTTTCCCTAAGCACAATATTCTAGGGTTTGTATTAGAGAGAAAAACACTTTAGTTTGATGGAGATTTGAGAATTGTTGATCACTAGTTTGTGATTTCCAATACATTCAAGGTACTTTTCATTCAATTCAATTCAAAGTTTTAGTTTTTATTTCATTCTCTTGGTGTTTGTTTTTATGTTCTCATATTATTTAAGATCTTCATTCTCTTAGTTTAATAATTGCGATTTCTATTAGTTTAATAATTTCTTAATCATGTTTAACCTTAGATTAGTCATAGATTCATTGTTTAATTGCTTTAACTCCATGATTAGTGAGTAGTTTCATATCTAGGGTTGGGTGAAGAGATATGAATTAGGGTTTTAAAAATGTTGTTGATGTGATTGTGATGTATGGAGAAGTTTATGCATTGATCTTGGTGTTTTGAGACCTTAGGATAGATATTGATCACATTTATACTTTGTATTTTGATTTCAAATGTTCTTAAATCGGATTTTGAACTCTTGATTATCATCCCCTCTAAAGACTCACAATTAGATTCATAACAAGATATCAAGTAGAAATGAAGGGATCCTTCATTAGGGGTTTTTCCAAATCATTTGGAATCTCCTTGTCGCTTACACTAAACGTCCATCAGTCCGAGAGGATTAATAGATGGTCGATTGATGCGAGGCACGATCGAGTGAGAGGACTCAAAGTATTTAGAGGAAGCTAATGACCTCTCATGACGCCTCTTCGTTGCTTCACAATCGCATTAATAATCATCATCCCAGTTCTTATTCATACTAAGTAGCCTTAACTCTAGTGTCTTTATTTGATATTTAAACTAATGATTTTCGTTGTTACAGGCCCAGAGAGATAGTGTTGGATATCACCAAACATCTTTTAAACCCCCCCGAATACCTTTCAATTGGGTAATTGGACCGATAGAGCTGTAGTCACGCTCACTTGTGGATCGACACCGACTTGCTCTTATTACTTTTGCACTGCTTGTTAGGATTACAAATATTGTTTGGGAAGCGATTTTTAGTGCCTAGAACGACACTAAAACCTCTTATCATCAAAAGGGCATTTCGTGGGGATATACCTCTTTAAATTTTTTTTGGGGTTAGGATATACCAACTTAAATTTTAAGTTAAGGTCACTAAAAAGCACTTATTCCGAAGAAAGTTAAATTCGGCTCACTTAGAACTAGTAACGAGCCAATGGCGCGAAAGTGACGGTGAGGAAGTTGGAAGGAACAAAATGAAATAAAAGCAATTGAATATCACGCACTATACAAAGAGTAATTAAACGAAAGTGGCTAAATTTGACCTGCCGTCGCAGTAGTGTTCTGGCACCTTTTAACAAAACTTAAATTTAGGATGGATATCCCCATAAAAGCCACATATTACCCTAAATATCCACTAAAGCCCTTGGTGCCAATGAAACAAAAAAATGGGTAATAGTCCTTTACCAAGAAACAAAACCGACCTTATTAAGTTATTGCCAATCAATCATCATCAACAACATTGAAAAGAGAGGAGAGAGAATGGAAGGTAAAATCCCAATCCCAATCCCAATCCCAATCCCAGTAATAGATGTCCAAAAAATAGAAGGGAAGTCGGCAAAATTAAGGAAAATATGAAAAAATGGGGTTGTTTCAGCGTAGTAAATCATGAGGTGCCCTTAAAATACCACACTGGCAGAATGAAAGCAGTGTCAAGACATTGCTTGAACTTCCGTCAGAAATCAAACGTCAGAATGGGATGTGATCCCAGGTAGCGGGTATATGGCACCCAGTGAAAAGAACCCACTTTATGAAGCGTTGGGTCTTTTTGATGGCTAGCCTATTTCTCTTTCTGTTTCTAATTTTTTGCTCAGCTCCAAGCTTCTTCCCACCAAAGGTACTCACTCTTTTCTCTTCTTTTTCTTTATTTCACTTTTGGGTGTTTTCTTCTTCCTTTATTTATTTATTTTGCTGGGCGTAATGCACCAGGGGTTTCCGTTGCACTTTACCCAAAATAAAATAAAGATAAAAATAAGTTGGGGTTTCTGTGCGAACTAAAGAGGGGGGAAATGATGTCAACTCACTATTAATTATTATTCATCCGTTTTTATTTAGATGGCTATTTTATTTTTAAACCATTTATTCGTATGCTGATTCAATTTATCTTTTGGGATTTGTACATAAGGAAAAATATAGTTAAGTGAATTCTTGTTAAATTACATCAATGTATATTTTACCAAATATGAACTTTTTGTAATTTTTGCTTAATTATAATTAAAGATATAAATATTTAAAATAAGCAGTATCGACAAACAGTGTCATTTAAAGAAAACAGATTATAAAAAATAGAGGAAAGATAAACTAATAGGTCTTTATGTTAAAATTTACTATGAGCTTGTTGCAAGTTACCAGTGTCTCATCAGTGATATGATATGTGAATACTGAAATACTGGATAATAGCACAATAATTGAGCAAGGTATGATATTATATCAAAGTGGTACCAAGAGCTCATTTTTTTTAGATAGGTTGGAATTCACCTCAGGAATCTGAGTCTCTTTTCCTTACCATAATATCTCGTAGTAGATTTGTATTTTTCTTAAAGACAAAAAGTATAAGTATTAATGACACGTCGGGGTGCTAATCTAGACGATCGCGAGAAGAGTCCTCAAGCTCGACTCTGTATCAAAATTGCTCGCTCGTACTCGTTCGTGAAGCTCGCCAAACCCCTCGCTCGACTCGAGCTCGGTTTGCTCGAATAACTCGACTAGATTGCTCGACTCCGGCCCCGGTTTGCTCCGAATGGCTCTACTAGATTGCTCGACTCGAGCTCGACTCGAATACCTCGACTCGAGCTCAAGAGGCTCACGTATTCGAGTATTCCGACCCAACCGAGCTAATGGCAAAGTCAATCTAAGGATATAAACCAATGTCATTATTTAAGTTCGTACCTTAATAGGCCCATATACAATAGTAGTATTTTTAGGCCCATAAGGAGACTTGAATAAATTGCTTGATATGAGTAATGTTTTATAGACTTTGATAGCTCCTATTTCATCATCATACTTAATCTATGGACTAATGTTTCCCTTACTTTGCACCTTTCACACGGTTTTACCGCTTTTTCCCCCTATATGTTGCTTATTTGTTAATGAGATCACCTAATTTCATCCTAATTTGAATAAAAAAGCGAGGTATTTGATTCATATTTTCGACATTATAGTTATAGAAGGACTTTATTTTTCTATTGTATTATTTAGATGTTTTTTTTTTTTATATTATACTTCCTCCGTTTTTTTAATTGCACCATTTGGTTCGGGCACAAAAAACAAGAAAAGAGGTGAGAGGGTGAAAATGGACATAAATGCCCCTCAATTACTATGGTAGGTTGGATAATTAAATGGGTAAGTCAAGAGAGGTAAGAAGGTAAATTTGGTCCAATAAAGTTTACCATAATAATAAATGGTGAATTTAAAAACAATCACCCATGAAAGGAAAGTGGTGCAGACGTGCAGTTACAAAAATAGAAGTATAAAATCAATTCTAGAATAAAAAAAAACAAAAAAATTATCGAGCCGCCCGCCGTAACTATCGAGTCGAGCACGGTCATGCTTAAGCTAACTTGTGCTCCTTGGGTTTCAACCAGTCAAGCAGTAGTCGAGTTTGGACCGAGTGTTGATCGGAGTGGAGTTCAGCTGATGGTCATTAATGCTTAATTTCGATTAAGACCCCTAGTCCCCTACGACACGTATTGATGGTAGAAGTGTGTTTTGGTCATAGATTTCCAAATGAATACCACTAAAAATGTATTTAACGCTTATTATTAGTGCATAAAGTTATATATATATATATATATATATATATATATATATATATATATATATATATATATATATATATATATATATATATATATATATCATAATCGACTAATTATAGTCATGTTTTACAGCATCTCAAAAGAATTAAAAAGAGGAAGTCATGTTTCACGTTCTATTTTTTTTTACATAGCTGACCATCCAAGGTACTATAGTCGGCATTTGTTTAATGGGATTATGGGAATGTAAATTTAGAATTATTTTTGTGGTGCAATGGAAATTTAGAAATTAAAAATCTGGACCGACAATTTCAAGTTCTTTGAACTTTACTTGACGATTCTTGTTTTAACTTTTTCGGTTTGTGGGCCTTGACAGTAGGAAATGTGCACTCAATGACTAAAAGAACACTTATTAATAATATAATGTATTCAACCTTGTGACTAAGATAAGGATTTTTGTTACGCAATTTCCATAGTCCAATATTCAACCCAAGTTAAAGCTACATATGGCCATATAGGAACGGTCAGCTTACACACGTTTTTAAAGAAATAGTACACTGTTGGATAAAATTAGGGGATATTTCGCCGTATCCCCGGTTTGGCGTAATTCCAAGATACCCCCTACATTTGGGTCTCCTGATAACCTTGCGAGGTTTGTGTTTGGGCTCAAGATCACTTCTTATGGGCGAACCCTAACGCCGTTAGGTTTTCGTCCATAAGATCCCAATTTTCTCTCCTCCCATTCCCCCACCCACTTGCCAACCCCCTCTCACCACCGGCCGACGGCCGGGCGACCACCACCCACTTCGGTGTCGGCGACCCTACCCCTCCCTTCACCGGCCGTAACAAAGAAGACCCGCGTTGGCGTCGGCGCCAGCGAACCCCACCCCCTCTCCCTTTCCCCCACCCTTGACACCCCACCCTAGCCCTCCCTTTCCCCATTCTCAATCTCTCCCATCCCACCCCACCCCCGACACCACCCCCTCCCCCTTTTCCCCCTATCGGAAATGGCCCCCCTTCCCTGTCCCCCATCATGAGTCGACCCCCTCCTCTTCCCCACCCGGATACGCTTCCCCCAAAGCCTTAAACCCACCCTCAAACCACCCTAGGGTGCTACCGTGGTCGTTGTTCTGCTGTTTCCGTCGACGCACAACGGTGAGGAATCGGGAATGGGGAAGGGAGGGGGTAGGGTCGCCGGCGCCGGAGTGGGTGGTCAAAGGGGGGTTGGCAAGTGGGTGGGGGAATGGGAGGAGAGAGAAAATTGGGAATCTTATGGACGGAAAACCTAACGGCGTTCGGGTTCATAGAAGTAGCTCTGCTCAAACACAAACTCGGGTATATGAGAAAATTCCCAAATGTGGGGTATATTGAATACGCCAAACCTCGTGAAGCACTGCGGAAATATCCCTAAAATTAGTTGATGGCTATGGTGTTCGGGCGATATTCCTAGTAGTTGTAATTTACCAGTTCCCGTTTTGCATATTAAAGTCTAAGTTTGATGTTGATATCCAATTATCCACGTTTTACTTTCTTTTTGTTCTTGAATATGAATTATTAGTATCTTTTGTAGTTGCGACTTGTGAAACAAATTAGGATAGGCTGTTAGCAAATTTTTAACTCTAAATGTTAACTTATACTTCCTCCGTTCCATAATAAAAAAACACTTTACTATTTTAACGTTTCAAAATAAGTGAAACATACCTTAAATGGAAAAAAGAAAGTGACAAAACGACAAAGAATCCATCATAAACTTGTGTGGTTTACTTTTCTCTCCTCCTTTTGATAATAAAAAAGGTATTTTACGACTTTTGGCTTTTGAAAGTGATGTTTATTAAATCTTGCGCCCATTCCCATGTTTCACTTATTATGAACCGGAGGAAGTATAAATTTAGGCCTGTTCTCCCCGACCTTATTTTCGGTTCGCTTCGATTGCACCGACTCGGCCTAAAATTTTTATCATTACTATTAGTTATAATTTAATTGAATTCATCCGCTCGCTTGCAATCGGTCGCTTCAATTGAATTGCATTCAGTTCAGTTCAGTTGTTTTATGCCGAAGAGAACATGCCCTTATTGACCATGAACTTAACTTGTTTAACTTATTAGCCTTAAAGTTAATATCTTGATATAACTAAAGTTTCCAAAAATAGGTGGAAAACAAGGTGTAAAATATAGCCTTAGTCTACGGGCTTGCTTCGTTTGCATCGCGAATGATTTCAAAATCTATCTCCAGGGGCGGATCTAGTAAGTAACAAGGGGTAGCATATGTTACCCCTAAAAAATAAAAAAAAATAGGCTGGGAGAAAAAAAAGAAACACCATATATACAAAATCTAGCAATGTTTTACCGATGAAATCTCGCTGCCGCATGGTAGAAGCACTTTTCAAGAACACGGAGGTCTCAGGTTCGATGACTTGGGTAACATTTTGTATCTACTTTTGTTCATTCTCTTTTTTTCCTTTTTCTTTTTTCTTTTTTCTTTTTTCTTTTTTCCTTTTTCTTTAATTTCCCCTATGCTCTAATCTTTTCCATCTTCCACAATTACACTTGTAAATTTAAACAATATACTACCTCCGGTTTTTATTATTTGCAAACGATTTGACATAAAGTAGAGAGAGAAGATGTCTAATCGTTGCAAATAATAAAACTGCAGGTAGTAATAATACTTCATATTACAACAAACTTTATTCTAATTATAGTTGCCTTTCATTATATTATAAATCACATATTATAAAGAGGTTCAACCTTTTATAAATCACATTATAAAGAGAATCTTCTTGATTTTTTTTATGATAAAGTACCCATGGATTTTTGTATTTTCTATGCTATATTATGAATATTTTTTCTTTTCAAATTGTAGCTTTGAATTTTTTTTATTCTATATTGTACCCCTCAGTTAAATCATCGTTAAGTTTTTCATTAGTTTCTTATTTTTAGTTCTTCAGACTTACATTATAAGGCAGAGAAAACTCTTCGGCTTTAAAAGGATTGGATACAATAGAGTTGTAGGGTACGTAGAGTTTTTATGGGAAGAACTCTCTCATAATGTAAGTTTAAAGAATATAGAATTATGAACCATATAATAATATAGTGTCGTATTTTTAAAAGGGTTATAAGTGTGGTTAACGTGAATTATGTTCTAGTATTATGAACCGTTATTTGGTTAGTTATGCTACCCCGGATTGAAAATTCTGGCTCCGCCACTATCTATCTGTTTATTTAGTTTAAGGTTTAAGCCAACTTTACTGATTGTGATTACTGAACAGGGAGATAATAGAAAGTTATGCTGAAGCAATATACAATTCTGCAACGGATATTGCAAGTAAGATAGCCACCAGCATGGGTTTGACAGGTTACAGTTTTGAAGGTTGGCCTTGTCAGTTTAGGATAAATAAGTACACTTTCACTCTGGAAACTATAGGCTCTTCAGGCGTACAAATCCATACAGACTCTGGATTTTTAACAATACTTCAGGATGATGAGAATCTTGGTGGTCTTGAAGTTATGGATGAGTCAGGTGCATTTGTTGCTGTTGATCCCTCGCCTGGGACTCTTGTTGTCAATCTTGGAGACGCTGCCGTTGTAAGTTATTTTTCACTTCAACCCTGTTCACTTCAACTTTAAAATAAAAAATGGGATATTATCTCAGATAACCCTGACATATAGCCCTTTTTTCCAAATAATCCCCACATTGTCACCCCTAGGCCCTATCGCAGATAACCCTAAATTTGTAATTTGTCATTAAACATGATGGAATTACAAACGGCGTTAACTTGGTTTGACTTTGGATGTGTTTTGGCGTCATTTAAAAGGTGGTTGATGACATTAAATGTGAAGAAACTGGTTTGGCGCCCTATTAGTGGTCTATTGCCAGCAATAAAACTCTTGAATTGTGCATCAAAACTAATGAACATCGTTTTGAATAGCCATCAACCACCTTCTTAAATGGCGTCAAACCCATCGAAAGTCAAACCACGTGTAATTCCGTCATGTTTAATGACAAATTACAAATTTAGGGTTATCCGCGATAGGGGTGACAATGTGGGGTTATTTGGGAAAAAGGGCTATATGTCAGGGTTATTTGAGATAATATCCCATAAAATTGGTATTTAAGTGAAAATCAATTTTGTTTGATCATATCAAAAACAGACTGGACCTAAAACCCAATTCTATCCATACTTTCGTAGGACTCGGAAACCTTTGCATTTAGAATATTAAATGTCAATATGATAACTTTTATGCAAAGGAAAAAAAACTTAATTTATCTTTAACATTATTTTTGTTGGACTTACACTTCATTTGTTTGTGTGGTTGGACATGACTATATGGATGACTATCCTGATTATGATGATGCTTACCTATTGCTATGTATATTTTGTGGATTTTGGTGAGACATGTATATGTTGTACTTAAAATTTTTAAATGTAAAGGGAAACTTGTAATCCCTTAACGCGTTGGGTCAACCAGAACAGTTTGGGTTTGAACAAACATGTCTCACCTGTACCTGATATGAATCGACTCCAAAATAATCCTAACTTGATGAAATATGACTCAAACCTTACCCAATTGACTTGTTCTATGCGTCTAGTTTAAATTAGTGTATTTTTTTCACTTGAATTTTTTACGTTTCTAAGTGGCATTCATGACTATTGATTATATTGTTGTTACTATGATAGCCATGGAGCAATGGAATTCTACGCAATGTGCAACACCGGGTACAGTGCAAGGGTGCTGGAATACGCATGTCGATTGCAACATTCCTGTCACCACCACCAAGTAAAATAATCGAAGCACCTTATGAGTTTGTTGATGTTGAGCACCCTCGCCTTTATGCTCCCGTCACTTATGAAGAGTTAAGGAGGCTTCGCGCTTCAAAAAAGCTTCATTGCGGGGAAGTCCTTGAGCTGGTACGTCTTGCCGAGTAGATCCCAGAATATGCTATGCTCGCTAAACTAATACGCAAGAGGTAGTATAACTGTCTAAGTACCTAAATGTTATGCACAAAACGAGTATGAAAATGACTCAAATATACTTCTTAAAAAAAACGAGGTTATTGGTAATTTTGGTCATGAAGGGTATTATGGTTATTTTCTTGCTTGTTGTGTACTTAACCACTACGAAGTAAAATACCTTTACAAATACTACCGACCAGAGCACATGCCTTTCATTCGTGTGTAATTTTAAAGTGAGAGTTGTTATGGGTTGTGATATCACTTGAAGATGATATTTCACCGTTATAATATTTCTCTTATCTGATGATATAATTAAATTGACGATTCTATTTTGTAACTTAAATCCATTGATGCAGACTGTTATTACTTATTAGTACTATTCTACTCTGTTTAAACAACCTTATCACAATACGAAAGTGATGGGCATGGTTGCTGACAATGCATTCTTTGTTTTTTTAATCATTTACGTCCAATAAATATGGTTCTAAGCCAAATGGAGTGGGGTTACGACTTATAGTAAAGTCTTGGATGGCCAGGTTCTGATAATTTATTGTGAATGGAACCAATAGAAGAAAAACTCTGCCCGTTCCGTTCTAGAACGGGCGCTTTGTAACGGGTTTGAGAGTTGCCGTTCCGAGAAAACCCGTTCTAGAACGGTGCAAGGAAATTCACACCAAAATCGGCCGTTCTGCCGTTACGTAACGGATTCGCGGCGTTCTAGAACATTTTCTTGGCCGCTTTGTGTAAAAACGCGAGGGAGAGAAGGAAATATGAGAACAAAAGCATAAAACTGACTTAAATTTCTCAAATTAAATCTTACACCGGGTTCTTTGTACTCTAATTCGACGCAAACCCCTCAAGTAATTGCATTGAATTACTTCGATTGCGGTTTAAAATGGAAACCCTAATTTTAAAGAAAACCCTAATTGCGTGTGGGAGGTAAATGATGTCCCCTACTTCGTTGGTCACGTCACGGCAAGCAATGTCGTCGACATACCTCCCGGCCGTACGGTATCATAGTCGCCGGTGGACGGCGACCGTCGCCGAAGGTGTTAGTGCTCTCTTTTCCTCTTTGTCGATCTGATTCTTCATCTTCTTTTCTCTCTCTTTTTTTTTCTCACGTCTCAACTCTCACGTGACTACGTGAGAATTGAGATAAATATCTCTTTTTTTTTTTTTTTTTTTTTTAGGGGAGATAAATATCTCTTTCTCTGTCTTCTTTTCTTCCCTTTTTTTAATTTTTATTCTCTTTTTCTTTTTATTCTTTTTTTTTCTTTTTATTCCCACACTCAGTCACATATTTACTATTAATTGCACTATTCTTTTTGGTAGTGTTGTCTTCCATTTTACTTATACACGATCTTGTAAAGGATTCTATGTTCAAATATCATCAAAAGTACCCCCAAAGAGTGTATTTATAACAGTTATGGACATGATATAATATAAAAATAAAATAGAAGAAAAACAAAGTTAAAACGAAGCTTATGTGAATTTTTTTGAAAATTCACGCCGCGACGGCCGCGAAACGTTCTATTTCCCCGTTACAAGCCGTTCCCGCGACAACGCGACCGCGAACGCGACCGCATTTTTTTTCCCTGATGGAAACTGACTATTTCATACAAAAACTGACTTTAACATAGGAAACTAACTATATTATGCAATAACTGACTACTTACAAAACTGACCATATCTTACAAAAATTGATGGTGCAAAAGATGATTATATTACATAAAAATTGACTACATCAAATAAAAACTGACTACATGATACAAGATACGAGACCTAGTAGTGCACAATAAGTTATTGTGCACTGAGTTCATTCAAGTTTCTTTGTTTGACTTAATGTGAATTTACTTCCATATCTAAGATTCTATAGTAATAATTTACCCGTTTTCTCCCGGATTTAAACTTTTATTGGTTGAAAATAGATTGAGATTGAAATAATGCTTACATTTTGCTCGCCTGTCCTCTTTGATACTCTCCCTCATCATTTTGTTCAAAATGTTCTCGACAACTCCGAACATGGCCCGGACAACGGACAACCGACCATGTTCGAAGTTGTGGAGAACATTTGCTTCTCCTACCGCTTCCATCAGCTATCAGAATTTTGGTTCCACCTACCCAATCATCGACCAGCGACGTCCTCCTTAATCAGCGACTCTGTATCCGTTTTATTTGCTTTTGTTTTTTAGGGCATGTAAGAGCTCATAAAGCTCATTTAGTTATAACTTTCCTTTATGTTTGTTTGTATTAGTAATAGGTTGTACTTCGTTGTTTAATTAATGTACGTTTTACAAAAAAAAAAAAAAAAAAAAAAAAAATCCAAACATTATGGCCTTAAGATTTGCCGATGATTTATGGAGTCCACTGCGCTAGTTTTACACCGTGGTTTATGGTTTGATTTTAGAAGAATACAAGCAAAAAGATAAGTATGACATAGTCGTTGTTAGGCTGACAATGCTTTTGTAATAAAATATGGTGAATTGATTAACATTGGTTGCTTGAGCTTCTAGTTTTTCTTCGTCAACCCAAAACTCTACATATATAACCAGTCAAGCATGCATGTGATTCTAACTAACCGCGGAATAAGATTTGCGTAGATGCTACTGTTTGATAATGATCATTAACGACTATTTTTAACTTAATAAGGGGATCGTTCAAATACTTGACCGATCAATTTGAAGTGTGGCTTTTTCAGAGTTTTGTTGTTCTTCTCAAAGTATAGCATTTTCTATCTCATTTAATTTTCTTTTTGTTAATTACAATAAGCATTGTCAATAAAGTTTCGGACCTTGGCATGCTCAAGTACGGAAAAAGAGACTTATACTGGAATACATTTGTTTATCCTGGTAGTTACTCCTAAACCAGCGAAATACAAGCAAAACTAAAGCAAAAAACAATTTTTAATTTACATCGACATTTGACAATCCATCCCCTTTCCCATGTACAAATTAAATTAAGTGGAAAAAAAATGGGACACAATATTCAAGCATCTAAGCCTTGAATTTAAATTAAGCAAAACTTTTCATATAAAATGGCAGAAAAGTTACTAATAAGAGGGAAAAATGACAGCAAAAATGCCTTAGTTGTAGCTGCGGTTTGCTGAGCCAAGTATCCTGTCATACCATGGAGAATACGCTACCACTATGTGGGCTGACAGAATTCGGAGTCCAATTAGAGTTATCATATTGTGAAGATGCGATGGGAGTTGTATCGGGAGACATGTCCGAGCTAATGTCGTCCATGGAGCGCATTGCTGGCCACACGAACGATGGCTTGAAAGGCGGGACATGGGGAACAGGCACCGATCCTGACAAAATTTGCAAGATTGCCTGTGTCTTAGGCCTGTCATCTGCCATAGGGTGGGAGCATGCCAAACCTAGGAGCAAAACCCTCTCTGCTTCCTCGGCTACATACTCTTTTCCCAATCTCTCATCGATTGCTCCTAATAGGTTCCCATCTCGGTGCATTGACCACACCCAGTCAACTAGACTGTGGTATCCCCCCTTCTTGGTCCAAGGGCGGAGCCCACAAGCCACCTCGAGAAACACTGCCCCAAGGCCGTAGATGTCAGATTCCCTAGTGGCCTTGCCAGTGTGGAAGCACTCGGGAGCAATGTAGCCCATTGTGCCATGCACACCCTCCATCTCAGCATATGAGGTTTTTTCATGGTCTAATGCACGAGCTAAGCCAAAATCTCCAAGGCGGGCATTGAAGGAGGTGTCGAGCATGATATTACTTGCCTTGAGGTCTCGATGGATCACCTTCTCGTCATACTCATTGTGGAGGTAGCGAAGAGCGGAGGCTACCCCCTTGAGGGCTTTGAAGCGGAGTTCCCAGCTCAAGGGAACCTTGTCATCTCCACAGAATATGTGCTGATCTAAGCTGCCATTAGGCATGTATTCATAAACTAGTAGAAGCGTCCCAACTTTGTGGCACCACCCTGACAAAACAGTAGAATTCAATGAGCAAGAAAAAACAGGAAATATTATACATCTACTCACAATTAGATAGATAGAAACACTCTAGACTGATATTTTACCATTTTGACAATTAGGAATTGTGTTTGAGTGTTAAATTCGGAGAGATGAAAATTTTATTCTCCAAGCCTATGGAAATGTTGATTTATTGTCTCTAAAGTTTAAACACCTTTACTCATGAATTCGAGTAACAACTTTCAACATATGAATAGAGCTACAGAGCCAACAGAGGTAGTAGAATTAACAAATACTCCTAACTCCTACGCTCTAAGAGAAGATAACAAAAATTTGAAGACGAAATCCTCTCCTTAACATACCCAAACAATAGTAGGTAAGCACATAAAGCCTACAAGTATGATTCTATCCAAACAAAAATGGGATGTGCATTAAATGAGCCGCAAACAGGTAATTCCATATTAATGATAGTGAAATAAATTTTTGGTATTATAATGAATGAAAGAAAAATAAAACGTTACCAAGAATTTTGACGAGATTTCGGTGGCGCAACCTATTAATAATAGTAAGCTCAGCCAAAAAATCATCTTTACTCTTAATTTCATCCCTCGAAAACTTCTTTACTGCAACCTCCATATTTTCAACCGGCAACAACCCTCTGTACACAACCCCATACCCACCTTGCCCCAACTTATTCTTATCGTCGAAATTATTGGTCGCTTTTTTCAAATCCTTATATTCAAACTCTCTCGGCGTACCCGGCAAACTTTTCAAAGCTCCGAGAATATTGGGGTCGGATGCCGCCGCCTTATTCTTCTTATTCCAACAATACCCTCCAACCGCCGCAAAAATCACTAGTATTGCCACAAGCGGAATCCCGACACCGAGATAAAGGGAAGTTTTCCGGCGCCGGAGTTTCCGATGTTTTCAACGGTAATATTCCAGCTTAAAACACAATGAAGCTCGGCGATTTCGTCCCCAGTTGAAGCGGAGAATCCGAAGTAGGAATCCGGGTTGACAATCTCACTGAGATCGATACCGGAAACATTCATGACAGGAATATCCGGCAAACGCGCCTCTTGTTGTTGGTCGTGAAGGTCGGAAATGTAAACAGTGAGCGATTTTCTCTCTCCTCCATCGTAAAAAACCCACACTTTATGGAAAATGGTGCTAACAGGAGCAAGAGTGATGTTGAAATCGGAGAGAGAAACTGTGTGGTTAGATCGGATGGAGTTGATGTTGAGTCCGAGATGGTTATCATCCGGGTCGTAAGGGCCATTTTGAAAAGTATCAAACTCGATGGCTAAGAGTTGATTCAGCGGATCTCCGTCGGAGGAGGAGTTAGTTAAGCCGAGAAACTGTGCGGAACTGGCTGGAGGAACGGTGAGGTTAGGTGCTATAATGAAGGCTAAGCCATCACCGGGAGTAACAGGGGTACCATCGGTGTTGTTGAGACGGTAAATATTGATGAGGAAGGTGGTGTTGAAGGAGGCGACACGGGTTATATTATGGGATTGGGATTCCCAGAGACGGAAAGGTTGTTGGAATAGAATACGGCCGGAGCGGTTCGTAAGGGAGAAGTTTCCGGCGGAGTCGGGGGTGATTTGGAGTGCGGAGTTGCTTATGGTGGAAGGAGGTTGGACTTCGAGGGTTTCGTAGTAGCTCTGGTTGAAGGGGAAACCGAAGGTGTGGGATATGGGTGCGGCGGTGGTGGAGGAAGGGTGGAGGAGGAAGAGGAGGAGAGAGAAGATGAGAGTGGTTGGAGGTAAAATCATTTCCAGTGAGAGTTTTGGTTGGTGAGAGAGTTGCGGAAAGGGGGGAGATTAGAGGGATGGGATTGTGGTTTTATATTTCAATAAGGGTGGTGATTGGTGAATGGTGATTCAACTTTGACCGATTAGTTGTTGAGTAGGCTTTATGAATGTCTCGTGTTAAAAGAAATATAAAGTAGATTATATGTTGATTTAGGCTTTCTTTATAGATAATTAGGTGTTTGAGTTTTCGAAGTTTTTGAGTTAAGTTCGTGTTTTATTTGAGATCCACTGAGTTGAAATGAGAGCTGAGGAGCTTTTGACAGATAGCGAGTTGTCTCATCTCATTCACGAATCTGTGTCATACTATTTACCCATTACCTTTGACGATCTTTGAGCATCTACCATGATTGAACGTAATTTAAATAAGTTGAAGATTCATTAAATTATGAAACATTACTGTGTCATAATGTTACGCTTCCAATGCTAATTAATAAAAGGTAACTCATCCAATGGCATTTAACATTCTGGAAAACTGCTAAATAAAATGCGCTCGAAGTCAATTGCGTTTGTCTCAATATATAATTTTTAATATACCAATCTTATAAAAACTTTTCATTTAGTTGAGTATCAAATATTGAAATGGTTAAATTTGTGTATGGAGATGTAAATTTCTACCTACTGCAATTAGTATAGATTCAAGAAATATTTATATATTTTGAGAACGAAATAGGTATTTGAGATAAACGTCGTTTAATAGAGAGGACAAAAAAGTGATGAAATTGTTAGTAATAATCTAATGTTTTTGGGGGTGTAAAGGTTTTGAGTAATTGATTTTCCATGCAAGTTGAAGCAGCCAGCGAATAAAGAAGGAGCATCTTCTTTGTAGTATTATAGATTATTATCGTTGCTCGTAATACTGCAAATAACGACGACTGCCACCTTGGCACCTTTGCCCTTTGGTGAATTTCGCAAACGGAGGAATATTAATGTATTGTACGACTTTTATGAGTTCCATAATTTCAGAATTGAAGAGATTTGCCGTAATCCATATGTTGACTGTATTCGAGAATGAGGGAGTAGAAGGGTGGTTCATCTTCCACCCACAACAATAAAAGGTCTACGGCTTGAAGGCGTCGAAGATACTTCAATTATCAACTTGTACCTCAAAAATCATTATATGTAAAAGGATCAATTTCATGGAACTACACTTTTATAACAAAAAATTTCAAAAAAACTACCTTATAATTTTTTTTTTCAAAAAACTACCTTATAAAACAAAACCCGTTTCAAACGACCACCAATTGGCGCATCCATTAATTTTGACCGTTAACCCCTCCTTTGACCATCACATGAGTTCATTAAAACTAACAAAAACTCAATTTCAACCCTAAAATAATACAATACAAATCTAAGATGATGACTCACGTGAGTTTTAATGAACTCACGTAACCAACATGTGATGGTCAAAGGAGGGGTTAGCGGTCAAAATTAACGGATGTTGTCAATTGGTGGTCGTTTGAAACGGGTTTTATTTTATAAGGTAGTTTTTTGAAAAAAAAAATTAATAAGGTAGTTTTTTGAAATTTTTTTATTATAAAAGGTAGTTCCATGAAATTTATCCTATGTAAAATCAATGTTTTCCCAAAACAAAATTATCCTACACTCGGATGTACCGCGAGCTTGGATACACTCGAGGCTAATTTTTTGCTTCATTGTTCATTTAAAAACATCCAAATGAAATAAACGTACCAAAAAATGAGAGTTTCAAGTGAGCAAACATTAATCTTTGGGTGTACCATGCACATGGTACACCCGGATATATGATGAATGAACCCAATGTTTTTGGAAAGTATTGCGTTTTGACATGACATTAATTTATTTAGAAGTTTAAAGTTTGTTAATTAGTGAAACTTTTTCTGATGAGATGTTGCTTTTATCATGTTTCGTAATTTTTTTTACTTTTACTCAATATCATATAATTTAAACAGTGAGTATAGTTTAAAAGAACGGGGTCTAACAAATTTACAAGGTAAATTTATTTGATCTTTGAATCTAGTTTTGGTAGAATGAGAAGTTGTTGGTATTGTTCTTCTAATCTATCCCCCCATTGACTTTTTTAAGTCATTCAAATCTATAAGAATTTATAGTATTGAACTTATTTGAAGGTTTTAGATTATGGTAATGAGCTATTGCCTATTTCTCTCTCTCTCTGTGTATTTTTTTCTATCTTTTTTATTTGGGATCTTGACACTATTCACAACTAGTCTTATATGCACGCAATGCGTGCGAAAGCATATACTTAGCAACTTAAATTAATTATATTTCCTATTATAGCATACTCATCAGGATGTAAATAAATTACGAAATTAGAAGTGCCTTTTGACTGTTTTGCTACTTAAACTTGCGGACTTGCAGTTGCTCTTTTTGCTTCTTTGGGTTTGTGGGATATGTGATTCCATCACAATACTGGTCAAATATGGCACCCTTAAAAGAAATCACACCATCAAATAAATGTTGTACTTATTAATTAAAAATTGTGTAAGGATTATGTTTTTCATGTTTATTACCAGATATTAGTCTCAAACGGATTTGTTCTTTTGTTGTATTTTGCATATAATGGAAGGAGATTTTATAGATGATGTAAGGGAGAAAGGGGAAGATATCACTTGTTAAGGTGGACGGTGGTTACTGGTGATGAAGTTATGTATTTTGCAGTTGATGAAGGAACTGTCGTGTAATCTCATTTTTTTTTTATTTTTTTCTATTTTTTGTCTCTATAAAATTGGCGAAGTTGAGTTAAAGTGGTTGTTGAAATTTAGAAACTGGCTTATCTTTATGATCCGTTCCCCTTCTTTTTTTTTTTAGTTTTTCCTTTTAAATTTAAAATATGGTGAATTATGTAATTTTGTTTTGTTGTGGGGGTAATTTGGGTAGTTTAGGTGGACACCAAGGCCTCAAGAGTTGCCTTATATAATAGAGATTAGAGAGAATCTTCTAAATTTTTACAATATATAATAAAAAAATATAGTTATGTGGTGTCTTGTTTGGTTCATTTCTATTTTTTTTTTTAATATTTAATCGTTATAATTTTCACCAAATATTAATGAAAGATATTAAAAATTATAGAAATATATTCACAAACGTACACAAGAAATTGAAAAGGATAAATAAAATATAGAGAGACTATAGGTGAAGAATTGATGTACATGATGGTATGGATGAACTCAATTAATTATGGGAAGTAAAAATAAAAGGAAAAGATGGAGGAAGGGGAAGGAAAAGATGGAGGAAGGGGGAGACTGATGTTGATTGGATATGTGGCTAAGTTTGTATTTGATTTCAGATTATATATGATTACGTTTGTAGAAAATGTTAAGGTGTTGGAGTATGGTATGTGCTTTAAATAATAGTAAAAGAAAAAGAGAAGTTGGAGAGAGAGTTGTTATTTATCTGGTGGAGTGTTTTTATAAAACCACCAAAAACCACATCCTTATTAATATTTAGTAATGAAAATGATTTATTTGTGATAAAGATTGAGTAATTCGATTCCACAACCTAAAATATATTGGCATTACAAAAATATTATTTGCTACTAAAAGTTATATATTTGATAAAACAAAGTGTATCAATAATACATTTGATTGTACCAAAGATTCAATCTAATAGTTTTTTCAAAAAAGAAAAGAAGATTTAATCTAATAGTTTTTTCAAAAAAGAAAAGAAGATTTGATCTGATAGTACAATAATTTTCAACAATTTGTATTGGCACTAATTAGTACTAGAAAGTACTACTAACTTATTGGTACTAGGATGCGTTTGACTAGTATTGGGTACCTAAACTCCATTTGTTAATACCAAATTATTTTATTTCCTAATGGTACCAATCTTCATGCAAGAGAACGAACATGTTCTTTTTTTTTTTTAGGAAAGATAATTGGCCTGAAGATCAATTGATGCTAGGTTATTAACCCGTAAGATACACCCGCTCGGAGGTTGGATACAAAGCGCTAAGCGATCCATAAGACAACATGCCTAAAGGATCACTGCTACCACAAAGTGAAATTCCCAACATATTGTTGGGAACTTGGGATGAGGATTCGAACCCTAAGCAATACCCTGAAATTCGGGTTGGTACTCCATTGAGCACCACCTTACGCTCCCTCTTGAAGAAAACCAAAATGTTCTTGATGAATACTAATTTTATATTACGCCTCAAGAAATTGGGGAGGGGGTGGTTTGGAACTTGGAAGCTACTGATCCCTATGTAGTAGCTTAGTTAGAAATGATGACATTGGATTGAGATACTTTCTGAAAAGTTATAGATCAGTTTATGATTTTATTTGAAATATTATTAAGATGAATAACCTTTGGGCTGCTCTCGCATATATAGTTCGACCTAAAGGCCTAAGCACTTGGAATGAGGAGGGAATAGTAAAGAAAATCCTCTTCCAAATGCCCATCACTTAGTAGGACTCGAACCCCTAACCTTGAGGTTATGAGGTGGAATCTTCACCTTGGTCACAGTTTAGGAATTATTGGCTTCCATAGTAAATATCTAAGGAAAAGGAATATCCAACATATAAAATTTTATCCCCTAAAAAACATATAAAATTTTAAAATATCATATCCCTTTGGGAATTATCACACACTATTACAACACCATACATAATAATTTAATTGGTTACTCGAAACCGTTTTGATAAATTGGGGTTCATATTAGTATCATCTTGTAATTTCATATACTTAATAGATATCAAATAACAGAAAATTGGGTGTAACTATTGCATAATAACTTATGGTATAACACCCATAAACCACCACTTCTTTTGTAAAAAAACTCAAATGACATGAAATAAATGACAAATGACGTTAAATGCATGTCATTATTTGTATAGTCCATGTCATCTTTGTTGGAATCTGTGCTATTATATACGTATGTGACTTTATTACACAATAAGTTATTGTGTAATATGTCACACTTAAGACGTATCGAACTATAAAACCCGGTCTTATCGTTCACGCCATTTTGAGTTAGAAGAAGTGTAGTTCATAGACATGATCAAATTTCACTTTAGTTGACTTTAGGAGAGGATATATGAAAAGTCAAAGGTCCACAAAGAAAGCTTACAACGTCATTGAATTAATTGAATCAATGCATTGTAGATTTGGAGTTTTCCTGTTTATACTTGTTCTTAGGTTAACTTTTTTGATATCAACTTTCACCATATTTCATTACTAATTGATAAAAATAAAAGTCAATATTTTGATTGTCATTGGGTTAATTTCAATGTATATTTTAAGACATTACTTTCTTGTAATTTATAATTGAAAAATATTGATTATCATACGTGCATCAGCAAGTGTTTCAAGTCAATATAAACTATCTATATTGAAATATTTTTCTTCTGGAATAGACGCCAATAAAAATTACGGGTTTAGGATTAAGATGTATCTAACAATTCTTCTCTTATGTAAGAGCAACTCCAATGGTGCTCTTAAGGAACTTGCTAGCAAATAAAAAAATTGCAAAACAACAGAATATAAAATATACTAGGATTATATATTTTGTATTTGGACATAGTCTGTAGAATGACACTTCTACTATAGTTAGGTTTCCTAATATTGTCTGGATATGTTTTAGGTTGTAACCTATATATTATGATCAATGGATATACTCCAACCAAGGGAGTTTACCCAAATCTAGCATGGTATATATCACAACTACACTAATCTTCCTAAAGATTTTTTTCGATCCTCCAACCTTGCACTCGACCCTCATAGTGCCGTGAAACCCACCTTGCTTCCTCAACAAATTTTCCTTGAGCCACCATGACTAAAGACGCTGAACCGTTTAACCCTACCTCACCTCCTCCTCCTCCTCCTCCTGCGGCAAACGCCACCTACCATCCAGCATTGTCTGTCAGCAACATCAAGAACGACATCCCTTTGATTCTTGATCGTGAGAAGGTACATTATTCCAATTGGGTTGAACTGTTCGAAATTCATTGTCATGCCTATAATGTTCTAGTATTGATCCCACCAAACCTCGTCCTACT
Source organism: Beta corolliflora (assembly GCA_947648045.1). Taxonomy (NCBI): domain Eukaryota; kingdom Viridiplantae; phylum Streptophyta; class Magnoliopsida; order Caryophyllales; family Amaranthaceae; genus Beta; species Beta corolliflora. Next base: position 2,293,593 of record CANSZD010003329.1, on the reverse strand, counting down.
GACATGTTTGAGGCTCTCTGGCAACGCCTTGATTCCGTTGTCAAAAAGTGGATTTTTGGGACATGCAAAACTATTACAAACGATACTTTATCGTGGCTCTATAGCTTAGGAAACATGGGATCACCTCAAAGCAATTTTTAAAGATAATAAACATACTCGTGCCGTATATCTTGAAAACCAATTTAATGTTTTGCATCTCTCTAATTTTTCTGACATCACAACTATTGTCAGCAATTGAAAAATATTAGTGATCAACTTGTTAACGTTGATATATAAGCTAATGTCGGAACAAAAATTGGTACTTTAACTCGTGTCGGGCCTTGACAACACGGATTTTGACACCATGGCATCCATGATGCAACAAACAGAGCCGCTCCCCTCCTTTGAAACGACACACACTCACCTTTTACTTGAAGAATCCCGCCGGGCAAACGACATCTCATCCACCGCATCCTCCTTCGTGGCTAACACCACCAAATCTGGCCCTTCAACCGGCAAAAATTCGCAGCAGCAAACTCAGCCACGCACCGGTGGCCATGGTGGCGACCGCGGTCGCGGCGATGGACGAGGGGGCAAAAACAGCAGGGGACGTGGACTTGGTGGCAACACCAACCGCAACAATCGTCCCACGACCCGACGGCTAGCGTCGAGCACAAACCGGCCCTCAATGGGTCGGCCCAATCCCCACCCTCAAACCCCGGGCAAAGATTCCAATCGCGCGGCGCTAGTGGGCCTTCCCTCCGACCCGGTATCCGACAAACGCGGACCTCTTGTCCAACCTAGACCCACACCCGGCCCAACAAAGACGGCAGCCCTATGCCACGGCCTAGCGGCCTTATGCGCCTAACCGGGCATATACAAGAGCCCAGCTTCAATATAGGCCATCCATGACACTCACGTAACTTGGCAATGCATTGTCCACCATGACTCTCCTTCATCCCGATGACGCTTGGTACATAGATTCCGGTGCAACCTCTCACATGACTCACTCCTCGGGTAATCTCTTGCCCTCGTCTAATTTAAGCACTAAAAATTATATTTGTTATTTCACTAGGAACAATACAAGAGGGGGGGTGAATTGTATGTGTAGAAATTAACGTAACTTTTTGCTGAATTATAAAACTTAAACAAAGAAACAAGCTAAAGGAACATAAGGGATTTTTACGAGGAAAAACTTCTTGGGCCCAACAAGAAGAAACAACCTCGACCACTAGGGATTTTAAACTCAACACTTTCACTAATTAGGCCAAACAACTTTGTTACAACCTAATTCTACTTACGGGCCACACCTTGAGTTCCTAAACTCAAGTTCCTGAACAACAGTTCCCTTAACATCTGTTCCTCTCAACTTCACTTGAAGTTTTCTCACTTTAACTCGCTTCACTCAAAGCTTCTCTCTTACAGAACTTCACTCAAAGTCCCCTTACCCCAAAACCAAAATACAATTGATCAATAATAGCTTAGTGGAATAGAGTAAGAAGGCAAAGAACAAATGGCTTTTATGAGAGAATAAAGGCACTGGCACTTTACTTAGTTAAACTCACTAATTCACTTGGTCAGTCACAAATTGGAACTTAATTAGACATTAGTATTTATAACAGTGATTACTTAGAACGTGGGATCAAAACATGAGTTAGTGGTAAAAATATTTTCCCATGATGTTCCTCAACTAGAGGAACACGAACCTCTTTAGTACCCATGATCTCCATGATCTCTGTTAAACATGGGTTATGGAAATTTTACTACTTCCTTAAATTTAGCAACCATTTAGGCAGTAAACCAAAAATCTGATTTAATTAAAAAATATTTCAATTAATAAAACCGAAATAAAAATCCTTTTACCAAAATATTATCTTTAAAAATATTTTCCATAAAACCGAAAAGGATATTTATTATCTTATAAAAATAAAATCTTTTCCTTAAAAAGATTTTCCTTAAAATCAGATTTTTACTTAAATAAAACGGTTTCCTAGAATCTAGGCATAAATTACTCAAGCGACATTATTAACCGTTGTACTGCTTCATCCTATGTCTAGTTCCTTTTAATAGTGTCTAGTTCCTTTTAATAGTTAGTTCCTTTAACTTAATATGACAGTGCCAGTTCGTCTGTTCCTCACAAAGGAACAAATACTCATTCTCATTCTAAATTGCCACAATTCCTTACCATTCTTACTCGTTCCTTTACATTGGAACTAGAAACAAAAAGCCTTGCTTTGGTCTTCTTACTCCAATACTTTTCCAGTACCAAATCTTTGAGCATCTTCACTTAGTCTTCAAAATCCAAACTTGATTTCTTCTTTGAATTAGTACTCTCTTTGCTCCTTTCTTTGATACGTTGTAAAATCCATTCACTTAACAACTTATTAGTTCAATACTTAGTTTGTATCTTTGTTCCTTTGTCATCATCAAAACTAGGATTCAATAATTTCCCCCTTTTTGATGATGACAACAAAGTTACAAACTAAGGAAAATAACAAATAACATAAGAGAATGAAAAAGATAAAAGAATAATTTATATAATTTTAATTAAGGCAGATTAAGGATTTATATTTGCAGTTTTTAAAATTTTCATTTTTCCATTTTTCCAATTTTTTTATTTTTCAAACTTAGTTTGTTCCTGGTATCTTTTCCCACTTTGTCATCGTCAAAAAGATCAAACTCTTGGTGATTTTGGGAAGACTGATATTTACAAGACCTTTAGACCACTAACAAGCACCAAAAAAATGGTTAATTTAGGAATTTCAAAGTTTAGACTTGCTCAAACATCAATCACATAATACTAGCCATTTCAAGTAAAAAATTATGCAATCAAATCACAAACGAAGATAAATATAGCAAAAGTCATTGTATTTATAACACTTGTTCCATAAAAGTACAAAAGATAAAAAGGAAGAAAAGAAAAGAAACAAAAGCTAAGAGTTCCTGTTCCTTGAAGAGAAACAAGAACTAGACATTAGGAAGGGAAGGGGAGTTGTGTTCCTCTACTACTTCTTCTTCAACCACTTCCTCAAACTTCTTCATAATCTCTCCATGATGCCCATCAAGTTGCTGCTTCAAGTGTTAATTGCTTGGGCCATCATCTCCATATTCTTTTTTTGTTTAATCACCGTATCACTAAGGACTTTCATGAGGCCCATCATCTTATCCGTTTTATCATCCAAAGTCCAATGAAGGTGATTATAGAACTTGATCATATGTTGAGCAGGGAGACAAACCTCATTTACCCAACCAAACTCATCCTAAGGAACTTGTTCCTTTCCCTTTGAACCAAAGTCAGTGGGTGGTTTAGGTGGAGGAACTGGGGTGTTGGCTTGGGATGGTCATGCTGTTCCTGTGAGAGGAATATAAGGTGAAGTGGTGGTGTAAAGTGATGGAAGAAATGGAGGTTGTGGTGGTAGGTTAGTAGATGTAGAGGAGAAAGGGTTAGGCTTATTTATAGCAACCTTCATCTGTTCATAACTGGAAGGAACAGTGAAGGATGAGGGAGAGATGGAAAGGATGGTGTTTAGGGTGATTGGTATTTTTGGTGGATATGGAGGAGTTGGTGCCTTAGGTGAGTTTGTAGATAGTTCCTCTTCATCAAATAGGACTAAAGGAGAGTCCTCATTTGAAGGAACAGGTGCAGTTTTAGCAATTCTCAACCTAGAGCTTTGTCTAACACGTTTAGAAATAGGAGGGGTAGGCTTTTTAGCAACTGTTTTTCGTCTCTTAGGTGGCTGTTCCTTTGGTTCAGTAGACTTAGGAACTTGTTCCTCCAGAATCACTTCTACTGGTTCCTCTTCTACTGTCTTAGGCAGTTTTCTCTTGTGTGAGGAACTAGAAGTAATCCTCCCTTGAGTCAAAACCCCATCTTGGACAGAGAGGTCCAAGCCATACAAAGTCTTTTCATTCAATATATTACCTTGTTTAATTCCCAAGGTAGGCCAACCAGTGGTCTTGACTTTGAAGTGAGAAAGAAGAGAAGTAATGAGTGCTCCATATCCAATAACACAATGGTTCTTAATACAGTGGGTTAGATGTTGGATAAAGAGAGAAGGAAATTTTATTTGAATGTGGTGGTCAAGGCAGAACATGTAACTTATATCTAGGAGACCCACCTCATTCCTCTTTTCGCTCGAGGAATGAGTGTCTTTCAAACAAGATTAAACAAGATTTTGTGTACGGGGAGAGAAGATTATGGTTGATCTTAGTTTGGCCAAGAGGTCCCCCAAAGGATTCAACAATATCATCCTCGGGAGAAATTGGAAAAGGAAACAAGACATTTCCTCTTGAAATACATATCGGTTCCTTTGCAAGGAACTTCCCATATTTTTCCTAAAGTTTCTTGAGAAAATTTTATTTTCTTCCCCTAACTTCAGTAGTACATACTCCATCAAGATTGATGAAGTTTGCACAAAACTCGTCCATAGCTAAAGGAACTAAGGTATTATTATATGCGGTTTCAAACAGTATTCCATACCTTGTTCCTTTAGAATTTCAATTCATTGAATTGAACTTTCTTGGCCCACTCAAGATCGACACAAAATCCTAAGACATACCTCGAATCACTTCGCTCCACTCTTTTTTTGGAGGAAGAAGCAACAGCCTTTTGGAAGGAACAGGCGTAGCTTCTTCTTCCTCTTCAACCGATTCCCGGGGTTTCTTCTTCATCATCTTCCCCAATCGGTTTACGTCTTCTCACACTTCTCCTTGGTGACAACAATTTTTGTTCTTCTACCGCCATTTTTATTTTGTGAGAATTTTCGATTTCTAGGGTTTTGGAAGGAGAAGAGGGGTTTTCCATTTGAGAGTTTGTAGGAGTTTTTGCTTTTGGAAAAGGTGAATTGAGAGAGGTTTTTGCCATTTGGTGAAGAGAAATTTAGGTTTTATGTGGTGCGAAGAGGTGTGAAGGAGATGAACAATGGTGAAGTTGAAGCGTTTAAGGAACACAGTTTTGAAAGGGAAGAAAGAAAAAGAAAGAAGATGCATATAACAGTAAACGAAGAGTTACACGCGTAAAATTAAAAAGATAAAAATAACATCAAAGAAAAGATAAAAATTGAATCAATACTTGATAAATCTGATTCCTATATTTTTGGGATTTTTGATTTTTATGGACTTTTTAAGATATGGAAAGAAAAAGAAAAATAAGGAACTTATGCTATAGGAACAACTTATGCTAAATATCAACATTCTTCAAATCATGCATGTTTCTATCACTTAGGAACAATAAGGGGAGTATTATGTGACATTTATGAGTGGCTTTATTCCTTTGAATCCATGTTTATGTTTTGAACATTTTAATTTGCAATGGTCTTAGGCAATCAATCACGATCACTTAATATCACATAGAGTAAGACAAATCAATTCGATATGGGGAATTGGAATAGGGACAATTACTTAAGTTTTATTAAACCTAACTCAAGCCTTAATTTTTCATATCTATCTCTTTGTAGAGGCTTGGTTCGTATATCGAGCAATCGATTTTCAGTTTGACAAAACTCAAGTTTAATCAAACATTTTTCCATATTTTCTTTTAGAAAGTGATGTCTGATATGTATATGCTTAACTCTTGAATGATGCACTGGATCTTTTGAAATACTAATGGCACTTGTATTATCACAATAAATAGGATTACAATTAAAGATTATTCCATAGTCACAAAGTTGTTGTTTTATCCAAAGCATTTGAGAGCAACATGCAAAGCAAGCCTACATATTCACGCTTCGAAGTGGATAAAACAACTGTGTTTTGTTTCTTGGTGCTCCAAGAAACTAAACTATAACTAAGAAATTGAACCATACCTGACGCGCTTTTCCGATTTACAAGATCTCCAGCATAGTTAGCATCAACATATCCTCTTAATTCAAATGTATCACTTCTTGGATAGAAAAGTCCAAGATTATCAGTTCCTTTGAGATATCTAAGAATTCTCTTTACTGCTGTTAGATGAGACTCCTTGGGATTTGCTTGAAATCTAGCACACAAAACAACACTAAAAGCTATGTCCGGGACGACTAGCAGTTAGATACAAAAGAGAACCAATCATGCCTCTATATTTTGTTTGATCAACACTTGTTCCTATGGAATCTTCATCTAATCTAGTTGAAGTTCCCATAGTAGTGTGATTTATCTTTGAATTTTCGAGGCCATATCTCTTTAACAGTTCCTTTATGTATTTTTGTTGGTGAATAATTATTCCTTTTTCTATTTGCTTAATTTGTAACCCAAGAAAGAAATTTAACTCACCCATCATGCATCTCAAATTCAATACTCATAAGGTTTGTGAATTCTTTGCATAATGACTCATTAGTTGCTCCAAAGATAATGTCATTAACATATATTTGAACAAGAAGTATAGCAGTTCCTTTCGATTTTAGAAACAAAGTTTTATCAACTTTTCCTCTTTTAAAATTGCTTTCTAAAAGGAACTTTGATAATCTCTCATACCATGACCTAGGCGCTTGCTTTAACCCATAAAGAGCCTTGTCAAGCTTGTAGACATGGTTTGGCAAATCATTACTTTCAAATCCAGGGGGTTGTTCAACATATACATCTTCATTTAAATAGCCATTAAGAAACGCACACTTGACATCCATTTGATACAGTTTAAATCCCATATATGCAGCAAATGCGATTAGTATTCTAATAGCTTCAAGTCTAGCAACAGGAGCAAAGGTTTCTTCATAGTCAATTCCTTCTTGTTGATTATAACCTTTTACTACAAGTCTAGCTTTGTTCCTTACAATTGTTCCATACTCATCTAGTTTATTTCTAAACACCCATTTTAAGCCAATCACTTTTTGTTGTTTAGAAGAGGGAACTAGATGCCATACCTTGTTTCTTTCAAACTCATTTAACTCATCTTGCATAGTAGTGATCTAATCGAAATCGGCCGGGGCTTCTTCATGATTTCTTGGTTTCATCATTGATAGGAACACATGAAATGCACAAAAATTCCTTAACTGAGATCTAGTTTGCGTACCTTTGGATATGTCACTTATTATGAGTTCCACTGGATGTGATTTTTGATGTCTCCAAGGTTTAGGTTGAAACTCCCTTATAGGAACAAGTTTGTTCCTCTTGAGTTTCATGAGAGGATGAGGAGCCTTGTTTATTTGTTCCTCTCTCAAGAATTGTTGAATCGGTTCCTTCAACATTTTCGTTCTTAGTAGGAACATGAATAGCTCCATTATCTTGAGGAACAGGAACAACATTGTTATCAAAGTTTTGATCTTCTTCGTTCCTTTCCTCTTTTATTCCTTCTTCCTCAATTGAATATGCATCTTTTTCATTTGAACGAACCAAGCCTATTTCAAAGTCATCAACCTGCTTGCTTGGATTAAAGTTATCAGATTCATCAAAGATTATATGCACACTTTCTTCAACACACATAGTTCTTTTATTGTAAACTCTATAAGCCTTACTATGTGACGAATATCCTAGAAATATTGCTTCATCACTCCTTGCATCAAATTTTCCAAGATTATCTTTCCCATTATTATGAACAAAACATTTACAACCAAATGTTATGAAATGTGTAATATTGGGTTTCTTACCAAAATAAAGCTCATAAGGAGTTTTGTTAATGATAGGTCTTATTATGGCACGATTTATTATGTGACAAGCAATATTAACAGCCTTAGCCCAAAAGTTCCTTGGAAGTTCACTTGCAATTAGCATAGTCCTAGCCATTTCCTCCAAAGTCCTATTTTTCCTCACCATTTTGTTGTGGTGTCCTAGGGGCAGAAAAATTATGATCTAGGCCATGGTCTCTCGCTTAAGTCATCAAATTTATAATTTTCAAATTCTTTACCATGATCGGATCTAATATGAATCAATTTGTGACCACTCAAATTTTAAACTCTTTAAGCAAAGACAAGGAACTCATCATAAGTCTCATCCTTACTAGAGAGAAAAATAACCCAAGTGTATCTTGAGTAGTCATCAACAATAACTAGCACATACCTCTTATCATTTCTACTTTGAATTCTCATGGGGGCCACACAAATCCATATGAATTAATTCCAATGGCTTTGTGGTGCTCACTACGCTTTTAGACTTGAAAGAGGATCTAATATGCTTCCCTTTGGCACATGCATCACAAACTTGATCAATATGAAATTTTATAGATGGTAATCCCAAAATAAGATCTTTTGATCGAAGTTTGTCAAGTAATGAAAAACTAGCATGTCCTAGACGCTATGCCATAAGAGTGGATCATCTTCAATAACACTAAGACATGTCAAGTTGTTTTTAGGAACAAGATCAAGATCCACAATATATGTGTTCCCTTTCCTTGTTCCTTCAAATATGACATTCTTAGAGTTAATGTTAAACGATTAAGCATTTTTTCACTATTAAATTTAACAACATTTCCCTTGTCACAGAATTGGGAAATACTTACAAGATTATGCTTTAATCCTTCAACTAGAAAAACATTATCAATGGAATGTGATGGTGACTTACCAACCTTACCCATGGCAACTATGTTACCTTTCTTATTGTCACCAAAAGTCACACTTCCACCTTCATAGGTTGAGAGTGAGAGAAACTTAGATTTGTCTTCTGTCATATGCTTAGAACAACCACTATCAAGATACCAAGTGTTGTTCCCCCCTCACTCCAACCTCGCAAAAATCAACTAGTTGTTAGTTGTAGGAACCCCTTGTTTCGTGGGTTCCTCGTTCTTGACTAGCATTTGTTTTAGCAACCCATTTCATGTTGCTTAATTTCACATTCTTGCCAATCATTTCGGTTCTTAGTTGACATTGAGTTATGTAATGACCTGTCTTTCCACAGTACATACAAATTTTGTCACTAGGTAGGTCAACATATTTCTTAGGCTTGTTCCTCTTCTTGTGATTTTCAAAACCGAGACCTTCTTTTCTTTTAGTTTGTGGTCTCTCAATCCACTTAGGAACAACCATCACTTTGCCTATATATGTTCCTTGCAACAACAAGTTCCTTCTTGAGATTACAGATCTGTTCCTTAAAAACAATTTTTTCTTTATTCAAATTTTCGATCTCAGATCTGTAACCTTTCAAAGGAGTTGATCTTATATAAAAGGAACTTTAAAAACAGGGACAAATTCCTTTAGGTGTGAAATTTCTAAATTGATTAGATAATTTTCATTTTTCACACTCTCATATAATTCCATGATTTTTAAGTTTTTATCAAATAAATCAAAGAACCTACTTTCAACATCCGTTCTCATTTTCTTAAGCCATTCTATATGTTCTTTACAAACTTTAACAACTTGTTCAGTTTGTTCACGTTTTTCACGTTCATCTCTACATTCAAGAATTGCATCATAAAGAAGATCATAAATTTCAGTCCTAGTTTTTTCATCTAAGTCTGATTCAAGTATATGTTGGCTTACCTCAACATTTTCTTCATCTTCTTTTATGTCAGTGTTTGCCATTAGGCAAAGATTTGCTGTTTCTTCAGTTTGTTGTTTCTCTTCCTCTTCAGTCTCTAAATCTCCCCAAGCTGCTATCATAGCCTTTCGAACGTTCGCTTTAGAGAAAGGTGTTTTAGTTTCCTTGTTCCTTTTAGCAAAGCGTTCCTTGTTCCTTTCTTTGGTCTTGTCGTTTTCCCAAAGTGGACATTCCCTGATGAAGTGATCTGTAGTACCACATTTATGACAAGCAGCTTTGTTAGAAGACTTTTTAGTTTTACCTTTGAAGTTCCCATTCTTCATGTTCCTATACATCTTTCAAAATTTTCGGACCATGAGTGCTGCTTCCTCTTCTTCTGAGTCAGAGTCATCTTCATCATCTGCTTTTAGGGCAATGGACTTTGACTTAGAGCTTTCACCATACTCATTATCAAGGTGGAGCTCATGAGTCATAAGTGATCCAAAGAAGCTATTCCAATTTGAACTTAGTGAAGTCTTTTGTTTCTTGCAAAGTAGTGACCTTAGCCATCCATCTATCCTTAGGTAGACTCCTAAGAACTTTTCGAACTTGTTCCTCTGATGAAATAAACTTACCAAGAGAAGCTAACTCATTAATAATGTTAGTAAAACGAGTAAACATCTCTTGTATGCTTTCCTTAGCCTTCATGGAGAACAGTTCATATTGATTCATTAGTAAATCAATTTTAGATCTCTTGACTTCATTAGTTCCTTCATGGGTTACTTCAAGTAAATCCCATATTTGCTTTGTGGATTTGCATCCCATGATCCTATTGTGTTCATGGGGTCCAAGTCCATAATGCAATAGTTTAACAACATAGCATTCACTTCCATTTTTTCAAAACCAGCTTTGTCATATTCAGAGAAGGGTTTAGGAATTGCCTCATTTTTGTCATTAGTAGTTGTGACCTCAAAATCACCAACTTCAATGACTCTCCATACTTGGTAGTTTTCGGCCTTGATGAAAATCTCCATTCTGTTCTTCCAGTAGGAATAGATGTAACACCCCGAAATTTCGCTCCTAAATTTTCGTGTTATTTTACCCTTCATTATTATTTTCCGTTAAAATTATAATATTTTACTTCTTAAAAATATTATATCTTATGTTATTTGTTTTTCAATTTTTAAAATGTTATATTTGTATTATTTATTTGATGAGAAATTATAGATTTTCTAGTATTTAGAAATACGCATTTGACCTAGTATTTTTATTTATTCGATTTGAACTCGTATGGACCGTGCGCACGACTATTTAACGTGAAGTTTTATGTTCCTAAAAGCTGTCCGAAATAAAGTCTTGTATAGGAGATATTTGCAGATTTATTTCAACCTTTGAAATCCCTTTGTAACACCCATTTTATCACCCCATAATTACCCCATCATTAACCTTTATAACCCCCTTATTTATTTCCCCTTTTGCTGCTGGAAATTGATCGGAAAATCAGCCCATTCTTTTCTCCATTCTATTCGATCATTTGAAGAGTCAAAGTTGGGAGGAAAAAGTTCATCTCGATTTTCCCTGCTGCACCTTCACGAAATTGGCTATCACCGGTGATCTAACCGTTGGATCGTTCTAAAATTTAGACAGCATGTTGAGGACATCTGGGACTTCACTTTGACTGGAGGGATTTTGAATGCGAGCGTTTAATCATCGGGAATATTGATCGTAATAGAGCAGCACGTAATGAAAAATTTCAGTGTTCAAGAAGGAGAATGCAAGCAATTGGAGGTCTTCGAAGGTAACTAGCGGCGACCCTAGATCGATTAATATTAGTATAGGAATTATATTAGTTTTAATAGTTGGGTTATTTGGGTTTAGTACCATGTTAAGTTTGGGTAAAAATTACATGATATTATTACCGTGGTTTCATGAAATATTTTCTGGTGTTATGTATGTGATTGTTTTACTTAAAATACATGGAGTTATGTTATGAGGATCATTCGGTTGAATGGCTGTGCTAGAAATGTTATAGAGTTAAAAGTTTCATTATTTTTTTTATCATGATATGCTTCTTGAACCAGTTTAAGTTATGCATAATATTATTGATTCTATTACTTCTAGTCAGTTTCTTTAGAGTGTGTTTTGTAAGGAACTTTGTATTGTTTGTATTGGGATTATCATATGTTTTCGCCTTAGATTATACTTAGTTCATTTTAAGTGTGGGTATGAGTTTATGAATATTACATGATCTGTTGTTGTGGGTTGTTGTTGGTTAGCTTGCTGCGTTTTTTTTTTTGGCATTATGGCTCGTTGCCTCTGCTCACGAAAAGTTCTATATAATGTCTGCTTGCTGGCCTCCCCTTCTTGATGTTCATATGTAGTTGTTTTATGATGGTTTTGGTTAATTATATTTTGGAGATAATGTTGTTATTTGTTAGTATTATTATTATTATTATTATTATTATTATTATTATTATTATTATTATTATTATTATTATTATTATTATTATTATTATTATTATTATTATTATTATTATTATTATTATTATTATTATTTTGAGAAGAATGTTATTTTGAATTGAAATTCTTGGGTTGCGATCCTAGATTTCTGTTGATTTGGTGTAAGGCCTTAAGGGCATCCTTGTTATTTGATGATTGAGTATTATTTTATTATTATTATTGTTTGAGAGCAAGATTATCCGGAGGGACGTAATCCCGAGGTGAAGAACATGCAAACCATAGGACGTAATCCTAGGTATACCTTGGTTTTGTTGTCGTCCGAGAGGTCGGTGGGGACGTAATCCTACACCGCATCGGGAGTATGGCCATTCTTAGACACGGGCGAGAGGGAAACGTAACCCATAGGTCAGTCCGGGAAGTTGTCGACATTACCATAGGAAGTGGGTTGTCCACTAGCGTTCAGCTCTCTCTCTCAAACTAATTATATTATTTTATTATTTTAAACCTTGGTGGTTTATGTTGTTGATACTTGAGTTTATATATATAAGTTGTTTATCCATTTTATTTATTTTGTTATCTTTACTCAATTTATATTTAAGCATGTTGTATTATCTTTGTTTAAGTGATTTATTTGATTATCTGAAGTTTACTATTGAGATATTTTTGTGTGACTTAATTATTAAGGCTTTTTATAACTCTTATATGGATCCTAATTGGGCTGGGAGAGCTGTTTGTTACTCCCCACTGATTGTGGATGTTTGTTGATATATTTTGCAGGTGATTATTTCGTGTTATGGGAAATGAGTTAAAGACTATTTAGGATTTTTGTTTGAGACGTTTTATTTTATTTATAGTTTTTGCATTGGGTTTATGAGGTTGTTTTGCCTCCTTATGGATATTTTGGATTGTCTTAATTGGGTTTTATTTTTATTTAGTTTAATTTTAACCTTTCTTAGAGTGACATTTCCGTCAGGCGATATTTCCGCTATCGCCATTTGTTTAATAAAATGTTCTATTTTTGTTTATATTATGTTTATAAAAGGACGGACTGTTACAATAGAACTTCCCATTGAACATAGGAGGCCTTTGCGTGGAGTAACCTTTCTCAAGTTTCTCGGTGGTATTCATTGTTCCTTGGTTCTTTTTCTCAATAGGGTTTCCTATTTTTCGTGAGTTCTAGCTCTGATACCAATTGTTATTTCACTAGGAACAATACAAGAGGGGGGGGGGTGAATTGTATGTGTAGAAATTAACGTAACTTTTTGCTGAATTATAAAACTTAAACAACGAAACAAGCTAAAGGAACATAAGAGATTTTTACGAGGAAAAACTTCTTAGGCCCAACAAGAAGAAACAACCTCGACCACTAGGGATTTTAAACTCAACACTTTCACTAATTAGGCCAAACAACTTTGTTACAACCTAATTCTACTTACGGGCCACACCTTGAGTTCCTAAACTCAAGTTCCTGAACAACAGTTCCCTTAACAGCTGTTCCTCTCAACTTCACTTGAAGTTTTCTCACTTTAACTCACTTCACTCAAAGCTTCTCTCTTACAAAACTTCACTCAAAGTCCCCTTACCCCAAAACCAAAATACAATTGATCAATAATAGCTTAGTGGAATAGAGTAAGAAGGCAAAGAACAAATGGCTTTTATGAGAGAATGAAGGCACTGTCACTTTACTTAGTTAAACTCACTAATTCACTTGGTAAGTCACAAATTGGAACTTAATTAGACATTAGTATTTATAGCAGTGATTACTTAGAACGTGGGATCAAAACATGAGTTAGTGGTAAAAACATTTTCCCATGATGTTCCTCAACTAGAGGAACACGTTTCTTTTTAGTACCCATGATCTCCATGATATCTGTTAAACGTGGGTTATGGAAATTTTACTGCTTTCTTAAATTTAGCAACCACTTAGGCAGTAAACCAAAAATCTGATTTAATTAAAAAAATATTTCAATTAATAAAACCGAAATAAAAATCCTTTTACCAAAATATTATCTTTAAAAATATTTTCCATAAAACCGAAAAGGATATTTATTATCTTATAAAAATAAAATCTTTTCCTTAAAAAGATTTTCCTTAAAATCAGATTTTTACTTAAATAAAACGGTTTCCTAGAATCTAGGCATAAATCACTCAAGCGACATTATTAACCGTTGTACTGCTTCATCCTATGTCTAGTTCCTTTTAATAATTAGTTCCTTTAACTTAATATGACAGTGCCAGTTCGTCTGTTCCTCACAAAGGAACAAACACTCATTCTCATTCTAAATTGCCACAGTTCCTTACCATTCTTACTCGTTCCTTTACATTGGAACTAGAAACAAAAAGTTTTGCTTTGGTCTTCTTGCTCCAATGCTTCTCCAGTACCAAATCTTTGAGCATCTTCACTTAGTCTTCAAAATCCAAACTTGATTTCTTCTTTATTTTAGTACTCTCTTTGCTCCTTTCTTTGATACCTTGTAAAATCCATTCACTTAACAACTTGTTAGTTCAATACTTAGTTTGTATCTTTGTTCCTTTGTCATCATCAGAACTAGGATTCAACAATTTTTTAGTTGGTAATGACAATCGTATTCCAATAACGGGTTATGGATACACCACTATCCCTAACAACCCCTAGTCCTTCGTAATGTTTACCTAGCCCCACAAATTATCAGAAACTTAATTTCCTTTCGTAAATTCACTTATGATAATTCTGTCATGTCTATTGAATTTGATCCATCTGGATTCTCTGTGAAGAACCTTCAAACGGGAAACATTATAACGAGATGTGAGAGCTCTGGGGACCTCTATCCTGTCACTCAAGCCTAACCCTCCACATGCCTTGCACTTGCTGCTATTCCTTCCACCACATGACATGATCTGGGAGCTTAATCTATTACTTTTCTTAGGCAAAATAATTCTATAGTTTGTAATAAAGAGCATGACTCTAGTTTTTACAACTCTTGTTAGATTGGGAAACATATTAAATTTCCTTTTTATGAGTCAACAAGTTCTACTACTAATGCTTTTGATATTATTCATGTTGATTTATGGACCTCTCCTATCTGTAGTAGATCAGGCAATAAATATTATCTAGTTCTTATTGATGATTTTACTCATTATGTATGGACTGTACCTCTTGCCTATAATCTAGAGCTTACCAAGCCTTTCTTGATTTCCATGCATATGTTATAACTCAATTTGAACACCCCATCAACCTTTTAAAGTGATCATGGTAGAGAATTTGATACTTCAAACAATTTTGAATCACCAATGGCATGGTATTTCGATTCTCATGCCCCAACACTTCTTCACAAAATGGGAAAGCTAAAAGAATGATCCGTACTTTAAATAATATCAGTCGAACCATGCTCCTCCATGCCTCCCTACCTCTAACTTATTGGGATTATACTCTAAAAACTGCTACTTATCTGCATAATATCTTGCCTACCAAGACCCTTCCCAAAATCACACCTTTTCAAGCTCTCTTTCACAAAATTCCCATTTATGATCATTCAAGAGTTTTCGGGTGCCTGTGCTATTCCAATCTGACATCCACCATACCTCATAAACTTGCTCCCCGCTCTACCCCATGCATTTTCTTAGGCTACCCTAAAAATCATAGGGGATATCGGTGCCTACATTTGTCTACCAATAGATACATTATTTCATGACATGCTACTTTTCTAGAAACTTAATTTCCCTATAACAACTTGGCCCATCCACACCAAGCCCATCTGTGGATTCCCCTTCCCCCCTGTTGGACCCCCTTATGCGCCAAGTGACCCTCCCTGACCCAATAACTCCTCCCATGCATCCAGTGGCCTAACCCCCATAACCCCCTTGCTTCTGGCCCACCCCCGACCCACCTGGTGCTCCTACCACGCCAGTGACTCACGGGTCAGCTGGGCCTAACCTGAGTCTCGTGCGTGGCAGCCCGCCATCCTTCGGCCCACCTACGCGGCCACGCGCAAAGACACCCCCGACCCCCGGCCCACAGTACACCTCCCCCACACCGACGAGACCTATCAAATGCGTCCCTAGCGCACCCCCTCTTATTTCCCCTCAAATGATGAGCCGAGCCCGCCATGGTATTCGAAAGCCCAATCTAAAATATGTCATGCTCACTCCCATCCCACCAACACCCCTATCTCGCTCACTTATTCCAAACAATTACAAAATTGCCTTGTCTAACCCAAATTAGAATGCGGCTATGAACGATGAATATAGTGCTTTAATTAATTCAATCAGGGACTTGGGAGTTGGTTCCTAGGCCTACGAGGGTGAATATTGTGAATTGTATGTAGCTTTTTCGTCATAAAGAAAAATCTAATGGTGACCTTGAAAGGCACAAAGCTCATTTGGTGTATGATGGCAGGTCACAGGAACATAGTGTTAGTGTTGATTGTGATGAGACTTTTTACCTTGTTGTTCGCCCGACCACTATTCTTACTATCTTGGCTTTGGCTATGGCTCGTCAATGGTCTATTCATCAACTTGATATCAAAAATGCATTTTTACATGGTGATCTGCAGGAAACAATTTTTATGCATCAACCTCCAGGCTTTATTTACAAACCATATCCTGATCATGTTTGTCGTCTACACAAGGCTTTGTATGGTCTTAAACAAGCACATCATTTTGCTAACTATCTTCTGCATATTGGTTTTGTTATTGCTGAAAGTGACACATCCTTGTTCACTTACAAGCATGGTCATGACATGGCCCATCTTCTTGATGATATTATTCTGTGCACTTCCTCTGACTCTCTGTGGGATCGTCTTATTAGTATTCTAAAAACAAAATTCCCAATCTCTGATTTGGGCCCTCTTAGTTATTTTTTGGGAATTTCTGTCACTCGTACTTCTTTATATATGCTTCTCTCTCAGCAGAAGTATGCACAGGAAATTTTGGAGTGTGCAGGCATGAGTTCATGTAAGCCTGCAGCGACTCCCGTTGATAATCACTCGAAGCTCGACAGATTCAGGACCTCCTGTCTCTGATCCTACTCATTATCGCAGTTTAGCTGGTGCTTTATAGTATCTTACCTTCATTCACCCAGATATTGCTTATGCAGTTCAGCAGGTTTGCCTATTTATGCATGATCCTCGGGAATCACTATAATGCTTTGAAACGCATCCTGTGCTATATACAGGGCACCATTGATCATGGGTTATGATAAGTGCATATTCTAACATCATTTAGTTGCATATTAGGGTGCATTTTCATGTAGCATTAGAGCATTTACATTGCATTTATGCATATTTAGGTCCCTTTTTATAAGCTACGATGCTTTCACGGGTTGTTTTGTCTTTTGATGTAACCTCAGGTACTTTGGACTCCTATTTGACGATATGATGATTAAGGCACTTGGATGACCTTCAAAACGATATATCATGTACCCAAAACGGATTGGAAGTGAAGAAGATACACACGACTTTGTGTACTTGTGTGAAATATGACACCTCTGCACCATTTTACCTACAAATTTTGACACAAGAATGATAATAAGGTAATTCTAACTGAGTTGGAATCTAGACTTCAAGAGCTTTCCAACGATATATTACATGTGCAAAACAAAGTTCTGGATCAAAAGTTATAGCTGTTCAAAGTTGAGCTGAAGCTACTGCCTCGCCCGCACGCCCGTGCGGATTTATGCTCGACCGTGCAACCTGCAATCAAAATCCACGAATGGTTCTGCCTTGCTCGCATGACCGAGCGAGATTTCGCTCGACCGTGCACGACCCTGCATGCCCGTGCGCGTAGTTGCTTGCCCGTGCAACCTGCTGTAATGTCGTATCTGCCGCGTGACCTAACTTATGTCGGTTTATATTAATCTTAGCTTATAAATAGGACTTTAAACATCATTTTGAGCAGCTTAGATATTATATCATCGTTATTAGTTTATACCTAGGGTTTTTAGAGAGAGAAGTTAGAGAGAGAAACTTGTAGATCTTCATAGTTCTTCAAGACTCCACCTTTCTTCCATTAATTCAAGTATCTCTTTTCTTCTTCTCTTCTCCTTGTTTTCTATGATAATGTTTTATTATTCTTCTATATATTTATTTATTTCAATTATGCTTTCATAGTTTTATAATCTATGGTTAAGTTGAACCCTAGTATGATTTAATTCATGATTATTTCTTTACATTCTCAAATTAATTGCTTCATTGTTCTTGCTTAATTGATTATGCATATTCCAATACTAGATTAGGGATAACTAGTATTGTTATGATTCCATTGTCTTGATCACAACGGGAGTTGGGTTTTGACGGATTTAAATATTTTAATTAAGGACATGAAGTTCTCCACGGGAGTAGGTAGAATGGATTGTTAGGAAGTTAGAGTGCCGCGTTTAATGTCTTTAATTTGCATGATTCCACGGGAGTAGGCTTGAGTGCATATTAGGGAAGCCATAGATACTCGGGAGAGGTTTATGGTATTTTATAGGGTGTACTTTTCCTTGTGATCATTTAATCAATTAGTTTGGGGTAGGAAGTATTATTGTATTAATTCATGCTAGTGGGGATACTTAACTCTAGAGTCTTTTATTTTGATATTGATTAGTATAACCATCATTGATATCAATCTCCTTTAGTCTTACCATTGTTTAAGAACTAATCATATAACAACTTTCTCTCTGTGGGATCGACCCTGACTTACCCTACTACATAGTTAGGAGGATTAGTTAGGTTATTTATTTTTGTTAGGTGCGCGACACGCCTATCAGGTTACATTTATATCTAGGGGTGTAAGTGGATTGGACTGGATTGACTTTGCCAAATCCAAATCCAGTCCAAAGTTTTTTGGACTCGAGAAATTGAGTCCAAGTCCGATCCAAATATTTTTTGAGTCCAGTCCAGTCCAGTCCGATAATTTTTTCTTGAGTCCGAATCCAGTCCAGTCCAGTCCGATTATTATATTATTTTTTTCCACCGATTTAGATTCAATGATTCACAACGTTTTCTAATAATTGAATTTGAAAAATTAAGCTCATTATATTCATTCCATAAAATAAGTCACGTACATCTTATATATATATATATATATATATATATATATATATATATATATATATATATATATATATATATATATATATATATATATATATATATATATATATATTATATAAATTTTTTTTTGGACTGGAATGGACTTATTGGACTCCAAAGGGGTGAGTCCAAATCCAGTCCGAAAATATTTGGACTTGAAAATTTGAGTCCGAGTCTAGTCCAAAAAAATTTCAGTCCAGTCCAGTCCGACAAGTTTGGACTGGACTGGATTGGACTCTGGACTTTTCGCAGTCCGCTTACACCCATATTTATATCCTACTACTCACTTGCGCTTGATCACTTATACTGATGTAGATTGGGGTGGTTTTCCATATATTCGACGTTCTACTTCAGGATATTGTTGTTTTCTTGGTGAAAACTTAATTCCCTGGCAATCTAAGAGACAGCTCACCTTATCTAGATCTAGTGCAGAAACAAAACATAGAGGCATCGCAAATGTTGTTGCCGAAGCAACCTGGTTATGTAATCTTCTTTTGGAGTTACATTGTCCTTTTCGCAGACAACTATTTTTTTATTGTGATAATGTCAGTGTTATTTATCTTTCTCACAAACCTGTACAACAAAAACGCACCAAACATGTTGAGATGGACATACACTCTGTTCGGGAAAAGGTTGTTATTAGTCAATTACGTGTTTTGCAATGATTGTTTCAGTAACATGACTCTCTTCATGACTTTCTTAACCCAGCAGATTCTGATAATATTTCAAGAATGCATCCTCCACATCTTTAGGATTTTCCTTCCAAACCCCATGAATATCCCTAATTCTATAGACATAGTTCTGCTGTCTTCTTTTCTTCAAACAAGCATGGAAATAGGCAGAGTTTTCATCTCCCCTTTTATCCATTCATGTTTAACTTTTTGCCTCAACAAACTCATTCTTGCTTCATTTAATCTCTCATACTCCTTTCTAGCCAGAACCTCCTGATGATGCAGCTCACTGTTTTGGGGATAAGAATAAATCACCTTCTCGATGTCAGTTAGCTTTGATAAAGCAATCAAAGCTTCATTCTCAACAATTGAGAATTTTTCTCTGTTAAGAGCTTTCAAAGTCCCTTTCAACTTCTTCAGTTTCTGCACAACCTTATACATTGCAACCCTATGCACATTTTCCTGCCACACATCCTGAACTCTAGTTATAAAATCATCAGCTTGAGCCCACATATGACAATACTTAAAAGGCTTGGCCTTAGCCACCACAGTATCATCCAACTTCACAAGGTAAGGACAATAATCATAAAATCAAAAACTTAATTTCCGTCAGGAAATTTACTCCTAATAATTCAGTGTCTATAGTGTTTGATCCATTTGGTTTTTTCTGTGAAGGATCTCATAACGGGGGAACATAATAACGAGATACAATATTTCGGGCGATCATTATCCCGTCACCAACCATCCATCTACATGTATTGCTACCGCCCTTATGGCTATATCTCCCTCCACATGGCACAACCATCTCGGCCACCCTAGAGCACAACTTTAAGCATTCTTAGGAGCAATAATGTTTTACAATTTAATAAGGAGTATTCCTCCAAATTCTGTAATTCATGTCCTATTGGGAAACATGTTAGACTTTCTTTTGTTCGTTCTAGCACTACTACTTCATGTGCTTTTGATATTATTCATGCCTATTTATGGACATCTCATATTCCTGGCATTGATGGTCATTAATACTATTTAGTTTTGCTTGATGATTTCACTCATTATGTGTGGACAATTCCCCTAAAATGCAAATAGGAGACTTATCAAAATTTCTTGAATTTCCAACAGCATGTCCTCACTCAATTTGAACGTCCTATAAAATCCTTTCAAAGTGACCATGGATGTGAATTTGATAATGACCCATCCAAATAATTTTGTGTTCAACAAGGCATTACTTTTCTCTTCTCATGTCCGCACACATCCTGTAAAAATAGCAAAGCTGAACTCATGATTAGCACCATAAATTATATCATTCGCACTCTTTATCTTTATGCATCTGTTCCTAACAAGTATTGGGTGTAGGCTTTAGAAACTACTAACTATATTCTTAATATATTACCCACAAAAGCTCTCAAAAACACTACTCATGCACAAGCTTTATTTTTCATTACCCCATCATATGACCACCTCAGAGTCTTTCGTTGTCTATTTTTTTCAATTCTCACTGCTAGTTCTCCAAATAAACTTGTTCCTTGCTCCAACCCATGTCTTTTTAAGCTATCCCCGCAACAATCAAGGCTACATGTGCCTTGATCTTGCCACAAACAAAATCATTATCTTCCGACATGTGATATTTGATGAAACCCAGTTTCCCTTTGCCAATTACACATGTTCCTCCATATTCATATCAGTTCTTGGGCCCAAATGACCCGTCCCCTCTCCTTATGAAGTCTTTTTCTCAAGTCGCAGGCTTGTCTACAAATAGTGAGAAATCTGCAATTTATTTTGGTAATGTGTATGAGGAAATGCAGTAAATGATCATGCAAGTCTATGGTTTTAAGAAAGGTTCTTTCCCATTCAGATATCTTGGGGTGCCTATCACTTCTAAGAGGTTAACAATTGCAGACTGTGATGTTTTGGTGGATAAAATTTTGAGAAGAATATTGTGTTGGACATCTAGACACCTCTCTTATGCTAATAGAAATGTTCTAGTGAATGTTGTGTTAATGAGCATCCATACTTACTGGGCTCAGGTCTTTATCTTACCTAAAGGTGTTTTGCACAAAATAGTTTAGATCTGCAGGGCTTTTCTGTGGAAAGGAAAATCATTTCTTCATAAACCTCCTCTAGTGGCTTGGGAATGGGTGTGTAAGCCTAAAAAGCAAGGTGGCCTGGGTGTCAGGAATTGTGTGCTATGGAACACAGCTGCTATTGTGCTATGGAACACAGCTGCTATTGGCAAATACACTTGGCAAATTTCTCAAAAAATAGATACTCTATGGATTAGGTGGGTCCATAGTGTGTATATTAAAGACTCAGATTGGTGGGAGTATGTAGCGCCAACTAACTCTAGTTGGGCCTGGAAGATGATATGCCAAGTGAAGAATATTTTCAGAGCTGCCTATAATCACGACCAGGTGGATGGAAGTAAAAGTATACAATCAAGGAAGGGTATAAATGGCTTAGGGGTGTGCCGGAGAATGTGAGATGCCATCATTGGGTGTGGAACTTAGTCAACATCCCTAAACATTCCTTCATTTCGCGGTTAGCAGCATTGGGAAAATTAAGAACAAGAGAGAGACTGAATTAAGCAGGGATTTGTGCTAATACAGCTTGCTTGCTATGTACTCCAGGGACTGATTCATGTTGCCATTTATTCTTCAGGTGTGATTTCAGTAATCAGGTTTGCCATGGCATCATGAGATGGTTGTAAATTCCTTACAGAAATCAGAAGAATTTGTATGTGCAGTGGAGGAAATAGGGAAGGAAATTCAGGAGAAAAAAACAACAACAGGTTGCCTATGTTAGCTTGGGCACATGATCCTATTACATCTCGGAAATCAAGGAATCATGTCCTTTGGAATGATATAGTGATGAGACATGAGGTTGTCATAAAACTTATTCAAGTTGATATTTGTATTAGAGTTGAAAGTAAACTTAGTAATAGTTGGAGTGAGATTTAACTGCTCATTGTTTGAGCTGATGTAGTTGTGTAGGTGTTTCTGTTGTGCTTGGTTTTTCCTGATGGCTAGTTGTATGTAGTGGTTTTGGTACTGTTTAGGATGTATTTGGTTGGAGCTTTGATTCTTTTGGTAATATAATACTTACATATTTACCAAAAAAAAAATTAAGTTTTTGATAATGTGTGGCGCTAGGAGATCATTGCGGAGGGCAAGGGAAGTTTGGTGAAGGGTGGTATGACCATAATTAACCCGTTATTGGAATGCGGTGTCCATTGCTAACTAATATATATGATTATTTTAGTGCTTAAGTTAAATAAGGGAGTGAGAGTATTATGAGTCATGTGAGAGGCAGCACTGGAGTCCATGTATCATCCATCATCAAGCTGTTGCAAGTTCGTAGTAGAAAAATTAGCATGGGCCAATTTAGTTGGAGACATTATTCGGCCGTATTAGGCTGAATAGGCATGGTTCGCCTGCTGTTGGCTCGCTGGGTCCCGTGGCATGGGCTGGACAGGAGAAGTCCCAGTCTCGTAGGTGCATGTCTGCTGGGGATAAGGAAACGGGGCCTGGGCCCATGTTGGTGCTGCCTGCTGGGGTGTCCAGTACACAATGGGTTGGGAGGGTGATGAGGCCCAGTGTGTGGGAGACTGGCCAGGCAATGTGTGGGCCTGTTGTGGGTGTTGTTGAGTGCGTGTGGGCCCCTTACCTCGACCTCTACCCCTGCTGCTGTTGGTGCGTCTCAGTCCACAGCCGCTTGGCCAAGCCACCGCCGCCACGCACGCCGCGGGTGGGCCGGGTGGGTCTCATTGTAGGTCTGATGGTTGGGCTGGGCTCATAAGCGTGTGGTTGTGAACAACAAAAGTTTGGGCCGTGGTGGATGCTTCTTGAGTACGACGAGATTCTTCAAGAAGTAATCGAGATCAGCCGTTTCGAAGGAAGGAAATGGTTCTGTTTGTTGAGTCATGGAAGCAACAGTGTCAAAGTCTATGAAGAAGTCCAGAAATCATACGTAAGACGAGATTTTGTTCTGGAATTATTTGATCAACATTAGCTAATTGATTTTTAAGATGCTTGAGTTGTTAGAAGGTAGAGATGTCAGGGAAATTGGACAAGTGCGGGGAATTGAATTGGTTATCCATGTACACATCGCTTGTGTGTTTATTATCCTGAAAAATTGCTTGAAGACATTTTCATGTTCTTGTGCCGTGGCTCCTCAATAAAGCACTGTTTGGAGGAGATCAGGCGAGATGGTACCATAAATCCACTTTTTCACAATCAAATCGAGATGATTCCATAATTCCTCTGGGATATCTGGGCGCAGAATTTTGGGATTAATATGGTCCAATATATTACAAGTATGGCAATGAATTTCAAACAACTCAAACCAATAGGAATATTTAGTTTTTTCCCGATCAAGGATGATTGGGATCTCATTCTTGATGTTGCTCACAGCTTATGCGGGGTGAAAGGCCACAGGTGGCGGAGGTGGTGTGACAGAGGCCTCGCCGCCGCCGTCGCCAGGCACGGTGTATGCCGTGCTATGGAGGATTGCCATGGGGTGTTGAAAAACAAATTAAAGAGTGGTGAAAGTTTCGCAGTGAACGTGAGGTCCAGGTGAAGCAAAAAAATAAAATTGCATTGCTAAATTTGAAATCTCTAACCTACACTTTTGATACCATGTTAGATTGTGATAAACTCCGTATCTTGGAGTGATTTCATTGATCAATATATATAGTACTACAAAATACTAATCATAACTATCTTAGGAATCCAAAAGATATAATAATGATCTGTATAAATTATATCCTAAATCTGTGAGAAAATATTATCCTAAATATATTCTCTATCAATATAGCCAGCCTTAAGATTTTAAATAAGGAAGTAAAAGAGAAAATGATAAAATAAATCAAACATTAATGAAACCAAGTGAAACTACTTAATTCATCAACAATCTCTATTATATAAGGGAAGGGGAGAGCAAATGGTGTCCACATGAAATAATCCCCCTACCCTTACTCACACAATAAATCATATAATTAATAATAAAGAATAAATTTTAAAATAAAAAATCAGTCATATTCAATGAGTCAAATAATTATCTATTTGACATAATTGTCAATCAATACAAGTTTCAAAAAATATTCCATTTAACATTGATTCCAAATCTTTGAATAATGAAGAAAGTTGTTATATGAAGGGAAAAAAAACCTTGAAACTACAATTCAAAAATATTACTCCATACAATACAAACACCATTATTTTACTTAAATTTTGAATTACAAATAAATTAAATCTTACATAACATACATTCATAATTCGCCATCCCTATAACAAGTTCGTTCAACTTTGTGCAAATTGGTATCTAACAACTATTGAACATTTTCAAGTCGAAATACAATCGAAAATTTGGCAATATTATTAATCCCTCCGAACATTGTCATATACGAAATCGTTGTTTTTTTTAATTACAGCCTAAAGATGATGAAAAAGTATGTGTTGATCATGAACACGTTGACATATGTATCACGTGCATAACTTTTTCATGATCATGAACAAGGGGTGATATTGATACACTGTAACCATATGAAAATTTATTAAGTAACCTTTAGATTTAAAAAATAAAATACAAAACTTTAGATTCACGCATGCATAGATTGCTAGTCATTATATGTATAATCAATGTGATTCTAGAAAGTAATTGTACGCTTAACATGACATAAATTCATCTATCTTTACTAATATATTAAAAGGCATTCTAAATATGAAACGGTGTCACATGGCGCTCTTCCTTAGGATGTTTTACTCCATGTAACCCACGTACAATAAAAAAAATTAGAAAATGCATTGTAGAAGATTTGATCCTGTGACTGCAAGTTTATATACTAAAGTCTTGACCACTAAACCAACACATATTTGGTGTTATCATTTCAACGTAAAATATAAGTAAATGAAAAATATAATTACTCGGGGCGTAGCTCGGGCCTAAAAATTAGTCTATACTAATATATTAAAAGGTGTTCCTAAACAAAAAAAGATGCCACGTGGCACTTTCCCTTAGAGTGTTTTATGCCATGTAATCCACATACACTAAAAAAAATAGAAAATGCATTATATAAGATTTGATCCCGTGATCACAAACATATATACTAATGTCTTAACCACTAAACCAAGTGATTCTTGATGTGATCACTTCAAAGTAAAATATTAATAAATGAAGGATATAGTTACCCGGAGCGTAGCCCGGGCCTAAAAACTAGTTAGAAGTTAAAAATTGTCTTAATTGGTGAAAGATATCTGGCTGGACATTTCTGTTCAAATCTTGTTTTGCAAATTTCATTTTCTAAAACTAATATTACGTGGTTAAATAGGCGAGTATGTATCGAATAGGATTGATGCCATGATTGCCAACTTCTTTTGGTCCAATAACCACTCCAAAGGTATAGCATGGCGGAAAAGGGATATTTTACACCTCCCTCGAGGACTGGGTGGCTTGGGTATTCGCAGTGTTGCTCCTTTTAACCAAGCCCTTCTCATGAAACAAGTGTGGCAGATCTATAATCACCCCAAACTCCTTCTCTCTAAAGTGTTCCGCAGGGACGGGACATCCCTTCATCTCCTCCTAGCTTGCCAGAATTCCTCTTGGGGGCTCAAGGGTCTCCTTTCTGCGGAAAGCTCCATCTTGACACATTCAGCATGGAAAGTTGGAGATGGGAAGCATCTTCTTGCCGCTGCAGCTAAATGGGTCAATGGGAGAACGCCCATATTTAGGGACAACATCTCTATTCAGGAAGCCTCTACCTTAACTGTAGACCAACTTCTCCTCCCTACTCGTCTTGGATGGCACGTCTCCAAAATTAACAAACTTTTCACTACTGAGAGTGCCAAACAAATCATAGCCCTATAACTTCCTACTACAGGCTCCCCCACCAACCTACTCTATTGGTCATTATCGGCCTCTAGCTCCTATTCTACTAAGTCAGGCTACTTTGCAATCACCCAACAACAAGAAATCTGCAGCATGATAAATTCCCAGCATACGAAGTTTTTCCGTACTCTCTGGGGTTTGAACATCAAGCCCAAATGGAAACTATTCATCTAAAAGATATGGCATAACAGTTTAGCTGTTAATGCTAACCTAGCACATTGAGGTATTGTGATTAACCCGCTATGCCCTGTTTGTCACTTGGATGAGGAACATCTCCAGCACCTCTTTAGGTTTTGTCCCCTGGCGAGGACGGCCTGGCTATCTTCCCCCCTTGTCCTTAACCCTGATCTTAACCCTCATCTCCCCCTTCAGGACTAGTTAATTGCCAGGCTTCTGCAATTCCGAGAGGCAGAAGGTCCAGATAGCCCAAGCAATGTCATGTTCATTGCTATCCTTTGGGGGCTATGGTGTGCTCGGAGTGATCAAGTATTTCGGAACTTAACTGCCACCACTGTAACTATTCAAACCCACAGGGATTTGGGGCTCCAACAACAGCACGTTTTCTCTACTAGACCTCCCCCAACCAGTATTCCACGTATTCTAGGTCGGGAAAATGATTCTCCTCCGGGCTTCATAGTGGCACACATAGGCCAGCAACGGCAAGGCACTCCACAAGTATTCATCCAGATTGATTGGTCCTGGATCAAAGGCACCAACTTATCCTGTACAGCCTGGATTGCTTGGAGACCGAACAAAACTAGAATTGCTGGCCAAAGGAAATGTTAACTAGCTCAGTCAGCCCTCATTGTGGAAATTCATGCTTGCCTCCAGGCACTTATATGGATCAGACAACAAGGCTACATGTGTGCGGACATTACAACGGACTCCATACTCCTTGTCAGGTATCTCATTTCCACACGGACGCAAGACATATCTGTAAAATGGGTTGTTGAAGACATCAGGGGTATAAGTCAAGCTCTCCACTGGTGCAGAATTACAAAAGTTCCCAGGGAACAAATTCAGGCAGTGCATGATCTGGCACAACACTGTCGACGACATCAACTACCCTTTTGTACTGTTTAATTGTGTTTTCTTGTAAACTTCTATGATGTCAAAAAAAAAATTAGGCGAATAAACCTAGGTTTCAATGTGTTTGATCCTCAAATTTAATTCTGATAGAACTAGAAGGTGGTATGGGCGTATGGCTATTATGGTCTACGCCCCATTAACGTTGTAAGTCATTCAAATCGGTAAGAAGTTAAGAACTTATAGTATTGAATTATAAGAAGGTTTTAAAATCGCAATATATTACTACATTTTTAAATTAGTTAATACTTCAGTTAATACTACATTTTTAAATTAATTAATTAGTAAAGATACGTATGGTACGGATGATTTGGATTTTGAGATAATCAGAAGGGAAAATAAAAGGAAAAGAGGGAGGAAAGGGGAGAGTGACATTGGATATGTCACAAGTTTGAATATGAATATATGATCTATTTGTAAGAAATGTTAGTGTTATCTTGGAGTGTGATGTGTGTTTTGGAGTTTGGACTTTTCAACAATAGTAGAAAAAACAATCAGAAATATGTTGGGTTTTGAAGTGTGGTGTGTACTTTGGAGTTTGGACTTTTGAACAATAGTTAAAAAAGAAAATCAGAAAAGGAGAGAGAGAGAGATTGGGGAGGGGGTGCCGGGGTGGGTTAGAACTTGAAAGATACACTGTCGAGTAGGAATAGTTAGAAATGACGATATTGGATCGAGGTATTTTCAATGAAATTTATAGAAAGATTTTATCAAATTTTTAGCTTCCATTGTAAAACTCTAAAGAAATATTTGAACATAAATGAAATTTCCTTGATTTTGAAAAACAACGGTTGATATAATCCTTACTTAAGTTTATAACCCCCCTAAGAGCTTGAAAATCACATTTTCTAAGTTAGGAAAAAGCAACAATTTTTCTTGTGTTTGTCCACTATGCATGTGACAATTAGGGTTCAGGTAGAAAGTCGCGTATCTAGCAAATGTGGTTGTTAGATTGGAAAATAGTAGATGGAAGAAAATCAGTTGATTAAGATATACATATTATTACTTGGATAGTTTGGGGGATGTAGATGAAAATTTAATCTAACTATTCACAGACTTATACTCCATCTGTTTCTTGAAGTTTCAAGTTCTATTAACAACCAACCATATCCTGCAATGAATATCTTGATTCTTGGTAAGTATATTGGAACTCATAGATGCACAAAAAAGGATAGACAGCTATGTAATTAACACTTCAACCATGACAATATATCAAGTATTTTAAAATATTAACAATCACGACGAAGAAGTATGCCAAGTATTTTAAAATATAAGAAGTACATAATTGGCGAGATCAATTCTCTCTAGCTTACATTATTGCCAAACATATCATTGTAATCTCATTTCCTTTTATTTTGTGTTGAATTGTTTTCTTTGATATTTTCAGCCTATTTAAATAAAATTAGGTATTGGTCAAATATAGCAGTTATAAATAGTCAATTGTGATAAGAAAAATAAACGTGCACCATTAGATCAGAATGGATAAAGTATCATGTAAATTGTAATTTTCATCGATAAATCTACGATACATCCAACATAATATATTACTCCATAGTCCATAATCTTGTATGAGTTGATGATTCTGCCAGTGTAGCTCTACGCCTCTACGTTCTCACAAGTCAAAAGTCACAAGTCATAAGTCACAACCTGTTGAGGATTTATTTATAGCTAGAATTATTTGTATAGTAGGAATCCTTTCCCTTGTAGGATTCCTAAAATATTTTGTACTATATATTGTGAAAACCTAATGAGAATACACGATTTTTCAGCCTTAATATGATTTTACATGGTATCAGAGCCAAAAAGGCTGATTTTTTTCTCTCTTACGTTCTTTTTTCTTTTTGTGGCCGCCGAGTCCCTTGGCGCCGTTTCTTAGCCCCCGCCGTTGCTTCTCGCTCTCTGCCACCCTTGTCCTATCGTGGCTGTTGTGCTACTTCTCCTTCTCCTTTCTTTTTTCGGCTGATGTGCTATCCTCCTTCTTTGCCGTGAGCATCATCTCTCCTCATGGCTGGCGAGGAAACACCCCCACCACCACCCCCTCCTCCACCACAAAATAATTCACAACCACCTCATCTTAATATCACTTCTCCGTTTTATCTAGGTTCTGGTGATCGTCCTGGTGATTTCATCATCCCTACGCGCCTAAAGCTTGACAATTATGATGATTGGGCCGCTGATATTCAAATGGCGCTCGAAGCTCGTCGAAAATTCGGCTTCCTTAATGGCACAATAACTGAGGCTACCCCTCCATACACTATGGTCGATTGGGTAACTGTTAATGCTATGCTTATTTCATGGATCACTAACACCATTGAACCCGAGGTAAAATCCACTCTCTCTAAGTTCCGTGATGCTCATCGTCTTTAGGCTCACTTAAGAACTTGTTTTGTGTTGGTGAATGGACCTCGAATTAACCAACTAAAATCTGCTATTGCTAAATGTGAGCAACCTAAATCTATGTCTGTTTTCACGTATTATGGCAAACTTCATACTTTGTGGGAGGAATTGTATAAACATGAACCTTTAATCTCTTGTTCTTGTTGCTCTAATTGTGATGCTGGTTCTCGTCATGAATCTCGCTGTGATGCACAAAAGTTACGTGATTTTTTGATGGGTTTACATCTTGATTATGCTTATCACTAGGTGGTTCAAGATGAAAGGGTTCAGTCGTCGTCTCTTCCTGTTGATAAGCCCGCCGATGTGCTCGGTTTTGCTGTCCAATCTAGTACGGGTCGGGGACGGGGATGCGGTGAGCGTCCTACGTGCACTCATTGTCACAAGGTGGGGCATGATGTGTCTAAGTGTTGGGTGCTTCATGAGTGTTCTCACTGTAAAAAGCATGGTCATGATGTTAGTACTTGTTATGAGGTTGTTGGTTATCCGGATGGTTGGCAAGGTAATAAAAATGAGGGTCGTGGCTCTCGACCCTCTCCCTCTAGCTGCGGTCGTGGCTCGGTCAAGGCCAACGCCACGCCCCCTCCTACTGCCGCAAGTGCTGCTGCCCTCACAAGTACTTCTTCACCTTATCTCTTCTCTGCTGATCAATGGAAAGCTCTTGATGGGCTTATTAGTAATGCTAATATTTCAGATGATCGTTTGAGTGGTATGTTTTCTTCTTCCTCCTGGATTATTGATACCGGTGCTTCTCATCATATTACGGGCCACAAATCGTGGTTATTTGATTTAGTTGAGGTTTTTGATTGTCTTGTTGGTCTTCCAAATGGATCAACTGTTGCTGCAACTCACACGGGTACAGTACGTTTGTTAGATTCCATCACTCTCACAAACGTTCTCTTTGTTCCTCAATTCAGTTGCAATTTACTTTCTATTTCACAGCTATCTCATGACTTGTCATGTATTGTGCAATTTAACTCCTCTATGTGTGCTATACAGGACCCAATGAGGGAGCTGATTGGAATGGGGCATAGGCGTGATGGACTTTACTACTTCTGCGGGGATGAGCAACCGGCGCCAGCTTCTATCAACCATGTCACTTCGGAGTTTGAGCTTTGGCATCGGCGTATGGGGCATCCTTCGGAACGAGTGGTGGAGTTACTTCCTCCTCTTTGTAGTCATAAGGGTAGTTTGAATAAAGACTGTGAGATTTGTTTTCGTGCTCAACATCCTAGAGACAAGTTTCCTTTAAGCGATAACAGGGCTAGTCGCATTTTTGAGAAAATACATTGTGATTTATGGGGTGCTTATAGACATGTTTCATCTTGTGGTGCAAAATATTTTCTTACTATAGTTGATGATTTTTCACGTGTTGTGTGGATTTACTTATTGGAGGATAAAACTGAAGTATTTCAAATGTTTTTGGCTTTTGTTGCTATGGTAGATCGTCAATTCTCTCAAACCATCAAAATTGTTCAAAGTGATAATGACACTGAATTTAATTGTCTTCTTTATTATTTACGTGCCACTGGTATTATTTTCCAAACTTCCTGTGTTGCCACGCCTCAACAAAATGGGAGGGTTGAGAGAAAACATAAACACATTCTCAATGTAGGGGGGGCTTTGCGTTTTCAAGCTCATTTGCCAATTTACTTTTGAGGCGAGAGCGTTCTTGCTGCTGCTCATCTTATCAACCGTACCCCTTCTGTCCTTCTCGATAATAAATCTCCTTTTGAAGTTCTTCATGGTCATTCTCCTGCTTATGAGGCTATTCGTACTTTTGGTTGCCTTTGTTTTGCTCATAATCATAAAACTAAGGGGGATAAATTTGCTAGTCGGAGTAGAAAGTGCATATTTGTGCGGTATCCTTCTGGGAAGAAAGGGTGGAAGTTGTTTGATTTGGATACTAAAGAATTTTTTGTTTCCCGTGATGTGAAATTTTTTTGAAGAAGTGTTTCCGTTTGTGTAACGCCCCGACTACTAATAAACATCATTAGGTTAATTAATGAGTTATTAGCAGTGGAACCTGGATAGCCGGTGCGATATTGCCGTACTTTCCTATTTGGAAAGCACAAGGCAAACATGATTTCATAAGCTTGAACATGTTATAACTAGCAATCATAATTATCTATTATATAAACTTAAGTTGAAAATTAGTTATTGTACATTCTAACATTAACTTAAATTATAACCATAAGTGTTTACGAAAGCGTAGATACTAAACTACTCATCACTGCTACGTCATCCCATTAGCACCATCAGTACCTAAAACAGAAAACAAAACGTCATGGGGCGAGGCTCAGTAACATACTACTCTAATAGCGTAAATTCATTTCAATTCATTTCATTAGCAAACAGGAGGAGAGCAATAGTAAAACTATTTTATAAACATACCATTTCATCATAATCATAATTATAATCATAATCCTTTATCATATTTGTAAGCATAGTTCTTTCATTTGGTAACTTGGCGAGTACAACGGAAGGCAAAGCCACCGAGGACATAGATCCCCCATCAGAAGGTGGCATATAATGTCATAAATCATAACAGAAGGCAAAGCCACCGAGGACGTGAATCCCTCATCAGAAGGTGGCATATAACGCCAATAGTAACAGAAGGCAGAGCCACCGAGGACGTTGTCCCCCATCGGAAGGTGGCATAATGCCATAATGTGGGTGCCACCGAGGACGTTGTCCCCCAACAGAAGGTGGTGTTGCCGCCGGAAGGTACGTGCATGACCCAGGATAACAGAATACTGCCAAGAACCGTCTTTCACTTGAATTTATCATGTTTTATAACCTTTAAGTATATTCATAACCATCATGATATACCATATTCTTTTCATCATCATACTTTCATAACGTCATCATTTTATAACATTATTTCATATCATCACATTTATCACAAAACATTTCATATCCCGCAATTCATATACAAAGGAATAATATTAACGTAAGCATTATCATAAAACATATTTAGAAGGGGAATGCGGGTGTTAGCAGTAGACGTTACCTGGAATACTGCTTAGCAACTTTGATAGCCGGGGGAGGCTTGTAATATCCTTTATCCTTTTTAATCTAGCCAAGAATAGTGATATTAATAAATATTTAATTCTTTAACCATTGCTTTATGCCTTAGTGTTAGTTTAGAGCTTATTATAATCATATGACTCGTTATATTGTCATTATCTTGCTTAAACAATTATACTTGTTACTTCAAGTTAAAAGAAATTCCATAATTAATAGTCGTTATTGTTCTACTTATTCAGGTGACTTATTATTAAACCAATCATTGTTAAACAAGATTATTAATAATTAGACAATTGATTTCCATATTATTATTTAGTCGTACTAAACTGATAAAGCAAATTAATTAAATATTATAAGTAGACATGAGTATTAGTGTTTATTAAGTGAGCGAAAATAAGATATAAAATATACCCAAGTTATATAATTAATCGAGGTTATTAGAATCCTTTTATTAATCCATGGATGAAATTAAAGTTCTAAGGTTAATAAAGAGTGTATAATATTAAACCTTTATAATTCATAATTAATATAACATAGTTTATATTAATAGGCTCTAAGATATGTTATCAGCCTAACTTTAAGAATTTAACCAATAAAACTACCATGTTTGGTTAAGCCCAAGCACTATTCATTAATCCATTATCAAATAAAACCCAACATCATTTATAAACTCATACTCAATATGTCATATACGACTACTTGACTTGGAACGTAAAGAAACAGAGAAGCAGGAGAGGGGTGTGGGGCTCGACTGGAGTAGCAGCAGGGACGCCGCGGCAAGGCGGTGCACCGGTGAGATGA
The DNA here is from genome assembly GCA_947648045.1 of Beta corolliflora. NCBI lineage: Eukaryota > Viridiplantae > Streptophyta > Magnoliopsida > Caryophyllales > Amaranthaceae > Beta > Beta corolliflora. The sequence continues at coordinate 2,259,881 of CANSZD010003329.1, read as the reverse complement.
AGGTGGTCAACTTCGACGGCGCAAGCAGGGCGAGGAGAGAGAGACACACGAGGGAGAAGAAAGAGGAGTTGCGAGCGAGATAGGGAAGTCGGGCGAGGCTTGCGGTTGGTGCACCAGCGGCGTGCTGGTGAACGGAGGGTGATGCAGCAGTGGGGCGAGGGTGGCAGCAGGTGTGGTGGCGTGGTGCGTCGAATTTCAGAGGTGGTGTGGTGTGATGTTTGAAGGTGGGTATCAATGGCTATTTATAACTTGAGGAGTTTCTATACAACTTGAAAACCATATCATGAAGATAACTATTGTATGGGTATAACCCAAGTATTTTAGCGGACCACCATGAGGAGTCCGCGAACACAATGACAGACGCGAATATTGTAAGTGTCGCCTATAGCTCTAAAAAGTCAGTTCATCGACGTGGTCCGACATCGTTGGCGGTCGCCTAACAAGATAAAATAGAGGAATCTTCCCTTCTGTCAGGCGCACCACAGCCGTACACGTGTAAAAGGATTACGCACCCTGTCAGAGGAATAGTACTTCTATAAATACCCCATTAGTACTATTCTGCAGGTACATTCTCTCACACTCAGAACTCTTATCTCTCTCTCTCTCTACTTTCTCTCTCGAAAATCCAATTTGGACACGTGCTGACTTGAGCGTCGGAGGGGGTTTCCTCGCATCCCCCCCGAGGGTAGTTCACGTTTGCTTCCTGTGTAGTTATTCACCAGTGGACGCCAACTCCAAACCTTGACGGACTCTCTTCAAGACCGTCAACCGTTTCTCAACCGAAACAACTTGGCGCTAGAAGGAGGGGCCTCCCATCTTTCTGAACGCTATCATGGAAAGAGCAAACAATGACAGCCGTGATCCATCAGAGTTTGAAACCGGTCAGGGATCTACACCCATCATTACCGGACCACTCGGTGCACCTCAGTTGAACACTGGTGGCGGATCATTTAACCTGGCTCAATTGAATCAATTCTCTCTCGTGCGGCTACAACCGTGGCGTCTTTCATCCAAATGTTACAAGCGGGTACTCAGCCTAACAACACCCCCACTCCTAATGCAAGGGTTGGCCAAGTTCGTAGGCGGATGTCGACCGTGAATGGTTGCAACGTCGATGGCACCCCCTTAAAAAGAATGCGGACTTTCACTCAAGAGGGACGCCAGATGGAAAGGCAAATTGAGGACCCAGAGTATGAAGAAGCAATCCTAGAGACCGAGGATCTCAACAATTCTGAAGATGATAATCAAAGCCATTCTCACCGAGAACACAGCATCAGTGGTGCAAGCAATTATTCTGTTGGCGGGCACCTATTGATTAAGCCTAAGCTGTCTCCCTTCATTCCAGAAATCTTAAACCAACCCATGCCGCGAATCAAGATGCCGTCCTGTAAGTATGACGGCACCTCAAACCCGGATGACCATGTGGCCGCTTATGAGGGGCACATGTATTTATACACCGAGGTGGACGCCATCTGGTGTAAAGTCTTCCCGTCCACTCTGACTGGGATTGCCCATACATGGTTTAAGAGCATCAAGGCAGGTAATGTTTCTAGTTTTTCTCAGTTTTCATCTATGTTCAGCACTCACTTTGTGAGTAATAGGCGTCGTGAGCGCACAACTAGCGAGTTGTTATCTATCAAGCGAGCGGGAAAATGAGAGCTGCGAGATTTCGTTGGGCCGTTTTAACGCCGAAGCGGTCACCATCCCCCGTCTCCAGGCGGGATGTGGTCGTCTTAGCATTGATGACCGGGTTGAGAGAGGGGTCCGCGTTCAGGAGTTACCTGGACCGTAAAACCTTCACGTCCCTAGAGCCAGTCTTAAGAAAGGCGAACGACTTCATTAGAGGTGAGGAGTTTGACAAGGCCGCGAGCAGCCAAAGCCGCGAGCCCGAAAAGAAGAAGGATGATAAGCAGAAGAAGGATAAGGGTCGCGAAAATGATCGCGGCCGAGATGAAAGGAAGCAAGAGTCAAATGTGGTCAAGAAAGGGAATGACCGCAAGAAGAATGACCGCGAAAGATTTGAGTACAAAGAAAAGTTCGATGTGTATACGCAGCTCACGACCCCGAGAGCGCAAATATACCAGATGAACAAGGACAGTGATAAATGGTAGCGTCCAAAGCAAATGTTTCACAAAAACCGTGATAAGAACAAATGGTGCGACTTTCATGGGGATCATGGTCATACTACCGAGAACCGTAGGCATTTGAAAGATAACCTTGGAAGATTTGACAAGACGGGGTTACTTCACTCAATATAAGGGTCGATCAAAGGAGGGAGACGCAATAAAGTCAAATAACCGAATGTGCAATCGCGAATCTCAGAAATTCACGTTATAAGTGGCGGTCCGATCCATGGCGGTAGCGTGAATGGAGCAAAGGCCAGCCTAAAAGAATTTAGGCATCAAGTCAATTTCAACGAAAGCATGCAATGGAGAAAGCCGCCAGTAATGCCCGCCATGTCTTTCACTGTGGAGGACGCGAAGCACGTCGTCTACCCCCATGACGACCCTCTGGTGGTCACACTGAAAGTATCAAACTGCTTGATCCACAGAATTCTTGTGGACGGAGGAAGTTCTGCAAACATATTGTACTTCTCAACTTTCGAGAAACTGATGATTGACCGGGAACATTTGAAGCATGTCCGCTACCCGGTGATAGGTTTCACGGGGGCGTCAGTGATCCCAGAAGGTTTGATAACCCTACCGGTCAGGGTAGGAGAAGATGAGAACGCCAGGGATGTGATGGCGGAATTTTTGGTAGTTGACGTACCAAGAGCTTACAATGCAATTATCGGACGTCCTTTCATCCATGACGTCCAAGGGGTTGTATCAACTTACCATCTTACCATGCTGTACATTTCCAATCTTGGGGCGACAGCAAAATTGAGAGGGAATCAGGAAATGGCAAAATCATGCTATCTAACAGCATTAAAGCAGCCGGTAAGGAGAATTCCTGTAGAAGACCTGAATCCGCCGACTCGGAAGCAAAGGCGAGCTCAGAGGAAGGCTCTGGCAAATGAGGAAGAATCCGAGAAAGGGGATGACGATACGCTACCATAGGGTTTTCCTTTTCCTTTCCCATTCTCATACACCTCTTTTCGAAGCTTCATTTTCCGCTCCACGTTGATGGCCCTATCATATAATTCTTGGTAGGATTTGCTCATGTGTGCTGCAAGCCTTTCCTGAATGTCGAGGGTCAAACCTTCTTCAAATCGATTCATTCTTTGACGATCGATTGACACTAAGTCAGGAGCGAATCGGGCAAGTTCATTGAACTTCACAACATACTCTAGGACAGTCACGTTCCTTTGCTTTAGATGGATAAACTCGGATTCCATCTGGAGCTGTAGAGATTGAGGATAGAATTAGTTTCTCATGGTATCTTTTAAGTTCTCCCAACCAAAATTAGGCTGACTTTGCATTTTTTTGGCGGTTTTCCACCAAAGATCAGCTTGCCCTTTGAGATAAAACACCGCAAAGTTAACCTTCCACTTATCAGGGCATTGAGTAGCATCAAACAATTTCTCCATACTATTCATCCATTCCTCAAACTCGGTGGGGTCTGGTTTTCCATCATAAGTTGGTGGCTTATGAGCAGAGAACCTTTTAAACATGTTCGAGCATTCATCTTGCTTTGTTTTGGCTTCTTGTCGGTTGCCTTGCAGAAGTTCCATCATCATAAGTTTCATCAAGTCCATCTGATTGTCCTTATTTTTAATCGTATTTTCGGAAACAGGGTCACTTCGCAGAGCATCAATCCTTGCCCTCATATCTTCGAGCACCGCAACGGATCCATGCTTTCCATTTTCTCCATTAGTAGGCTCACTTTCACTTGTTGCCATTCTCTGGCACGTCAAACATTTCACGTTCATAGCATATTTTTATGACAAACAATGTCATAACATAATAGAAATTATATAAAAATATTCCCGTCTCGAATCCTAACACTCACACTCATAATTAATGATTTTCTTATTACATATTACTATAACTCCAATAACCTTAATTTAGCTCCCTTGTAACTTTTTTTTAACGTTTTAAGAAACTTACGTAAATACTTATCATCATTCCTTTATTTATAATTATTCCTAAAAACCCATTGGTATGAAAATCCAGGGTTTCATTTGCGATCCTCAGAACCTTTGCTATGATACTACTCTGTAACTCCCCGACTACTAATCAACATCATTAGGTTAATTAATGAGTTATTAGCAGTGGAACCTGGATAGCCGGTGCGTTACTGCCGTACTTTCCTATTTGGAAAGCACAAGGCAAACATGATTTCATAACCTTGAACATGTTATAACTAGAAATCATAATTATCTATTATAAAAACTTAAGTTGAAACTTAGTTATTGTACATAGTCTGACATTAACTTAAATTATAACCACAAGTGTTTACGAAAGCTTAGATACTAAACTACTCCTCACTGCTACGTCATCCCATTAGCACCATCAGTACCTAAAACGAGAAAACAAAACGTCATGAGTGAGGCTCGGTAACATACTACTCTAACAGCGTAAATTCATTTCAATTCATTTCATTAGCAAACAGGGAGGAGAGCAATAGTAAAACTATTTTATAAACATACCATTTCATCATAATCATAATTATAATCTTAATCCTTTATCATATTTGTAAGCATAGTTCTTTCATTTGGTAACTTGGCGAGTACAACGGAAGGCAAAGTGTAATACCCCGACTTTTTAAACTCGTTTTTCTAATTACTAATTATGCTTATTAGTTTAATTACGTCATAAATTTTTTCGAAATGATCATGGTTAAGATCTTTTTCTAAAATAAGTATATTTACTTTAGATAAGTGATATTTATGGTAATGGTTTAACTATAATGTTTTTCCTATATGACTTTTGGGTCAATGATTTTAGCCAAAATCCAAACATTCAAGTTTCAAGCCCAAGTTTAACACAACCCAAAAATATAAATTTCCAAACCAAAAATAAATGAAGGAAAAAGAAGTAGTAGTGAAGATAAACTTGAATTTGACTTTCCCTCCAAATTCCTTCTTTCTTCTACCTTCCTCCCTATACATGGCAACTCAAGATAAAATTTTCTTCTTTCCAACCCACTAAGCTGCTGCCACCATTACTTCAAAAGGGAAATTCATACTCAAATTCTCTTCAATCCATCATCTCATTCTTATCTTCAATCTCAATCTTCTAGACACTCAACCATGGCTATAAATAGCCATGTCCCCCAAGTATCACACTACATATCCCTCTTTCTCTCTCCTCTAGCCACCACAATACCACCCCGTGTGCTGCCTGTACCAACCACCTGCCTGACCACCGCAAGCACCCAGCCCACGCCATTGCTCGCCCACCTTTATGTCTCGCTCAATCTCTCTCGTCCCTCTTCTCCGTGCGCTGCTGTGCCACACTGGCCTGCCACCCCGCACCGTAGCCTTGCGCCACCTTCACGTCGCTAGTCCTACCTGCCCTGAACACCGGAGCTCCGCCCTTTCTCTCTTCGTGTACCTCTGTCTTCGCTGCTCAAATTAAGAGCAGAGGTATCTCCTCTTACCTTTGGGTATTATTTCTGATTTTGGTTATAAACTTAAGCCCAAGTTGTTTATTGAAAGAAGTTTAAGCTTTTGGTCCTAAAATACAACTGATTCAACTTGTCAAATCACTTGGGCTATTTATCTGAATTAGGAACATAGTTTGGTTTGATTAAAAACTAGAAAGTTGTTCATATTGGGCTAATGACTTGATATTTGCTAATCATGCAGCTTATAGTAATAAACCTCCTTACTTCAACTATATGAATTTTTATGTTGACTCCTAATATGATGTTAATATCAAATTTATGGACTTTTATTGTAAACGTCACTTGTTAATGTATTTTGTTTTATTAAATGTTAAGGTACTAATAATATACACTCTTTGTTAATCCTATACACCTAACTCAATTTATGGTTTAATTTATTAAAGGATTTGAATAACCTCGATTAATTATATGACTTGAGTATAATTTACAACTTATTCTTGCTAACCTAATAATCACTAATACTCGTGTCTACTTATAATATTTAATTAAGTTGTTTTACCAATTTAGTACGACTGAATAATATTATGGGAATCAATTGTCTAATTATTAATAATCTAATCTTGTTTAATAATGATTGTTTTAATGATAAGCCACCTTAATAAGTAGCACTTAAGCGCTAATAACGACTATTAATTAAGGAATTTCTTATGACGTAAAGTTACAAGTATAATTGTTTAAGCAAGACAATGACAATATAATGAGTCACACGACTATAATAAGCTCTAAACTAATAATAAAGCCTAAAGCTAAGGTTAAAAACATTTATTAATATCACTATTCTTGATTAGATTAAAAAGGATAAAGGATATTACAAGCCTCCCTCGGCTATCAAAGTTGGTAAGCAGGATTTCAGGTAACGTCTACTGCTAGCACTCGCACTCCCCTTCCAACTATGTTTTATGATGCTTTATACGATGTTATTTATGGTGTGCGGGATATGAAATGTTTGCTATGTAAATGATGTTTATTAAATGATTTAATGCTACGAAGTATGACGATTTTGATGTTATGAAAATATGGTTATGATTACGTTTAATAATTATAATTACGTTCCATGATTATGATTACGATGATGTAATGTAATTATGGTTACGTTACGATTAAGATTACGTTTTATGATTACGATTACGATGATGTAATGTAATTATGATACGTAAAAGAAACGAAACATGATAAAGTTAAGTGAAAGTTGGTTCTTGGCAGTATCCCGTGGGCACCGCAAGTGTCACCTTTGTTGTGACCGCCCTTCTGTTAAAAGTATGGGCACCGAAAGTGTCACCTATGTTGTGGCCGCCTTTCTGTATGTTTTTGGGGAAACGTCCCTTCTGTTGTACTAGCCAAGTTACCAAAGTAAAAGATATATGATGATGAACATGACAAAGAGTGATGATAATGTTTTATGATTATGATTTAATGGCTATGTTTACGAAATGGTTTTACTATTTCTCTTCTCCCTGTTTTCAACTAAAATAAATTGAAATGCTTTTACGATGTTTGGGTAGTATGTTACTGAGCCTCGGCTCATGACGTTTTGTTTTATGTTTTAGGTATTGAAGAACAGTTATAGTATGGCTATTATCATGAGATGTGTTGAAGAGACTATGTATGATTCTATGAGGTTTAGAATATTTTGTATGATAGATGAACAAGTATTGTTTTATGATGAGCAAATGTATAAATGAATTATCATTTTAGACTATTATATTATAAGTGGGCCCTAACCCACATGCTTAAGCTATGATTCCGCTGACGATTAAGCTGACGATTAAGGTTATTTATTTTCGGGGCGTTACACAAAGCCACCGAGGACATAGATCCCCCATAAGAAGTTGGCATATAATGCCATAAATCGTAACAGAAGGCAAAGCCACCGAGGACGTGAATCCCCCATCAGAAGATGGCATATAATGCCAATAGTAACAGAAGGCAGAGCCACCGAGAATGTTGTCCCCCATCGGAAGGTGGCATAATGCCATAATGTGGGTGCCACCGAGGACGTTGTCCCCCAACAGAAGGTGGCGTTGCCGCCGGAAGGTACGTGCATGACCCAGGATAACAGAAGACTGCCAAGAACCGTCTTTCACTTGAATTTATCATGTTTTATAACCTTTATGTATATTCATAACCATCATGATATACCATATTCTTTTCATCATCATACTTTCATAACGTCATCATTTTTAACATTATTTTATATCATCACATTTATCACAAAACATTTCATATCCCGCAATTCATATACAAAAGAATAATATTAACGTAAGCATTATCATAAAACATATTTAGAAGGGGAATGCGAGTGTTAGCAGTAGACGTTACCTGGAATACTGCTTAGCAACTTTGATAGCCAGGGGAGGCTTGTAATATCCTTTATCCTTTTTAATCTAGTCAAGAATAGTGATATTAATATGTATTTAATTCTTTAACCATAGCTTTATGCCTTAGTGTTAGTTTAGAGCTTATTATAATCATATGACTCGTTATATTGTCATTATCTTGCTTAAACAATTATACTTGTTACTTCAAGTTAAAAGAAATTCCATAATTAATAGTCGTTATTGTTCTACTTATTCAGGTGACTTATCATTAAACCAATCATTGTTAAACAAGATTATTAATAATTAGACAATTGATTTCCATAATATTATTTAGTCGTACTAAATTGATAAAGCAAATCAATTAAATATTATAAGTAGACATGAGTATTAGTGTTTATTAAGTGAGCGAAAATAAGATATAAAATATACCCAAGTTATATAATTAACCGAGGTTATTAGAATCCTTTAATTAATCCATGAATAAAATTAAAGTTCTAAGGTTAATAAAGAGTGTATATTATTAAACCTTTATAATTCATAATTAATATGACATAGTTTATATTAATAGGCTATAAGATATGTTATCAGCCTAACTTTAAGAATTTAACTAATAAAACTACCATGTTTGGTTAAGCCCAAGCACTATTCATTAATCCATTATCAAATAAAACCCAACATCATTTATAAACTCATACTCAAATAAACCCAAGTATTTAGGATGTCATATACGACTACCTGACTTGGAACGTAAAGAAACAGAGAAGCAGGAGAAGGGTGTGGGGCTCGACTGGAGCAGCAGCAGGGACGCCGTGGCAAGGCGGTGCACCGGCGAGATGAAGGTGGTCAGCTTCGACGGCGCAAGCAGGGCGAGGAGAGAGAGAAACGCGAGGGAAAAGAGAGAGGAGTTGCGAGCGAGATAGGGAAGTCGGCCGAGGCTTGCGGTTGGTGCACCGACGGCGTGTTGGTGAACGGAGGGTGATGCAGCAGTGGGGCGAGGATGGCAGCAGGTGTGGTGGAGTGGTGCGTCGGATTTCAGAGGTGGTGTGGTGTGATGTTTGAAGGTGGGTATCAATGGCTATTTATAACTTGAGGAGTTTCTATACAACTTGAAAACCATACCTTGAAGATAACTATGGAGGTTGAAGAGAATTTGTGTTTGAATTGTTCTCTTAGTGTGATGGTGACAACAGTTAGAGGTTTTAAAAAGTGAGAAAATTTAGTGAATTGCCATGTATGATAAGGAGGAGGAAGTAAAGTTGAAAAAGGAAGAAGGAGGAAGGAGAGTGGAGGGAAACAAAAGTCAAATTCATGTTCATCTTTGCTACTACTTTCCTTCTTTTCTTTTTCTTTTCCTATTATTATTATTATTATTATTATTATTATTATTATTATTATTATTATTATTATTATTATTATTATTATTATTAATATTATTATTATTATTATTATTATTATTATTATTATTATTATTATTTTTATTACTATTTTAAACCAAGAATAACACTTTAGATAATTCATACTTTGTACCTTAGTATTAATTAGTTTATCTAATTTAATAGTATGTGTTGCTTAATTTCAAACAAATGAAATAAATTTATCCTCTTATTAAAGTTTATAAGTTTATTAAGCAGGATTATGTTTTTGGGATATTACAGTTTGCATCTCCTGAAGATACAACCATCTCTCCCTCCCTTTCTTTTTCCCCAAGACCCACATCCCATTCATCCAGATTTTGATGAATTTCCTCCACAAATTTCACCAACTCCACAAAACGCTCCCCTTCCTTCCCCAAATTCATCCCAACCCAGCTCCTCAACTAACACCCCTCACGCTGGCCCAAAACCACTGCCCAATGACCATCCTTCTTCTCCACCGATTCACCCGCTGGACATCCAGCTCCCCAATTGGGTCCAGCCCAGTTTCTCCCCCTCTCACTGATCTACCTGCTGCTGGGCCAGCGACCCTTGGCCCTCACCCCTCCTCTTCCTATTTCCCTCCTTTTCTCGCTGGAAGCCCAACGCTTCTCTCCCCCACTGATGCGGTCCAAGCCCAAAACCCCCACCCCATCCTCCTCTTTTCGGCCTACTTCTCACCCACCTTTGGGTCATTCTCCTCAGCCCACTATTGTTGATAATGCTGATATTATTACTGAAAATGATGCTCTTGGTGCCCTTGGTCGGGGAAAAAGGGACAAATTTCCCTCGGTGTTATTAAAGGATTTTGTTACTCACTCCGTTGTTGCTGAAAGTCCATCTCTCTCTACTTCCTCCTCCCAGTCTCCTTCAGGTACTCCTTATCCTATCGCACATTATATAAATTGCACTAATTTTTCTGTGAATTATCAGAAGTTTATTGCGGCTGTTATTTCTAATGCTGAACCCAGATATTTTAAAGAAGATATGAGAGATGATGGCTAGAAAGCATCTATACAGGATGAGATTCGTGCCTTGGAGGATAATGGCACATGGACTTTAGAGGCACTTCCTCCTGGGAAGCGTGCCTTAGGAAGTCAATGGGTGTATCGTATCAAATATTTGTATGACGGTTCTGTGGAACGCTTGAAATCTCGTTTGGTTGTTTTGGGCAACCATCAGGAAGCTGGGGTGGATTATAATGAAACTTTTGCTCCAGTGGCAAAGATGACTACTGTTCGGGCTTTTCTTACTATAGCTGCTTCAAAAAATTGGGAACTGAATCAAATGGATGTTCATAATGCTTTTCTTCATGGTGATTTTGATGAGGAAGTCTATATGAAACTCCCTCCCGGTTTTGACTGCTCAAATCCTCGGATGGTTTGTCGTTTACGCAAATCTTTGTATGGCTTGAAACAAGCTCCTCGGTGTCGGTTTGCTAAATTAGTCTTTGCCTTGAAAGGTTATGGTTTCTTGCAATCCTACTCTGATTATTCCTTGTTTACTTACACTCGTGGCTCAGTTCAAGTTAATGTGTTGGTTTATGTTGATGATATCATTATTTCTGGGAATGATTCCGCTGCACTTACTGTGTTTAAGGCTTATCTGAGTGATTGCTTCAAAATGAAGGATCTTGGTCCTTTGAAATACTTTCTTGGCATTGAAGTGGCTCGAAGTTCATCTGGTCTTTTCTTGTGTCAACGTAAATATACGTTGGATATTATTTCTGAAGTCGGGTTATTAGGTGCCAAGCCTTGTGCCTTTCCTATTGAGCAGAATCATCGCCTTGCTCACGCCGATGGTCCGGTTCTTGAAGATGTCGCCTCCTACCGGCGTCTTGTTGGTCGCCTCATCTACTTAGCCGTCACTCGTCCCGATCTCGGTTATGTGGTTCATATCTTATCTCAGTTCATGTAGGAGCCTCGTCATGCTCATTGGGACGCTGCCCTTCGTGTTGTTAGATATCTGAAAGGCACTCCGGGTCAAGGCATTCTGTTACGTTCTGATAGTGAGTTATCTGTTCAGGGTTGGTGTGATTACGATTGGGTGCATCTGTCCTCTTACCAGGAGCTCGTTATCTGGCTGGATTGTTTTCTTAATTAGGTGGTTCTCCAATCTCTTGGAAGACTAAGAAGCAACACATGGTCTCTCGCTCTTCTACTGAAGCAGAATATCGTTCTATGGCTGCTATCACTTGTGAGCTCAAGTGGTTGAAGGGGCTCTTGTTGAGTTTGGGCGTTCACCATCCAAAGGCTATTCCTTTGTTCTGTGATAGTCAGTCTGCTCTTCATCTGGCTAAAAATCCTGTTTTTCATGAACGCACCAAACATATTGAGGTCGACTGTCACTTTGTGCGAGATGCTATTCTCGATGGTCTCATTGAACCATCTTATGTGTCCACTTCAGCTCAGTTGGCCGATGTTTTCACTAAGGCTCTTAGGAAGTCTCAATTTGAATTCTTGTTGTCCAAGTTAGGCATTCTTGAACCCCATGCTCTAAGTTGAGGGAGGTGTTGAGGATTTATGTATAGCTAGAATTCTTTGTATAGTAGGAATCCTTTCCCTTGTAGGATTCCTAAAATAGTTTGTACTATATATTGTGAAAACCTAATGAGAATACACGGCTTTTGAGCCCTAATCAGATTTTACACAACCCAACAGCAACACATAACTCATAACTCATAACTCATAACTCATAACTCATAACTCATAACTCATAACACAATTTTAAGCATTAAGGAGAATACCGAAAATAATGTAACTTGGATCCACCATTAGTACCTAAAGGTCACCACTCACCATATATATTCCAACCAAGATTGAGGTGGAGATTCGCTTCTATGTCTGCTACTATAGTATACATTAATTAGTGATTACATATTCACGTAGATGGGCTTCAGTAAATTAAAGGCCGGTTTGACATCAATGCAAGTTTCTAATAAATGTAAAAGTCATTGAATATAAGGGTTATACTTCCTCCGTAACAAAAAAAACACAACATTTGCCATTTTGGGATGTAATATAAAAAATGACACAATTGGAAACTTACTTATTTTAGTAATATAAGGGTTTACTTGTAATATAAAGGTGGTTGGTGTGGTGGTGACGAGGTGATGGTGGTTGGTCAGCGACGAAGGTCGGTGGTGAAGGTGGTGGCTAGTGTGGTTGTCGGTGTTGAAAGTGGTGGTTGGTGTGGTTGTCGGTGGTGAAGGTGGTTGGTGTGGTAGTCGGTGAGAAAGGTGGTGTTTGATTATGTAATCTTCTCTCTCCTCCTTTTCCCCTAATACACAACCTAATCAACAATTAAGAAATTCTCTATAGGAGTCTGTGCCCTTCAAAATTGTTGCACTTATTTCGTTACGGAGGAAGTAATCAAATTGAAATTAGTCATACTTATGTTAAAAATTAACAACAAAAAACTCATTCCTCCTCCATTTTTTAATTGCACTATTTGGTTTGGGCACAAAAAACAAGAAAAGATGAGAGAGAGTGAAAATTGACATAAATATTCTTAATACTATGAGTAGGTTGGATAATTAAATAAGATGAATGGGTAAGTCAAGAGAGAGTAGAAAGGTAAATTTTGTCCAAAAAGTTTTCCTATAATAGGAAATTGTGCAATTAAAAAGAAACACCCATAAAAAAAAGTAGAACAATTAAAAAAAATAGAGGAAGCATTATTTTTTCTAATTTACATAGTACTTTTGTTTTTGGTTTTAAAAAAATGAAAAATTTGAAATTAAAAACGGAAACAAACAAGCCTTAAGACTGACATACAAGATTTCACTCCTATATTACTAGTTCTTGCTTTTCTTTTTCTAGTGTGAAAAGTCAAAGATTATTTCATGACTTAGACCAACAAGTGTATTGTCAAGTAACAATAAGTCGTAATTTTAATAATTAGTTTCAAAATTTATTGTAAATTTCGTATGATATCAACTTAGCGTATTTATTTTACGTATAACTTTTTTTAGGTTATACCAACCAATTAAAAGAATGATATCCTGAAAAAATAATCTAATCAGAAAATTTCAGACAAACATTTTCTTATGGTTGAGATACTCAGGAAGCAAGTCACAAGATGGTATTAATTTTAATTTTTGGTTAAATGATTGTCATAAACCACCTAATAATTTTGGTAAAGCGTAGAACTTTCTCAAGCCATTCACACGGAAATGATGTATCTACCCTGCTACCGAAGCTGTAAAGTACTATCCATTGAGTGTCTTCCCAATGATAATACTTGAGGGTTGTCTAGCATAAGATCACTGTAAAGTCTTCCAAGTATAAATTTTCGGCATAAAGTAATACGTGAATATGTCGGTTCATTATTATTTGCTTTACGAAATAAAAGATGAATAATATAATAATCTCCAAAAAGAGGGCATGAGAGCCGAGAGGTATTGGTGCGATCCAATTCATATATGCATTTTTATATTTGATGAAGTGTGGCATGAACACCCCTAAAAAAATTATTAAAAAAGTGTGGCATGATCTTATTATAATCTCTCAACTTATAACAAGAGTCACGCACAATGTCTTTGTATCTTAAAAAATAGCCGTGTGATCGACTAATCGTCATTCTCTCATTGCAGATGTAAGCTAGTGTCCGTGGTTAGATTAAAGTGTAACATGAGGTATGTTTTATTATTATCATTATTTGAAAATATTGACCAATATAATACTAACTATATATAGGAGGCAGCCATTTAGGTAGTAACATGAATCAAAGTGAGTGGACTCCACAACACCAACTACATTACGGCTCTATTTATAGGGTGTAAAATATTCTCCATGAATATGAGTTTTCCTTTTACTCTAATTTTCCATTGTTTAATTTACTAAGGGGTGTAAAACAAGTTTTCCATCAAGGGGGAAAAACTCTTATATAGGTGAAAATCATTTTCCTTTAAAAAAAAAAGGGAAAATACATTTTCCTCCCTCCTCCTTATCAACCTTTTACTCTCCTCTTATCCATCCCCTCCCTTCCCCTTCTATTTTTCTTTTTCCATAACTTTTTTTACATTGAACCAGACAAAGGAAAATTAGTTTCGCAATTGAATTTTCCATTGTAAAATAATTTACATGAAAAAGCATTTTACATTGAAAATGTTTTACATCAAACCAAATAGAGCCTAAGTGCGCACAACTAAATGTGATTATGGGAGGGCACACAATAGGTAATGAAATTTTTCTCAACAAATTGTAAAGTGTAAAGTACACGAACATCTTTAGTAAAATTTACGATATTCAGCACATCCCACATGTCAAAAATCGCACCAACACTTTAACAATATTTTTACGATGTCAAGAGAACAAGCTTGTCCATACCTCAACTTATCTTGGTTTGGCAATTGCGGATAAGGTGCTTGAGAGAATAAGGATAAGACAAGGAGATCCCCAGCCTTCAAACACTACACTAAAAAAATTTGAATCTAATTCGTGTAGAATAGAAGATAAGAGTCTAGTCGAATGACCTAATACTATTTAATCACTGAACACTTTAATTGATGTTAGTTTAAGTATATAGCCCATGGACATTCCATTATTATCTACTTATAATCTCTACCAAACCTATAGTATCCAAACCCTCATAAACACAATTACACAAGCTAAGTACCCACCCATAAGGCCTAAAATCCAAAGCCCATTTACTTTACCCTCAAACCTTGGAAACCCACGCCCCAAATTATAGCCAATCACATTAACATGTTTATTCATCTCAAACTATACTATATTTTAGTTTCCAAAGATGAGCTCAGACGAACTTTGCAAAAAGACGATTTTGAAAATGTCTAGAGAGAGGTCAGACTCTCTCTCTCTAAACCACAAAGCCCTCAAGGCACAAAGTGAGAACCCCTCCCTTACCCCATCCGAGGAGACCCCCGTCTCCACTGTAGATGCCAGGTTTCAACCCCCCACCTACACCTTTCCTCCCCCAGCCCTAACCCCATCCCCTCCCATCCTCATCCCACCCCAAATCCCCCCTTTATCTCAGCCTGCTGTGCTCTCTAGGCCAAAATCCTTCAAGGATGTTATGGAAGCCCAAAACCCAGATGCAAGATAAATTTCAATGATGGAAGTAGTTAGTTTACCGCCGCCGGTGCTACCCTTTGCCACTTCATGTGAGACTTTAAACGAGGAAGTAGAGATCTTCATCCCCATATCCGAAGAGGAATATAAGACCATTTCCCAACCTTGGGAAGCAGCAGTGATTTGTAAAGTTATGGGGAGGTCCTTCTCGAAGGATTTCCTAAGGAAAGAGCTAGAGAAATTATGGCACTGGAAGGGAAGCCTGGAGATGATTACGTTGGGCAAAGGGTTTTACAGTATTCAATGCCCTAACCAAAGCATAAGATCGTCGATACTCACGGGAGGGCCATGATTAGTTTTTGGAAGCCATATTTGGGTTCAGTGCTGGGAAGCGGGCTTTAAACCATCCATAGCACAAATACGTGAAACCCCACGTTGGGTTGCTTTACCAGAGCTACCCATTGAATTTTTTAACAAATTCATGCTGGAGAAGATTGGTAATGGATTGGAAAAAATACTCAAAATAGACGCACATTCCTTAACAGGAGAAAGAAAGAGGTACGCTGCCATTTGTGTACTTATGAAGAAAGATACGAAATTGCCAAAAGGTGCATGGATTGGTAAAACTTTCCAGGAATTTATATTCTGCGAGGGACCGTGGTTTTGTGAGTTATGCAATAAATTCGGCCACCAATATAGACATTGTGGGCAGTCAATTAATTCCAAGATTATTCCTGAACAGAGGAAAGAAGGTCAGCTCCTAGATGAGGAAAAGGAAGGCCACGGCTTTCAATGGGAGAACGTCAAACAAAGAGAGAGAAACCAAAATAATAAAGGGGGTCAACAAAAAGGAAGTACACGGTGGACCCCTAAAAAATCCAACGACTTCAAAAATGTTGAGGGTCCCAAAGAAAAGGCTGCTGCTAGTCCTACGGGTAACAGGGGGATAATTTCTAGCTCCATAAAAGGAGGGGAAAGCTGTTGTACTTTGGGAAATTCTTTCACAATGTTGCAGAAGATTGGAGATTTGGAAGAATTTACTTCCCTTTCTGTTGTACAGTTTCCAAAGCCTCTCACATAACGAAAGGTGGCACCCCTACAAACTCTACCATACTCAATACATCCCATCCTACCATGCCCGTGGAAAGGAATATTAACCCAAACCCAAAACCAGAAAAATCTCTCCTCTCAACCACAAAGTCCCTATCAGAAACAACACCAAAAAAATCCTCGCCACTGAACCATGGCCTTCCCAGTCGAGATTTATCCAACTTCACCTCCACCCCTCTCTCCTCCATCCCCCACCTCCCCACCATCCCCGCCCAGATTATTGGCGATTCGCTACGAGCGCCCAGTTCATTTCAACCGGCCAGTGAGGCCCCTGATGTCGAAGTTCAACCTCGGCTATGCGGACTACCTAGTTTCGGAGGGAGAAGAGGGATGTTACACAGACCTCTCGTGGCAAGAAGTAAAAGCACTAGTCCTCAATCCCTATCCCGAGCAAGAGATATTCAAGAACATGATCCTCTATGTCAACTCGGACATAGCCCACGTACATATCCCACAGCTCCAAGATGCTTGTCACCTTCCCAAGACTCTACTGATTTTCCTCCGATGGCTGTTGGAGAAAGAGGAAGGAGTAGAGAGCGAAGAGAGAAACTTAGATCAAAATATGGGCCAATGGCTCGACCCGGCTCCCCTTCTCCCTCCAGTTCGATCGATGTTCATGATGACGATAATGCCGATGCGAATGCAAGCTGCGAGCAATACAAATGCACTACTATTAGCCCGAGTTCGAAGACCTCTACGCCAAGTGGGGTTGAGTGTGAGTTGGGAAGAGGCAAGAGGGCTAAAGTTCCTTCGAGAAGCCGAGGTGTATCTCCAACCACACACGAGGAGGATTATAGACATGGACACCGGAGAGGAAACTCAACCATGGGAACACGGAAACGAGGAACTACTAGTAGAGTTTCTCAACAAACCCCTACTACCGAGTAATATGACGGTCCTCTTTTGGAACGTGAGGGGATCGGAAGGCCCTCTTTTCAGCCTAACCTTCGACTTCTTATAAACCAACATCACTCGGACATTGTTGTGCTTGTGGAAACCCGAGTTTGTCGCCAAACCACCACCTCTATCCTCCAAAACGTGGGTTTTGATTCCTGGCATCTTGTGGAACCGAGGGGCTTCGCCGGAGGCATCATCCTCCTATGGAATTCAAATATTCTGAACTTCCAAGTTGTAGGAGGAAGTGCGCAAGGGGGTACACGGAGTGGTCGAGGTATGTAATTCGAAACAAACTTATGTTCTTTCCGCTGTGTATGCTTGTCCTACGTTTGCTACTAGAAAATTGTTGTGGAAAGATTTATGTGATATGGCAGTTGATATTGATTGTCCATGGTTAGTTATAGGGGATTTTAATGAAATTATAAATCAAGGGGAGAAGTTGGGGGGCCAACCGATCAAACAAAATCGAGCTCAATTATATGCATCGACTATGAATAGCTGTAACTTGTTGGATTTGGGGTTTCATGGTCAAAAGTTTACATGGTCTAACATGAGAAAAAAGAATCCGATTTTCGAAAGACTAGATAGGGGATGTGTGAACCCGGATTGGATACTAAAATTTCCTAATTCTAACCTTTGGAACCTTCCTAGAGTGACCTCTGATCATTGCCCAATCTTAGTTCGACTTGACAATCCCCCCGAAAAACTTGGTAACAAACCTTTTCGATTTGAACCTATGTGGATTTTAGATCACTCTTTTAAAGATAATGTTTACCAATCATGGATTAGGGAACCAGGGCCAATTGGGGATATGCTTAGAAACTTACAAGGGATGTTAATGGATTGGAACTCGAACACCTTTGGTAACATATATAGGAGGAAAAGGCGAACTTTAGCTAGACTAGAAGGGACCCAAAAAATTCTCCAAAGTAACCCCTACTCCATATTTCACCAAAGATTGGAAGATGACCTTCAAAAAGAATTAATTCAAATCCTTATGCAAGAAGAAACTCTTTGGGTTACTAAAAGTAGGATGGATAGATTAAAAGAGGGAGAAAGAAACACTAGCTATTTTCATAGGAGTGTTATGATCAAACGTAATGCAAGTAGAATTCTATCAATTAGGACTGAGGTGGGCTTGGAAATCCGTGAACCGGACCAAATTCAACATCACATAACTGAATTCTTTCATCAGTTATACTCCACTGAGCAAGAGGGGTGTACATGGCATGAAAACAATAGTCACCAATTAATAGATATTGCCTATCCTCCCTCTAATGCTGAGATCAAAGGGGCTTTACAGCAAATGAAACCCATTAAGGCCCCAGGGCCGGACGGTTTTCACCCGATTTTCTTCCAAAAAATGTGGGACATTGTAGGGGAAGAAGTCTGTCAGAACATTAGATCTTGGTTTCACCAACGTCAAATTCCCGAGGACATGTGTCAGGCTCTTATTTGTTTAATTCCAAAGCAAAACCCGCCTGAAACTGTTAAACATCTCCGCCCCATTAGCCTGTTGCAATACAATCTACAAACTAGCCACCAAAGTGATTGTCAATAGACTAAAACCATTGATACCTTATTGGATATCCCCAAACCAAAATAGTTTCATTAAGGGTAGGGGTCCGGATGTCAATATTGTAGTTGCAACTGAAATCCTCCATTTCATGAATAAGAAGAAAGGTAAAACGGGATGGTTTGCTCTAAAAATTAACCTTGAAAAGGCTTATGATCGAATTGAATGGTGTTTTGCTAGAAAATGCCTCCAAAATCTTGAGCTTAGTAATGAGTCGGTTGAACTGATTATGAGCTGTATCTCCCAGTCTTCTTCTTCCATTCTCATCAATGGTAGAAAGTCCACCTCTTTTAATCACACTAGAGGGCTCAGATAAGGAGACCCAATGTCACCTTATTTGTTCAACATCTGTCTTGAATCTCTCTCTCACATGATTAACCAAGCGACTATGAACAAATCATGGACACCTTTTTGGGTTGGAAAAGATAAAGTTCCCATCTCCCATTTAATGTTTGCTGATGATTTACTAATCTTTGGGAGGGTGGATAATTCCATGACTTCTGCAGTGCACCAGATACTCAAGGACTTCTGTGCACTTTCAGGCCAAAAAATTAATGAAAGTAAAAGCCGCCTTATCTTTTCCCCTAATACTTTGGCTGAGCAAAGAATCCTCTTCCAACAAACAATGAATATTGAGGAGAATGAGAATTTAGGAACCTACTTAGGTCTTCCTCTCTCCCATAAAAGACCATCTAGGAGACAAGTTCACTTTGTAGTGGATAAGGTCAAGCGCAAGCTTGCGAATTGGAAAACAAAATTTCTATCTAGAGCGGGAAGAGTGTGCCTTATTTCATCTACTTTAGCAACCATCCCTGCCTACTATATGCAAGCCTCTTTTCTTCCAGTCTCGATACTTAAGGATTTAGATAGAGTTTGTAACAACTTTTTGTGGGGGATGAGGAAGACAAAAAGAGAATTCACTTAGTTGGAAAAGATAGAACGTTCACCCCGAAAGAGGATGGGGGCTTAGGTATTAGAGACCAAACCCGTATGAACAAAGCATACATGGCCAAGTTGGGGTGGAAATTGTCACAAGGTCCTGATAACCTAGCTCAAAAATGTATTCGTTCCAAGTATGTTCATGAAACTATGTCACTTCCTTTGCCAAGGGTTCACCAATATGGCAAAATGTGGGGAGAGGGTGGAATCTCCTTGCGAAAGAAAGTAGTTGGATACTTGGAAGGGGAGACAAGATTGATTTCTGGCAGGATGACTGGCTAGGGATCGAGCCCATTCGCAACTTTGTAGAGGGACCCCTAACCCCTTATGAAAGCACTCTAAGGGTTAGAGATGTAGTGTCGAGAGGAGAATGGTCCTTGGAGTGTCTATCAATGGGGCTCCCTGCGGAAGTTATGAGTCGAATCAAAAATCTTCCCCCTCCTCTTGAGAAGGACCATGATGATATCCTTGCTCCTATCTATTTAACTCCACATGGTTTCTCCCTCTCCTGAGCTTACAAAAACCAATTCAATGGGGATAATGTGATTGACCTAGGTTGGATTTGGCACATAAAGACTAGTCCTAAAATTCAATTCTTCCTATGGCTCGTTTGTCTTGACCGTTTACCCCATGGCAAACTCTTAGTTGAGAGGAAGGTGTCCCAGTCTAATGCTTGTCCTCGGTGTCACCAAGGAGTTGAAGACTCCCACCATATCCTTCGATCTTGCAACCATACCCAAAATATTTGGGCCCTTATCCCTCCTTACCTCAACAATCTTAGTGAACCTAATGCGGTTTGGATCCAACAAAATCTGAAAAATGAAGATGCCTATAGGAACGTGACCTGGTCCATTCTATTTCCCTTCTTATGTTTCGAGATATGGAAAAGCAGGAACCATGTTATTTTTTACCCCGCAAAATCTATTTTCACACCGGAGGGGGTGATTGCCCAGGCGTGTAAGAATGCGGAGCAATTCGCTCAAGCCCATCCCACCCTTGCGCCTAGTTTGAAACCCCAAAACACTTACCGACTTATGGACCATACTCCCCCTACTTGGACCATGATAAATGTTGACGCAGCTTTCAAAAGCAGTAAGCAAATTGCTGTGGTTGGGGGGTCCTAAGAGATAGTGAGGGGGGTTGGCTTTTAGGCTTCACCAAGTCTACTTATGCGCACGACCCTCTTTCAGCTGAACTCCAGGGTATCCGGGAAGGGCTCTATGTTGCCCTTGATAAAGGATTTCGAAAAGTGGTTCTTTTCTCTGATTGTAAAATGGCCATACAACTTATTGACCAGGGGGGTACCCAAACCAATGTTTATGCTAACATGTTACATGAATGCAGGGAATTAGGCAAGAGCTTTGAGGAGATTAAGATCATGCACTGCAACCGTGACCTCAACAACGTTGCAGATTCCATGGCTAAGTATTGTATTAGGAATGAAGACTTGAAAATTTGTAATATTGTAGCTAGGACTTTCCCAAACCCTCCTAGTTATTGTATGGCGTACTATATCGCGGACTGCTCTAATGGCCTGTTTGTGGCTCAACAAACTGAACCCTATGTAACTGGTCTTTAAATTTTAATAATTTACCTCTTTTCACCAAAAAAAAAAAAGATGAGCTCAGACGTCAAATTCCCCAATCCCAGCTAAAAAACAAACATTAACGTGGCATCTCCATGGATTCATCGTGTGAGCTTGCGTCTCGGCAACTCATAAATACAAATAATAATAAACACACAGCTGAGCTGAGTGCTGACACCCCAATTCATTCAACCTTCATTTCTCATAGATTCCGCATCTATCTTTCCATTTCACAAAAGTCTTCACCTTTTTTGTCCTAACACAAAAATTTGGATATGGAGGTGTCAGAGAGGAGAGAGAAACCAGTCACTTCGCCGGCGCCGGAGATTACGACGTTCACCGGAAAACAAGAATCGGTGCTTCACACTATTCTCGCCGTCGCTATTTGGCTTGGTGCTATTCATTTCAATGTTGCCGTTGTTGTAGCTTCCTTTTTCTTTCTTTCTCTCCCTAATTTTTTCGCGTTAGTATTTCTCTTTCTCTCTCTTTATTAATTCTTTCTTCTTTTGAACTTAATTCATTGATTAATTTTGTGTCTATTTTTTATTTTTTTCTAGGGTTTGCTGTGTTCTTCTGATATCTATTTTGATTCCGATTGATGAAAAGGACAAATTTGGCCGGAAATTAGCTAGGTATTAGTTTGAACTCCGATTAAACTCAACCTGCTTCAATTTGATTATTAGAGATTATTATTATGAGCTCAAGATTTCTGATTTTTGTTTTTTTTGCAGTTATATATGTAAGCACGCTTGTGGTTATTTTCCGATCACTCTTGACGTTGAAGATTACAAGGCATTTGATACTAATCGAACTTACGGTAAGCTTTTCTCACATTTTGTTGGTGCAAATTTTCAATTTTTTTGAAGGTCCACTTTTTTACTCCCAAGATTTTGGAGAATTGTATATGGGATTCATCGGCTGAAAGACGATAAAAGTTTTCGTTGTTCTTTATATATAAAGCAATAATTTTGATTTGGGTAACATATTTTCATGTGGAAAATTCGCGTGTTATTTAGGTTGGAGTCTGCTACGTAGCTCAAACATCTAATTGTTAGATATCTAAACTCTAAAGCGGAATATGAGTCTATGGTGGGATCCACATCCAATGCATTTACAGAAATGTCTAGTAGACTCGTACATCAAAATTAAGATATCGAAAAATGAGCTATTTAGCCATTCTGTTCGGAATTGTAAGAAGGAAATTACTTTTCTGTTGTTTTATGTTCAGATTTATGGTGATCATTGACTAGAACTGATTCAAGTTAGAAAAGAATGACATAGATAAGATATTCATATCGGAAAGAGAAAAGTTTGACTTACATTCATTGTGTTTCTTAGCTAATGACTTGCTCTTGAATATGGTAGTTATGGTGTGCTGCATTGCTGGACGGAGTGTAATTATTTGTTGATGTTTGTAAGACATAGTTGTACATTGTGTTAAATGGCATTCCTTTCGCAGGCAGTAAGCTTAATTTTATGTGCCTTGCTATATGCAGTTTTTGGGTATGAGCCCCATTCGGTTTTGCCAATTGGTGTTGTTGCCCTTGCTGACCTCACAGGTTTTATGCCTTTGTCTAAAGTGAAGGTCCTTGCAAGTACTGCAGTAAGTCATATACTCCTCTAACTTTTCCATCCTGATACTTCTCTTTTCTCCCTTGTTAGTGGTCTTACCACTTCGCTGATGACTAGGTGTTCTACACTCCATTTTTGAGGCATATATGGTCGTGGTTGGGTCTATCTCCGGCAACTAGAAACAATTTTAAATCTCGGCTGTCTTCAGGTTATAGTTGCATCATAGTGCCAGGTGGAGTTCAAGAGACGTTTCATATGGAGCATGGCTCGGAGGTATTTCTGCATTGTCATTTGTCATTGTATACATGTTATGCCCTAAATTTGTTGAAGCAGGATCGGCTACTTTTTAGTAACCTGACAAGATAATTTTACCCCTTTCTGTTCTCACACAATAGTTGCTTGATGGACATAGGGTTTATGTATCTGTGGCAGCTTAGTGCTTAGTTTTGGTTAATCCTTGCTGTTGCAGGTGATTTTCCTCAGAAATAGAAAAGGATTTGTTCGCCTTGCTTTGGAAATGGGCTGTCCTTTGGTTCCTGTGTTCAGCTTTGGTCAGGTAGCAGGCTCACTGACCGTGTGCTCTGTTGAAAATTTTAGTTGAAGCTTTTTGAGAAAGATAATTATTATAACTTGCGTTTATGGTCTATATTAATGCAATGTCTACATTCTTTCTTTTGCAGTCAGAAGTCTATAAATGGTGGAAGCCCAGTGGAAAGTTGTTCTTGCAAATCGCCAGAGCTTTAAGGTTCACCCCTGTATTTTTCTGGGGAGTTTTTGGGTATGTTTTAAACTTCGTTAGTTAAACAAAGTTGACATTGAGGATCTTCGTTGTAATCTATGCGTTTCCTTTTTAGATCTTTCTCATTCGAAGAGGAATTTGAATTCATGTTGAGTACATTTGTGGCTTTAGAAATCGTGATGCTCTTTGTCAGAAGGAATATGGAGATTTAGCTTACTTAAGGAGACTCTCTGGTCAATCGCCCTGACCTAGCCACCTAGGATATAAAAGGGAAGCATTAGTGGTTCAGTATTGCCCTTCTATGGGACCTTCCTTTTTGGAATCACAGTTTATGTAAGTGACTAGGTGTCTCAGGTTTCTTATCTGAACTTTAAACTTATGTAGTAAATTAGCACCCTGGTGTCTATACCCTCCAGCTGTCCAGCATTCTTAGAGGATGAAAGAGGGATCCAGGGCATTGCAGAGAAGACTTCCACCCCCAAATGTAAATCAGATACCACTTGGTTCTTTGATATACCTGAGGAAAAGGTTGGGACGGGATAGTATCACTTACAAACTAGCATGTTAGGTTACTGTGACAATAGTTCTGGAATTTGCTTTGCTAGAAGTTTAAAAGTTTATTGGCGACTCTCTTCAATCAAAATCTTTACACACTTCTGGGGATGGATGATATAAGCCGCTTTTTGGCCAGAGAATGTGGCAAGCAAATATGCTGATGGCTAGGAAGCCTAGGACAGCGAAGAAGCATCAGAATTAAGACCTTGATGACAATGCAAAAGGTCTCTGTATAATTAGAAATAGGAAATTGTGTATGGATGATGGAAAGCACAAGAAATCTGAAACATCACCCTTTTTGAAGAAGATACTTGCTATTATGAATTATTACTGTACGTAATAGCCAAATATTTTGTTATGGCTGTTTGGCTGATGTCCAGCTTTACAATATATGGATTCATAGAATATTTGTGCTCTATTCTTTCTCATAATCAAGTTTAATACTTGCAGATCGCCATTACCTTATCGGGTCCCAATGCATGTTGTGGTTGGTCGACCGATTGATGTGAAGAAAAATCCACAGCCCACCGAAGACGAGGTATGGATTCTATGACATCGGCGAATCATCTGTTTCTTTTCTCCCTTTTATGATAATGTATGGTACCATTTGAAAATTGTTCAATAATTTTACCACAGTTTTCATAATTGATTAACGCATTTTGGCACTATTACTTTTGCATTAAACACGTAATTTGTCCAGCATTCTTATGCGATGTAGTGTTAATCACATATGATTGTTGAGCTGGAGGGTGATTTGAGCAGCTCTACTGGTTAAATTGGAGGGTTTGTTGCGTCCCCTGTGGCTCTCGTGTAGTCCAAATTATTGTCCGCAAAAACAAGCGACAAGTAGTTTGAATATATTTTAAAGTAAATTAACCTTTCTTCTTAAGTATAACTGTATAAGGTACCCTTTATGGAAGGATGCACATTGGATGATATTTTCGTTGCATTTTTAGCTTTCCTGTATGCTGAGATAAAATCATAACAGTAACAGCAATGAAGGATGTGTTGAAATTCGTTGTCATAGAATTATCTCACTATAAAGTAAATCGTGTCTAATGGTTGAAAAAATGAGTTCTATTTTTGTCTTACATCTGTATATGGCCATTCGGCCCCTTTTCCGTATTCCTCCTAAGTGGTTAAGTTACAGGCTAAAACAATGTTGCATTGCTTCGTGCCCTTCGCCTAATTTTGACAGTATGTTACTCCATTTATTCTTCCACATTTTCAGGTTTCGGAAGCTCATAGCCGGTATGTTGAGGAGCTCGAAGATCTTTTCGAAAGACACAAGGCAAGAGTTGGTCATGCTAAACTTCAACTGAAGATTCTTTAATTCTTATTGAATTGTCTTGTATATATATGCACATTACCCCCCCCCAAAAAAAAAAAAAAAAGAAAAAAGGTACTCTTAACAGCGATGAGCAATACAATATTTGAAAGGTTAAATTTCGGCTAGAGAAAGGGGATACCCAACTCTATCTGAAAAATGAAGACAAGAGTGAGTTGTCATGATGTAGTTCCTGTATCCCTCAGCCGCTAAATTTCATTTACACCATAATTGTAAAATTAATTTGAAACGAAGCCAGTATCACTTGTCATCTCCTGTTTTTGATGAATTTGTCAGTCTTCTCCTTTCTGAGATGTCACAACTCACAACATATGTCAACTTTCCTCGATTTGTTTCTTTAACAAAAAAAATCAAAATATTTTGGTTCTTCGGTGAAGTTAATAGTTTATTAGGAGATCTATGCACCAAACATATAATCTTGGTAAATTCACCAAGTATGATGCGTCTCAGCTCGAATTTATCCTGTTCTGTTTGGACAAGTCCTAGCTATACTGTTTGCATTATATATGCAAGATTGCAAGGTAAACAAACATACAGCACAAACTGTGTTGTTAGGGGTACGGCAAAATGGTCAAGTAAACTTTTATCACAAAATTTGTGTTTTCTTTAGTAAATTAGTACATGTTGCTGTTGATGATATCTACTAATTCCATTGCTAGCCATGTGCACTGCGGCACTCTTAAAGAACAACTACAGTATGAGTCCTTAAGACAGGAGCCAAAGGTAGAAGGTGCACCAAAGAGAGAGCGTAACTGGTGCCAGAACATTAGTCCATAACATGATGACCGAACATTCGTTCTGACCTGCTCCAAATAGCTGTGTCACTGTTCCTGTGGTAAGCTTCAAAAGCACTTCATTAGATATAGATTATTATAGAAGTATAGTTGCAGGCAGTGTCACATAATTCGCTTTTTCGGTTCACGGTTCGCCCAAAATGGGCAAAAAATAGGCGAACACTGACCATAATTTGCTTTTTTCGGATCGCGGTTTGCGTTGAGATTACGGAATTATGTAACACTGGTTGCAGGCAAGGGGAATGTCGAAAGTTGAATCTGGATATAAATGCTTGTTGACTGTAATGGTTACGTTATTCATAGGGGAAGAGGGAAGTGACAATGACGGATACATAACGTTTTTCTGTTTTTTGCTTGCCCAAAACACTATGAACTTGGTCGCCTTTCCCACTTATAGAAATGATTTCAAGTTACAATTTCAGTTTGAATCAATCAAAAAACTAATATTTCAATATAATTTAGTTCCAATAAGTAAAGTGCATAAGATGAAAAAGTAAGTAGAAATAATCTCAGTGAACTTGAAAAAGTAGTTCAGTTTAGGGAAATTGATGCAAGGAGCAGATAAAGAACACGGGCTTAATGATACTATCGTTGCATACCAATGCTCACGGCCGGAGGGAGGGAATATTGAAGCAGAAGAACAAACTGAAAGAATATATCATGAGATTGCACGAGACAGAAAACAGCGCCCTTAACAATTAGAATGCCCAGCACGGGAAGAAATATGTATCGAACTACTATTATTCCTATAATAGTTGTAGATTGAATTCCTGATCCCTTTAACCCTGTAAATAATCAAAAGAATAGAAAAAATAGAAGTTTTCAGTTCTGTTCTCTTGAATTTTTCTGACAATCGAGATCGTGTGTTGGCGAAGTGAAAGAGATGAAGTACCTCTCAAGAGATTTGCCCCGAGTATTAATGTTGTACATGGGATGGCTCATGGCTGCATCTCTGATATTCAGTGTAACATCATGGAAAATACTTGAGTTTACAGTATCAGATACTGATTATATGTAAACTAGGTACAGTAATTATGCCGAGTCGAATTAGGAAGTATACAAGCTGGTTTGCTAGTAATGGCCGAAGGAGCAATTAGTCCCCAACTTGGATCAATCATGTACAAGTATATTTTTACTTTTGGGTATTCAAGGCTAGTTACATACCCGATCATGAAACCTGTGTCTCCAACATGGAGAGAACCATTATTGTCCATGAGCAGCCTACGAAATGGAGATATCATCCCGATAATGAATCCAACTATCTACATCAGAAAAAGGGTACATTCTCAGTAAAACATAAATGTAATATACTTGGTATACTAGTAACCACCGGGTAATTTATAATGTTGATCTATGAAGTTTTTTTTCATAAATATAGTTTTTTTTTTTATGTGCAATATATATCTTTGTCTCTTTTTAATGAATTTTGAGTAATGAATAAGTGGGTTTTTGTTTGATGATACCGCTCCAATTGTTGAAGGTGCTAACACTGCTTTGAGATTGAATTCCTTGGAGATAATTGTTAACCGTTGCTTTATCCTCGATGATAATGTAAGCTGCTAAAGAAATTCAAAAAGCTAAGCCATTAAATTACAACAAATAGGATGGCTTAAAGCGAGTTTAAAAATTTGAATAACCAAATCACAAGATTACTAGAAAAAACTTTTTTTCATTTTTTTTGGACTTGTGAGTAGGGGTGCACGGACCAAACCAGGACCGAAATTCAAAGATTCTTTGGACTGGAGACAGTCCTGCAGAGCGGACTAAAATTTTAGGCCCGGTCTGATTTTGGATCGGATTAGATCGGTTTGTGGTTTCAAACTTTAAAAATTATTGTTTTTATTTAAACTAAATCATATATACATATTATATTAGCATAAGAATATTACAAAATTGAATATTGTATGAAACATATTAAAGTTTAATACATTTAATATAAAAACTATACATAAATAAGTTTTTTTTTACATAAATAATATGAAAAAAAAATTAATTTTTTTACATAACCAGGTCGCCGATACGGACCAGGAATTTTTGGAATTGGACCGGATCGGACCAAAAGACCGGAATCGTGGATATTCATGACCCGAAGGCTGGTTTTGGTCCGGTCCGTTTCAGGTCTAAATTCCGGTCTGGGACAAGAATGTGCACGTACTTGTGAGATCCTCCTGGATGGGCTATATATCAATATTGAGTTATAAATTATTGATCAAATTATGATTCTCTCATTTTACTTGTCCTGATATCCTATTTTTAGGTTTTTTTCCTAATTCATCACTTTTCAACTGTTGATTTAGGAAATATAGCAATAGAAAAGATATCACTCCAAATTGTTATATATAACAAAGTAAAGTCGGCTGAAATGAGACTTCATTGTTTGATTATAGACAACGTTCTATTGGCATTTGAGATTTTCCACTCAATGAAGTCTTCAACTGCTCAACGAAGGAAGACTATGACTCCTAAACATGATATGACGAAAGCTTATGATTGGGTGGAGTGGAGTTTTCTAGAGTGTTTGATGTGTCGGATGGGTTTCAATGATGGTTAGGTGACGTGTATCATGCACTGCGTTTCCAGTATTTCCTTCTCCTCTATGATAAATGGTTTGACTTAAGGTGTTGTTACTCCCACTTATGGACGATGCCAAGAGAATATCATTTTGCCGTATCTCTTCCTTTTATGTGCGTAAAGTTTTTCCTATCTTATCACTCGTGCTTCTTTGACTAGTGACATTCATGAGGCACGTGTTTGTCGATGAGCCTTTATTATTTCTCATCTATTTTTTGTAGATGATAGTGTACTGTTTGCCCATGCAAATCTTCAGAAATGCTCAATATTAGTTGTTATTATCAGCAGGTATGAAAGAGCATGCATCTGGTCAGAAAATAAATTTTGATAGATTGGAGATTATGTTCAGCAAAAATGTTTCTGCAGACACTAGACAAGAGATAATTCAGTTGTTTGGCGTGAAGGAGGTGGATAAGCATGAAAATATCTTGGAAAAAAGCTGCCTTTGAGAATGTTAAAATGAGGGTGTGGAAAAAGATTCAGGGGTGGAAGAAGAAACATATGTTGAATGCCAGGGAAAGAGACTTTAATTAAAAGCTGTAGTGCCAGCCAATCCTACCTACACCACGAGCGTCTTCCTGCTCCCTTGTAGCCGGTGAATGAAATTAATTTCCTTTTTGCAAAATTCTGGTGGGGTTGTAAAGGAAATGATCGAAAGATTCATTGGTTGAAATGAAATTCTCTGTCTTCCAAAAGGTATGGGCGGGATGGGATTCAGGGATATTAAAACTTTTGATATTGCTATGCTTGCAAAACAAGGTTGGCGATTATTGTCTGATGCTTCCTATCTACTGGCTTAAACTCTAAAAGGCAAGACATTTTAAGAATGGTGACTTCTTAAGCTCCCACCTAGGATACAATCCTAGTTACACTTGGAGAAGCATTTGGAGCTCGAAAAGTTTGTTAAAAGAGGCTTGAAGTGGAGAGTGGTTAATGGCAATAACATCAATAGGTGGGCAAAATACTGGCTCCTAGCACCTCATTCGCTAGTGACCCTTCACCCATATTATGATATGGACATGTATTAATGGTGGATGAGCTTATTAATGAAAATTCATGCTCGTGGAGTGTAGACTGTAGAGAAGATAAAATCTACTTTGTTAGTGGAAGATGCTCTTTGGGTTCAACAAATCCCAATTGGTATACGGTTGCCTTATGATTCTTTCTATTGGAGCACTGAAAAAACTGGCATATTTACTGTTAAATCTACCTACTGATTGGGCCGGATCAGCCATGTTGCAAGGTGGGAAGAAACTCATGGACCTGATTATCTGAACTTTTGGAATAATATCATTTGGAAGGTAGTTGTAAATGGGAATCCTAATTTGGAACCTACTGCAGTTGGACTCACAAGGCTGGTAAATGATTATTGCGAGTATGCGCATCTTGTTTTTGGTCGCCATCCAAGTCCCTGCCGTGTGTCCCCTGCTCATTGGTCTCCTCTTAGTGAAGGTACTGTAAAGTTAAATTCTGATGCTGCGATTATTGGTGATGGTGTGGTGGGTCTTGGCGTGATTGCGCGGAATTAGGAAGGTATTATTATAGTTGCTGCAGTGGCTAGCTCCTATGGCAGAATTGGCGGCAGTAAGGTTGAGTTTTCTCACTGCCAGCAGGTTGGATTTAGGAGCATTGCATTCAATTGGAGTTTGATGCTTTGGATGTGTTTAATGGTGTCTAAAAGAAGTCTGCAGGAGGTGCTTATGAGGATCTACTATTGGAAGATATTAGAAATCTTAGTTTGTCTTTCTCTATTTATCATGTGAATAGGGCGGGGAATATTGTTGCGCATCTTATGGCTAGAGTTACTCCCTTATCCGGTAGCGAATGTATCTTTGTAGGTAATTGTCCCCAAGGAATTTTATCCTTGGTGGAACTCAATTTGATTCAATAAGACACTCCCCGCCCCGCGCTTTCCACCTTGAAAAAAAAAGCATATTACAAAGTTGAATACTTGAATATTGTATGAAGATATCAAAGTTTAATTTTTTTAATACAAAACGTATACATAATCAAAAAAATTTGCCAAAAAAATTAAATTTTGAATAACCTGGTCGCCGGTCCAGATCGGAATATTCCGGACCGAACCGAAAGACCGAAATTCTGTTTTTTCATTACCCGGAGACTTGTTACAGTGCGGTGCATTTTCGAGTCTAAATTTCGGTTAGGACAATATTGTGCACGCCCCTACTTGTGAGATCCTCCTAGATGGCTATATGTCAATCTTGGGTTATTAATTATTGATTAAAATTACGGTTTTTTCACCATATATACCCTGACAATTTTTTTTTGCACCATATACCTGAGCAAGTTTAAAAATTCACCATATACCCCCACTTTTCAAAAAATCCACAAGATGCCATTAATGACTAACGATCGAACTCCGTTAGTCATTAACCCTCAATTGACGTAATTACCCTTAATTACCCCTTCCCTAATCTCCCTCCTACTCTTCTCTCTCCCCTAACCTAATTAACCCACTTCCCCTCTCTCTTCTCCACCATGAACACTCTCTCTCCTCCACCATTAACACCACCACCAAGCTCACTTCAATACATACCTCATTTTCTCTCTCCTCTTCACCCTCACCACCGCTACCTAAATTTACATTACCTCCACCTCCCCACTCTATCTCCTCTCATTATCACCATCACCATTTCTCCATTGTCTTTCCTACCACTACCACAATCACCAGCAACCCCATTACCAAACACCAAAACTAAACCCCAAAAGCCCAAACAAACACCAAAAATGGAGAGAACCCATGAACTCTCACACCTTCATCATCCACCATGACAACCACCACACAATACCGACCCACACCAAAGACCGCAACCCAACCAAATCCCTTCCTCAATCCTCAACATCCGCCACCAAAACGGGTCCAAAACCGCCACCCAATGTAAGAGACTTTGTAAACTTCATACATTTTGGGGCTGCTTCCTTCTTCTCTTTTTTTTTGGTTCAACTTTGGTACTTAAATGGTTAATTGAGGATTTTGGGTACATTAGATGATTGAAGAATCTATTTTCATGGCTGTGTAAGAGAGGAAGAAGAAAGGAGAGAAGAATCATGCATGAGACTTTGTAAGGGGGAGGGGGTTGGTTGAAAAGTGGGAAAACAAGGCAGTGGTTTTTTTAGGAGAGAGAAATTAAGTTGGTGGTAATGTTAATGGTGGAAGCAACAACGATGGGAAGGGTGGGGAGAAGATAGAAAATAAAGGAGTAAGCCATGGATGAAGGATGGAGATTAGAGGAGAGAGAAACAAATGAGAGGATTAATGGTGAAATTAGAGAGTGTTAATGGTGGAGGAGAGAGAGTGTTAATAGTGGAGAAAAGAGAGGGGAAGTGGGTTAATTAGGTTAGGGGAGAGAGAAGAGTAGGAGGGAGATTAGGGAAGGAGTAATTAAGGGTAATTACATCAATTGAGCGTTAATGACTAACGGAGTTAACAACCGTTAGTCATTAATGGCATCCTGTGGATTTTTTATTTAAAAGTGGAGGGTATATGATGAATTTTGAAACTTGCAGGGGTATATGGTGCAACAAAAATTTACCGGGGGTATTTGGTGAAAAAACCGTTAAAATTAACATTCTCTCATTTTACTTGTCTCGATATCCTATGTTTAGGTTTTTTTTCTTTTTCTGCTTCATCCATTTTCAACTGTTGATTTAGGAAATAGAGCAATAAATAGAAAAGATCTCATTCCCAATTTTTATTTATATCAAAGTAAAGTCGACTGAAATGAGATTTTATTATTGTTTTTGCTAAACAATTTCAATTTTTTAAATATAGATTATAACAATCATACAATAACTTTGGTCATGAGTAATGTTTTGGATGAATTTGCATTGAGTCTAATATGTTGGTCTGAGGGATATGACATATTGATAATCAACACTATAGAATGAAAGTGAAAGAAAAATATAACATTGAAAATGATCTTTTGTTTTAAACAATTGAGAATGTATAAGTAGTTAAGTAAAGATTTACATGTTAATATACAATATGCCCCCAGATGCTAGACTAAGACACCATACGGGTTGATGTATAGATAAGGTTCTTCTCTTTATCGTTAAAAAAAAAACAACCAAGCTTGCTTGGGGTATTTGGCCTAACTTCGGTGGATAGGGATTCCCCTTACCTGGTCTCCCCATCTCTCATCAAGTGCTTAGTCCCGCAAATTCTTTTTCTTCTTACCATTAAAAAAATACAATTTGCAAGCAAATTACATAAGGATCCGTAAGCAGGTCACTGAGTAGAAAGATCTGAGTGAAGTAAGAGAGGTTATCTTGTGATGGCTAGTTTACAAGGTTTACGATTTATTATTCAATTTACCGTAGTTGGAGTGGTAAGAGCATTGCCTACCACCAAAAAGAGGTTATTTTACGAGAAATGAAAGTTAATTCTACAGGTAGATGGATGACTACCAAGGATACCTTATGTGTAGGTATCTTGCTCCTTTGGCGCATTTCTTGGGCAGCTGGAACAACTACCTGGAACCGATTCAATTCTCACTCTCCCTATACTCGAAGAATGATCATTTTTTCTGTTGCTTTTATTTTCTTGCCCTCCCTTCCTTTGTTGCCTTTTGTAAGTATGTAATTGGTTTTCAACCCCTTAATGAATTGGATGTTAACCATTCGCTATGTTACTAAAAGAGTGCTTGGGTTGTTTCAACCCCCAATGAACCGGATGTAAACCATCCGCTATGGCTACTTGGTGCTTTTTGCACCCCCTTTTGACAAATTGGTTATCATATGAAGATCCTTAGTTGGAATATTCAAGGCGGCAAGAAACCTGAAGTCCTTGCCGAACTTGTGTTTCTACGAAATAAATATAAACCAGACCTCAAGTTTCGCATCAAAATAGTCTAAAGATTTTAAAAGCATTACATTTTGATAACAAATTAATCATTGATCCCATTAATCATTGTTGTGGTCTTTGGATAGTTTGGAATAACAATAATATTAATGTTTCTGGCCACACCACAACAAATAGGTGTGTGCATTTGAATATTACTTTCAAACCAACGAATCAGGACTTCATTAATACCGGTCTCTATGGACCAGCTAAAGAATAGGATAAACATTGTTTTTGGCAATATTTAGAAACTTTCATTCAATCATGCACTTTACCTTGGCTTGCACTTGGTGACTTTAACGAAATGCTTTCTTACGATGATAAATTGGTGGACGTGCCCTATCCCCAACCAACTAATAAGAGTGCCGCATCTCTTGTCTACTTCTAATGCTTAAGACATTCCTTCAATGAAAAATTCATTTTCTTGGAAAAAAGTGCTTTGCAATCATTCGATATATGAAAGGCTGGACCGTGTAATAGCCGGTTCATCTTTTATAAACGTCTTTCCGCACTGTCAAACGGCTTATGGTGCTTTTCACAGTGTCAGATCATGCTCCTCTTATCTTTGATTCCAGATACAATGCAGTGGCAAGGGGTGTGCACCGGTCCAGGACCGGACCGGACCGGAACCGGCTGGACCGGTGAACCGGAAGCTAGGCTTTTCTTGGACCGGGACCGGACCGCAATTTTTCCGGTCCGGTCCGGTTTTGGACCGGAATCTATTTTTTTTTTTTAAAAATTATTTTTTATTTTATTTAAAGATATTTATAAATTAGATACATTAAAAATTAATAATTGTAATAACAATAATCCTAAGGTAATAAATAGTAGGTTTTTAAATTTGTAACTTTCTACCTTTTTAAACTTTTTTTAACATATAAACTTTTTTTTTTACTAGAATAATAGAAATTCCGGACCGGAATTTTTCGGGTTTGGACCGGACTGGAAACCCGATATCGGAATTTTTTGTGGACCGGGGATCAAACCGGAATCTCGGTCCGGTCCGGTCCGGTCCAAATTCCGGTCCGGTCCTGTCCAGATTTCGGTCCGACCCTGGTCTTTGCACAACCCTAGCAGTGGCCAAGACCCCCTACTTTCGGTTCCAAAATTTGTGGACAATTGATCAACAATTGCATCATATTGTTAGAAAAATATGGGCTCACTCTGCCTGGGGATCAATATTTTTTAGAATCCAGCACAAACTTTCGCAAATAAAGATTCAACTGAGGACTTGGGCGAAACAACATTTTGGTCACATGAACAATAAGCTAAGTGAAAACAATGAGAAAATTGCTACTCTAGAACAAAGGTTACGGGGTCAACCTTTCAACCCTTTCTTAGTACAACGTATTAATCGTCTCATACGGCAAAGAAAGAAACTGCTTCTTTTTTACCAGTCTAATTGAGGTAAATTTAGTCGCAAACAATGGCTAACTCAAGGAGATCGTAATTCACAATTCTTCCATAACAAGATGAAAAAAAGAAATGTTAACACCACCATATTCCGCCTAAAAAAGGATCTTAATCAATGGATTGATTCGCCAACCGGCATGAACTGTCTTCTTACTGATTCTTTCAATGAAAGATTCACTTCAGATACCTCTAATTCTCGGATAATCGACCTCAATTTTGTCAAGCCTTTTGTCACCGAGTCTGACGCTATTACTTTATTAGCACCATTTTCTGATGATGATATAAAATCCGTCTTCTTTGATATGAACCCCCATAAAGCGTCGGGATCTGATAGCTTTGGAGCCAAATTTTTTCAAGCTTATTGGCCTATTGTAGGTCCTCAAATTTGTCTTGCTATTCATGGTTTCTTTCACCATGGACGTCTACCCCCCTCTTTATATCATACGATCATCACTATTATCCCGAAAAATTCAACTCCAGAAACACCTAATTATTTTAGGCCAATAAGCTTAATTAATTCAATATACAAAGCCATCTCCTCGTACAAAGATTATGCCCCATTCTAAAAGATAATATTATCCCACTTCAAAACGCTTTCACCCCTGACAGATCTATTCATGATAATATCCTTATCGTCCAGGAGATTCTTAACTCCTTCCAAAAATCCAGTAGTACAATAGGGTGGTGTGCTTTAAAACTCGATATGGAAAAAGTTTATGATCGCATTGAATGGGACTTCTTATGGAAAACATTAATCAAATTAGGATTTCCGTCCTAATGGATTGAATGGGTAACACAATGTGTTACTACCGTCTCTTACTGTCTTAAAATTAATGGTAGCACCATGGAATGGTTTAAACCTTCAAGAGGTCTCCGTTAGGGGGATCCTCTCACTCCGTATCTTTTTATCATTTGTATGGATCAGATGTCCTTATCCAAAAGCTCACTTTCGAGAGCGCTAACCTAAGTCAGGTTTGGGGTTTAAGATTTGTCCAAGGGGTTCCCGAATTCTCTGCTTTATGTTTGCAGATGATAGTCTTATTTTCTGTAAAGCAACGTCCGACAATCTCAAGAATATCCTTGATGAATTCTGTCTTATGTTTGGCGGCCAACTTGTCAACTTTTACAAATCAGCGCTGGTCCTTTCAAAGAAAATTTCAAATGCTAGAAAATCTTCACTAGCTAGTCACTTCAGTATGACCCCCAAGTCATGTCTTGGTAGATATTTAGGAGTTTTTTCCAGCTCTTATTATCCTACAAAACGTGATTATAGCCATATTTTGGCTAAGTCCCTCTAGTGAATACAACATTTGGAATCCGGCTTTCTTTCCAAAGCTGATCGTCATACTCTCATTCAGTCTAATCTTGAAACTCTTCCAGCTTACACCTGCTCCTCAACTCTAATCTCCACTAATATCTGCAAAACTATTGACACAATGCATCATCGATTTTTCTGGCGGCAAGCTAAAGTTAAAATTAGCACCCCGCTGATAGCTTGGCATACCATTTGTTATCCTAAGTCTCATGGTGACCTTGGACTTAGACGAACTTTGCCGCTCAATAAAGCTTTTTTAGCCAAACTTGGTTGGAATTTGCTTTCTCAAGCACCAAGTTTTTGGGCTACCCTATTTAAGGAAAAATATATTTCTAACAAGTCCTACTTTGATTATAAACCAAAAATCAAGGATTCTCATATTTGGAAAATTTTTGGCTCAACATGAGCTTCTTAAGAAAGGCATTCGATGGAAAGTAGGAAATGGACAATTAATTCTCTTCTGGCTTGTTACGTTAGGAAAATTTATGTGATATGCTCAAAATCGATCGAACCAATACAAATCTTGATCTAAAACTAGCCCACTTCATTACGACAGATCATACTTGGGATATCCAAAAGCTAATGCAATTTCTACCCCAACATCTCTTTGTTAAAGACAAAGGAATTCCCCTTCCTATCAATAACATCCCAAATGTCCCTAACTGGGGTCCTACTCCGAGTGTTAACTTCTTAGTAAAATCTGCTACTTGGTTAGCTCATGACCTTCCTAAAAGTCCATCTTGGCCTTTTAGATGGATTTGGAAGTTGGATATTCCACCCAAACTACAAATTTTCGTATGGCAAATTTGTCACGTTAGTCTCGGTGTCAAAGCTACGATGTTTAATAGGAAAATCCTACCCATGAACCTTTGCCCTCGCTATAATTCGCAACCCGAAACTATTGACCACCTTCTCTTATATTGCACTAACTCCCTAAATCTATGGCACATTGCGGAGGTAGCTTCATGGTGTGTTCACCAACGTCCTTCCCCTCCATTCTAGAATTTTTACAGGATTTCAAGGCTAAAAATTCCTTGCCAAAATGCATTTTCCTCTTCTAGAGCATATGGAAAGAGAGAAATTCATTCATTTTCAATAACTAAAAGTGGTGCCCCCAATTAGGGATGTCAATGGGTAGGATCTGGACCGGATCCTCTAGGATCCAGATCCAGATCCGTTTTTCAGGCATGGATCCAGAATCGACCCGGATCCCCTGGATAATAAAATTGAGGATCCGGGTCCAAAACAGATTCAAAACGGATTCTAACCTATTTTCTTCAAACAACCCTAATTTTCACAATAATTAAAGATTTTGCAGAACAAATCAACGCTATTTTGCATTTCATTTGTCGATGCTGAAATAAACAAGCATTCAACCTTTATATAACAAATCCAAGCATAAATAACATTAAGAGTTTAGCATTAAGTTTTACCTTTTAATTATATATTTGAAAATAACTTTAAAGATGGGTAAACGGATTCGGGTCTGGGTAATAATTTATGACCCAGTCCAGATCTGTTTTTAAAACCTAGTATCCATATCCTACATGGATCCGTCGGTCCAAAATTTGAGGATCCAAATCCGCTAAAAACAGATTTGGACCCACAGATCTGGGTAGGGTCTATTACCTACTGACATCCCTACCCCCAACGTATCATTCACCGAGCTAGATTTGCTCATGATGAATGGAAGCTCCTCTTACAAGTGGATGCTTGTCATGCTATTGAATCTCCTCTTAGAGGAGCGCCACCCCCTTCCCTCTGCTACTCTTGTAGCCTGGGACCTCCTCCTCCTACCTTCTTCAATTTAAAATTCGATGGTTCGGTCCATGGGTTGGTTGCAGCTGTCGGAGTTCTCATTCGTAATCACGAAGGTCATTTGGTTCATGCCAAAACCTTCAACCTGGGCCAAACTTCGGTCCTAATTGTCGAAGCCACAACGTTTCAACAAGGTCTCAAGCTAGCTATTCAATTGGGTATCAACAACATCATAATAGAAGGCGACAACCTCCTTGTAATCAATGCCATCCAGTGGCGGAGGCACACGTGGTCCCAGTTGGTCACGTGACCAACTAATATTTCTGAGAAAAATTTTTTTAAAACAAGCGCTCATTTGCTCTTTCACACTGAACTAAACCCTAACTCTTTCTCCTTCTCGAATCCAACGACCCACCACGCGTCCACGCCGTCACGCGTTCCTTTGTCGTCGACGGTTGGCGGTAGCCGGTCATTCCTTCGTTCAGCCACTCGTGAGTCCTGACTCGTCGCAGTGCTTCAGATCTTCGTCGTCACTACTGAGTACTCACTCGTGACTTGTCGCCGGTCATTCTTCGTCTTCAGATCTTCGTCGTCACCAAGCTCCTTCTTCTTCGGCATTCGGCGGGCGGCAGCGCACGTTGCGCGTTTACTCACTACGGGGGGCCTCCGGCAACTTTCGTCGTCACTCGTCAGTTCTTCAGATTTCAGGTATTCTTCTTCACCTTCTTCGCTTCTTCAGTCCTTCATTGTTGCTGAAATTTGATTTTTTCATTTGTGGCTGAAAATTAGTTATTTAGGTTAATAAAGATTGTGTATTTGTGTATTTTTGTCATTTGGATTTTATTTGTTGCTGAAAATTGAATCATGATTTAATTTTGTCATTTAGATTTCATTTTTGCTGAGAATTTGTCATTTGTAATGTATTTATTGCTGAAAATATCTCTAGTTCAACTTGTGTATGTTTAATGATTGCATAAAAAATTAACAGTAATACAAGTTGAAAGCTCACTTCGAGGCGATTTTGGCCAAAATGTGTTTTTCCACTTAATTTTGTTTAATTGATGTTGAAAGTTCTTGATTAACTTGTTTTTTCATAACTAGTTCTTGATAAACTGAGGTGAGTTGTTTTGTTGAGTAGATAAGATGCAAGAAGATTAGTGTTTGCCATACAAAAAGGACAACAATAGTTGTGACTGATATCCACATTGATAATAGCAATACCAATGACTTTGTGTTAAGTAGAGAGCTTTTAGGGCCATGCCCTTACCTGCCAAAGACAAACAACTCTTGCAGATTGGGATTGCGGATGTCGAATATAAGAGGTGAATAACTGAATATCACTGCCTTAAACCTGTTTGAAACTTTGTTTTATTTATAAGCTTGGTTGGTACTAATTCTTCTTGTTTTGAGTCAAAAATATTATGTTTAACTAGTTTTTTTTGGGAGGTTAACGCCCTTGTTGATAAGTTGAGGTAGCATCACGAATTATGAACATCTTGAAGACTGAAGAGGTAGTTGAGGCGTTGAAGTTTTGCCTTTGGATCTTTGCTTCATTAATTGGTGTATGTTAGCCTCAAGTCTAGGTGTTGAGCTTGTGTGTTTCTAGAGTTCGTGCTTGAGATTGAAGTATTGGATTCTTTTGGTGTTCATTTTGACTTTGCTAGCGAATGAGGTGTTAATTGGGGAATAAAAATTGAGGAAACTTGGGTTTAGAGAGCATGTTATTTGGTAAGAAAATTAATTGAATGATTGATAATTATTATTTATCAAAATATGATAACTAAGCAGGAACCATTGTAATAGTTTCTAATTACTATTGGCAAATGAACCGATTGTTGGTTCTTTTGTGGTTGGTGAATGGTAGTGTGACCAACTATTTCCAAATTCCTGGATCCGCCACTAATGCCATCAACGATCATTGGTCTGTTCCGTGGAAAATTGCAAATATTCTTGCAGATTGTAAGCTCATACTCACTCACTTTGCATATTGCCAAATCAGACATGTGTTGAGGGAAGCCAATCGAGCTGCTGATTGGATAACCAAAATAGGACACCTAGTCAATTCTAGTTTTGATGTTACTCCATGTAATAATTCTTCTCTTTCTACTATCATTGTATCCGACGCATTAGGTATTCCCCTCGAGAGGAGGGTACCCTAATATTTTTATCTTACGTTTCAAAAAAAAATCGAAAAAATAATTAAGTGGGAAGAAAAAAAGAAAGAGCAGAGGGAGTGTTTCTCTTACCACAGATTTAGTAGAGGAGTTGGAGAGGCGCGGAGCTTCAAGAGAATAAATTGAAGAATGTAAGGGTGGTTCTGGTTCTGCTTCATCTGGGACGTTCGCTGATGTTTCCCCCTCATTTGCATTCACTTCCTTCGAGGAGATCCTAACAATGTTGTAAGCGTACAACCAAAAATATATGCTCCCAATCTGAAGAATATTTTGAACAAACACGCTCGTATCAATTAGTATTGCTTAATATTACCCATATATCCTGATACTTATAAGATAGTAAAATACTCCCTCGTCCTTAAAAAGATTCGTATTAATCTAAAATGGATGTTCTCTTTTTCAAATCCTTAAATTTTCTTCTTTATTCACAGTTTAAGCGTGAAATAAAGTAGTTTTTTGAGGAAGGAAGGAGTAATTGAAATAGGAATTATTTGAATGCATATGGTATAAAAGAGAATTTATATGTAAGATTATACCGCCATGGAAAGTGAAGCATAAGCAAGACCATAGCGCTCGCAAACAGTAGGTGCTCCAAATGGACTGCCTTTTTCTTTGCAGATTGCAGGGAGAATTATGATGGGCAAGTTACAAAGATTCCCTGTTTCAAAGGTGAATTAACTTAAACAAGATTATCTAAGACAGTGTTTGGTTGAATGAACATCATTATCCTATATATATTTGGTTTTTCTATCTTTCTGTATTTGATTTATATGAGGTTTAAACTAACGTTTCCAAGGATGATAGATTTTCCAAATATGTAAACGAAGAAATGCCACATATTATTTATTTCTTATACCTTACATTTCACTTTTGTTCTCTCTCATTCATCCCGTTCCATACATTTTTAAAGTTTCTCCCTCTAACTTTTCTTATATGTAATAATCAAACAAAGGAAAAGTAATTTAATTAAGATTATCCCTCAAATAAAAAGGGTTATTTAAGATTGAGTTTTCTCTTGGAACAAATTGTTTTTCTTTAGGATATTATTTTCATGACAAAATGTTTTCCATCTAATCAAACAGAGTCCAATGATGGATCCAGGATCCACCCTATGTGGGGTCGGAATCATTCGAGGAAAAAACAAGATATATTGATAAAATATTCCAATATACTAGTCCAAATTCTAAATTACAACCAATAACTAGTAAAGCTAATCTTTACTTTAAAAATATAAACATCAATTAATTCATAAAATATTAATTTATCAATTTTATCGGTTTAATGTTGAAATCATCTTATGTAAACCAAGATTTATCTTAAATTTTAAGTAATTAGCATTGACCACATAAATACATGAGCATATTATTCTTATCCCGAAATACTTCCTCCGTTTTCTAATATTCACAATGCTGAAAGGTGCACAAAAGTGTAGAAAAGGAGAGAGATAATAAGAGATACAAAAGAACCCCCGTTTATTAGGAGAGAGAAAGATAAACTATATTGCCAAAGGCCCAAAAATATCAATATTGCAAGTAATTGAGAAATTCAAGAAACTGAAAAACATTGCAAGTATAGAAAAATGGATTAAGTTGTACTTGGCAATTGTATAACATTTATTTATGCATTCAAAATACATAGGCACAAAAGGATAGTAAAAATACCGAAAAGATAAGGAAAATTGACATAAATAATCTCAACTTAAAAAAAAGATTGGTGAAAGTTAGGTTGATTTAGGCAAAATTTTCAAAAATAATCAACATAGAGAAAAAATGCTCCATATAACTTAAAATAAAAAAAATAAATGAAAACAAGTAATTGGGACGTAAGAGTAAAGAAAGAAATAAAGAGAAAATATAAACACGTGATTTCTACTAAATAAAGCCATGTGATTCTAATGATAGATTTCATATTTGTGAATTGTGATAAATGAACCGCAAAGTGAAAATTAGATTCTAATGAACATTATGTTCCATATTTTGTGAAGAAGCAACCAAAATTTTGGGCACATCTATTTATGTTATCCAAATGTGTTATGAGTATATAGAGTAATAGTGAAATGGCATAAAGTTGTTACATCAACTGTATGAAAATGGAACTAGTGAAATGGCAATACTGTACTAGTAACTAATAAGATACTGAGATGAAATAAATAAAAAAATATCAACAAAAAAAGGACAAGCTAAAAACCAATTCTCCTAAAATCTCATCAAAAATTTAGCTACAATAGATGACCAGCAGAACACCCACTATAAAAATAAAATAAAAAATTACCAGCAGAACAAGAGGCCAATATGAGGCCTTTAACGTGCTTTGGAGCTTTTGTAACTTTAGCAAGTACCCAACCCATTGTTGAGAGCCTATCAGAAACGTAATCAGAATGTTTACTAGCATAAACCATCTGTAACCATAAATGTTGTCTCACGTTAAAAAAAACCATATATATTAAGGAAAAGAAAGAAGATTATCAAGTCATCTTATTTTCTTGCCATTATTGTAACCAATAAGTTTGCGCATACACAATAGATGGGCGAATGACCTAAAGTATACATCAATAAGTACATGAGGGAAAAAAAACTACTTTTTATCTACGAATGTTTATATTCTTGAACACTTTAAAATATGGAAACTGTTTGACTTTTATATTATTCACACTTTCACATAAACCTATGCTACTATTAAGCATTATTGGTTTTGTTTTCAAAGATACATTTTGATAAATACATAAACTTTTTATAATTCTTCAAAATATCTAGTAAAAAATATTGATAATCAAAGTTATGCATTGACATGCGTAAAAGTCAAAGTTTTGCAATTTTAAAATGTTAAAAGACTAAATAATTGTAATAGGACAATTTTACAATAGGTACAATAAAATTGTAGCGACCATAACTTGATTAATTTGGACCATTTATATTTAATATTAGATTCGCACTATTCATGAAGTTGAATTTATAATTAAATTATAGTTAAAATTTATACATTAATAAATTTGT
This sequence comes from Beta corolliflora, assembly GCA_947648045.1. NCBI lineage: Eukaryota > Viridiplantae > Streptophyta > Magnoliopsida > Caryophyllales > Amaranthaceae > Beta > Beta corolliflora. Next base: position 2,216,348 of record CANSZD010003329.1, on the reverse strand, counting down.
ATATCCAAAATTTGTATATTAATTGACTTTATATTGTACAAATCTTCGCTAATGGTGATAATATAACTAAATATCTAAAGAAAGAAATGAGCAATAAAATGGCTAAATAACTGATGTTAAACAACAACTTGTTCTGATTTTTTATTTATTAAAACTAGATTTTTCTCCATATTTCTATGTTTTAAAGGTTCAATTAAATCGATGGGTAAGATTAATCTACAAAAAATAAAGGTTTAAGTTCCAATAATTATAGTGGCTACACTATATTTAACTAGAAAACGATGAATATTTTGAGATTAGAAGAGAGAAACTCACAAGGTAAGAAAGCTTTTAAATGTTACCGTTTTAGCCAAGTTGCTCCCCACTAACGCGGGACCGAATACAAAAAACACAACCCAAAGAACCAAAAGGAGAAATAACAAAAATAGATGATAGAAAAACAAGAGGTATATGAATTAATATCTAACCAAAAAATTAAGGACGAAGAGGAACCTTGTTGAGGTGATGTGTGGCCGTCTCTCCCAATATGTCGATCCGATTTAAAGCAAGAAAAAAACCTAACGCAGTAATCAAAAGAACCTTCAAAACAGGCATTGAAGCAACAAATAATAAATGGAACCATGACCCCATTCTATATAATTACTTTGAAAGTAAAGTGTTAGGATGTTTTCTTTCTAGCCAAGTGCCAAATTAAATGGCACTTGTGCTCACTAATAGTATGTATATATAGCAGCAAAAGCAAATATGCTGCACTTTCTGGGAAAGGCGTGCATAGAGCCGTCTCATACAATTTACGAGCCCTATGCTTAATTATAAGGATTGAAATTTTTTGGTGAATATATAAGAAGAGATGAAAGAGTCATTGATGGGGTCTTTTTGGAGGATAGAATGAGACGAAGCAAAACACCAAATAGAAACTAACCTCTTTGAATCTGCATCCAACATTACACTCGATAAATTGGAAAGGAACAATCAGTAATTAGATTTAGTTTTTTTTACTTGGCCGGACAACTAATAGAACTGGGTCCTTATATTTTTTTTACTTGGCCGGACAACTAATAGAACTGGGTCCTTATATTTTGGGTGCCCTGTGCAATTGCTCACTCTGCACATGGCCTTAGCCGCCCCTGGGCGTGCACTTACGCACTTTTGATTTTGGGTAGAAGGAAGGCCCCCAACCAACTAGACTAACCTTGATTCTAAGATAACACACCCTTATCTGAGTTAATATATTAGAACCTATTGGATTTTTCTACATAGTACTTTTGTGTTTGTTGGTATTATTCTTTTTTTAATGATAAGGAGAAAAGTCCTTACTCGAGGAGTAAGAGGGAAAGTTAAGGGGAATCCCTATCACCAAGTATCGCAGTTGGGAGGATTCAACCTGATTAAGGTTTCAAGGTGAATCCTTAACCAACTGCACTAAGCAAGCTTGATTGTTGGTATTCTTAATTGCACCCCATACTTTTTAACTCTTTCTGTGTGTTGTACCCTCAAACTTACAAAATTTTCCACCTTTCACCCTTGTCTTTATCTAGAATAAATAAGTATCATTACTTGTTAGTTAATTAAAAATGTAATAATACATTTCAACTGACGGAGGAAAATGGGGGGAGTTTTTCCCACCAAACATTAAGGTTATTGTCATGTTCTTTCAATGAGGAATTTTTCCTCTTCAACTGAGAAACGATTTTTTCTTTGGTTTTGAACAACTTCTATCTCAAGAATTTTAAAACTTAGTTAACTACATTAAAATTCTTAAAACGTTTGGTTCTGAACAACTTCTACCTCAAAAGCAAAAAAGAAATACAAGTCATAACTAAACTTGTCAGATAAAAAAAATGTAGTTAACTAAGTTTTTGCAGAATAGCATTACTCTATGTTTCGGCTCAATGTAACTACATAAGTTGGTACGAGAAATGATAAACAATTGTTAGATGCAAATTTGGCATCTAACAATTGCGTTTGCCATGGGTTTTTTGGGGGGGTTAGATTTTTGAGTGATTTGGAATAATGGATTTGTTGTTTTTGATTGATTTTTTTGTGGGGTGTAGTGGGATTTTGATGAATGAGTGGGAACTCTATTATTTGCTTTGAAGACAGAGATAATGTTTGGTGGGGGAGAGGAGAGAGAAAGTTAAGAGGGAGTTCGGTGTTTAAGGAAGTGATGAATGAGGAGAGAGAGTGGAAATTACTCCGTGGCAATTGATGCTATTATTGATCCCTTTACTTCTTTACCTTTTCATCTCTATTATATAAGGCAACTCTTGACCTTTTGGTGTCCACCCAAAATTACTAAAACACCTCCAACTACCATCACATATTACAAAATCATCCAGTAAGTAAATTTAGCCAAAATCAAATAAAAAATAACTAAGAAAACAAAACCAGTGACGCGGACACAAACTGCTCTGAATCAGTTACTTCAGTGTAACAATAAGGTACAAAAAAAAAAAGGAAAAAAACATAAAACACTACACGACACTGCGACAGTTTCCTCTCCATCTTCTTCCTCTTCCAAATCAACTACACTGCAAATTCTCAGTTCATCCTCTTCCAAGCACCTACACGATTTTAAAACTGAAAATCAACCTTAGGTAATTATAAAGCATTAATAATTTTTATTTCTCCATAATCCCTGTACAAATTTCAAGCCTAACATTTTTTTTATTTGTGATTTTGGTTATCGACGCAAAAATAACTGAAGCACCATAGACATTCAAAACAGCAAGTAAAGCATTGCAAGTTCAACTGGGAAAACGAAAAAAGGTACATTTTTTACACAACTTGAAATATATATATTTTAGTTCCACATTGAAAAACAGAAGAAATAAGAATACAACAACATTCATCTATATTATTTTCAGAACAAGCCATCTATATTTTTGTTCTTTCCCATTTTTTGCACCCTAAAACAATTGATTTGTAAAATGTACCTTTTTTTTACCAACCAATCCAAGAACAAGGGATTCTTTGATGTGCTCATTGCAGTATAATATGGCATGGGAAAACGAAATACAGGTATCAAACAAGGCATGGGATTAATGTAAAAAAAAAAAATCAAAGTCAAAACAAACAATCAAACGAAATACATGTATCAAACACGGCATGGGATTAATAGTAGACTAGCGAAAACGAAATACATTATGGAGAGTTTGATACCAACCAATCCCATATTTAAATCAATTTTGAACAAAAAAAATCAAAATCTAAATGTTGATTCAACATTCCAAATTCCCAACTTTAAATCAATTTCGAACAAAAAAAATCAGATACCAACCAATCCCATCTTTAAATCAATTTTGAACAAAAAAAATCAAACTCTAAATGTTGATTCAACATTCCAAATTCCCAACTTTAAATCAATTTCGAACAAAAAAAATCAAAATTAAGGAACAAACCAGACAGATCCGCCGACCTCTATTAATCCTTCAATAAATCTTATAACTTTAATGTTTGATGCATAATTTGTAGACTTTCACACCCACAAGTTGAGTTTGTAGACTTTGCTGTTTGGTTTGCATTAATTGATGGCGATGACAACAGATTTAATGGGTTTAAGAGTTTCAAATTTTTGGGGTTTTGGAGACGGAGATATCCGTGGTGGGGGTGATTTCCGGCGTCGGGAAGATGAACTATCTTGGTTTGTTTGGTCTGTGGACAGGGTGGTCGAAAGGGACGAGAGTGAGGCGGAGTAGAGAGCGCGAATCCTTCTTTGGGACATTTTTTCTTCACTGTGGTAGGGATGAGAGAGAGAGAGAGAGATTGAGAACTATTTGGAGAGATCTTGAGTCTTGAGGGATGGGGACATGCGAATGACAGGACAAATATGGGTGACTAGATCTACATGAGTTTGGTTTTACAGAAAGTAAGGAAATAGAGATGAATGACAATTCTCTATTTAACAATTCTTTACAAAATGTTGTCCACATGAAGTTATAAAAATATCTTTAGAATTATTTGATTCATACTATTAAGAAGTATAAATCTTAGGCTTTAGCGTGTCACCATGTAGTGTAGCCGTGTAGGTAAAGTGGTAAACACTAAATAATGCAGTTCTAATGTTATGCAATTCTCTATTTAACAATTCTCTTGCTACAAATTATTTGATTCAATATCTTACTCTACTTCATACTTCTTAATATATAAAATAATCAGCTTAATAGAATAGAGATATGTTTAGAAATACAAACTCAACTTTTTCACAACTTTTTTTCAAAAAATTCACACTTTTAACAATCTCTAATTGATATTGAAGCCACTAAATGCATTGAAAATATTCATACTATTAAGCTGATTATTTTATATATTAAGAAGTATGAAGTAGAGTAAGATATTGAATCAAATAATTTGTAGCAAGGAGAATCTCTATCCAATAATACGTTACTTAAATTGCATCAAAAGAAGCATCTCATCCCTTAAATTTATTCTACTTTATCAGTTTATGTTCATGTTTGTGCTTCACCCAACGATTTTGTTATTCTTTGTTCATTTAACTTGAATATTTTAATTACTTATACATTGATATGCAATTATAATAGAGAATTTAATGTAGTGTTTCTGATTTAGTAACTTTTTGGATTGTACATTAATACTTAAAACTTATATTGAAAGAGCTATATATGTACATATACGTGTTAGTATTTTTGTACAAAGATGTGATATGTAAAAGTATTATTACTATATATGCATTGATAAATGTATAATTATTTAGAGGAATTATAATTCAAGAGGTAACGGTATTGAAAAATTGCAATATTTAAACTATATAATAGAGATGTGGTGAAATAGTATCATACCAATTATCTTAGCTTTGTTAAAATAGGTAGCTAACTGAAAAAAGTAAAATCAAACAGATATAATTAGATAGGTGTAGTTAGAATTGGATAGTGTATTAATGTTAAAGTTGGGTTAATGTGACAGTTAAATTAACAAAAATGGTTAATCATCTCTATTGCAACAATTATTTTAACTTTGTTAAAATAGGTAGCTAACTGATAAAAGTAAAATCAAACAAATAGAATTAGATAGGTATAGTTAGAATCGGATAGAGATTAATGTTAAAGTTGGGTTAATCGGAAAGTTAAATTAATAAAAAGGGTTAATCATAATAAAACAAAATAAAATACAACACTGCATAATAAGGTGAAATTATATCATCAATTTATAATAAACGCGTTAAATTGATATGTGTAGTTTTATAATGGATGAAAACGAAATTCAAAATACTACAAAACGGAGGAAATAGAGTAACGATAAAAGACGTCAAAGGCAATCACTCACTCCAGAAGAAAGAGAGCGTCATAATGCAATAAGACGATTCAGATACGCCCATGGACATGGAGAAAATGCGGCTGCTTCTAACGGTCATTGCATGATTGAAGATTGCAATGATCATTCAAACCCTTCAGAAGTAAGAAGGCCCATGTCAGACATTACTAACTCTAATAGTCGTGTCATTGGCGGACATGAAAGACGCACCCGAGTCATGCAGATGATATTTTCAAAACTTGGAAATAAAGCCTTCTCTTGGATTATACCTCCACCTATGCAAGAGTTCAATCCACATCATTCTTATACTGTTAGCTACGTGTTGCAAGTCGCCTGGGCTGAAGAGTGCATGTGGTTAACCAAGCACCATCAAGATAAATTACGTAGTTGAAACACTAGAGATTTCATTTACTGTCTTTGTTATTATATTGTTACATCATGAATATGTTTTTCCTTAGATAAACTTTGTAAATAATTTTTCTAAAAATTAATACTAGATGTCATTACGCAAATAATTAAATTCCAACAATAATTTCGCACGCATCGCGTGCATATAAGGCTAGTTTACATTTTCATTCCTCTTCTTTATCTTTTGCTGCCTTCTTTCATGATGCTGTTTCTGCAAGAAAGGGCTCATGGATGAAGTTGCCCAATTGTTGAGGAAAATGGAGGAAGACATTGTAGAGAGAAAAGGAGAGGAGAGAGAAAGAATTTTAAGAAATGGAGGGAAATGAATCAATGAAAAGGAAGAGAAATGGAGGGAAATGAAAGTTGGACGGTCAAACGCAAATACTTAACGGTCAATGACGGAAATCCGAAAAAGGTTTCATTTTGCAAAAAAATTTAGTTTTAGGTTTCATTTCGCAAAAAAAAATTTGTTTTAGGTTGTAAGTTGCAAAAAAACTTTTAAAAGTTTGTTTTTCGCAAAAAAGTGATTTTAAAAGGTTGTTTATGACAAAAAAAACTCTATTATTTGTGTAGGTAAAATATAGTGTGTATATTTTTCTCTATTTTACTGCTTTATATATACAAACATTACACAAGTACTATATCTTATGTAACACATACACGATATACATTCAGTTAGATGTAAAAAACTAAAAATTACATCTACAGTTAGTTTTTATATCGATTCTCGAGTAACGATGGCATACCGGCCACGAAAAAGGCCCCAGGATGGCATAAAGTTGGAAAACAATATAATGTGATGCACTAACTACCAAATCAGTAAAGAATGTTGATTAATGCTAAATTAAGCACAACAGAATCTAATACCTTGCATTTGATACCTTTGGCCTTTGGGCATTTTCCATTTTTGCGTGTGGTGCAGAGAAGCTAGAATATTCTTTTTCTGTTTTCCTTATAAACTCCACTAAGGTCGCAATTGTGGAAGATGCTAAATGAACAGAGTTAATTATGTCTTGATGCTAATTTGAGGACTTTAATTGTTTGCCAAACATGATGTTGAGGTGCTTACTTTCCAGGTTTTCCAAATTATCCTATCCATTTATGAGATAATGAAAATTATGACCAAGTTTACGTGAGAAGGCTTTAATTTCTCAAAATAATTTTAGATTTTTTTTTGTAATTCAAAATTTTACGGACAATATGTAAGACCGTATATCCATAATTTCGAAAAATACAGTTTTATTTTCCTCTAAAATGAGCGTCATAAACTGAAATTCCATAACAATGACCCCATAACTCATGTTCGGAGTAATTTTGGACCAAATTTATTTCAAAGTGCTTATTTTTTATCTCTTTACAAGGCTATGTATTCAGATATTCAAAAAATATAGTTCCATTTTTTCGTAAAATAAGCGCACTAAAACGAAATTTCATAATAATTATGAGCCCATAAATTGATATCTTTAGACACATAATCGTGCCTCCCCAATTTAGTACCCGATGATGATATATACCATTGTGCTGATTGGTCCGATCCAAAGGAGAGCAATCCGAATATAGCTAAACCCAAAATAGTTTTAAAAGTACAAAGTATATTATTTGAATAAAAGATTTCAAGCACAGTCTTACAAGCCCAATTAATTATTCATGATAATTAATTGTATTTTTAAGCCCATTTTCGGAAAGCGCAATTAATTATTCCTGAAAATTATTTATATTGTAATAAATTAAAACTAAATTAAAACTAAATTATGAATGAAACATAAAAAGAATCTTTTAATTTCGGATAACAAATAAAACCCGGCCAGATCCTGCAGTTGCGCAACGCGTAGTCTGATGCGTCTCCTTCACCAACGACGTGCATGAGCGTCATCGAGGCAATCATTAATTTTCAGAAATGTGCAGCTGATGCGTGCCACGTATCAGGCTTGCGCGCCGCACATTCACAAATATTATCTAATTTTCGTTGATTTCCCTATAAATAAACCTCGTTCCATTCGGTTTCAGGACACAACCTCATAATACGATTTCACCTTGAGTACTCCAAACACATACCTTCAGAACACTTTAAATATTCAAAAACAACCTTCAATTTCAATTCAAGCTCCAAGACTGCTCCTCATACGGATCGTTATTCAAGACGCATGCGACAACTACTACAAAAAAGGGAAAAGAAAACTGTCATAATAGGCTTTATAGAACTCCTTAGAACCGTTCTTCCGCTAAGAAGAGGCGTTCTGTATACCTGGTCATAGAGAGTGGTTGTTTGACATAACCATTCTCTATTTTCTTCCTAAAATCAGTCCTATTTTGCATTACAATAAAGAACAGTTGCCTTAGACAACCGTTCTCTGTTCTTCCTTTTTCATGAAAAAAATATTTTCGCCTAAAATCTCATATTCAAAATCTTTCTGAATCCACGATACTCATGATCCCTAAAATCATGCAAATTCAAGATACCAATCTCAAATGCCCTGACGACATATTTTTGAGTAAATAAAGTATTGGTTATATACAATATCGAAATACAAAAATACGAACATTTAATTAGTTCCACAAAAGATCCGATTTACAGTAAATAGCAGTTGCAAAATCATGAAAAACTCCAAGTGCAAAACAAGAAAACCAGTCTGCTACACATCTTCATCAAACTAATTAAAGTGAAGCTTGAATTCAATATGTTCAACAAGAAAAGGGGTCTTATTCTCATCTAAACTCCTCAACGAACTCAACAAACTAGGGCGCAATCGATTGAATTCCCCCATGTACTTGGACGATCGTAAGCTCCCGATCATTCGTGCTCAAAATCCTATTAAACCGCACAGTATTATGAAGTTAGTGCTTTCTATTACATACACAACCCAAACACATAAAAAATACTTGTTTTTGCAAACAAATTACAACCAAACATGAAAAATTAGGAAATGAATTGAAATCTAGCAAGCGCACAACCCAAACCACCACGAAACTCCTGTTTATTTTTTTGCCTTACCATATTCACAATGGAATATTGACAGCACAAGAATCGGAAGAACAACATAACCAATTCAGACCCTAAAAACCAAAATTTCTTTGAGCTTACAACAAATAAATTATGAATTCAAACTCAAACAATTATGTGTACAATTATTATTATATTGAATCATAAAACTCACAATAGTAAAATTAGCAAAAACAAACCTTCAAATTTCTGGAATCTCGGCGAAAAATCCTTCAATTTCTCATATGCTCCTGAAATTCAGAAATGTAAGTTGATGATGGAAATACGAAATTGTAAGCGGTGATTTCTCTTTATATAAACTCTACAAATCCCAAATCAAATTCCTGGGTTTTTAAATTGCTATATTGCTTTGATTGATGTAAGGAATTGCTTGTAGGGTCGATGTTTGGTGGATCCAACGAAGCGGGTGAAGGGGGGGGGAGAGCGCGCAAAGGTGAAGGGGGAATTCATCGGAGAAGAAATGGATGTTGTGGTTAGGCACTTAGGCTAATGTTATAGATTTGACACACTAGTAAACCTTATTCTATTTTACTTCTTTTTTTGAGTATTTTTTATTCAAACTTTTTTTTGAGTATGTATTCAATTTTACTGAATGGCTGATATATAAAACCATATTCTATGTTACTAATTTAATAAATATTTTATTATGATAAAAAACAAAAGACAAACAAAGTTTTTAGCTATGGCAAAGTGTTCTCTATTCATTTCCTCACAAAATTATTATATAAGAAAAGCGTTCTCTATAGTTGTAGAAAACGTTTACCCAAGTTAACCGTTCTCCATCTTGTGTTTCTTATACCACTTTTTGTAGTAGTTAAAGGTATATTTCTGAGGGTCCCTATTCTTTCAATTCATATTTAATTACTTGAAGTTATTACTAATGAATTTTTCATGATGTAGATCTTGAAGAAATTCACGTCTTCTTGTATATTCTTTTCCTAATTTCTTTTCCTTTATTATATTATATTATATTTATTAATGCCTATGTGTTTAACTGTTTCATCATTTTTATATGTTTATGTTTGCTAATCAAAGACCTAAATAAATGTTCTAATATTAAAGTCAGATAATTTAGACCATTGATTTAATATCTCAGTAATTGGATTTCTTAAATAACACATCATAAAAATTAGTGTTTTGCGTGTTTAATAAACTAACATAGATTAATTTTCAGAATTAATAGCAAGGTAAAGTTCAAGTTCTTGTTATTTTTTTAATCATTTTCTTAATCACCTACTAACTTTATCTTTGTTTCCTCTTATCATTTTTTTAATTTTTGGAGTGATTTGGGTATGTGGAAGTCCTAATAGGTTCCCAACCTTAAATCACCCCACCTAGAATAGTCAACTCTAATGGGGAGACTCTTAGGAAATATGTGCTTATGTGATTTTTGTTAATCATGTTGTTATTCATAACCAAAAACATATTTTCATAAAAAATTCAAGTATAGTTGTGCATAAACATCTCCATGATGCTGTAATTATGGTCAGTTTCAATTTCGTAATTCATCTCATTTTTCGTCTGTATTGTGTAAATAATTTATGGGATGTAATATTTTGCCTATGAAGTTCAAGATGTTTCCAGCAACTGGGCTTTGGAATTTCTAAAAAACGAATTTTGTACAGTTAATTAAAAATCATACAACACTGTTGTGAAAAACTGATTTTGTCTAGTACCACATAAGCTTGTCATGTCAATAAAGTTTAAAATAAAATTATTTAGATAAAACTCAAAGCATAAAATTTAAAGTAGACATCAATAGCTTTCCAAAAACATAAAAAGAATGTTCATAAGAATTTTATAAAATTTTATCTCATTTTTACAAAACCGTTCATGCAAATCACCAAATTCCAGAAAACTGATTTTCTCTTCAGTTAAGAAAATGAATAAAAAGAGATCTTAAAAATGTCCAATTCAAATGAAAATTTTCATTCTAGTCAGTCCTTCAAAGTTTCTAGAATTTTTTTTTGATTCGGTAATTAAATTTAAAGTTCAGCAAGTTGGATTTCAAAGAACAAATTTGATAAAGGTCATGTTTTGACCGGTTTTAGCATAAAATTCACCATATTTCGAGTTGTCACTAAAAGCTTGTGCAATTTTGACACAACATAAAGAACTCACTGAACTATCCATAGGTGTATCACATCCTCAATTTTACGCTTTCTACAAAAAGTTATGATTTTTATAAGTCACTATAAGGACAAAAGTGCAATCTGGAAAATTAAATAAAGTGATTAACTCAAGTTTCATAAAAAATATTTTCTTTTCATACGAAAATGTTAATTAAAATCCATGAAATTTTATGTTTCTCTTAAAATAGTTCATTTTTATTATGTAAATAAAAATCAATAAAAATTGTCATAAAAAAATCAAATTAATCAAATTAATGAAGTTAATTAATCTTTAATTTTCATAAGTTTACAAATAAACATGAATTCCAAATCCCTTTCAAGAAGATGAAGATCAAGGAGCATCATGGTGAAGATCAAGATTGAAGATTTGTATAGATCATAGAATTTGTACATATTGTTGTAATAATAGTTTTTTTTGTAAATAGTTATTACATCACTCATTAATGAAAAAAATATGGAGATGTTTATGCATAATTTTCATAAATAATTTCACAATTCTTTTTAAATAAAATGAGCAGCCAATGTTACAAATATTGCATGTTGGGCCCAATATATCATAGTATATGAATTAAATGACCCAATTTCAATTAAGAGGAAAAATTGCAAATCTAACTAAGTTAAATTGTATGATGATCCATCTTACAATTTAAAATTGTTCTCCATCTTCAAATGGATCAATCATATAATTTGACATGATTAGATTGGTAATTATGATCTCCGAATTGATTTTAGGCCGTTTCACGTGTCTCACTTTAAATGGCCAAATTCCGATTAGCCAAACACAATCTCCGAGTTTGATATCAAATTGATAATTTTTCTCAAAATGACTTAATAATCTTCAATTAAGATTATTTCTCAAAAAGCCTTCAATTAAGAAGCAAACCTCTTTCCTCATACCTCTTGAAAATTATAAATGTGATCACTAATTAAGGTGGTTATTTCAATCCTTGATTAATCGCTAATTAGGGCGATTAACTCAAACTCTTCGTTTAATCACTAATTAGAGTGATTATCTTAAACCTTAATAATCGTTAATTAGGGCGATTATTTTTCTCATTTAATCACTAAGTAGGGTAATTATTTTAAAACCATTTTTAATCACTAATCAAGGTGATTATCTTTCCTTTTAAGTTTAATCACTAATTGAGGTGATTATCCTAACCTTCATTTTAATCGCTAATTAAGGTGATTAATTTAACCTTTCATATTTAATCACTAATTAGAGTGATTATCTTAAACCTTAATAATCGTTAATTAGGGCGATTGTTTTTTTCTATAATCATTAATTAGGGTGATTAGCTTAAACCTTGAATAATCACTAATTAGGGTGATTACTTCTTTCCTTCCTTATTAATCACTAATTAAGGTGGTTATCTTAATCCTTCATATTTAATCACTAATTAAGATGATTATCTTAATCTCGTTTCAATCACTAATTGGAGTGATTACCTCATTTTCCAATAGATTTGTTTAATTAAAGGTGAGTTATTCATAATCTATTTCCTTTTCTTCCCCAATGGAATTTGCCATTTAGGGTGAGACATAAGATCGAACTACGATGGTTTTGATCCATGAGTGGATTCCAATCCCGCAATGATTGGTACGTAGTGCAACTTCAGTGCTCAAACCTACCATGTACAAATGATATATTGGTCCTAAATAATAAAGGTTGATGTGTATATGTGCAAACTATGTGATTTTCTTTCTTTTGAATAACCATGATTACTTTTAAATGGAAAATAACGCATTTAGTAAGAGCCCGTTTTGTAGAACGGAAGAGGAGACGAGTTCCAGACGTTCGCACCTCTTAACCTAAACCCCGAACCCTATCTCATGGTATGAAAGACCAATTTTCAAAAAGCCTTATCCATATGAAGTCATCATCGTTTTAAATGATATTTCTTGAAATTGATTTTATAATGATTTATTAAATAAATCTATCCCTATTCAGATATTAATAGGGTGGTGACTTCAAAGTTTTCTAAAACTCATAGTCCAATGAGAGACTTTTGTGGGATTCAGACCGTTAATTAAGACAATCAAAAATCGGATACCACAGGCTGGCGACTTCACTAGGGACTATACTTCCACTTCAAGTATATGAAGTTTAAACATGAACAATGCGTTATTTTCCATAAGTATATATAATAAAAAAGTTAATCATATCTACAATTTAATTTTTATATACAGCATGCTTATGTGAAAATTACGTGTGCTTGGTAGTTTATCGATCCATACACGTGCACTCTTTTTAACTATTTTCTTATTAGGTCTGATACCTCTGTCTATTGGCAAGGGTGTAATACCCCGAATTTTCAGAACGTATTTTATTATTTATTAAGGTTTAATATTATTTCCACTTAAATTTATTTTTCTAATAATTCAGTTTATTTGATAACTATGAATTATTTAATGAGTTTATTTAAATGATTTAATTGAAATGTATTTTATTTAAATAAACTAATTATTCATTTTCATTATTTCTAAATATTTTAATTATTAAATATGGTAATTGAAATCTTTACTTAGTTGTGGCATTCTTACCCAAACAATTGTCCATCTAAACCCATATAAAGCCCAATGTCAAGTCCATAGCCCATGTGACATTTTTGTTAGCCAAAAAGAAAAAGGAAAAGCCAAAACAAAAACAAAAAAAAGAAAGAAAAAAAAACGTGATCTTCATCTTCCTCCCTCCTCACGTATGAAATGAACAGAGCCAAAGGAAAGATTTTTCAACAACTCATCAACTCTTGTCAGGAGAGTTTGAAACTCAATCCACAATCCCGGATTTTGGGAGTAAAATAAGTCAAAAGTAAATCTCAAACACCTTACTTCACCATACTTTACCATTAATGGAGCTCAACCCCCAAAACTGAAAATTCTGACCAAAACCATCTATAAATACTGAACTATATTCAACCAAATTGTTCAAGCAAACAAACTTCAAAGGTTTGCTTCAATCTTCTTCTTTTCTCTCTTAATTTCTGATTTTTATTTTGGAAATTAAAAATAAAATTGCAACCCACAATTAACATTTTCACTGTTTTCTCTGAACCGCCGTCAACCACCACTCGAACCACCGTCGTCCCTGCCTGACTTCGCCATCAAACGCCAACAAAACCACCCAACCGCCAGCCAAACACTCCTCCCCTTCGCAGTGCCTCTGCTGCCGCGCCCAGCCGCCCCCACCTGACCCACCGAGCCTGTCCGACCGCTCGCCGTGCGCCACCGCAAACCACCAACGCCCAACCTCTTCTTTCCCCCGATTCGTTCCCTCCCCTGTTCTTCCTCCCTTCTTCGTTTCTTTTTTTTTGTTTTGTTAAACTGATTCTTTGAATCGCTAAACCCCACCTTACCCTTTTATTAGTTTTATTAGTTTATTTAAAAAAAAAAAAAAACAAACGACTTTCCTAAATTAACTTGCTTTATTAAGTTGGTATATTTTAGATTAATTTAGTCGCTTATAACTTGAAAGTATTTCTTAATTTTCTAAACAAAGTAAGAAGTATAATAAAGTTTGTTTCTATGTTTAAAATAATTGTTTAAGTTAATGAAAATTAAGTTGAAGTAATCTTTGAGTACTTAAAATGATTTCATAAATAATTCGAAAACCATAAACTTTGATTTATAAACTCTCTTTAAATCGTTAAGAATTTCTTTAAGTTATTATTTAAATTGTTTATTTTATATATAAAAAGGGGTTATTTAGGTAACTAACTTATATCTCGTTAATGTCTATTGTAGACTCCGATTTCGTAAACGAGGAATATCAAGAGTGTTAATCTGTTCGTGAATTTAACTTTTGGGCACGCGTCACGAGGTAATATCCGATGTCTATCTAAATGTAGATCCCGTTAGTGTAAAACGATTTGACTACGTGATTATGTGCTTATAAATTTATAAGTATGGATTATAATTATGGAAATTGTTATGAATACGAAAAATAAAATGGATAACGACTATGGATTTCGATTATGAATCATGACTATGGAAGATGGACTATGGACGATGTACGATATGACAATGATGATTATTATTATAACATTATTAACGCCATCAATAAAAGCAACTTAATCACTAATCTTTTATTCTTGTTATCAACATCGTTTAATGTCATTTAGTAATGTTATGGTTATTATCATTATCATTATTATTAATATTATTATTATCGTTATTCTTACCATTTATATTATTACTATTACTATATTATTAATATTGAAGTTATGAGTGAAAGTTGGAAATTATCAAGAACATGTGATAATTGGATGATTATGAGTTAATCAATGTAACCAAGTGACGGCTATGATAATGAATACGAATGGGCTCTCGGATTAAGCTATGTATGAATTGAATTCTGGATTTGGAATAAGTGTATTCACTCTTGATTAATTGAATTGACGCATATGTGTACATGTGTTATGTGATGACTTGAATTAAAAGCTATTAATGACTTAAAGTGAAATATCGGAGAGAAATGATGAACAGGTTGCCCTGTAAGGGAGGTTCAGCGGCCACCTATAGGTTTTCTGGTTATAATTACTATGCTGATTTTTTGTTACATGTCTTCCTTCTATCTTGATGTGATCCAAGTAGAAGGGGTGTGCACACTAGGGACTCTGTTTATGGCCATTATGATATTCGTAGGTAGTTACTGGGGATTGACCCCGGCCTACATTGTTGAAGTAAGTAGTTACTAGGGATTGACCCCGGCTTACTGGCGTTCTCTTTCCTCTCCTTAAATAATTGAATTAAATGAATTAATTATGTGATTATTCATTGTATATATATGTGTATGGGTGCTATGCTTTTCAACCCTATTAACCTACTATTTTACAAAGTATTTTCAACTTAAGTATTTTACGGGATGGAGTTGGAATTACTCAGTTTTTTTGATTTTTGGGAGCTTGTCTCTCTTGTTTCTTTTCAATGTATTTGTGCAGGTGGGTGATCGATCGGGGGAACAAAGAGAGATCATTTAGAGTTGTCATCCACTTAGCTTATGATTTAGCTTCCGCTGGAACTCTGAATCACTTAAGTAATTAGTAATATTTAATGAACGATTTACTTGGTTGTAAGAATTAATTAATTTGAATTTAGTATGCTTTAATCAAGCCTTGCATTTATTTCCAAGGAGATAAGTGCGGCGGTAGCACGCCCGTTGAGTCGAACCCTCGTGGATTTTCCCCCATCTCGAGCTTTATTAAATGAAAAAGGGTTCGGGTTGGCGGGGGTGTTACAAAATGGTATCAGAGCAGAGTTTAGATTAACTAGGGAAAGATTAAAATTATCAATTAAGGAAAATGAATCAAATAGGTTTAAACTTAAAATTGGTTTAGGAAGTCACAATAATAAAAATATTTAGGAAAAATGAATTAGGATTAAAATATGACTTAAGGGTTTAGTATGGGTACGTATGGGTTATGTGTACATGTATGAAAGTACTCGTTAAAGGTAATTATTAATTGTTTATGATATTTTATTAGATGGCCAAGACACGTTTGACCGCCAGAAAATGCACCAGAACCCCTCGTCAAGGACCTTACCTTCTAAGGATGAGGGTAGGAGAGTCTATTTTAGCTTATATTTGTAGGTTACGGTTAACAATGAAGTGTTACCACCTCAATGAAGGCCACGGGCATTTGGATTACCTCACGCCACCTAAACAGGCCGATGTTTTGATTCACACTCTTCCCAACGATGGCCCTTATGCCGGAATCAAGAACGAATACTCTAATGTTCTGAAAAATGGAAGGCCAAACTATGAACGATACACATTGAAAGGGAAGTGGTATCTCACGTTGAGTTACCTGGAGAAAAGAATGCTCGATGCTAGAGCAAAGTGGCTTAATAACTATTTACCCACTGATGACGAGGAACCCAACTATAGTGACGATGAAGAAGTAGGAAGCAACCCTGCCTCACCCGTTGTAAATCTCGATGGAGATGGAGACGGAGATGAAGGTAAAGACGAGGACCCGTCCGAGTACGCTGACTAGAAACCCAAATCTCTGGCCCTGACCCTAAGATTTCTAATTAAGATCGTAAAAGACCAATTAATGTGTTAACTTAGTTAATGATGGTGCGACTGATGCTTATTTGACTATTTGAAACAAACTCTTATGCTACTATGAACGAATTGTTATGGCACTTTTGGAGTAATAAATGATGAACTTTTGACATGTGAATTGAGTGTGAAATGAATGATGAACTTTTGATGTGTGAATTAAGTGTAAAATGAATGAATTGCATGAACCATGATTATGTGAATTAGCCTTTATATAAGAATCAATGTAAGTGGTGGAAACACCAATGTGATAACATAGGTAGCTTATGCAATACGTTTATACGCGATCTAGAGCAAGGCGACAAGAAAAACCAAATGGCCGAAACTCCCGAACAAGTTGCAGCACGACTTAGGACTCTCGAGCAACTAGCTCAGAGCTTTGGCTTAGTCCTTCAAAACCAGATCAACAACAACCGCCATGGAGACGATCCGCAAGCTGCAATGGCGAAAAAGCTTTCCATTTTGAAACCACCAACCTTTATTGGGAGAGAAGACCCATTATTTCTTGAGAACTGGATAAGAGATTTCGAAAAGTTTTTCACGGCCACGGGTACGCCTGAGGCTAGAAGGTAGACCAAGCAACCTTTTACTTACACGAAGATGCCGATACTTGGTGGGAAAGTGTAGGACCCACTATTAAAGCTCAAGAGAACTTTAACTGGGAAGCATTTAAAATAGCAATTAAGGCTCGATTCTTCCCCGAGAACATCCGTAGACAAAAGTACAATGAGTTTAGTAGGTTTAACCAGAGCTATAACATGAGTGTGCAAGAGTACGCTCATAAATTCAATGAATATGCCCGATTTTACCCGACTGTAGTGCCAGATGAAGGAACTAAGGCTCAGAAGTTTGAAGACGGACTTAAGTTTGATCTTCAGACTCGAATGGGAGGTAGCATCTCAACTACTTTCGCGGAAGCGTATGCGTATGCTAAGGCCTCAAACCTAGAGAGAATCTTACAGCGTGAGAGAGAGGTGCTAGGGAGACATAAAAGGAAGGAACCTACCGGCAACAACAACAGTCAAGGGTACGACAAAAGGCCCAACAACAACAATGGTGGGAACAACAACAATGGAGGGCGCGACAACAATCGCAACAATCAGAGTTATGGACAACAGACCCAACAAGGAAATAGGAACCAAAGGAACTATGTCTTCAAGAACTGTGCCAAGAGTCATCCAGGATTCACTTGTCAGGGTGAAAGAATCAAATGTTTCGAGTGCGGCGAAGTAGGTCATAAATCATACAACTGCCCCAAGAAGCAAGCTCAAAACAGACCAAATGGGAATAATGGCAACAATGGGGGTGGGAAGCAAATTCAAAACTTCAACAACAACCGCCCCAATGGTCAAGGAAGTTACAATCAAGGAGGAAATGTTGCACCGAATGGAAACCAGAACAACAACCGCTCTTATGGTGGTGGGAATGGGAATCATGGCAAGAACGGAAATGGAAGCTACTCCAACCATGGAAGGATCAATGTCATGAGCCGAACTGAAGCCGAAACTGATGCCAACGTTGTGACGGGTACTTTTCTCGTAAACTCAAAGCCTGCTTTTGTACTCTTTGATTCGGGAGCATCTCATTCTTTTATTTCTAGCACTTTTGTTAATAATTATCCCCTAAAATCTACCCAATCCTGCCAAACCAATATAACCTTACCTACGGGAGAAGTCATCTCTTGTAGAACTCTTTTCCAGGATATCCCCGTGAGCATAGCTGATACTGACTTACCAGCCGACCTTATCCTTTTTTGACCTGGAAGACTTTGACGTTATCTTAGGAATGGATTGGTTGGCTAATTGCAAAGCCAAAATCGAGTGTCATAACCAAAAAATATCTATTAGAGGATCGAAAGGGAATAAGATATCCTATAAGGGTATAATTTCTAAACCCGATGTTAAAATAATCTCAGCCCTGAACCTTCAAACCTATGATAGAAAAGACTACCCAGTCTACTTGTGCCAAGTAAGGGATGTAAGTATGGAGAACGAAGAGTTGACTCAAATTCCTATAGTAAAGGAGTTTCCAGATGTATTTCCCGAAGAGCTTCCAAGAATGCCACCAGAGAGAGAAGTGAGCTTTAAGATTGATTTAGTCCCTGGAACCGGACCTATCTCTAAGGCTCCGTATCGAATGGCACCTGCTGAAATGCAAGAGTTGAAGGTGCAAATAGAAGAGTTGTTGGATAAAGGGTACATTCGACCTAGTGTCTCACCTTGGGGGGCCCCGGTGTTGTTTGTCAGGAAGAAAGACGGATCTTTGAGGTTGTGTATAGATTACAGGGAGTTGAATAATGCCACAGTGAAGAATAAGTATCCACTCCCGAGGATCGAGGATTTGTTCGATCAGCTTCAGGGTGTAACAGTGTTTTCCAGGATCGATTTACGATCAGGTTATCACCAACTACGAATCGCTGAAGAAGACATCCCTAAGACAACCTTTCGTACGAGATATGGCCATTATGAGTTCACAGTTATGCCTTTTGGACTCACTAATGCGCCAGCAGCTTTCATGGACCTCATGAACAAGACTTTCCAGCCGTGCCTGGACAAGTTCGTGATAGTGTTCATCGACGATATATTGGTGTACTCGAAGGATAAAGAAGAGCATGAGGACCAGTTGAGGAAAGTTATGGAGATTCTTCGAGAGAAGCAATTGTACGCGAAGTTCTCGAAGTGTGAATTTTGGCTGGAAAAAGTCTCATTTTCGGGTCATGTGATATCTAAAGAAGGCGTTTCCGTAGATCCATCGAAGATTCAAGCAGTAATTAAGTGGCTTCAACCTAAGAACGTCACGGAAGTAAGGAGTTTCTTTGGTTTAGCTGGGTATTACAGGAGATTTGTGAAGGATTTTTCGAGAACGGCCCAACCTCTCACAAACCTGATGAAGAAAACAACAAAGTTTCATTGGGATGATAAGTGTGAGGAAGCATTTCAAGAGCTGAAGAAGAGACTTACAACGGCCCCAGTATTGACAATTGCCCTCTGGAGTAGAAGGATTTGAAGTTTACATTGATGCCTCAAAGAAAGGTTTTGGGTGCGTCTTGATGCAACATGGTAAAGTAGTGGCCTATGCGTCGAGACAACTCAAACCGCATGAGCGAAATCACCCTAATCATGACTTGGAGCTAGGAGCAATCGTGTTTGCGCTCAAGATCTGGAGACATTATTTGTATGGAGTGCAATGTAAGGTCTATACAGATCACAAGAGTTTGAAGTATCTGTATACTCAAAAGGAGTTGAATATGAGACATAGACGTTGGCTTGAGCTCATAAATGATTACGACTTGAAGATAGTGTATCAAGAAGGAAAAGGAAATAAGGTAGCAGATTCCTTGAGCAGAAAGAGTGCTCATTCACTGAATGTGTTGATCCTAGTCGATGAACTGTGTGAGGAGATCAAGAAATTGAGTTTTGAAGTAGTTAAGCCGGGCTATGTACAAGCTCTGTTGAATGCTCTTACTGTTGGACCAGATATATTTGAGGAGATTCAGATTAAATAAGCTGCAGATAAGTGGTTAAGCAAGTTAAGAGAGATGAAGGAAAGTGGTCAAGCACCGGATTTCGAGATCAATGACAATGGCGTTGCAAGGTATAAAAGGAGATTGTGTGTGCTATAGGACGAAGAGCTCAAGACGAGGATTCCAAAGGAGGCTCATAACTCGCAGTATTCCATACACCCAGGAGAAGATAAGCTTTATAAGGATTTGAAAAAGCATTTTTGGTGGCCTAGGATGAAGCAAGAAGTAGCCGACTTTGTAGCGAAATGTTTGACATGCCAGAAGGTGAAAATACAGCATATGAAGCCTGGAGGGAAATTGCAACCATTGGAAGTACCGGGATGAAAATGGGAATCTATCTCTATGGATTTCATCATGGGATTACCGAATACAAGATTCGAAAAGAATGCAATATGGGTAATAGTGGACCGTTTGACTAAGACGGCAAGATTCGTGGCAATGAAGGATACATTGCCGCTGAAACAATTGGCTGATGCTTACTTTAATGAAGTGGTTAGGCTACATGATGTTCCAAAGGACATCGTTTCGGATAGGGATTCGAGATTCTTATCGAAGTTTTGGAAACAACTTCAGACAGCCGTGGGTACACTATTGAAATTCAGCACAACCTTTCAACCAACAACAGATGGTCAAACGGAGAGGACAATTCAGACCTTGGAGGATATGCTGAGAGCATGCGTAATGGATTTCGGAGGTTCTTGGGATGACCATTTAATGTACATTGAGTTCTCGTATAACAACAGTTACCACTCAAGCATAGGAATGGCTCCTTATGAGGCGTTGTATGGACGGAAATGTAGGAGTCCTATATGTTGGAGCGATGTGAACGAGTCGTTGAATTTGGGACCAGAAATGATAGAAGAGACTACCAATAAGGTGAAGTTGATTCAAGAGCGCATGAAAGCAGCTCAGGATCAACAAAAATCGTATGTCGATCTAAGGAGACGGGATTTAGAGTTTGAAGTTGGAGAAAAAGTGTTGCTAAAAGTTTCACCAACCAAGGGAGTAATGAGGTTCGATAGAAAAGGAAAGTTGAGTCCTCGTTATATCGGACCTTACGAGATACTCGAAAGAATTGGGGAAGTGGCCTATAGATTAGCCTTGGCCACAGAGTTAGCCAATGTTCATAATGTCTTTCATGTGTATCAACTTCGTAAATATGTCCCCGATCCCTCCCATGTTATCCAACCTGAAACCATTGAGCTAGATGAGACCCTCACATTTGAAGAACGTCCTGTTAGAATCCTCGATACCAAAACGAGAAACACCCGAAACAAGGCAGTAAAGTTAGTCAAAGTTTTATGGTCTAATCATCAAATCGTGGAAGCAACTTGGGAAACAGAAGATGACATGAAAAAGCGTTATCCTGAACTATTTTCCCAGGTACGATTATCGAGTTTCGGGGACGAAACTCCTTAAGGGGGACCGAATGTGATACTAACAAAGCCTCGAACTAATATTTCGTTAGTTTCATTAGTATCGTGATATCTAACTTTAAAGTTCGAGAACGAACTTTGTTTTTAAGGAGGAGTAGATGCAATACCCCGAATTTTCAGAACGTATTTTATTATTTATTAAGGTTTAATATTATTTTCACCTAAATTTATTTTTCTAATAATTCTGTTTATTTGATAACTATGAATTATTTAACGAGTTTATTTAAATGATTTAATTAAAATGTATTTTATTTAAATAAACTAATTATTCATTTTCATTATTTCTAAATATTTTTATTATTAAATATGGTAATTGAAATCCTTACTTAGTTGTGGCATTCTTACCCAAACAATTGTCCATCTACATTAGCAAACCCATATAAAGCCCAATGTCAAGTCCATAGCCCATGTGGCATTTTTGTTAGCCAAAAAGAAAGAGGAAAAGCCAAAACAAAAACTAAGGAAAATTTATCAGAAACCACATTTTATAACCACTTTTTTGTGAGAAACCACCTTTTAATTTTTTTTGGTTAATTAGCCACCTTTTTGCCTTTATTTTTTGTTGGAAGCCACCTGTTGCCGGAAAATGGGCATTGACTAACGATTACCGGCGTTGACCATCACGTGCATGGCACGTGATGTCATAATACCCTTCTTTCTTCCTTTTTTTCCCCGATTTTTCCCCCAAACCCACCATCTTCCTTCATCTCTCTCTCTCTCTTCCTTCGATTCATCTGTGCATTTGAAATTCTCGATTCTCCTTTCATCTCACTCTCTGGTTTTCTAATTCATGACTGTAAGTTTCTCTCTTTTTTTCTGGGTATTATTTCTAATTTAACATTCAATTGTGTCAATTTTGTTTCTTTTTCTTTTTGTTGTTTTATTTTCTGGGTTCTTGATAAGAAGAATCAATTCATTTTCTGTTGGGGGAGTAGGGTAATATTTGTTGTTTTATTTTCTGGGTTCTTTTTCTTTTTGTTGTTTTATTTTCTGGGTTCCACGATTTGGTGCTTTCATTTTCTGCTTTCTTTAGATACAATTCTAGTGAATACCATGTGTTAATCTGATTCTTCAAGTACAATCCAAAGGATTTAACTTTAGTTAATTTCAGCTTTGCTTAAATTTGAATTGAAGTTTTTTATTGGGGGAGGAGGGTAATTATTGATCTGTTGATGTATTGAAATATTGTATGGTGTAGGTTGTAAGCTGGTTGTGTGAATGTTGTGGTGGTAGGGTTCATTGTGTAGGATTGATGAGAGATGCAGAGATCACGTAAAGCTCTTCAGCAACGAAGAGATTTGAAGAAGGCGATTGGCAGAAACCATTTGTATAAAGTTTCACTTTCCTTAGTTATCATTCTTTGGGGACTCGTCTTTCTTTTGAATTCATGGATCAGTCATGGTGACGCGCATCAAGGTGAGCTTCTTCATAAAAATAATACAGGCACCAGCAGTTCCAAATTATTATCCGACCATATTAATCAAATTTGGGTAGTGGTGATTTTACTTTTGTAAAACCAGATTTGGGTTTGATAAATAAAGAAGAAGATGATGATTTTACTGGTTTAGGGATTAAGGATGATTTTTATGATTTTAGGGAGGAGAGAGAATGGATGAATAATAGAATTGGAAAGAAAAGGAGTTGAAGGGGAGAGTTAAGAATTTAGAGAAGAATCAATGGAGATTCTTTTAAAGAAGGGGGAAAGAGTGAGGGAGGAAGAAATGGAGGAGAAAATTGAAAGAAAATGGTTGCAAAGGGGAAATTTGGAAGATAATGGATGGTCAACGCCGGAATATTTCAGTCAACCATCGAAATCCGGCAAGTGGTGGCTTTCAACAAAAAAGAAAGCCAAAAAGGTGGCTAATTAACCAAAAAAATTTAAAAGGTGGTTTCTCACAAAAAAGTGATTATAAAAGGTTGTTTCTGATAAATTTTCCTAATATTAATAATAATAATGATAATAATAATAACCATAACATTACTAAATGACATTAAACAATGTTGATAACAAGAATAAAAGATTAGTGATTAAGTTGCGATTATTGACGGCGTTAATAACGTTATAATAAAAATCATCATTGTCATATCGTACATCGTCCATAGTCCATCTTCCATAGTCATGATTCATAATCGAAATCCATAGTCGTTATCCATTTTATTCTTCGTATTCATAACAATTTCCATAATTATAATCCATACTTATAAATTTATAAGCACATAATCACGTAGTCAAATCATTTTACACTAACGAGATCTACGATTAGATGGACATCGGAGATTACCTCGGGATGCGTGCCCAAAATTTAAATTCACGAACAGATTAACACTCTTGATATTCCTCGGCTACGAAATCGGAGTCTACAATAGACATTAACGAGATCAAAGTTAGTTACCTAAATAACCCCTTTTTATATATAAAGTAAACAATTTAAATAATAGCTTAAAGAAATTCTTAACGATTTTAATAGAGTTTATAAATCAAAGTTTATGGTTTTGGAATTATTTATGAAATCGTTTTAAGTACTCAAAGATTACTTCAACTTTTTTTTCATTAACTTAAACAATTATTTTGAACATAGAAAACTAACTTTATTATACTTCTTACTTTGTTTTAGAAAATTAAGAAATACTTTCAAGTTATAAGAGACTAAATTAATCTAAAATATACCAACTTAATAAAGCAAGTTAATTTAGGAAAGTCAATTGTTTTATTTTCTTTTTAAAAAATAAACTAATAAAACAAATAAAAGGGTAAGGTGGGGTTTACTGATTCAAAGAATCAGTTTAACATAACTGAAAAAAAAGAAACGAAGAAGGGAGGAAGGACAAGGGAGGGAACGAATCAGGGGGAAAGAAGAGTTTGGGCGGTGGTGGTTTGCGGTGGCGCACGGCGAGCGGTCGGACAGGCTCGGTGGATCAGGTGGGGGCGGCTGGGCACGGCTGCAGAGGGAGGCAGCAGAGGCGTTGCGAAGGGGAGGAGTGTTTGGCTGGCGGTTGGGTGGTTTTGTTGGCGTTTGATGGCGAAGTCGGGCAGGGACGACGGTGGTTCGAGTGGTGGTTGACGGCGGTTCAGAGAATACAATGAAAATGTTAATGGTGGGTTGCAATTTTTTTTTAATTTCCAAAACAAAAATCAGAAATTAAGAGAGAAAAGAAGAAGATTGAAGCAAACCTTTGAAGTTTGTTTGCTTGAACAATTTGGTTGAATATAGTTCAGTATTTATAGATGGTTTTGGTCAGAATTTTGAATATTGGGGGTTGAGCTCCATTAATGGTGAAGTATGGTGAAGTAAGGTGTTTGAGATTTACTTTTGACTTATTTTACTCCCAAAATCCGGGATTGTGGATTGAGTTTCAAACTCTCCTGACAAGAGTTGATGAGTTGTTGAAAAATCTTTCCTTTGGCTCTGTTCATTTCATACGTGAGGAGGGAGGAAGATGAAGATCACGTTTTTTTTTTTTTTTTTTTTTATTTTTGGGAAAATTTGTCAGAAACCACCTTTTATAATCACTTTTTGTGAGAAACCACCTTTTAAAATTTGTTGGTTAATTAGCCACCTTTTTGGCTTTCTTTTTTGTTGAAAGCCACCACTTGCTGGATTCCGATGGTTGACTGAAATATTCCGGCGTTGACCAACCATTATCTTCCAAATTTCCCCACTATGATGATGTCATGTGATTGATTTCTGCACCTAACTAATTAAAATACCCCATTAAAAACCCTAGCCTCCCATCTCTCTTTTTTTCTCTCTCAAACCCTAGCGTTTCCTACCCCTTCTTCATCAGTTAGGGGCTTCCATGGATGATTTCATCCATGGTAAGCTCTTTTTCCCCTTTTATTTCCAGTTTTTAGTTCATTTTCTTGTTTTGTTGAATAAATTAGTCTCTCTTTATGAGATTTTTTCAAACCCTTTTATGGGGATTTTAGTCTCTTTTGTGGAGATCTCCTTCTCCCCTATGGGAGTTGTGAGTATGGTTTTTTTGTCTTTAGGTATGCGAAATTGTTCTCATTGGTTGAAGTTCAAGACTCAACATGAAGGTATTGGAATCTCGGATGCGGCCAACATGGCTTGATCAAGAATGCTCTTCCCAAACTATGTCAGAATGATAGACTTCCTCATCAATAGCTGCTTGATTCAGCAAATACAAGGGGTTGCGCTGTATTACTCAATCTAGTTCATTGTAGTTTCTTCGAAGACAAATTTGATTTAACCTTGTTTGATTGTATCTTGTTTTTCTTTAATATCTATTGTAGATGTCGTTTGGCCTTCAATTAATGAAATTTCACTTAAAAAAAAAAAAAAAAAAATCTTCCAAATTTCCCCTTTGCAACCATTTTCTTTCAATTTTCTCCTCCATTTCTTCCTCCCTCACTCTTTCCCCCTTCTTTAAAAGAATCTCCATTGATTCTTCTCTAAATTCTCAACTCTCCCCTTCAACTCCTTTTCTTCCCAATTATATTATTCATCCATTCTCTCTCCTCCCTATAATCATAAAAATCATCCTTAATCCCTAAACCAGTAAAATCATCACCTTCTTCTTTATTTATCAAACCCAAATATGGTTTTACAAAAGTAAAATCACCACTACCCAAATTTGTTTAATATGGTCGGATAATAATTTGGAACTGCTGGTGCCTGTATTATTTTTATGAAGAAGCTCACCTTGATGCGCATCACCATGACCGATCCACGAATTCAAAAGAAAGACGAGTCCCCAAAGAATGATAACTAAGGAAAGTGAAACTTTATACAAATGGTTTATGCCAATCGCCTTCTTCAAATCTCTTCGTTGCAAAAGAGCTTTACGTGATCTCTACATCTCTCATCAATCCTACACAATGCACCCTACCACCACAACATTCACACAACCAGCTTATAACCTACGCCATACCATATTTCAATACATCAACAGATCAATCATTACCCTCCTCCCCCAATAAAAAACTTCAATTCAAATTTAAGCAAAGCTGAAATTAATTAAAGTTAAATCCTTTGGATTGTACTTGAAGAATCATATTAACACATGGTATTCACTAGAATTGTATTTAAAGAAAGCAGAAATGAAAGCACCAAATTTGGGAACCCAGAAAATAAAACAACAAAAAGAAAAAGAACCCAGAAAATAAAACAACAAAAATTACCCTAATCCCCCAACAGAAAATGAATTGATTCTTCTTAGCAAGAACCCAGAAAATAAAACAACAAAAAGAAACAAAATTGACACAATTGAATGTTGAATTAGAAATAATACCCAGAAAAAAAGAGAGAAACTTACAGTCATGAATTAGAAAACCAGAGAGTGAGATGAAGGGAGAATCGAGAATTTTAAATGCACAGATGAATCGAAGGAAGAGAGAGAGAGAGAGATGAAGGAAGATGGTGGGTTTGGAGGGAAAATCGGGGAAAAAAAGGAAGAAAGAAGGGTGTTATGACATCACGTGCCATGCACGTGATGGTCAACACCGGTAATCGTTAGTCAATGCCCATTTTCCGGCAACAGGTGGCTTCCAACAAAAAATAAAGGCAAAAAGGTGGCTAATTAACCAAAAAAATTAAAAGGTGGTTTCTCACAAAAAGTGGTTATAAAAGGTGGTTTCTGATAAATTTTCCTCAATATTATTATTATCGTTATTCTTACCATTTATATTATTACTATTACTATATTATTAATATTGAAGTTTTGAGTGAAAGTTAGAAATTATCAAGAACATGTGATAATTGGATGATTATGAGTTAATCAATGTAACCAAGTGACGGCTATGATAATGAATACGAATGGGGTCTCGGATTAAGCTATGTATGAATTGAATTTTGGATTTGGAATAAGTGTATTCACTCTTGATTAATTGAATTGACGCATATGTGTACATGTGTTATGTGATGACTTGAATTAAAAGCTATTAATCACTTAAAGTGAAATATCGGAGGGAAATGATGAACAGGTTGCCCTGTAAGGGAGGTTCAGCGACCACCTACAGGTTTTCTGGTTACTATGCTGATTTTTTGTTACTTGTCTTCCTTCTATCTTGATGTGATCCAAGTAGAAGGGGTGTGCACACTAGGGACTCTGTTTATGGCCATTATGATATTCGTAGGTAGTTACTGGGGATTGACCCCGGCCTACATTGTTGAAGTAAGTAGTTATTGGGGATTGACCCCGGTTTACTGGCGTTCTCTTTCCTCTCCTTAAATAATTGGATTAAATGAATTAATTATGTGATTATTCATTGTATATATATGTGTGTATGGGTGCTATGCTTTTCAACCCTATTAACCTACTATTTTACAAAGTATTTTCAACTTAAGTATATATTTTACGGGATGGAGTTGGAATTACTTAGTTTTTCTGATTTTTGGGAGCTTGTCTCTCTTGTTTCTTTTCAATGTATTTGTGCAGGTGGGTGATCGATCGGGGGAACAAAGAGAGATCATTTAGAGTTGTCATCCACTTAGCTTATGATTTAGCTTTTGCTGGAACTCTGAAACACTTAAGTAATTAGTAATATTTAATGAACGATTTACTTGGCTGTAAGGATTAATTAATTTGAATTTAGTATTCTTTAATCTAGCCTTGCATTTATTTCCAAGGAGATAAGTGCGGCGGTAGCACGCCCATTGAATCGAAGCCTCATGGATTTTCCCCCATCTCGAGCTTTATTAAATCACTACAACATAATTGACTTTACTTAACACGAATTGGTAACACTTTTTGAGGTATGAAATTGGTTGATCATAAGGTAACAATTTTGTAACACTTTTTTCAATTTTTTTTTTTTTGGCAATTCAAAGTTTTGCTAAAGGGACAACCAAAAAGAACCTAACTCCCCCTACCTTCTAGGAAGGGCATGGGAGAAAGGCCCCTCAGGCAACCCCCAACAACAAGCCTGGACAGGCCCAGGAAGAAACACCGGAAGAACACCCACCGACAAACCAGAACAAAACAACAACTAAAGCAACAGATGCTTTACATCCTTACTACATCTGCAAGCAACATTAAAAATAACAAGTCTAACAACCTTCTCAGGACTAAGCAAATGATCTTCAAAAATCTTCTTGTTTCTCTGCATCCATATATGATATATGCTTTCAACAAAAACCATATTTAGTAACTGATGGTGCTGCTTTATTCCCCTACTATATTTAGCAACAGTAGGAATGATAGCAGAGAGATTAGTAATAACAGGCACACCAATTAACTGCAAGCAGGCACTCCAAATCTGTTGACTGTAGCTGCAAGTAAAGAAAATATGCTCTTTAGTTTCATCAGCAGCATTGCACAAAATGCATCTTTGATCTCCCTCAATCCCCCAATGAACTAGCCTATCTTTAGTACTGAGCCTTCCTTGAAAAAATAGCCAAGTAATGAAGATAGCTTTAGGATTTGCCCTGCTATTACAAGTGATCCTTCTCCAATTCACCTTAGGACTATCTCCCCTCATATACCAATAGACCTTGTTAATGGAAAATTTACCATTAAGTACAAACTGGCTGCAAGTGACAGAATCAATGAGAGCAGTCCTTGAATCAAAAAATTTCCTCATAGCCCATGATAATCTTCTAGGAGCATTGACAGTCCAGACATCAGCATGTTTTATGTAATAAGAGTGAAGCCATTTAACCCATAAGCGATCTTGCTTTTGAGATAAGGCCCAAAAATGCTTTGCAATTGCAGCCTTATTCCACAAGATAATTTCCTTGAAATTCAAGCCCCCACAAACCTTCTTATTACACATATAATCCCAAGAAACAGGAGACTTCCTAAAATTAGTATCCAAACCTGTCCAAAGAAAGCTTCTAAGAATAGCTTGAATCTCTTTAAGAACCTTTTTTGGAAGCAAAAGATTTGGCACCAATTCAATAAGATTGAATGCCTTGCAGAACAGAAGAAATCAGCTGAGTTCTGCCAGCATAAGAAAGCTTCTTAGCTGTCCAAGTTTTGACTCTAGCCACCACTTTATTAATAAGTGGCTTGCACTCATTATAAAACAGCTTCCTAGAGTGCAAGGGAACACCCAAATACCTAAATGGAAAGCTTCCAGTAGGAATTTGTAAAATATCTTGCAGACTTTGACTTGCATCTTCTGTGATACCAGTAAAATACACATTGCTTTTATCAAGATTAGCTTCTAGCCCTGAAGCAGTGGAGAACTTGTGAAAAGCTTGCATAATAAGAGTAACTGAAGTGACATCAGCTCTAGAAAACAACAACAAATCATCAGTAAACATTAAGTGAGTGATGTTGAGCTTCTCACATCTGGGATGAAAATTGAAGTCAGGAATATTCTTCAACTGATCCAAACGTCTTGACAAATACTCCATGCAGATAGCAAACAGGAAAGGAGACAAGGGATCACCTTGCCTTAGACCTTTCTTAGCAGCAAAAGGAGGACTAGGAACTCCATTGATGAGGATAGTATAAGAAACAGAAGTAACACACAGCATAATCCATTGCACAAATTTTGGAGGAAAGCCCAACTCAGAAAGCATCATATGTAAGAAAGGCCATTCAACTGAATAATAGGCCTTTCTTAGATCAATTTTCACCATACACCTAGGCTAATATTCTTTGTAGAATAGCCTTTAATAAGCTCAGTCGCAAGTAAAATGTTGTCAGAAATAGACCTATTAGGAATGAACCCAGCTTGAGCAAGATCAACAATATCACCAATAACCTTCTGAAGCCTCAGAGTGATAATTTTAGCAATTATCTTATAAATGACAGTGCAGCAGGCAATAGGTCTCAAATCCTTAACAGAAGAAGGATTAGGAACTTTAGGCACAAGAGTGACTAAAGTACAGTTTACCTCATTAGGTAAAATTTCATTATCAAAGAAGTCCCAGATAGCCATGTACATTTGAGGCTTAATAATATGCCAAATTTTCTTAAAAAACAGGCTATTAAAACCATCAATGCCAGGGGCCTTGCTATCATCAATGCATTTAAGAGCATAATCAATTTCATCAGTAGTAACAGGAGAAATGAGATCATGACTGGCATCAACACTGACCTGTTTACCAGCTCTCATAATTGTAATATCAACCCCAGGAATACTAGCAGCAGCAGCCCCCAGAAGGCTTGTATAAAACTGCATCACTTCAAGCTGAATATCCATTGTCTGAGTTAACTTGTTTCCATGAGCATCATACAAAACATCAATGCTATTTCTAGCAAACCTATCTTTCATTGCATGAAAAAAGAAGTGATTGTTACCATCACCAAGCTGAAGCCACTGAATTCTAGATTTTTGCTTGTAAGCACTCTCTTCAATAGCTAGGAATTTCCTTAATAGCACCATATACTCAGCCTCCTGAGAGTGAAGAAACTCATCAGTATAATTACTCTGAAGAGCTGTTTAAATTATGTCAAGTTGCTCTCTAAGTTGAGCAATTCTCTTATCCAAGTTTGCAAAATCTCTCTGATGCAGATGCTTCAATTTATCTTTCATTGCTTTCAACTTTCTCCAGACTTGCTTCATCCAGGAATTAGACCCAAAACCAAGCCAACAATCATGCACCACTTGAGAAAATTCCTCATGATCTGCCATGTAGTTGAAAAACTTGAAAGGTCTTCCCCCCAGAACTCGTATCAACTGTACATTTCACAACTAAAGGACTATGATCAGAGATCCCTGGATTTAAATACTCCACCACCACTCCAGCATACTTACTCATCCAAAGAGAATTGACAATGCACCTGTCAATTCTGCTAAGAATCCTATTTTCCCCATGACTTTTATTATTCCAAGAATAAAAATGCCCACAACTCTTTAAGTCCAATAAATCGCTATTTTGCAAACAGTCAGCAAAATCCTGAATTTGTAACACTTAAAGTAATACTTTTGAAATAGGTAATAATTTAAAGTAACACTTTATAAATAGGTAACATTTTGAGAGAATTTACTTTGAATTATGTAACACTTCAAGTAATACCTACAAATTGTTACTTATTTTAAGAGCCAAATCACTTCACGTAACACCTACAAAGTGTTACTTTTTAAAAAAAAAAAATTCAGAGCCAAATTAGAATTTTTAATATTAATTGTATTGAGCGCTAATCCAAAATTTTGGTGATTAACAGCGCTAACATCCTTTCCCGAAAACAAATTTCGTACAGTACAACAAAAAACGAAAAAGAACATAACACAAATCCCTAGGTTTTGCGGTGGCTAGTAATCGAAGTCTGAGAAGAAACCGCCATCGCCACTGGCCTGCTACCACCTCTAATCTTCCATCATTAACAAACTGCAATCATATCAGACGACCAATTTCACCATTCTTCATCTGCTAATTGTGTCAAGGTATTTGTTATTAATTTTTTTTGAGGGGTTATTCGAGAAATTGTGTTTGCTTAATTAGATATTCACTAGTACAAAATTGGTCTAAGGTAACATGTATAGGGTAACACTTTTCCAAATTCAAGTTTCTCGAATATGTACGTAACACCTTGGTAGCACTTTATTAATATGTAACACTTAATGTAACACTTTTTTTATAAGTAACATTTTGATGTAGCACTTTTTCAATTAAGTAACATTTTGATGTAGCACTTTAAGATATGTAACACTTTTAAGTAACACTTTAATATTTGTAACACATTTTTAAGTAACACTTGAAAATAGGTAATTTTTTTAAATTAATTATTTTAGCAATAGTACTGGAACAGAGAAATTCGGGACATAAGTGCTATATACAGCAAAAAAAAGGTAAAATACAGTAAAAAAGAGTAAAAGACTAACCTACCCCCCATGGGGGGTCATGATCATACTAAACATTAAAGGGGGGTCATCCATGACAAATGACCGCCCTGCAGAGGGATCATCTATGATAAATGACCCCTCATAGGGGGGTCATCTATGACAAATGACAGGGGGTCATCTATGATAAATGACCCCCTCGTAGGGGAATCATGTAAGACAAATGACCCCTCAATCTGGAAAAGAAAAAAAAGATGACCTCCTACTATACTTTAAATAGTCTGACAATAAATTTGAAATTACACAATTGAGTACTCACCGAACTGCTGTTATTATTTTTATTGTAATCCGGAAAAGAAAAAAAAAAGATGACCGTCTAATATTGTAATACGCCATGATATGTTGGTGATCTTAAGTACTACTGTTATACTATAATGGGTAGTTAGGTACAACAAATAAATAAGAAGTTATAAAAGCATCTCATGTTTTTTTAACTATAAAAAATTAAAATTAATCATAGTTAAATTCTATAAAATATTAGGTGCTGTATTTAGCTTTTTTGTGCTGTATTTAGCACACCCCATCCGAGATTCAAATTTGGGAGTGAATCAAATATAACAACTGACCCTCACTCCCCACACGGCCACACCAAGCTTGCCTCAAAAGTCAAACCCTATTTGAGTTCGTCACTTCAATTAACCTCAATCCATTCTATCTACAATTCACACGCCATTTTCTTCAGTAGGTATTTGTCCAATTCTTGTCCTTCTTTAACTTTTCTTTTCCTCTGATTTTTTAACTTTCCATTGAATTGTTCATCTTCAACCTCCTATCAGTTTTAACGCAAATGGGAAGCTGCGAAATTAGATAATTTGACAACGAAAATTGGAAATTTTGTTAAAAGTCTTCTTATCGGCAAGTTTGTCTTCAATTCAATGGAAAAAACAACAATAATTGACAAAGGGTGAATAAGGGAACAAAAGGAAAAAAGGTGAATGTATACCGAGGCTTGACTGCGGGGGGGGGGCCGTGGCGGGGCCGGGTAGGGGTTCTTGTGAGGGGGGGGGGGTGCTAGCGGGGGGTTCTTGTGCGGAGGGGGCGGGCGCGGGGTGCGGGTGGGTGGGGGGGGGTGGCTGGCGGGTTGTGGCTGTGTAGGGGGTACAGGTGCAGGGTTGAGGGGGGACTGTGGAGGATGTTCCTACATTATGTGACAACATACTTTGCATAGTTCTTTTATTTTTTGTATTATAAGTGCAATTTTATTGAAGTTTAGTTTGGTGTGTTTATTGAGTGTGTTAATCATTGAGAAAGACGAGGACAGTTCCTTTCATAATGAATTGGGTATTTTGGGAATCAAGTGCAATGTTGTTTGAAGGTGGTGGCGTTTTTTATGAATGTGATATGATGAGTTTGGGTAGACTAAATTGGCTTACTAAAACGGCTTCGGTATTTTTTGTTTTTAGTTCTGGTTGGGGAGCTATGAGTCTTTTGTTATCGGATGAATTCGTGATCTGTCACGGCATCTGTGATTGGATTCTTTTGATGAGGGATTGACGAGGTTGATGTATATCCTTGTCTTTTAACTGGTTGGGATGGAAATAGAAATTTTGTTATTTGTGCCTCACAACTTCTAGAGGCTGTACCTGCAGTTTTTGCTGCTGTTATTGCTATTTTTGGTTGAGTGTGTTTTGGATTGGAGATTATGGTTGTTGCAGTTGTGGATATTGATGTTACTATGATGACTGAATGACTGATTGACGAGGTTGGTGTTTGTCATGGTCTTACTCGCGGATTGGAATTATTTCATGGAAATAAAAGGCCAATAATAATGTATAAGCAACACTTTTCGAAATAGACATACCCTTCATCTAGAAATGAATCGATCAAGGAACCTCCGGGTTTCTTGATCATCTTAATGGACTCCACGTTTGTGCTGCCCAGCACAACGCAAAGACCATCATAGTAAAGTAAATATTGCACACCTACTGAGAGGGCAACTGAGTTAAGCACAAGCATCATAAAAGTTATTGATCTGTACTTTAAAAGGTAGGAGGCTTTGGGTAAATCACCTTCAGTCTCATCATCATGCCTACTTTGCCATATTGGCAAACCTGTTTTCTTGTCTCGGGAGAATATATTCAAACTCAGCGTAGTCCTTGCAATGTTCATCAAGTCTGCCCTGAATTTATCTGTAATTTACAGGTTGTCATGATAAAAAAAAAATTATGAAAGACAATCACTTAATGCATGTTAAAGTGGATGACTAGTAACCAGTACCTACATCTTGTTTATTATCAACAACCTTTTTCAACAATACACATCTCTAAAGTATGTGGCGACGACAACAGGGAGAGGGATACCTCCGAGCTCAGCAACACATCTCTTGATGAGGAGGGCATTGGTTTGGTCAAGCAAGGGAATTATGTTGAAGATTCATCAGTTGTACCAAATCACTCTCGAACGGAGGTTGTGGAACGTATTTTGAGGTTAGCAAAAGCATCTATATTCATTTTGTGTTGCTCTATTGGCTGAGTTTAAGATCTTTTTTCAAAAATAGCCTTAGTGGATGTTGTTTTTTTAAAAGGGCAGAGTCCATATATAATGATATTAATCATTAGGTGACTTACATTTTTGTCTTAATAAATTCCATTGATTTTATCAACTTCTACTCTTTGACTGTGATGAAAGATGAAAGACTGAGAAAAAAGCCTGAAGGTGCCTCCGTAATTTTATCCTGGGCCAATAGAAGCCGTAAAATTGAGGAGAAGAGAAATTCAGGAAAGACGAAAGCTTTGCGAAGATCAGAGATTTTTGAGGAGCAGGTCTGTTTTTCCATAGCTTTTTCCTTGCCTTTTCTCCCCCCTCTGTATCTATTAATTTCTGATTGTCCTGACAGTTGTGATCCAATTTTTTTCATCGGGATAATCTTACTGAAGACATCAAATGAATTTTCCAAAGAAAACACAGGTATGTATATTTCAAATACAGTAGGATTGTCCTTTCTTTTATTGAGCTTGAATATTTTTCTAGTGGCGTAATGATCTCTAAAGTATTCAGAAAAGGCTTATGAATCTATGCTAATTTTTGCTGTTCGAATTCCACTGCAGATGCTTTGCGGTAGTCAAGGTCCTTCATGAGATTGGCTTAGTTTTGGAAGGGGCTGAAGTTGCTTTGACACTCAAAGATCACGATGTACTTGCCAACGGTGATGTGAACTTGTCTTCTGCAGCTCTTAGTTCTTTGTAAATGTACAACTTAATATTTTGAATAGCTGTGAATTTTGTCATCAAAAGAATCCATTAGAAACCTCCTCAAGCATGAGAAAGTAAATTGGTGCTGCAACTATTTTCATAAGCATAGATTATTTTAAAATGTTTTGCGACACTGAACATACACATTTGATATATTAGCAAACCTGCAATCCCAGATAGAATGTAATTCCCCTTCTCACTTTGACTGAAACAATTATAATAAGCATTTGCCATTGGTTTGTAAGATTAGTTTACTTCGAAAAGAAGCATTTTATATGTGGCTAAGAATAGGATTGAGCTTCTATCAACTGTTTTATCATCTTCTCCTCAACAAGATGTTCTGTAGGTTTCCAAAACTTTCATCTCTGTTACTCTATTTTCTCCACTAATATTCATATGAACTTGTCGTTTGCTAGAGCATCAAATGTTCCTCTAGAGACTAGGCTTGTGTTAAATGCTGAACCTCATTGAGTAACTATATTTACGGCTCATGAACTTTGAGAAGCATAATATGATTCGTGATGATGGCATATGCATACAATATATAGTACAGATTGTTTCACATTATCTAATTGTGTTAGTAATTGTTGTATAACCTTCTTATACATTTTGGTTGATTACTGGATCTAAGATCTCAGACACTAGCTTGCACCCTTGCTGAATATCATGCTATGCACATACTGTAGTCAGCAGTACATGTCGCGGAGCTGTACCTGAGCTCTCCAAGATTCTTTTCTAGATTCAAATACCAGTTACCCTCTTCTTTTCCTAGAGGTCTATAAACAGTGCAGTGCCTTGTTATGCCTCATATATTTACTATACTTGTTTTTCTTTTTTCACCAAGTATATCACTAGTCCTGTTATTATTTAAGATTTTGAAGATTCTTATTTATTTTTTTGTTCTTACTGCAGGATGACAAAGATACTGGATTAGAGTAGCAAGTAGGCATGATGCTTTCAGGAAACATGCATGCATGGATAGGGCAATGGAAGTGAAGATGAAAGAAAGAAATGACCTTAAGATTGATTTAGGTTTATTTTGGGAGAGATGTATATATTATGACTAGATTTTCAGATCAATTATATATATTTTGAACGTAATAATATGTTTTCAGTTGATGTATATACTACACTTTGGCTCATTCCTTACAATGACCGTTGATTATTTGTACTCATTTAAATCTATAATATCATTCTATTTACTCTTTGTTTATTACGTTTGTAAGGTTTAGTGTTATTATCATTATGTATGTGCCGACAAATTAAAAAAGTATTACTATAAGACATGTGAAATAGAAGTGTTACTATAAAGCTAGCTAATAAAAAGTATTGTCTAATATTTAACAAAGTGTTAAATATGCTGACTTAAAATGATACATAATATCTAATAAAGTGTTACTATAATTAAAGAGATGACATAGAATATGCTACTATAGATGAAAAAGTGTTACATAAAAAATTTTGAGTAACACTATAAAAATGCTACATTAGTTTAAAAAAAGTGTTACATTAGAGACTTTTGAGTAACACTTGAGAAAGTGAAACATTAGCATGGAAAAGTGTTACCTTAGAACATAGGTAGCACGGGTAGATGTTTCACTTATAAAAGTGTTACCTATTGCCTAAAACAACACTTTTAAGCCTTTAAGTAACACTTTTAGGGTGATACTTTAGGCCAATTATGCATTAGTGATTGCTTCCTAAATTTCGATATTTAATGGTACTTGATGCTTGCATGATTATCGTCTATGTTATGTTTAATTCTTAGTATATTAGATTTTTTTTTTTTTTTAGTTTTCCCTTCTGAAACTCTTTTAGTACTGCCATGGTATCTAGGGTACTTTATAAGGTTATTAAGGTTATTAGAATTGTGTACTCATTAGCATAGTCAGTAGTAGGCTACACAATTTTCTTAGTATTTATCAGATTCATTAAAGGATTACGTGGTAGTTGTTTGTTGTGAGATTAAGGTAGGAATTCTCTATGGGTCTGTTTGGGGAAGCATTTTAGGTGCCTAAAATAATAAGGTGCTAAAACAATAAGGTGCTAAAATGGTATAATTCAACTCTATTTGTGATGGCTGAAGGAGAACATTCAAAGAAGATAGGATGAAAGACGTTTGAGAACTTTCAAAAAGCAACGGGGGTTATAAATTGATCTTTTACTTCCATATATTTCAGACTTCAGAGAGGTGTAATGTGTTGGTTTGTTTTCAGCATGATTTTTGTTTGCACTAGGAGAACTAACATAGCAGCCGATGCAACTTTTCATGTAAAAAGTTAGTATTGATCAAGAGCCTATTTGTGGTTTGCTTATACATTAAGTCGTAGGTAGTGATCTTTGTCTGCACTCTGAAATTTCTGAAATCTACTTGAATAGTTATATGTAATATCTGAGTTAGAATTGGTGTAGCTCTAAAACCATTATGTAATAGTTGTATCGAATATCCGACTTAGAATAGGTTTAGCTTCATAACCTTAATTTGTCCTTTTCTCACTACATTATTATCATTCTAGTTTTCAGAATACCAATCAATTTTTCTCCCCACTCCCCCAAAAAAAAGTCCATTAACTAACCTTTTAGTTTTATTAATGTCTCTCAATATTACAATTTAGTGTTGTGGTGCCTTTTTTGTTTGATCTATAAAGTTTGGTTTATATGTCTTTCAAGCATTTTCATCCTATTGTTTCTTTTCCTAATTAGGGAAATCTAGAAACTTACGTTTATCTCTCCATATAATAGTTCATATCATGTTTATTTTTTATCTCACTATATGTTCTGCTAGTTAGAAGTAGATACAACGACTATGAGAATATTATATGTTTAAATTCATCAAATGCTCTTACATGATAGTTTTGTACTTAATATTTCCTCTAGGCATATATAAAGTGTTGGAGTGGTCTTAGTTTATGATACTGTTATGAGGTTTGTTTCAGTTGTTATATTTTGGATTTAATAATTTTGCTTATTAGAATTGTGTAGAATCTAGCTATAGGGTCTTAAACACTGACTCGTTAGCTTATTAAGTAGTGGCTAGACCATTTTATTAGTATTTCAAGATTTGTAAAGTCCTTTGTCGAAACAGCATTAGGTAGTGTGACATTGTTGCAGTGGAGTATATGTTGAGACTCCTTTCTGAAATTCGTTTAGTACTGCACATGGTATCTGATGAACTGTTATGAGGTTATTGTTTCAGTTGTAATATTTTGGAGTTGATAATTTTAACTAGTGCACAATTGATATTGTTTCTCACTTTTTGACTCATGCGGGCTTTATTTTCTCATTTGTTGCTGCTTGTCAATATTGATTGGAAATCCACATTGAAACTGATTGTGAAATAGTGTTTGAGGGGAGATGTGATGAAGCAAAGATCTTCTACTGTAAAGTCCAGGATTTGGATTAGACGTTTCCTTAGCTTCACCTTATAGTGGACTAGGATCATTTTTTATAGTGAACTTGGATGAAATTAGCAGAGAGGTTTTAGGGAGGGGTAAGACAAGATGAACTTATAACTTGTATGACTTAGGAGTACTGTTCCATATTATGTTACTCTAGTATTGCTTTCTCTTCCTGTCTCTTTCTTTTACTCCCTCTTGAGTGTCCGTTCACTAACTTAGCTTGCATTGTCATTTTAAAGAACATGTATATTCCCATTGATTTTTCTTTGTACTCTATATTTCAATTCCATGATATGAGAAACCGATAATGTTTGGGGACTATTGTTATTCCACATTAGACATGTAAGATATATATATATATATGTTAATGATTCTAATTTCTATATGTATGTATGCTTGACTTTGCATAAAGGTGACAAAATGAGTAGTTGGACAATCACTTACAATCTAGCAATGAGTATGGGAAAGGTGTAGAGTATTATCTAGATAAAGCATTTGCTACTCGAGCAATTGGAGATCAAATCACTTGTCCGTGCAAGGTGTGTTATAATCGTTTTTGGCATCGTAGAGAGAAAGTGTATGATCATTTGATTGCAAATGGGATTCAACCAGACACTGAAGGATGTCATTTTTATGAAAAGGGGATGCCCTCAATGTCAGATATGGATAGGTTAAGCGAAGACAATGACACCCACGATGATATGGACGGTCTGATATATGATACTCATAGAGATGTGGTGGAGAGATTTTCACATAACCTTGAAGGGTTTGGAGGTGAAGCTGATGTAGAGGCTCATAAGTTTTATAGGTTGGTTGAAGATGGAAAACAAGAGCTATTTCCAGGGTGCAAAACATTCTCAAAACTATCATTCCTTATTCGTTTATACCTTTTGAAGTGTGTTCATGGGATCACTAACTATGCCTTTACGGATATTCTAGACTTGATCAGATAATTATTACCAGAAGCCAAATCGCCTAAGTCTTTCAATGAGGCAAAAAAATTGGTGAAAGATTTGGGTCTCCATTATGACAAAATTGATGCATGTCGTAATGATTGCATACTTTACTGGAAAGAGCATGAAGCTGCTACATCTTGCCATGTGTGTCAAGCTCCTAGGTGGAAAGAAAATGAGAACCAAGGGGATACTAGCAGTCAATCAGCTAAGAGTTCTCATAAAGTTCCAACAAAAGTAGTTTGGCATTCTCCTCTTAAGCAAAGGTTACAACGACTTTACATGTGCTCTGAAACCGCAAAGTTAATGAGGTGGCATGATGAAGGGAGGGATAAAGATGGGTTAATAAGGCATCGTGCAGATGCAGAGGCTTGGAAGGAGTTTGATCGTGAACACTCGATCTTTGCTAATGAGTCACATAATGTTCGTCTAGGTCTTGCAAGTGATGGATTCATCCCATTTCGCACCATGAGCACGCAACACAGCACATGACCTATTGTTTTAATTAATTACAACTTGCCCCCATGGTTGTGCATGAAGTCTGAGTTTCTTATATTGTCTTTGCTGATTCCGGGACCCACCTCTCCCGGAAAAGACATTGATGTCTACCTCCAACCTTTAGTTGAAGAGCTAAAAGAACTATGGAAGTATGAATTGGACACATACGATACATCAAAACACCAAACATTTAAATTGCATGCAGCTTTACAATCTACCAAAAGCGACTTTCCCGGATATGCTATGTTGTCAGGTTGGAGCACCAAAGGGAAGTTTGCTTGTCCCTATTGCCATTATGAAACTCACCATCGACATTTGAGCAATAGTAACAAATCATGCTATCTTGCTCATTGTCGAGGGTTGGATCTTGAACATCCTTGGCGGTACGATACAAAGTCTTTTGATGGGGAAAAAGAAGAGAGAACATATCCGGACCGGTTGAGTGGGACTGAAATTTAAAGCTTGCTGGAAAATTGGGAAAACAGTTTTGGAAAGCTACAACCAAAAAAGAATTATAAAAAATATCCTTGGAGGAAGTCCTCTATCTTTCAGACTTTGCCATATTGGAAAGATAATCGGTGTCCCCATCATTTAGATGTCATGCACATAGAAAAAAATATTTGTGACAATGTGCTTTCAACTTTGTTAGACGTAGCCGGAAAGTCGAAAGATCATCATAAAGCTCGCTTAGATTTGCAAGAAATGGGTGTTAGACAAAAATTGCATCCCAAGAATTCAGATGATGAACGATACGTTTTTCTGCCAAACGCATCATTTTTGATGACAAAGGAAGAGAAAAGCATATTTTGTAGTGTTCTAAAGAAGGCAAAGCTACCTCAAGGTTGTACATCAAACATAGCTCGTTGTGTGCAAGTAAAGGAGGGGAAAATATCAGGGTATAAGAGCCATGATGCTCATATTATAATGCAGCATTTACTTCCGGCAGCAATCAGAAAAGTTTTACCAAAGCATGTGGCTTTACCTCTTATCAGATTGAGTGCATTCTTTAGATCCATATGTGGTACGGCCATTGATCGAAAAGATTTAGATCGCCTTCAAACTGAGATTAATGAGACTCTTTGTCAACTTGAAAGAGTATTTCCACCATCTTTTTTTTGATATAATGGTCCACTTGTCGATTCATTTAGTTACTGAAATAAAGCTTGGTGGACCGGTGTATGGTTGGTGGATGTACCCTATAGAGAAGTACTTGGGTAAGCTGAAATCTTATGTTAAAAATAGAAGTCGCCCAAAGGCTTCTATAGCCGAAGGTTATCTAGCTGAAGAGTGTTTGATATTTTGCTCTAGATATTTGCATGATGGTGCAAAGAAGCGAGGAAAGGGATCCAATCAGGTTCACGAGAAAGGTGGTAATGTTGACGAGGAATATCATTTGTTCCCTAAGGTGGGCTATCCAATTGGTAGAAAGAAGAAAGGGAAGAAGAAAGGGTATGCATACAATCCAGACCCAAATACCAGAACTCTAGCACATTGATACGCATTATTCAATTGTGAAGAAGAGCAAGTTGAGGATTACATCAAGTGAGTAAAAATTCAAATCTTATCGCTTATGTTTTAAGTCTATGTTAATGATTTTGATCTGATGTGTTTTTATTACACTTATTAACGTAGAGAACATGAAGAAGTTGTGAAAAAAAAAATCCACAAACAAGCGAACAAGGAGAAGGAGGGAGGCTCAACAACATAGTAGTGAATTTATGGATTGGTTTAGAGAAAGGGTTGTTGATAAAGTCACTAATCATATTAAGTGGCTATCTTTGGGACCTTCTACTGTTGCGAGGAGATACACTGGATATTTTTGCAATGGCTATAAGTTTTACACTAAAGAGTATGATGACAAGTGTAAAACCCAAAATAGTGGAGTCTCATTGACAGCCTCTAACTCCAAGCTTTGCTAGTAGTAAGGATAGCAATCCCATTCTTGGTAACGTCACCTATTATGGGAAA
The DNA here is from genome assembly GCA_947648045.1 of Beta corolliflora. NCBI lineage: Eukaryota > Viridiplantae > Streptophyta > Magnoliopsida > Caryophyllales > Amaranthaceae > Beta > Beta corolliflora. The sequence continues at coordinate 2,173,749 of CANSZD010003329.1, read as the reverse complement.
ATAAAAGAAATAATTGAGATAGATTACTGGAGTGCATTTAGCGTCGTCTTGTTCAAATGCGATTGGTTTCATGTGGAAACAGACATCTATGGCATGAATTGTGTAAACTTCAAGAGATTGTGTTCCACGGATGACCCTTTTGTCTTGGCATCACAAGTGCAACAAGTTTTCTACATAGAAGATGGTATAGAGGAAGATTGGCATTATGTGAATCGAAAATTGCCTAAAGACATTTTTGATGCAGAGGGGCAATGTGAAAATGCATATTAGAATTAAGTTCGCGAACCTCTTGAGGATTTGAATATAGCTAGAGTTGATTATCATATTACTTGGTGTAGAGGTGGTGTTTCTGATCGGGTTGATGTGCATCAGAATATTTCGAACAATGAAACACGTGTCCAGAGCAACGAAAATGACTCTGATTTAGATGAGACAAATTGGGAATGGATGAAACCCATAAATTGAATTGCCTAAGTGTATTGAGCTAGAATGATTTACTTGAACAATTGTTTTTTTTTTGGAATTTACTTGAATGAATTTTATCTATTCCTACTTACTTTAATAATTCAGTGTAATATTTACTTACATGTTTCCTAATAACTAACTATTCTGATCATTTTTGTAGCAATTAAAGTGAAGATGGCAGGTTATGAAAAACTTAGAAAATTAAGGATAGAAGAGAATGCAGTGAGAATGAAGGAACTTGGGATCAAAACAATGGCTTATGAAATGAGTCAAAAAAGGAAGAGCTTGAAACAAGCGAAGAAAAGTAAGATGCAACCTGAGATGAAAGATAAGGAGTACACACCTACTGAAGAGGATGGATTGCACTCAAGTGATCAAGAGGATGGTAGTGAGACAAGGACAAACAACTTAAACTTGAGGTCTCGCATGAATAAGGTGTTTTCATTATTCAAATATTAATTTGTGAATTATAATTGCTAACTATATATGTATGCACTCAAGTAGCTAACTAATGTTTATCGTTCTCATTTCTTAAAGGTATCGGCACCTAAAAGACAAAGCCCCACCAAGACAAAGGAGATATCAGATCGCTCTTCCTTATCTATGGCAGCTCGACTGAAGATGCGTCGTCCAAGCACAGAAAAACAACACTTGGAACAAGGGTTGTGTAGGCGTGTTTTTATTTCGCCTACACGGTGTGAGCGCGTATTATATTTGACTACCCCACTGTTATGGTTTTATTAAAAATTATTTTGTATTGAAAGAAGTCGCCAACAATTCTTTTTAGGAAGAATCATAAACCTAGTTGGATATGGGAAAATCATAGGGACAAATTATCCAACGTAGATTTCCCCGTCCTGACTCCATAGATGGTCAAAATGAACCAAAGATTGAGTTCGGGGGTGAGGGTACGAATATAGTCATAATGAACCACATTCGCCCAAAGTTGGCCTCTACTAAATATCGATTCATTGCAGAATTTATGCCAAAGAATAATCAAATAATGTTTTATACACCCTAAAAATATTTAGTCTAAGTGAGTTCAAGAAACACATAAAAAGACTAATTTTAGTGATATGTTATTTAGGCAATCAATATTACACGGAACCTAACAGGTTGTCCAAATTAATCTGATTAATATTAGAACAGTTCATTAGGTCTTTGATTAGCAAAAATAACATGTGGGTGATAAAAGCATTGAAACAGGACAATCATATAATAGACATAGAATGATCAGGCAGGCATATAATATAGAAAGGCATGAATAAATATAATATGAATATGAAATAAAAGAAAGTATAGAAAAGAGGTTAGAATGTACAGTATAACGATTTTACATTAAAGATCAACATCAGGAAAGAAAACTATTAGTAACTTCAATATAAAAATAATTTATTTAAGGACCCTCAGGATTATACCGTGGCTTGGGTCTGCGAGATTGACAACCTTCGGGACGAGCAATCGTGAAGCCTGAAAATCTGAATGTCTGAAAGTATGTAGATTGAATGTATTTTGTGTTTGAAAGGTATGAATTTTGTAGGGAAGTTTTGTAGTTTGTAGAGAGGTTCGTAAAGTATTCGTCGAGTTCGAAGTGTGTTAATGTGAAAAATCTCTACTTAAATCTGTTCAGAAATCAGGCCTATTTATAGGGAAAACGGCACTGCGCCTCACGCACTGGCTGCGCCACGCGCAGCTGACGTGGCAAGCGGATGACGCGGCATGACTAGTAAAAAGCGTACATGTGGTACACGTTTTGAAAAAGATAAGAAAGAAACCTGCGCTTCACCCAGAGCTGTGCGCCAGGCGAATGGCATAGTGTGTGGCACAGTGCGTGGCACAATGTGTGGCACAGTGCCACGTGTCAGGAAAAGTTGCGCCAGGCGCACCAGTCTGGCTTTTGACACGCCTTTGCCAGCCTTTTTTAAAATGCGTTTTAAAAGATTTTCTTTTATCCTTTAATTCCAGAATCTGATTTTACGGGATAAAATCTGATTTTAACTATAAAAATTATCTTTGAAAATATTTAGTTATTAAAATAAAAACAATTAATTATTATTAAACAATTAATTGGGCTTTTCAAAGAATTGGGCAAATATAATTAATTATCATGAATAATTAATTGAGTTTAAAATAGGACTTTAACACTTTTCGAAATGGTTTTGAATTGTTTTTTAGACTGTTGTTCCCTTGGGTCGGACCAATTAAGACCACAGTATGTTTCATCATCGGATCCTTAAATGGGGAGACACAATTATGTGTCTACATGTTGCAAGAAAAAATTTCAGCACAATCGAAGCAAAACGCAGCTCCATGTGCATCTGGGGAGTCTCAAGAAAGCTTAACCAACTCTAAAGCACAGAAAAAATTAGTATTTCAAAGTCAACAACCAAGGGCATCTGAGCTTCGTGTCCAAACAAAGATGGTGCAAAGTAAGGCTAAGGTTGCTCCAGGTACACTCAATGCTTATCTTAAGATGAAAGCTACTACAAAAGAAAAGAAATTGAGAGAGAAACTAGGCAATATACTAGTTCACCAATCTGTTGTGCAACCTAAACTCAAACAAGCTAGTGATTATCAAATGGCTAGTTCACAAATGCAACTAGGGAATTCGCAAACACATACATCTGAACTTGTCTTAGAAGATTAAGAAGAGAACATCAGGAACTTAGATGACTATGAATCGAAAAATGATATTGAGAATGATACTGAAATTACTTCCCCAGTTGGTGCTGAAATTTTTAATGGAGACCTACTAGAGGAAGATCAACTTGAAGGGCATGAGCTAAGTTGTATGATTCAGTTTTTCTTTGTTATAATTCATTTGATATTATTATGTATATATGATAAAGATAGTACTTTTTTTTATGACGTCTGTTTGTGACATTATTTTATAGCACCCTTAAAAAGGAAGAGAACTAGAGGACCAACTATGTGCAAAGATGTCCATGAATGGACACAAGATGAGCAGGAGCTTATTATTTTGAATGCAGCAGGGGAGCCAATCGGGCCTAATAAGAAGACATTAGATACATTTTCAAGATTCCTAGGGACGTTGGCTCGTAATTCAACTCTTGCACCGTTGAACAAGCTTAGTTGGCTGGATGTTCAAGACAAGGATAACATTTGGAGTTTTGTAAAGGTACGTTTTTGGTAACTTCAGATTCTATTGCATTCTTTATTTTGCCCACATTCTTTATAACGATGGCAACTTTTTGGTGAATTACATTAGCAAATTATAGGCTCATCCAATAAATAAAACTCAGGCTTTGCCACAAATCTAAGGAACTCGTTCACTAAGGAGTCCATCTTGTAGGTCATTTCTGCATTTTTGCTATCAGTTTTACTGTCTTGGAAGAAATTCCCACTTTTCTGTAATTCCATAAAATATTCATCACCAACTGACTCCGGTGCAATTCTTGTTGTTAAGTACTTTTGAGCATGCCAAAGATGTATGAGATATGCCTGACTAAACTCGTAATTTTCTGGAAACAAAGAACAATAAAGTACACATCGATGAATGTTTGATGGTAGTTCTTTGTAGCTTCCAAGGTTAAACTTTGACAGAAAAGCTTCTACTGAATTATCAGTATCACGAAGATTCTCCCAATCTTCTGTAGTACGAGCAGGGTAGCAATGATTTCAGGAGGCGTGGAATACGAGCACAATTTTCATAAATTCTGAAACCATCTTTAAGCAAGAAAGGAATAGGGCAGAAAGCACAAGCACAAAGATTCTCCCAACCACGATCATTGACTTTTCTTGAATGATTCATAATACAATAGTAAGGAAGTTGATGCTTAAGGTAACTTTACCTGGGAAGCTGAATTGAGAATGGATGAGGTCATCCAGCTCTTCCAACCAGGAAAGACAATGCTAATCAACCATGCATGTTCTGAAGGAGAAGTCGATGTAGTGGCTTAAGTGAGTCTTATTACATGTCCTACTCTATACTAAAACTGCTATTATATAGAGTATTTAAGAATTCTATTGAATGATGCTTTCTACCCTATTCCTTTCTTGCTTAAAACTGCTATTATATAGAGTATTTAAGAATTCTTAACCTTCAACCATGAGCACAATTATCAATATCACGAAGATTCTCCCAACCTTCAACCACTGGCAAGGGTTCGAAGTTTCCAAGTCTGGTCATATTGGGTGCAATTAAAATTACTTTACTTCCGTCACTAACATTATTCAACAACTCATTCAAAAACACCCCATAATTACCCTGTGTTACGCCATCTAAAGGTACGTTTTCTAGGCAGATTTAAGTTCAATTATAGGCTTTAAATTAGAAAGCAATTCTAGCTCCCGTTTCATTTGACCATCAGCTTAATAGTCTTCCTTGTACAAGTTTTACCTTGAAAAATAGGCTTCTGACGTGTAACAAATACTATCTAGTATCTACCACTGGTCCAACTTCTTTTTTTAACATTTTTTGTGGCCCTTTTGCCACCTTAATGTCTAGATCAATTAATGTGATTTTCTGACTTATCCAGAACAAAAGGCAACATTAGTTGCTCTTCTTACTTAAGACGCGACTCCGTGGCTAGCTAGCTCAAATGCTCAATCAATTATCAGAATATAATCAGTGACACCACATCAGCTTAGAAACATCTGCTTAAACTTGAACTGAGATAAAAAAAAACATCAGCTTAGTGAACTAATGTAGTCATCGAAACAGAATAAGAAAACAAAAAACATTTTCAGAACTTACAGTATTATGTTTGATGTCTCATGTTTGATGCTTGATGCAGACTAAATTTGTAATTGGTGAAAAAGGTAAAGATCATGTGTTGCAATCAGTTGGAAAGCTCTGGCGTAGATATAAATGTAGTGTAAAGGCAAAGCACTTTTCTGTGTATGACAATGACAAAGACAGATTCGAGAATGCGCCATCTACAATACCAGATTGGCATTTCGAGCAGTTGTTGGAGTATTGGAAATTGGATGTAATTCAGGTATTTTTTTATGCATTTTCCTCTTTATATAAAAACACTACAATACTAAGAGTGTGGGAAGATTATCATATTATGGACATGTCTTGTGTAAAAAATACTGAAAAGCAGCATAAACCAAAAGGATAGACACACTATGGGTCCTACTAGCTTTGCGAGTAAGAAATATGAATTGGTAAAATCAAATATAAGATATATGATATTCTTTTTTTCATTTTCATCGTTTACATATGGTCACTAAAATTTGAAGGTCTTCAATGTGTTTAATATGTATATTCCCATGAAAGCAACAACGTGATGCTCAGAAGAAGCCACCATCGCAAGCACTTGCATACAAAGAAAGTCGCAAAAGGAAAGAAGGCAATGAATATAAAACACCTTATGAGCATGTTCAAAGTAACATTGTAAGTTATTTACGCTAGTTAAAAATGTGTCAATTTGTTCGAACTTTGGATTCATTGTTGAATTTTCATTGTAGAATAAGATGGAGGAGATAGAAGTACAATGTGGAAATGATGGTGCAGATTCTGGAGTAATGACAAAAGGAGAAAATCATTTAGTAAAGAAGAGGAATAAAGCTTCTTTGGGTGAGTTTATAATTCCTGACGAGTTTTTGCAACCATATAAAGACCAAATTGTCCAAGATACGGTAGGAGAAGTATGAAGATGTTTAAGAAAGAATTGGAACCAGAAATATTTGCTAATTTGACACGGTCACTTGGAGAGCTGAACTTACAGAGAATATCCATCAAGACAATGATCAAGACCTTAATCAGGTAAATTGCACTGTAATTCTTGCTGATGTTGTTGGTTGCTCTAGTTTATTTTTTTACAATAGGGAAAAAGGCATTAAGAGGTTGCTGCTAGTAGTTGTTGGTTGTACTCCTTCGTCTGAATGGTTAGAAGTTGTAGTCTGAAAGAATTGCATTGGTATATAAACCAAAAAAGTTAGCATTAATCCAAATGTTACTCGTTTATGATGATTGATGATGAAGAAGTTATGAGCTCTTACCTTTTTTTTTCAGGAGCATCGAGAGGATCAAGATAATATATTAAAGAGTATGATGACAAGTGTAAAACCCAAAATAGTGGAGTCTCATTGACAGCTCTAACTCCAAGCTTTGCGAGTAGTAAGGATAGCAATCCCATTCTTGGTAACTTCACCTATTATGGGAAAATAAAAGAAATAATTGAGATAGATTACTGGAGTGCATTTAGCGTCGTCTTGTTCAAATGCGATTGGTTTCATGTGGAAACAGACATCTATGGCATGAATTGTGTAAACTTCAAGATATTGTGTTCCACGGATGACCCTTTTGTCTTGGTATCACAAGTGCAACAAGTTTTCTACATAGAAGATGGTATAGAGGAAGATTGACATTATGTGAATCGAAAATTGCCTAGAGACATTTTTGATGCAGAGGGGCTATGTGAAGATGCATATTTGAATAAAGTTCGCGAACCTCTTGAGGATTTGAATATAGCTAGAGTTGATTATGATATTACTTGGTGTAGAGGTGGTGTTTCTGATCTGGTTGATGTGCATCAGAATATTTCGAACAATGAAACACGTGTCCAGAGCAACGAAAATGACTGTGATGTAGATGAGACAGATTGGGAATGGATGGAACCCATAAATTGAATTGCCTAAGTGTATTGAGCTAGAATGATTTACTTGAACAATTGTTCTTTTTTGGAATTTACTTGAATGAATTTTATCTATTCCTACTTACTTTAATAATTCAGTGTAATATTTACTTACATGTTTCCTAATAACTAACTATTCTGGTCATTTTTATAGCAATTAAAGTGAAGATGGCAGGTTATGAAAAACTTAGAAAATTAAGGATAGAAGAGAATGCAGTGAGAATGAAGGAACTTGGGATCAAAACAATGGCTTATGAAATGAGTCAAAAAAGGAAGAGCTTGAAACAAGCGAAGAAAAGTAAGATGCAACCTGAGATGAAAGATAAGGAGTACACACCTACTGAAGAGGATGGATTGCACTCAAGTGATCAAGAGGATGGTAGTGAGACAAGGACAAACAACTTAAACTTGAGGTTTCGCATGAATAAGGTGTTTTCATTATTCAAATATTGATTTGTGAATTATAATTGCTAACTATATATGTATGCACTCAAGTAGCTAACTAATGTTTATCGTTCTCTTTTCTTAAAGGTATCGGCACCTAAAAGACAAAGCCCCACCAAGACAAAGGAGAAATTAGATTGCTCTTCCTTATCTATGGCAGCTCGACTGAAGATGCGTCGTCCAAACACAGAAAAACAACACTTGGAACAAGGGTTGCAAGGGAAAAAAATTTGCTGGTTGCTCTAGTTTTTTTTTTTTACAATAGGGAAAAAGGCATTAAGAGGTTGCTGCTAGTAGTTATTGGTTGTACTCCTTCGTCTGAATGGTTAGAAGTTGTAATCTGAAAGAATTGCATTGGTATATAAACAAAAAAAGTTAGCACTAATCCAAATGTTAATCGTTTATGATGATTGATGACGAAGAAGTTGTAAGCTCTTACCTTTTTTTTTCAGGATCATCGAGAGGATCAAGATAATAGTATATTATTGGAGTAGTCTGTCACGATCATCTGAAAACATTCATGCAAATATGGTGAAATAATTGACGATGAAGGACAAGAGATACAAGATTATATTATTGATATACATATATATAGTAGAATTTGTTTTGGAGATGTTTCAATTAACATTGCTTTAGTTCAAATTCAATAGAAATAAATTTCTTACAATAGAATTTATGTTAGTATTGCTCATTCCTTTTGTCCTCAAAAATATGCATTTGTGAATGCGTACATTATCTATGTAAGTACTTTTTTATATTATATTATTATTTATCAATTTCATTTCTTACAACAGGTTCAGTATATCTTATTATTGTTGTTATTGCTATTGCTATTGCTATTGCTATTGCTATTGCTATTATATTGCTATAATAATAATAATAATAATAATAATAATAATAATAATAATAATAATAATAATAATAATAATAATAATAATAATAATAATAATAATAATAATAATAATAATAATATTATTATTATTATTATTATTATTATTATTATTATTATTATTGATAATATTATGCTAGCTAAAAAAAGTGATACATAATATAAAACAGAGTGTTACACAAGGTAGTTGACAATGATACATAAGGTCTAATAAACTGTTACTTATTAGCAAAAGAGTTGATTGAAAAGTGTTACTAATGACAAAAAAGTGATACATAGAAATTATAAGTAACAGTTTGTAAATGTTACAATAAGTGTTCAAAAGTGTTACTTAAGAGCACTTAAGGTATCACTTGGAAAAGTGTTATCATAGGTTTGCAAAAGTGTTACCTTAGAGCATAGGTGACACGAGCAGATGTATCACCCAGAAAAGTGTTGCCCATTTTCTATAATAACACTTTTAACCTTTTATGCAGCACTTATTGGGTGTTACCTAATAAGGCCAATCATGCACTAGTGAATAAAAAAGGGTTCGGGTTGGCGGGGGTGTTACAAAGGGTCAGAATTTTAGAATGACAAATTAATGAATTAAGGGCGTAAAACCTGCATCCGTGAGCTATTGCGATCGGCTCTGTCAGGAGCGTCCACTCTCGATGGACACAATGGAAGTGACTCGAGGCCACTTAAACATAATCTCTCATTAAATATATCTCCTTTTAGTCGACCTTTAGGACACAAGGATTAATGCACAAATGTTCTTTATTTATTTCAGTTTTTGAATAATGTGAAAGATTTTCAAAAATTCCTCAATCCGTTTTCAGTCGGTCAATATTTCAATAATCATTAACTGTAGTTGAATTACTGCTGAAATAATTATTGAAATATTAAGAGTATTCTTGTTTATTTATCATAAGTGTCATGTAAAAAAAAAGTGTGTTCACCCATTTTTTTTAAAAAACTCACATTTACTTCAAAATTATTTTCATTCAAATTGGTTTTTCCAAAAAAGAAATTGAGTTTAAAAAAAATCTTGTTTTGAAAATATAATCCCAAAATAAGACAAAAACAAAAAAAAAAAATGAAAAATGATCATAATCACGAGTTCAAAACGTGTCATATTTAGGAATTAGAATGTAATTAAAATTGTATAGTCTAAAACACGAGAAACTAGTTTAAAATGTTTATAAAAAAAATTAAAAAAATAGTGTCTGATCAAAAGGGATAATTATTTCAAAAAAGGAAAAGGGAAAATTCTTCCATTTCCTGCTAAAAACATATATAAAGAAAAGTCATTGACTAACATTGTTAGTGTGTACATTTCATGTAGTTCAAATTAGTCTAATCCTAAGAGGTGGAACAGACGTATTGAAACAGGAGAATACATAGTCTGGTGCCTAGCAAACTGAATTCAGAAAAAGGTTGAGAAGAACCCGAGTACTTCACATTAGTCTAATCCTATGAGGTAGAACAGATGTATTCAAACAGGAGAATACATGGCCTGGCGCCCAGCAAACTGAATTCTGAAAAAGTTTGAGAAGTACCTGAATCGGTTATTGCTTTTATATTGTACTTTATAGGTAGAGCTACGTGCGGCTTGATCCCCTAAAAAAAATTCCAATGTTGTAATGCATCTATGTTAGTTTCTCTACTATGTAATGTATTAAGAGGGGTAAGTAGGCAACTCATTTTCTGAGTTCAGCTGCAAAAAAAAAAATTATGTAAAATTTCATTTTTAATATATCAGAACTACGTTGGGCCTGATTCTCCATTCAAAAAAAAAATCACAAGAAAAATTTCTTCCCCAAATCCAAATCTACCTATGGAGATACGTAGGCAACCTTCGGGTTCGGCCCTTTTGCATTTGATATTTTCTTCTATGGTTTCAGCGCTTAAAAGCAATCAACACGTGTTGATCACCACAAAGAAGGACGATATCTGGGGCATTATAATTTGCCAAAATGAAGACACATGCCTCGTTATACCTCATTTATCTTATTTCTATAGCAACAGGAAACGGAAGGATATCACCAAATTAATTCTGAAAAAATATTTGTGTATTATCCCAAAAAGTACGAGTCTAAAAAATTAAAGTCTAAAATACAAAATAAAAAGGTCCAAGTCTAAAAAGAAGAAATAACAAGTTAAAGAAATTTAATGAAAAATCCAAAACAAATGATAGAGTCAAGGTTTCACACCTTTTAATAAATGATAACTGAAATTGGGGTTAAATTTTTTTTTCAAAGATATCATTTCTTTCATTCCCTACAAAAGAAAAAAAAGAGAAGATAAAAAAAAAAGAGAAGAAACAAAGTCTGGACAAATTTCTGTGCTAACTTTTCATCTCATTTCACAGGAACTCTGCCTGGGCCCGCTCAGGATCTAGGCTGATTCGCCGAAGTTCTGACCATAGTGAACATTCTCTGTCAGTGATGCTGTCATCCTTGTCTACACCAGCTGTATTCTCTGCTACACGTCTCAGCAATATGTCTGAAATTCCGAACAATGAGCACCCACATAACTCTACCCCTCCACCTGATCCAAGGGTTGAGCTTCGAGGACTTGTCCAGGCCATGCTTGACCGACATGATAATATTGAACAAACTGTGTTGGGCATAATGCGCCAAAGCTCCCAGATGCCTCCTCCTCCTCCTCCTCTGACTCCTCGGAAGTAGCTTCGCCTTTTCACCTTGAGCCTATGAACAATGAGAGAGAAATTCTCACTAAGCTCGAGGAAGAAGTAGTTAAGCTCAAGGAAGTCTTAAAAGGCATGACCAAGGCTGAACCATGGATGGACATTCATGGGTTAACACTTTTCCCAAAGGCACGATTACCTCATGGTTTCAAGATGCCTAATCTGACAAAGTTTGATGGGACCGGCAGCCCAACTAATTTCCTGAAGATATATGTAGGGGCAATGAGTCCCTGGAAGTGGAAGAATCTTTGATGGCCCAACTCTGTCAATAGTATTTAGATGGTGCCGCAGCACATTGGTTCCTCAATCTTGAGAACACGAAGAAATCCACTTGTGCTGATATAGTCAGAGAGTTCTCAAACAAGTACAAGTATAATGAAGAAATTGATGTTACTAAAAGGGATCTGGAGACCACTTCTCAAAACCTTAATGAGACATTTTTTTCATTCATCACTCGGTGGAGAATCAAAGCCTCCAAAATGATGAGTAGGCCTAATGGAGAAGAACAATTGCAAATGGTTGTGAAGAATCTTCTTCCTGTCTATCAGAAGCATATGGCTTATCAATATTTCCCGACCTTCAAAGCTTTGATTGCTACGGGAACTCTAGTTGAGGACGCTGTGAAAAGGGGAGACATCAAGAAAGATGAACCTACTGGCAACGCCACTTATAATGCAAAGTTTGAAAATAACAAAAGAGCCCTAAATAATGATTCAGCAGCTCCTATAACAACTAATGCGATCTATGCCATTGGCGCATCGTCTACATTCCAGTTGCGACCACAAAGGAACTTTACTCCTTTGAACATGACTTATTCCCAAGCTCTCTCCAAACTAAAAAAGGCCAATCTCATTCAACCATTAAATCCGCGTCCACCTCCTAAAAATCCTTACCCTGGTTATGAGCCAAACCAAAATTGTGAATATCACCAAAGCCCGGGCATAATACTGAAAACTACACGGCTCTAAAGCAACAGATTCAAAACCTTGTGGATGATGGAAAACTCTCTTTAGGATCCACTTCCACTGAACCAAACGACTCTCAACCCGACATCACAAAAAAAACCCCTTCCTATTCATAAACCGTGATTTGCGATTAATGCAATCTCTTCTGTGTTAGACAGATGCGATCCAATTTAGTTAATCCGCAAGACAATTCCCCAAATGTATGAAATGCCAATAGCCGTAGGTTACAAGTGCCTGGTTTATGACTATTCCACTCAAGAAAAGGTCAAAATCATGCCTTGTAAAGACCTCAGTTTCACTCTCAACAAGGATTCATTCTCTGACATGTGTGGAACCTTGGATTATGATAGTGCTTTCTTCATTTTGGACTCTGATGCTGATGAAGATGCCTCTTCGGTCTTGAAAATTGTGTAGAAAAGCACTGGAGGCCACTTCACTACTCCAAATACATACCAGCGCCCCATCTGCCTCGATGATCTTAGTGATGAGGAGTACGTGGATATATCTCATTTGACTAGAGCAGGTCGCCATTTTAAACCTTTGGAGCCAATGACAAGGAAAGAAAAGGATAAGGAGCCAATGACAGAGGATAGTAATAAAGAAGATGATGCTATCAAGCGCATGAAAGAAGTAAATGATAATGATCTCCCTGATAATATCAACCACAACAATTCATAGGGCAGCCGTTCTAAAGCATCTCAATGAAGCCTCTGTAAGTTCTTCCATAACACTTGACCAGATGGTGGGGTTCATTCATGGTGTAGATCGAACTCTCATGTTCACAGACAATGATCTCCCTGATAATATGAGCCACAACAATTCATTACACATCACTGTACGATGTAATGGATGGGAGATACCTAGGGTATTGATCGACAACGGCTCCGCAATTAATGTTTGTCCTCTGCGTGTGCTAACAAGGCTCGGGTATTCAAAAGAAGATCTGGTACCATCCAACCAGGTGGTCAGAGCATATGATAATGCCAAGAGAGAAGTACTGGGTTTGATCAGCCTCCTCGTTGAATGTGGTCCCGTGGCAAGGAAGGTGGAATTCATGGTCATTGACATTCAAGCATGTTTCAACCTCTTATTAGGAAGACCGTGGCTGCATGAAAATAGAGCAGTAGCCTCTACTCTGCATCAGAAGGTAAAGGTTCTCACTGATCAGGATACCGTGACTATCTCTAGTGATCCAGAAATTATGACCATCTCTAACACAGGGAAATCGGTATTGTATCTAAACGAAGTAGAGGGCACTAGGTTGGATGGTTACACTATCCACTGTATTCTAGCAGGACCTGAAAATTCGTGGATGAATGAGATCCCAGCGGCCACACTAGATGTAAGTGCTGAAGAAACAGAGACATAGTATGAACCAAGTGAGGATGATGAAGAAGAGGTAGGAGCTCCAAGCATCGACACACATAATACGTCATTTGAAGCACCAGAAGAATCCTGGATTGGCAATCCTCCAGAAATGGAAGGAAATGATAATAATGAGTCAAAGAAGAGATCTAGAACTGACGATTTTGACCTAGACTTTAATGTAGTAGGCCCTATCCGAGAGGTTCACACTGAGTCGCTGATTCTCTTTCCAGGATATCAACATGAAGATCACTATCGTGAGTTGCCACAGTTCAGGAAATTTGATGGGAACGGTGATCCTTTTGTCCACTTAGTTGGGTTTGTGAATGCCTTACACCCATGGGGCATACCAGAGGAAGATCACCCCATGCTTTTTGACAAGAGTTTAGAAGGACCAGCTCTGGATTGGTACTATTCTTTGGATTATGTGGATAGAGCTAGTTGGGAAAATGCTAGCCAAGCTTTCGTTAATTGGACTCTCGAGTATAAACAGACTGATGTCAAGAAGTTCAAGCTAGTCACTTTGCGTCAAAGCGCCTTAGAAACTTTCTCGCACTTTTGTTCGAGATGCGCTTACATTCGCGTCCAGCTTCGTGTCCCTATTACTGATTGGGAATTCATGCTTATATTACTACAAAACCTGAACGACTTCTATTATCGTCACATGGTTACCATTAAGTACACATGCCTCAGCCACATGGAGCAGCATGACTTCGATATCGATACTCTGAAATTGCAAGAAAAACGACCCCGTGAAAATCTTGAAACTCCCAATGCAAATCCAAGGGTTTGTGCTAAGATAGATGAACCAATAAGTATGGTGTATGATCGTCTTCAGAGCCAAGGTATAATTCAAGACCCAGCGTATGTGCACTGTTTACCCCTTCCTGGAACAGACATGAGCAAACTCTGCGCTTATTGCCGCCAATTTGGGCATGAAACTGATCGATGCCATGATCTTTATTACAAAGTTCCAAAACCTGATTGATCGAGGTCTCATTAGTCCAACCCACAAAGAAGTACCTACAAGGAAGGTGTCGTCACATCCTCGACCGCAATCCCAAGTCGATATCTTTCGCAAACTGGTTGAACAAAGTCAAATTCATCCACTTCTTAGACGCCCAGGGGCAAGTCCTAGGGTCAAATCTCCACAAGTACTGCCATTATCATCAGTTGCATGGTCACGGCACAAACCAATGTCATGCTCTCAGCAATCGCATCAAGCAAATCACCAACATAGCTCTTGTCTACCGCAAAGCTACTTGATCGTCTCACAGAAGGGGAAAAATCTTCGGTAAAAGTCCTGTAGGGGGTTAGCCCATCGAAAAAAAAGAAAAAAAATATCTTTCAGTTCGTAAGTATCAGATAATTATGTGCAGCTTGAATCCTCATTATCACGTACACTTGCACTGTGAGATCACTCCACCTATGTAACACCTGGGGTACGTAGGTAGCTCAATATGAGTGCAGCTGCTTTATTAAATAGAAAACTTTAGTTCTTTTTAAAATAACGAACTACGTTGAGTCTGATTCCTCAGAAAATGCATCTGGAGCAATGGGGATATGTAGGCAACCTTCGGGTTCGACTCAAATGTATTAACCATTCAATTTCAGGCAATGTGATCAGAACCCAAGATGTCAGTCATCACAGGAGCAATTTCAGAATGCTGAATTGACACATCAATGGGGATACAGGCCCTAATCTCTATATTTTCTGTCTTTGTTCAATATTAAAACAGGGAATGGAAGAATGAAAAAAAAATATTTGTTTTCAACCCCAATGACAGTGAAATCATTCATGAGAGTCAAAATATAAAAAAATAACAAAATTGTAAAGGTGGACTATTCCAGTCAAAATATTGCAAAATCGTTTTAAAAAATTTTCCTTATCCAGCAATGCATTCTGCAATATGTAGCTTTCTTCCCTTTTCTTTTAATTCTTTTTCTCTACCTTTAGGTCCAAAAAGAAGAAATTTGTCCCTTCTCTAAGGATGACCAATTACCATCAGAAAACAAACGCCTCAGCCATAACCACAAATGCGGTCAAAGAGCCTGTAGGGTTTGCCATCCAACCTCTGTCCAAAGGACTTCAAATCATGATGAAGATGGGTTATTCTCAAGGAACCGGATTAGGGCATGATGGTAGGGGGATAAAACAACCAATCCCCATAGTAGACAAGCAAAATCGACATGGATTAGGATATGATCCGGGCAACACTCCTTACAACATCAAAAAACCTTATGTTACCCTCAATGGTCAGTTCATCCTGCAAGGAGATACAGAGCCATACTATGAGTTTCCAGAACCTTGACTTAGTAGGAAGGAACAGAAGATTTTACCGGGATTGGAGATATTCTTCAATGAAGTGAGGAATTTGGACTTAATCAAAAGTTGGTTTGTCCAAGAATAAGGAATGAAAAAGGAAAATGACTGCGTGGATAATCTAGAACATGATGGAGTTCTTAAGAAACTTTTCTCTTTTGAGTCTCTTGAAGAATGGGATTTTGACCTAGTGTCTTTGATGATACCTTTTGGCGAAAGCATTGAACATAAGTGGAGCGTTGAGTGTCAGGCAAAAGACGGGCCTATAGAATTTAACATATTTTTAGGAAACCATCCTCCACATCCATGTCATGAAACTACCCTTTCACCCTTTTCAGATGGATATCATACTGATAGCTCATCTTTCAGCCAATCTACTTTGCATACCCAGTCAGAAGATTTTGATACTGAGGAAATTGAATGTGAACCTTTATCTAAGTACATTTGCATGCAAGATGTTATTTCTGACGGTGAATTTAATAATGATGAATCACTTGATACAACTGAAACATATACTACCTCTGTTTTTTTTAGTTGCAACATTTGCTTTTTTGGCACTATTCATCAACCAACTTTGTTAAGTAATCTCGCACCATTATATAAGAGAAAACATAGTCAAGTGTGGTCTTGTTAGATTCGTCTCAATGCGATGATTCCAAATATCAAATTTTTATAATTTTTACTTACACCCAATATGAGATATTAATGTTCAAATAAGTGTCTCGGTAAATGTGAAAAGGTAAATGTTGCAACTAAAAAAAACAGAGGAAGTATAAAACCCATGGAAGAGTCCATTGTAATTAATATTAGTACAAAAAATGCTGTAAAAGAAGTCAAAATAGGTTCATCCCTCTCCCCAACTGAACAATCTGTGTTTATTGCATTGTCGAAAGAGTATGTAGATGTGTTTGCGTGGTCTCATGCTGATATGCCTGGTGTTAATAGAGAAATTGCGGAACATCGCATTCCGTTACATCCTGAAAGCAAACCTAACCAATAAAAGCTCCGCCGAATGAAGCCAGAGGTTAGTCTGAAAGTGAAAGAAGAAATCCATAAACAACTTGATGCCAAATTCATCCAAGCTGTAAAACATCCGAGTTGGCTTGCCAATATAGTGGTTGTACCTAAAAAGGATGGAAGACTTCGGGTGTGCATTGATTTTCAAGATTTGAATGCTGCATCACCAAAAGATTGATTTCCTCTACCCCATATCGATGTCCTCGTGGATAGTACGGCCGATCATGCTATGTTTTCCTTCATGGATGGATTTTCAGGATATAATCAAATACTCATGGCCCAAGAGGATATGACAAAAACGTCTTTCATCACTCCGTGGGGCACTTTCTGCTATCGAGTTATGCCTTTTGGTCTCAAGAATGCCGGAGATACATATCAAAGGGCTGCAACCACTATCCTTCATGACCTCATCCACGACATTGTGGAGGTCTATGTAGATGATACGATTGTGAAAAATGAAGATCTTGAGGGGCATATTCCTGCACTAAGGTCCTTCTTTGAAAGAATCAGGAAGTACAATCTAAGGCTAAATCCTCAACAGTGTGTGTTTGGAGTCCCTTCGGGGAAGTTGTTGGGATTCATTGTCAGTCAAGACGGCATTAAAGTGGACTCGGAAAAGGTAAAAGCTATTCAAGAGCTACCTCCTCCAAAAAACAGAAAAAGAAGTATATTTAAGCAGGTTCATCTCACAACTCACTATGAGATGTGAACCTATATTTAAGCTGCTCAGAAAAGGGGCATCCCATGAGTGGAATGGGGAATGTCAAGAAGCCTTCGATTCCATGAAAGAGTACCTTTCAAAATCGCATGTTCTAATGCCACCTAGACCAGGAGAACCTCTGATTTTGTACCTCACTATTACAGATGCAGCTATGGGAGCTCTCTTAGCCCAATATCAAAGGGAACAAAGAAGGAAGTTGCCATATACTATCTGAGCAAGAAATTCCTAGAGTATGAGACAAGATATACCCCACTGGAAAAAGCATGTATCTCTTTGGTCTATGCCACGAAGAAGTTAAGGCATCACTTTCAAGCTCATACCACCTATCTGATCTCGAGACTTGATCCAATCAAGTATCTGTTCAAAAAACCCATTCTTAGTGAAAGATTGGCGTGATGGCATGCTATGTTTTCGGAATTTGATATTCAATGTGTCAGCCAGAAATCTGTTAAAGGAAGAGCCATATCTAAAGCCCAAGCAGAAGGACGAGTGTCAGGAGATGAATATGATGATGCATTCCCTGATGAGTACTTGTTATTCATTGACAATCCACAATGGTGCATGTATTTTAATGGAGCTTCTAATAGGAGAGGTAATGGAGCAGGGGTTTTGTTAGTAGATCCTGAAGGAGTTCATATTCCATTTGCTGTCAAGCTGGATTTTCCAACAACAAACAATACAGCTAAGTATGAAGCATGTATATATGGAGTAAAAGCCACTTTGGTAGCAGGGGCAAGACATCTCACTGTATATGGAGATTATAATCTTGTCATATCTCAGACAATAGGAATTTGGAAAGTTTGAGATAAGAGACTGCAGCTCAATACATAGTACCTTCAGGAGCTAGTCCCTTATTTTGATGATATCAGCTTCAAGCATCTTCCTCGGGAACAAAATAGTTTCACTGATGCTTTAGCCAATCTCGCTGTTAATTTAACATGGAAAAATGGTACAAAAATCCAGTCAGTTTTAATTGAAGAAAGAAAGGGGCCTACAGTGTCGGTAGCACAAATTGTCTCCACACTGGCTCAACAAGATGATGATGATGTTTGGTATAAGGATATCAAGAATTTTCTGGAAACTATACAATATCTAGAGGGAAGTGGCAAGAAGGACCGCATAGCCATCCGGAGGCTAGCTGCTCAT
Organism: Beta corolliflora; assembly: GCA_947648045.1. Taxonomy (NCBI): domain Eukaryota; kingdom Viridiplantae; phylum Streptophyta; class Magnoliopsida; order Caryophyllales; family Amaranthaceae; genus Beta; species Beta corolliflora. The sequence goes on along the minus strand of CANSZD010003329.1, from coordinate 2,155,117 downwards.
TTTCTCATACTAAAAGGCAGATTATATCACAAAGTGACTTGGCAAAGCCCTGGTAATTGTACACCTCTGCGACCAGAATTGCAATATACAATTGCACTAATGCGAAGATGGCTTGTAACCCACTTTATGTCTTGCTGCAGGAAATAATCCTCCCACCCACCATTTTTACTAAGTTGATAGAAGAAAGGATGAAAACCTCTTTCTCGGATATGATTAGTTTTGTAAGCAAGACTCTCGTGAGGATTCATAAGAGAAAATTTTTCCATTAACCATAAGTGAAGGGCTAATGGACATCCCTTCACAAAAGCTTTGGGGGTTTCTTTTGAGTTCGTCTAAGCCAAGGAACATTTCCCCCAAAATAAGTGGTCCAAGACGACCCCTACTAATAATTTGAGAAATGAGTGAAATACACCGAACATGGCATGTGTTTAAAGACTATTTAGTGAGGGTATTTCCCAAAGTCATAAGAATGCAAGCATTTTCTCTAGCAATCCAATAACTGGCATTGTTAGAAATTTGCCAAGCACCAAATTGAAAGGTTGATAATAGATTAAGAAGAAGTACCTCACCATACTGTAGGTAGTTGCCTTGAAAATTTCCAGGAAGGTATAAAATTATTGATAAATCTCCCGAGATTCTTGTAGGAGATCTAGGTGTAATAACTGGACCATTGGAGGGTAAGCCTAGTAATCCTTCGACCTCTTCGACAAGAGGCACAATCTCTCGGTCTCCAAAGCAGAAGACATGACGAATTTCATCCGTAAATTGGGAAGCAGCATGAATCATTTCATAACAAATAGAAAGAGAAATCAAAGGCATAAGAGCCTTAGTAAAACGGGAAGAAGAAGAAGATTGCCTTGGTTGCTCCAAATTCTTTGTGATCCCCGAGAGTTGTTTTTTATCACCACTCCCCATTTCATTAGTTTCTCCATAACTAGGAGCCATTTTTTTGTGAAAGAAGAAAAGCTAGAGAAGATGTTGGAGTAGTGAAGATGGTGTATTTGGTAATGAAGAACCATGCCCTTTTATAGATGAAAAAAAATAATCATTCATGATTCATGCCATGGATAATAAGTTTGAGTATTGTCCATGGGATAATAAGGAGCATCCCTAACAATGGTTAATGACCAAGCATTTGTGGTATGACAATTTTTGCTAAAGAACATCGATAAATAGTATCAATGATGAATCAAGAACATTGATATAATTTTTTTTTCTTCTAATAATCATCCAAAATAATGACTTTGATCAATCTATTTTATATAGTGATCATCATTTTCCGATAAAGCGAATAAGCATTATGCATGAAAAATATCCTGAAAGATTTTTGAAAAACAAATAAAATTTTGTCATATGATGATTGGTGCACCATAGTTTATCTAGAGGGTAATAACCTTTGGTCAACCATTTAAGGTGACATGACCTGACAATGCATCACTTTAAAGTGACATGACCTGACAATGTCCTAATTTAAGGTGACATGATAACACATGAAGTCATAAAAGGTGAATGATGGTGACTTGACAACTTGTTTGTCATCAATACAATGAAAACTATGATAAAAACTGGAGTCAGACTGTTAATTGTCGGAGTCTCTCGCATTAACAAAAGACTACTCCCTCTGTTTTTTTTATCTTTCTCACTTGGAATCTTGGCACTATTCATACTTAGAGAGAATCTTCTCAATTTTTTTCAATTTATAAGAAAAAATATAGTCATGTGGGGTCTTGTTTGATTCGTCTCAATTAGTACATTATTAATATTCAATCGTTATAATTTTTACTAATATATAATGAAAGATATTTAAGTTCAAAGAGGTGCATTGGGAGACGCGCACAGGAAAGTGAGAACGATAAAAAAAACAGAGGGAGTAATTCATAAGACAAAAATATCTAAGACGACGTTAAAGTCGCATTTCAAATTTTAGAAAATTAATTGGGATTTTCTATCTAAGACGACGTTAAAGTCGCATTTTCAAATTTCAGAAAATTAATTGGGATTTTCTATCTAAGACGACAATAAAGTCGCATTTTCAAATTTTAGAAAATTAATTGGGATTTTCAATCTAAGACGACGTTAAAGTCGCGTTTTTAAATTTTAGAAAATTAATTGGGATTTTCTATCTAAAACGACGATAAAGTCGCATGTTCAATTTTAGAAATTAATTGGAATTTTCTACTTAAAGCGTCATCAGAAGTCGCAAATCATGTTTTCAGAAGAGCACTGATGATAACTATTTTCTATAGAGAATATGTAATCTCAAAAGAAATTTTCTGTCAAAATTTTGTGTCTTTTCAAACATTGGTCATCATTTCATCCAAAATTCGACCAATGTGGGGCATTCTGTAGACACCAAATTTTGAACCCCTTTTTTTGTATAAAATTTTAAAATAAAGATTTTGAAAAGAAATAAATATAACGAAAACCTTCAAGTATTACGGAGCGCGCCCCCGTCAAAGGCATGTTTCGTCTCAGAGCGCGAGTTTCATTCCGTCGTATGGTTTTCCTTTTTTGCATTTTAGTCATACAATTCCGGCTTAGAAATATAATTTTCCGTAAGTCGTAGTCAATAACTACAACCACCGGTTAAATAAAATGATTTGTAGTATAATCATGCTCGTCTTTAGTAATTTGATGAGTTTTCGTTAATTGTTTTAAGTTAGTTTTTTTCCGAAAAAAGAGTCGCAATTAGGCGCCGAAATTTTACTCGTCTTCCAAAACCGGTAATAATCTGTTTTCTTGATGGTCAAGTCATTGTTCATTGGATAAAGAATAAGAATATATTTTTTAACCACCAATCACATTCTTTTATCCATTAGTTAAGGAATAAGAATCATGAAAAAGAATAAGAATAAGAATCAAATCCAAGGTGTAAGAGCCAATAATCGCGAATTTTTTCGGAAGATTCGAGTTGTGCGCCAGGCACATGATCATGCGCCCAGCGCACAACGGGCTCCTGCGCCAGACGCAGGCCAGTACGCCTAGTGCATGGTGTTGTGCCTAGCGCAGGCTCTTGCGTTTGGTGCAGTGATCCAATCAACACTTCTTTCACGTTTTTCGATGCATTTCTACGTATTAGGATGTGTTGAAATTCGAATTTTGCTTCATTAGTGTAAAGATTAAAATCAAATCCAAAGAGAATAAGAATATTGGCATTTTCCATAAATTTGATGATGTAGGAAGATTTGAGAGGATTTAGTGATGTCATTAATATAAGTAATAGATTGAAAAAAAAAAAAGTCGCAATTACTGATCAGTCATTGCCATTGAAAGAATAAGAATATATTTTTTAACCACAATCACATCTTTTTATCCATTAGTTAAGGAATAAGAATCATGAAAAAAAAAGAATAAGAATCAAACCAATAAATATTTTTTAAGATATAGTGATGTCATTAAGGTGATGTCATTGGTGTGATGTCATTAAGATAATTTGGGATGATAAAAATCAGATTTTTGGGTAAAAAATCTGATTTTCTACCTTCTTCAAACCATAATTCACCACCTCATTTCCCTATAAATACCCCCCATTTTTTTTACTTCAACACACAACATTTTCACACAACAACTTTACAACCACAACTTAATTCCACTACTTCTCACAACTAACATCAATACTATTCTCCTCCTTAATTTCTCTCTCTAAGAAAAATATCATTATAATTAGTAAGTAAAGAAGTTCATCAAAAGAAAAACACAAAAAAAAGGTTTAAGTTAGTAATTAAGTGGATTTAGAAACTCACTTAGAAATTAAGAAAATCACAAAAAAAAAGTAGAAAACTTTGCAAAAAAAAGTGCATCATTGAGCTAGCAAGGTAAAGTTCAAGTTCTTGTTATTTTTCTTAATCATTTTCTTAATCACCTAATAACTTTATCTTTGTTTCCTCTTATCCATTTTTAAATTTTTGGAGTAATTTGGGTATGTGGAAGTCCTAATAGGTTCCCAACCTTAAATCACCCCACCTAGAATAGTCAACTATAATGGGGAGACTCTTAGGAAATATGTGCTTATGTGATTTTTATTAATCAAGTTGTTATTCATAACCAAAAACATGTTTTCATAAAAAATTTAAGTAGAGTTGTGCATAAACATCTCCATAAAAAGAAAATGTGATGCTGTAATTATGGTCAGTTTCTATTTCGTAATTCATCTCATTTTTCGTCTGTATTATGTACATAATTTATAGGATGTAATATTTTTCCTATGAATTTCAAGATGTTTCCAGCAACTGCGCTTTGGAAATTCTAAAAAAAAAATTTTGTACAGTTAATTAAAAATCATACAACATTGTTGTGAAAAACTGATTTTGTCTAGTACTGTCAATAAAATTTAAAATAAAATCATTTAGATAAAACTCAAAACATAAACTTTAAAGTAGACATCAGTATCTTTCCAAAAACATAAAAATTATTTTAATAAGAATTTTATAAAATTTTATCTCATTTTTACAAAACCGTTCATGCAAAATCACCAAATTCCAGAAAACTGATTTTCTCTTTAGTTAAGAAAATGAATAAAAAAGGTTCTTAAAAATGTGCAATTCAAATGAAAATTTCCATTCTAGTCCCTCAAAGTTTCTAGAATGTTCATACCAAAATTCACTTCAAAATAAGTTCAGCAAGTTGGATTTCAAAAAATAAATTTGATAAAGTTCCTGTTTTGACCGGTTTTAGCATAAAATTCACCATAATTCGAATTGTCACTAAAAGCTTGTGAAATTTTGACACAACATAAAGAACTCACTGACCTATCCATTTTAAGCTTTTTAAAGAATGATATGATTTTTTTAATTCAGTACAAGGACAAAAGTGCAATCTGGAAAATGAAATAAAGTGATTAACTCAAGTTTCATAAACAATGTTTTGTTTTCATACGAAAATGTTAATTAAAAGCCATGAAATTTTGAGTTTCTCTTAAAATGGTTCATTTTTATTATGTAAATAAAAATCAATAAAAATTGTCATAAAAAAAATCAAATTAATGAAGTTAATTAATCTTTAATTTTCATAAGTTTACAAATAAACATGAATTCCAAAACCCTTTCAAGAAGATGAAGATCAAGGAGCATCATGGTGAAGATCATGATTGAAGATTTGTATAGATCATAGAATTTGTACATATTGTTGTAATAATAGTTTTTTTTTGTAAATAGTTATTACATCACTCATTAATGAAAAAAATATGGAGATTTTTATGCATAATTTTCATAAATAATTTCACAATTCTTTTTAAATAAAATGAGCAACCAATGTTACAAATGTTGCATGTTGGGCCAAATATATCATAGTATATGAATTAAATGACCCAATTTCAATTAAGAGGAAAAATTGCAAATCTAACTAAGTTAAATTGTATGATGATCCATCTTACATTTTAAAAGTGATCTCCATCTTTAAATGGATTAATCATATAATTTGACATAATTAGATTGCTAATTATGATCACCGAATTGATTTTAGGTCGTTTCACGTGTCTCACTTTAAATGGCCAAATTTCGATTAGCCAAACACAATCTCCGACTTTGATCTCAAATTGATCATTTTTCTCAAAATGACTTAATAATCTTCAATTAAGATTATTTCTCAAAAAACCTTCAATTAAGAAGCAAACCTCTTTCCTCAGACCTCTTGAAAATTATAATTGTGATCACTAATTAAGGTGGTTATTTCAATCCTTGATTAATCGCTAATTAGGGCGATTAACTCAAACTCTTCGTTTAATCACTAATTAGAGTGATTATCTTAAACCTTAATAATCGTTAATTAGGGCGATTATTTTTCTCATTTAATCACTAATTAGGGTGATTATCTTAAAACCATATTTAATCACTAATCAAGGTGATTATCTTTCCTTTTAAGTTTAATTACTAATTGAGGTGATTATCCTAACCTTCATTTTAATCGCTAATTAAGGTGATTAATTTAACCTTTCATATTTAATCACTAATTAGAGTGATATCTTAAACCTTAATAATCGTTAATTAGGGTGATTATTTTTTCCTATTTAATCACTAATTAGGGTGATTAGCTTAAACCTTGAATAATCACTAATTCGGGTGATTACTTCTTTCCTTCCTTATTAATCACTAATTAAGGTGGTTATCTTAATCCTTTATATTTAATCACTAATTAAGGTGATTCTCTTAATCTCATTTCAATTACTAATTGGAGTGATTACCTCATTTTCCAGTAGATTTGTTTAATTCTAAAGGTGAGTTATTCATAATCTATTTCCTTTTCTTCCCCAATGAAATTGGCCATTTAGGGTGAGGCATAAGATCGAACTACGATGGTTTTGATCCATGAGTGGATTTCAATCCCGCAATGATTGGTACGTAGTGCAACTTCAGTGCTCAAACCTACCATGGACAAATGATATATTGGTCCTAAATAAAAATGGTTGATGTGTATATGTGCAAAATATGTGATTTTCTTTCTTTTGAATAGCCATGATTACTTTAAAATAGAAAATAACGCATTTAGTAAGAGCCCGTTCTGTAGAACGGAAGTGGAGACAAGTTCCAGACGTTCGCACCTCTTAACCTAAACCCCGAACCCTATCTCATGGTATGAAAGACCAATTTTCAAAAAACCTTATCCATATGAAGTCATCATCGTTTTAAATGATATTTCTTGAAATTGATTTTAAAATGATTTATTAAATAAATATGTCCCTATTCAAATATTAATAGGGTGGCAACTTAAAAGTTTTCTCAAACTCATAGTCCAATGAGAGACTTTTGTGGGATTCAGACCGTTAATTAAGATAGTCAAAAATCGAATACCACACAAGGTTGGTCAGCTGATTGAAGAAAAGGTTCAAGCCTCTAAAAACAAGGAATACAACAACAACGACTTCTTCAAGAAGAATAACAACAATCCTTCTGGCTCCAAGAGCAACGAGGTCAATAACACTAAAAAGAGGGGTTATCAAAGACCCTAAATAACCTTCACTCCCCTAGGCATGTTGTAGACATATAATCGTGTCTCCGAATTTAAGTACCCAATGATGAAACATACCGCGGTCTTAATTGGTCCAACCCAAGAGGACATCAGTCCGAATAACTAGGCCCAAAATAGTTTTAAAGTGTAAAGATTATTTATTTGCATTAAAGATCAAAAATCCTGTTTTAAACCCCAGTTAATTATTCCTGATATTTAATTGTAATTTGAGCCCAAAAAAATATTTTGAGCTCCATCCTTTGAAAGAGCCCAATTAATTATTCATATAATTAATTATTTTTATTTATTATTTTAGTAAATATTTTCGGAAAAAAATAAATATTTCCAAAGATGTTTTAAAAATTGAAATATGATTTTATCTCGTAAAAGTTTATTTCCGATATTAAAAGGATAAAAGAAAATCGTTGAAAAACGCATCGAAGGAAAAGGCTGTAAGCGTGTCTGATGCAGACGATGCGTCTGGCGACACGTGCGCGCGGCACACTGGCTGTGCCGCGTTAAGCGCACCAATCTGTGCCTGACACGTGGCTCTGCACGTCATGCAGAGTCGTGCGTGACGCGCAATTTGCTTTTCTATCTTTTTTCTATTATTTCGCTATAAATAACCGTGATTTTCCTGATTTAAAAAACACTTTTCACGTATTCTATATACTCGAGTACTTGCGAAAACTCTCATACTATCGTGCTTTCATATTCATATTTTTACAGACACACAAATACATATTCACAAACACATAAGCACATACTTTGATCCATCTTCACAAGCATTCGTTTAAAGGCTTCAGAATTGCACTTCCCGAAGGTTGTTATTCCCTCAAACCCAAGCAACACCGGTATATTCCTGAGGGTACTTAAATCTTTTTAATTTATTTTATTGAAGTTACTAACGATTTTTTTTTCATGATGTAGATCTCTAATAAAAAAATCGATCTTTTGTACATTCTAATCTCTACTCTTTCTTTCTTACTTTCTTACATATTTTGTATGATTGTCCTGTTTATACTTTCATCACCAACATGTTATTATTGCTAATGAAGACCTAAGAAATTATTCTAATATTAATCAGATAATTTGGACAGCCTATTAGGAAACTTGTAATTTTGATTGCTTAATAACGTGTCACTAAAAAATAGTTTTTTTATGTATTTAATAAACCAATCTAGACTAATATTTTTTAGCGTGTTTGAAAATATTATTTGGTTGTTCTTTGGTATAAACTTTGCTATGAATCGCGTTAAGTAGAGGCGGGGAGAACGTGGTTCATGACCGTGTTCATACCTTCACCCCCGAACTCAATCTATGATTCATTGACCATTAATGGAGTCATGACGGGGAAATATATATTGGATAAGTCCCTAAGTTGTCCCTATGATTTCACAATATCGAATTAGGTTTATGAGTCTTCCTTTAAAGACTTGTTGGAGACTTCTCTTTATTTCAAAGCGTTTTCAATAAAACCTTTAGAATGAGGTAATCAAATACGCGTTCATCCCGTGTAGGCAATAAAATCATGCCTACAATTTGGTAACTCCACTAGGGAGGATTTTAAAAAAAATTAATTTTTTTTAAATGAGTGGGTGAAACTTGAAAAATACGATTTATTCTATTTTCATGCCTTTGAATAACATATTGTTTTGCATGTGCATGGCTATTGTTTAAGCCATCATAAGGACAATCTTCCTTGCCTCATTAGCGCATGTTCCATGCGTGAGGCCACCCCCGGGGGGGTTTGCGCTTTGTCCTTCCGAAAGCTTCCCGAGCGATAGTGTTGGATTTTAGTCATAAGCAAACCTACCCAACCATGGCATTGTTCTCTTGTTTCTGACTTGAGGTCTTACACGTGGCCATACTTAAAACATAGAACTGGACTTTAGGTCGAGAACTTTTGCATCCATGTTATATGACATTTGCTTGTGATTGCAATTTTGCCTGTTATTAACTTGTCAAAACATTGATTGTATCGCACCTAAAATCGCTTCTAAAAAAATCGTCAAAATTGTTCACACTTTCGCCGAATAGACAAATTGCATGCCGGGAAGCCGTGCGCCTAGCGCACCGCTCTTGCGTCGAACGCATAGGCTTCGCGCCGCGCGCATTCAGTTGCGTGGCGCGCAGCCTTTTCCATCTCATGCTATTGCCCATTCGACTATTGTTTAAAGTCCTAAAAGGTCTGTCAATAAATCAATCGTCATGTTATGTTTGTCGCCGCATCCCGAAATTATGTGGAATTCGCCAAAACCTTGCCTAAATTACCAAAAAGCATGTCGGGAAGCAGTGCGCCAAACGCATTAAGTTGCGCATGGCGCATTGCTCTCGCGCTAGTCGCACAGGCTACGCGCCGCGCGCAACTATGTTGCGTGGCATGCATCCTATGCATCTCATTTTTTGTCGATTTAGTCGTTGTGGTGGTCGATTCTGTGTTTTTCCATCTGCATTCATGAAGAGTCGTAATCGTTCCTAGAGTCCTTTTGTTTCAAAAGAATCTCACCTAATTCAAGCATAAAAATCAATCTTTTCATACATTTCATCTAAGGTCGAGTTCGTCTTAAAAATGCATCTAGAAGAGTGATCATGGTAGAGTTAGAGTCATCATGCACGTCTACCTCGTTGCATCTCATCCCATCTCTAACAAATCTTCCCTATCAATCCTACCCCATCATATCCCATTTCTTTCAAAAAACATATCCTTTTCAAAATCAGTCCTACACCCTCTTCTATTCTATCTTTTTCGTAAACATTTACTAATCATCATCATACAACACATTTTAAAAAATATTTTCAAAATTAATCCATCATATTTTCCCAATAAAAGATAAAAACAAAGTGTCCCTTCCAAAATGAATTTCGAAAATTCCAAACCCAGTCCAAATACCTATAATCCAATCCAATCAGCCCAAACCCAATCCATTTGCATTGATCCTAGGCCCATTTGAGTTTGAGTCCTTGCATTCATTTTAGGCCCATGTGCATTAGAGTCCATTTTTCATTCATTTTAGGCCCATCTAAATTCGAATCCTTATATTCATATTAGGACCGTTAGCATTAGAGTCCATATTAAGCCCATATAAGTCTAGCTCATGTCAAAATCTAGGCCCATTTGCATATTTATGTGAACCCTGGTCTATGTCAAGTCCAGTCTAAGTCTAATACCAGTCCATTCCAATCTAAGTCCAATGCTAGTCCATTTCCAATGTCAATCCCATGTGCATCTCTAAGTCTAACTTCAAACCAATATAGGACTAAGTCCAAAGTTAGGTTCATATAAGTGCCAACTCATATCCTAAGTCTAATCAAGTCCAATTCCAAACCCATATAGGACGAAGTCCAAATTCTTAAACTCTAAATCTCTAAGTCTAGCACTTCTTAAAGACCGCATAGGCAAATCCTGAGTTTAGTAAAGCTACTCACCCTTTAAGACCATAATGAAACCCTTTAGACCTAGCGAAGCTTGTTATCCTTAAGACCATAATGGCACCCTTTGAGTTTAGCGAATCTACTCACATTTTAAGACCATAATGGCACTCTTTGACCTGGCGAAGCTAGTCATCCCTAAGACCATAGCGGCACCCTTCGACTTAGCAAAGCTAATCATCCTTAAGAGCATAACGACACCCTTTGACTTAGCGAAGCTAGTCATCCTTAAGACCATAATGACACCCTTTGACCTAGCGAAGCTAGTCATCCCTAAGGCCATAACGGCACCCTTTGAGTTTAGCAAAGCTACTCACCTATAACACCATAACGGCACCCTTTGACCTAGCAAAGCTAGTCATCCCTTAAGACCATAGCGGCAACCCCTAAGTCTACCGAAGCTAGCATTCCCTAAGTCCACATAGGCAATTTTTAAGTTAGCCTGCTTAGTCTAATGTAAGTTCCAAAGTCTAGTTGTCAAGCCCGCTTGCTCACCCGTAAGTTCAAAATCTAGTTGCCTAGCCTGCTTGCCTTAAGTTAAGAGTCTAGTCACCCTTATTGACCAACCTTCCTTGATTCGAGCCTGCTTACTCACCCGTAAGTTCTAAGTCTAGTCTCTCCTATCAACACCAAAGCCCAGTCATGGAGTCCAGTCTACTTGTATAGTCCAGTCCAGTCCAGTCCATATTTGCATTTGCATACAATTAGGCTCATACTACTCCAAATCCCATACCTTTTTCCATTTTCATCTATCATTTTCATTTCCCATTTTCCATTTACATTTCTCATTTCCCATTTCTCGTTTCCATTTTCATCTCTCATTTCAAAAAAAAAATCATTTCTTAAAATTTACGAGCTCCATTCGATTTCTGTTCAGGACAGTTCGTGAGATTATAACTTGGGAACGTCCGATCGATAGGATATAAGGTCAACCTACTTCCAGACTTGGCAAACTAATTCTCACTTTTTCGGACGAATCTTTCGAAACTTCTAAATCATCATCTGAGATGGGAGACACTTCTGAAAAACTCAATGCAATCATGGCTCAGCTCCAACTGATGAACTCCCGTCTTGAGGAACAAGACAAAGAGATCAACGTGCTGAAAGCAAAACTGACAACTGAGGAAAGTGAAGAGGAAGATACTCCACCACCGTCACCTCCTATCAAGTCCAAGGCAGATTTGAGGTTCGAAAAATTCAAGCAATTGATCCAGTCAATTCCTTCATTTGAGGGTCAGGCTCATGGCCATGACATCATTGATCCTAAACTGAGGTAAAAGCTTCCTAAAAAGGTAGTATTTGGTGACCTCTCAAAATTCAAGGGGGTCGAAGACCCAGATGATCATTTAAGAGCTTTCTCCATTTTTATGGCTCTCAAAGGCATGAGCAAGGACTTGCTTGCTTATGTCTTTCCCTTAACCTTGGATGCACATGCATCCAAGTGGTTCAAAATCACTGAACAAGACAAAGCTGAATGACTGGAACTACATCAAAGAAGAGTTCCGCAAGCAGTACATATATAACACTCATCTTCCTATTGGTCTTCTTGAGTTGGAATTAACTAAACAAAACTGCAACGAAGATTTTATCACCTTCCTTAATCGATGGAGGGAAAAGCACACACAAATGACTAACAGGCCATCTGAAGAGGACCAAGTCCGAATGGTGATCCGTAACCTACAGTCCAAGTACGGAGAACATATTAAATTCCGACCTATAGAGTCTTTCACAAAGCTCTATAAGGTTGGTCTACCGATTGGGGAAGAGGTGCAAGCCTCTAAGAATAGGAGTGGTAACAATAACAACTTTTTCAAGAAGAGTAGCAACAATCCTTCTGGCTCCAAGAGCAATGATGTCAATACCCTAACTACTGAACAGAGAGGTTATCAAAAGCCTCAAAGAACCTTCACTCCCCTGGGCATGACTTTAGAAGAAACTTCCAATAGGCTTCATGCAAGAGGAGCAATCCAACCTATTGGTCCCACTCCAGACCCTGCACTTGAGAATAGGTCCAAGAAGTGGAATCCTAATGCCTACTGCAAGTACCATCAAGGAAACGGGCATATGACATCGCAGTGCTGGACTTTGAATCACGCCCTACAGGACATGGTTGAAGATGGTAGAATGCCAGTTTCGCCCGCAGCAAAAGTCAGCAACAACAACAACCCCTTGGGCAGTGCCTAAATGATGTCGAGGCGTAGTCATTTAGCGCTAGTCTTCTAGGTCGAGACGTAGAGTCCCTCCCCTAGCTTCTTTGTTTCCTTTCTTGTCGAGTCTATGTCATTTATGACTTTGATTCTAATCAGCCTTATGTCTTATTTATATCGAATTAATAAAATAATTGCATTTTATATTTATTTTCATTGGCCTTTCATCATTTTATATATGCTTTTATTTCAATGATGAAACTTAAATCACCTTAAAGACCTTGATTATTAAAAAAAATTGAAAAATGGACATACTTTGGATTAATACTTATCTCCTTCTTCCCTCCATCATTCCAAAAAGCCATCGTCCTCCATGAACCTTAGCTAAATAATCCCTTCAAAGCTCAATAAATAACCTTCAAAGCCTTCTAATACCCTAAACCACAAAAAACTTGTGTGCAAGCCTCACTACATAACAAAAAGAAGATCAATGCCAGGCAAAACAAAAAAAGTGAAAAAATTCAAAGTGCTGAAATAAAAAAAACAAGCAAAAGCAAAATGAAAAAAATGCAAAAGAGAAAAAGCCAAAGGCAAAGAAATAAAAAGTCAAGCTCGGGGGCTTTCACACAAGTTCTACCCCTCATTCAAATCCTTCAATCCATCAAAACCTTAACCGTAGTAATCCAAAACCATGATCCTTACCTTGGCCCAACGAATTAAACCTTCATCAAAACCTCAAGCCTTAAACCTTTCATATCAACCCTAACTCCTTCTTTAAGGTATGTCCAAGCCCGCTAGGTCGAAAACCTGAAAGGGCGGCCTAGCAAAAGTTAGGGCACAACAAAAAAAAAGAAAAAAAGAAAATCAGATCCTGAACTACGAATGGTCTGATTCCGCAAGGATACGTAGGAATCCTCATCTCGAGGTCCGACCGCTTCAATAAAAAAAATTAATCAAGGTCTCATGATCCGATTTTCTAGAGTTCAGAAGCACACTCTTTCTAGATCCCGACATAGACTCGAGTCTGAACCTTGCCACATCAAAGCTTTTTCCCACCTACATATATATACGAGTCACAAAATTTAAAACTTTTATTTTTCAATCCAAGCTCTCTTTTTCTCTGAAGGACTCTCCGACAATTCCATGGTCTCTGGCGATATCTGACTTTGTCTATATCAACTCCCCAAAGAAGAATCCCCAGTGAAGAACTCTGGATGCTCATTATAAATCAAGTACATTGCAATGTAGGCTCAAAATGCCTAATTTAAGACAAGCTTACCCAAAGTGGCGGCTTCTTATATATGTGGTGGTTCCTCCAAATCAAATTCCCGAAGAGTTGTAATCTGCGGATCTCACTTGCGGACCCCGAATTATTTGCCAAAACAATTTTCGAAATTCATTATATCTCTCTACCTATCCAGACCTCCTAATCTTGCATAACCATGAGCTTCCATTACATTTCATCTTTATTAAGCTTGCATAACCCCGACTTTGCATGACGTTTCATATTCCTTAGCTTTGCATAACCTTAATCCTTGCATAGCGTCTCATGCGTCCTTAGAGAGTCTAAGTTTGCATTTTTGCATCATTATGTGCATTATTATGTGAGTTCTTTGCACCTATCTACTAACATCTCTTTCCTGCAGGTAATCAGATTACTTGTATTTATCGTCTTGCAGACTAACTTGGTTTTGCAGAAACCAGCGATATATATATCAGTTCTAAACGGCAGAGCGTCTAAAATCGTTCTCCGTCTCGACACCGTATACTTTGACTTTCGGTGACCTGAACCTCAGTCAAAGTGGGGGCTTCTGTAGAAAAATAATCGTGTCACCCCATTTAAGGACCCAATGATGAAACATACCGCGGTCTTAATTGGACCGACCCATGGGAAGAGCAGTCCGAATAGCTAGGCCCAAAATCATTTTAAAGTGTAACGCTTATTTATTTGCATTAAAGATCCATAAAATATTTTGAGCCCAATTCTTAGAAGAAGCCCAATTAATCATTTTTTATAATTAATTATTTTATTTATTATTTTAATAAATATATTCAGAAATAATAAATATTTTCAAAGCTATTCTAAAATTGAAATCAGATTTTATCTCGTAAAAGTTGATTTCCGAATTTAAAGGGATAAAAGAAAACTGTTCTAAAACGTGTCGAAGGAAAAGGCTGTAAGCGTGTCTGACGCTGACAGTGCATCTGGCGTGCCACGTGCTCCCAATCCGCGCCTGACAAGTGGCTCTGCGCGTCATGCAGAGTCGAGCGCTCAGCGCACTCTGTGCGCGACGCGTAGTTTGCTTTTCTATCTTTTTTCTAATATTTTGCTTTAAATAAGCCTTGATTTTCCATATCTAAAAACACTTTTCACGTATTCTATACACTCGAATACTTGCGAACTCTCATACTCTCATACTTTCATATTCATATTTTTACAAACACACAAATACATATTCACTGTTACATAAACACATACTTTGATCGATCTTCACAAGCGTTCATTTAAAGGCTTCACGATTGCTCTTCCTGTAGGTTGTTATTCCCTCAGACCAAGCCACAATGGTATATTCCTGAGGTCCTTAAATCTTTCTTATTTATTTTATTGAAGTTACTAACGATTTTTTTCATGATGTAGATCTCTAATAAAAAATCGTTTTTTTGTACATTCTAATCTCTACCCTTTCTTTCTTACTTTCTTATATATTTTGTATGATTGTCCTGATTATGCTTTCATCACTAACATGTTATTATTGTTATTCAAGACCTAAGTAATTGTTCCAATATTAATAAGATAATTTGGACAACCTATTAGGAACCTTGTAATTTTGATTGCTTAATAACGTGTCACTAAAAAATAGTCTTTCTTATGTGTTTAATAAACCAATCTAGACTAATATTTTTTAGGGTGATTGAAAATATTATTTGGTTGTTCTTTGGTATAAACTTTGCTATGAATCGTGTTAAGTAGAGGCCAGCAATGGGCGAACGTGGTTGATGACCGTGTTCGTACCCTCACCCTCAAACTCAATCTATGGTTAATTGACCATTAATGGAGTCATGACAGGGAAATCAACATTGGATAAGTCTCTAAGTTGTCCCTATGATTTCCAAATATCCAATTAGGTTTATGAGTCTTTCTTTAATGACTTGTTGGCGACTTCTCTCTATTTCAAAACATTTTCAATAAAACCTTTACAATGAGGTAGTCAAATACTCGATCCTCCCGCATAGGCAATAAGAACACGCCTACACATGTCACTAGAAGAGGCCTTAAATAGGCTTCATCCAAGAGGAGCACTCCTTCCTCTCGGCCCTACTCCCTACCCTGCTATTAAAAAGAGAGGAATCCTAACACCGACAAATACCACCATGGAAATGAGAATCTAACATATGAGTGTTGGATCATAAATTGAGCATTTGGAGTTATTGACTCGGATGACACTCACATAGACCATGGAAGTATCAGATAGTCCTTCAGAGGCAAATAGAGTTTGGATTGAAAAATAAAAATGTTTAATTTGTGATTCAAATATATATAAGTTGGAAAAGGCTTTGACGTAGCTATGTTCAGACTCAAGTCGATGTCCGTAAAAGAGCATGCTTCAAAATTCTAGAAAGCCAAATCATGAGACATTGATTAATTTTATATTATTGAAGCGGTCGGACCTCGGGATGAGGATTCTTTCGTATCCTTGAGAAATCAGATCATTCGTAGTTATTGATCAGAATTATTTTTTGTGCCCTTACTTTTGCTAGGCCGCCCTTTAGGGTTTTCGACCTAGCGGGATTGGACATACCTCAAAGAGAGAGTTAGGATTGATATCAAAGGTTTGAGGTTTAAGGCTTGGACAGGTCAAGTTAAGGATTATGATTTTGGATTATATAGGCCAACATAAGGGTTATGGCTTCTTTTATTTGAATGTCAAGGTAAGGTTTATTGCTTTTATGGGTTTTAATATTTTTTTTATGTATTGAAGGGTTTTGATGGATTTGAAATGAGGGGTAGAACATGTGTACAAGTCCCCCCTACAGCTTGACTTATTGCCATTGGATCTAAAAGTCTATCTAGTCTAGATGTCTAGGTTCACTTGATGAGTGATATTTATATCACTCAAATACCTTATTTTCCTCATGTTTAGAGTCACTTTTCCTCTTTGATTATCATTTTCTAGCTTATTTTGCTTAATTTAGAGTAATTGAGTTATTTGTAGCTTATTTGTGAATATTAGTTATTTTGGCTATTTATATATATAGGGTTTGGTAATGCTTATTTGTGTTTGATGTTGTAGGATCAACCTTAGAGGTCTCCATACCACACACCAAGCATAGAGTGGAGCAATTTTAGCAAAATAAGAGCTTTTGCAAGGTTTTCAAGTTGGATATAAAAGTTTGGCTTGATAGATTTCCAACGAGCGGTCACACTCCCAATTCCGATGAAAAATAAAAGAGTTATGGCTCTTTGAAGTCAGGCGCGTCTACTAGAACAGAGCGGCCGCTCCGTATTGTTTGGAGCGCCCGCTCCAGATGCCCAAAAAACCTTCTGCCTGTGTGAAAATGTACGGTGAGGCCGCTCCAAACTATATGGAGTGTCCGTTCCGCTTGAACTGTGCGGAAATCCCTGTTTTTCGACCCGTTTAATGACGTAATGTTTAAATATTTTAAAAGGACGGATCGGACTTTTGATGGGGAGAAAGGAGGGCTAGCTTCCATAAGCTTAGTTAGAGGTTTTAGTTAGGGTTTTTAGAGAGAGAAACTCTCATCTTCTAGAGAGAGAAACTCTCATCTTCTAGTGAGAGAAATGAGATAAACTTGTTGAAAAGCTTGGAATTTGAAGAATCTATGAAGGAAACTTGAAGATTTGGATGCTCCTTGAAACTTTAATGAGAATTTCTCACTCTCTCACACACTTTGTTGCTTTATTTACTTATTTTTATGTCATTTTCACTCTATTTACTTGTTCATACTGGATTAATGTTTGATTTCATGTTTTTTAGTTGTTGTTTATTTCATTTAAAATTATGATTTGTGAGTAGTTATTTTGATTGGGAGGGGATGAAGCCATTAATGATATCATGAGCCTTTGGGTAATATTTGGGGTTATTTTGGAAAATGAATTCAAATGAACAATAGGAGATTTATTATTGTTGGTTTCTTTGGTTGGCCTCCTTAGAAACTTAATTATTAGTCACTTCAATGAAGCATTGGAAGATGAAATTGAAGAGTTGACTCCCTACATGTTCACTTAGCTAAACTTGCATGAAAATAGGGGTTTTAGCTAAGGGGTTTAATTAGTCATCTTGTTATTCATGTTCTTGAGTTAAAATTTGTTGCATGAAAATAGGACATAATCTCCAATTTAAGTAACCCTCTTTATAAAGATGACCCCTTTAATTCATTCTCTTTAGACTACCCCCTTATTTGCTTAATTGGTTTCATGATTGAAATAATTGGTGAAATCCCCTACTCTAGTTCCTTTTATTTAATAGTTTCTAGTTGGTAATTGACAAATCTCATATAACTATATATTCATCATAACTTATTATAATTAATATTTTCGGTAAATTACCCTTAGTCCTTGTGCAAGAATGACCCTTGCTTGCCATTATACTTAGGTTAGTGGTTAGTTAGGTAGTTTGATTTACACTAGAGGAAAAAAGCCCAAGGGTTGCGGTCAAAAGTGGTCGGGCCCAAGGGCTACATTTTTTGACCGCAGCCCTTGGCATTTAGGAAGGGTTGTGGTTGTTAACCACAGCCCTTAGCGCGTTAAGGGTTGCGGTCAGGGCAAAAATCGCAACCCTTGGTGGGTTAAGGGCTGCGGTTAAGGGGAAAAACCGCAATCCTTGCTGAGTTAAGGGATGCGGGTTTGGCCCTTAACCGCAGCCCTTAACCCACCAAGGGCTGCGGTTTTTGCCCTTAACTGCAGCCTTTAACCCACCAAGGGCTGCGGTTTTTGCCCTTAACCGCAGCCCTTGTGACCCAAAAAGAAAATAAAAATGATTTTTTTTTTTTTGCATTTTTTAGTTCTAAATGATCCAAAAACAGTTATATATATATATATATAAGTATCACTTTTCATTGCACTTCATGTTATTCATAGAAATATAAAGAAAATATTGACTGAGTTACATTTTAGTGTCAAAACTAGTGTAACAAAAGATAGAGAGTTCCTCCACTTGTAATCTTCAAATTAATACCACTCATTTGTGTGCTTTGATGGCAATGTAGATGAGGAATTTGTTTTGGATTCAGCAGTGGTGAACCAAGACTGAGATCAGAGGGTGATGCAGGATATAGCTCTTCGATTTCACTATAGTACTCTTCACAATAATTGTTTCCTTCCCATCCTCTATCCATACTCCATAAATTGGTCGGAAGGAATATATAATAAGTATCTTAACAACAAAGAATTTAGTTTATAAATCACATACCTGGTTGAAATCCCCAGTATGGTAGAGCCCTACAGCTAAAAGACTATGCTCCGGCGGTCATGCGATGATAAGGACCACAAACTGAAACAAGCTTGGATAGTGCCTGCACATTTCGCAAGCATCAGGTTTAGTTGAAGATTTTTCTTGATTAAATTTGCATGAGAAGAAAGAAAATGCTGAAAATATTTGTCCCGTAATTAACAGCATCTTCCAATTTGCCTTTGTCCAAGGAAGTTTTCGATGACTCTAACAATGTACGTCCATCAGCAGAAGAACAAGCAACATGCTGCAGAAACGAATTGATATGTAAATGCCACTAAAGAATATCTATAGAATCTTGAACACTTATTGCGCCTCCTTTGTACCTTATATATTGGAATCATAATGCTAGGTTCCAGCACGCTATTCTTAGCAATTAGCAGATGCTTCAGAGCTTCGTGATAAAAACAGTCATAAGAGATGAAGAGTATCTATAGCATCTTTTAATACATTCATATTCTCCAACTTGTTGGTATTGCTCAAATAAAGTTTAATGCTTAAGCTAATATAAAGAATAAAGACTTATTCAAACAAGAGCAAAAATTAAAGTTGATATGTGCAATGTATAAATAAATCCATAATGTGGCAACCCTGAATATTAGTTATTAGCAGCAAAGTACGTCGTATCTCAATCAAAGGTGCACGTGCAATTTCATGATTACCAAATTAAGAGAATTGTAAATTCAACTTATACTTCTACTAACTTTGCCAAGCTATTGACAATGGCACAGGCATTGGGAAATTTTGGCTTGTGATTGAAGTATAGGGAGACCAAAAAGGAGATATTCCATATGCAGGGTGCATAGCTGCCGTAAAATTAACACTAAATTTTAAAGGGATATTATCTCATATGATCCTGACATATATTCCTAATTGTTATTATAAGTTATAATATTTTGGAAAGAAGGTAAGAATTGTGAGAATTTGTGTTATAACTTATAACAACGTAATTCCAGTTAGAAATATAAAATGTGAGTTTCTCGTTAAGGTCCAAGTTGATTGGTCACATAAATTAAAAACTTGTTCCTCTAAAAAAAATACTTATTATATATAGGTCATTTTCCCAAATAACCCTGACATTTTCACCCCTATCGCGGATAACCCTGAACTTGTGTTTTGTCATTCAACTTGACGGAATAACTGACGGCGTTAATTATTTTGACATTTATAATTTAAACCCTATTTTTTGAAAAGAAATAAATAATAATTTGTGTTCTTCATCCTCTTTCTCCTGTTCTTCATCCCCCTACCTTGTTAATCATCCTCTACTCATCCTCATCAATGGCTACCTCGGCCCTCACAGTCCTCCCAATCTTCACCCTACACGGCTACACCCCCTCTCTCTCTCGATCTTCAATTCCCTGTCATGTTTTCGTCTCTTCTTACCCGTCGCGACGACAACTTTTGGTTTCAAGCAAATTAAGGGGCGACGACATGGTTCACTGCTCGTGTTCTATTCCCCTAAAACGGCAATGGCCCACCACTTTCAATTGTTTTGTTCTTTTAGAAAAAATAGGTTTTAAATTATAAATGTCAAAATAGTTAACGCCGTCAGTCATTCAGTCAAGTTTAATGACAAAATACAAGTTCAGGGTTATCCGCGGTAGGGGTGAAAATGTCAGGGTTATTTGGGAAAATGGATTATATGTCAGGGTCATCTGAGATAATATCCCAATTTTAAAACATTTGAAACCTAAACATAACCAAGTTCAAGCAATCACACAAGCAAACCCTATAATCCCTGAGATCCTGTAGTCAATAATGGCAAAATGTGCATGTAGCAACTTAGCTAATTCACCATGAGTATTGAACAGTTTATGACAGCTAATTTTATACAATTGTTGGTGAGTGTAGTGACTCATTCTAGTGATAATGATGAAAGATGTTTTCGTTATTAAGAAGATGATTTAGTATAGTTTTGAAGAATAACAATGTTAGCAATAATCTAATTACAATGTTTGGGAAAAACAAAAGCAATAGCAGTATGGCTAATACAAAGAAACATACATTGACGACCAAGTGGTAAGGGAGAAAGAAGGTATGATGGTCCAACAGCTAATTTGCCATATTGATTCTTTGCATGAAAATGGTGATTCAGCTGGTGCAAGTGAGGCAGGCCTTCTAAATAGTATGAAGATTATTAGCACAAACTTCATAGGCAATAAAGTCACTCCCAAATCAGCACCTGATGATGGCAGCAAAAGAGTATCGCATTGAATTATACATATGGAGGAAAAAAGGCCAAGGGTTTCATTGAATTATACGTATAAAGTCAATCCCAATAGAATATTTGCATAAAATTTAACACATCCACAAGCAAATTAGCACAAAATTTAACACATCCACAAAAACACCTTCTTTTTTTAATCATCACTCATCAGCACCATAATACAAAAATTCATTCTGCATACTAATCAGCTTTCTGCCTTCTCCTATGAGAGCTAGCTCAATCAAACTTTCCTCACATTGAGGATCCCACATCAAAATCACATGGAAACACTATTTATTTTCCCATCAAAACCAACATTAGAAGTTCAAAAAGGCCTCGAATTCTGTCAATGTATCCTCATTTTCCTCCTCTTATTACAAACAACATTCATCCTACGACTACGCTGCTTTTTGGAGGAGATCCAACTCAAGAATTATACGAGCACAATTGAAGGAACATTTTAACATTTTTAGTAATTGGTTTACATGACCCAAACATGTGTGCTAAATTAAAATTTGTTGATCATATAGGAACACTAATATAAATATTAGACAAAATATAAACAGTAATATGAACTTTTTGAGAGTAAAAAGGGAACCATATTATTAAGCTTAGATAAGATATACGGATTTTCACCAGACACCCTTGAGGTTTTATCGTAGTGTGGAATATTAAGGGAATTAGGATATGGGCCAACAAATATCAATAACAAACTAAATTCACCAACTTTAAGAATGAAGCAAGCAATAAAGGCAAAAAACAATTTATCAGTACCAGCACCATGATCCCAAAGGGGGCAACAATGCCCATACTAATTCCTCGAAAAATCATCTTCAACTAAGGGGGAAAGGGGATAAATAAGGTTCATCCTCAAACAATCAACTTCAGATAAAAGGTTCTAATTTCTAAAACATAACTGAAAAAACAAGCAACATAAAATCCTTGTACTTACTTGCATAGTACTTTTCGGTTCACCGAGCATCAATCTTAACATTTCCAATCACTTGACCATAAATCTGCACAATGTTTTGTTCTTTTCACCAAAGCACCTTGAATTAAAACAACAAGGATATATGAGAAGAAAACAACAATCAATCCAAACAAACCCTACTGGAAATAATACTAAAGCACCACCTTCATTGGAATCTCTTACACTCATCAAAGAAAAATGCAAATATCTCATCGCGAATTCGATAGACTAATCTTAAATCAACAATATTGTTATCCATTAGGACAATATTAAAAAAAATAACAAAGAAAACATCTCAAAACGCACCACTAATAATGCAACATTCATAAAATATGATAAACATCAATGCAATCAAATTAAAACCAGATTCAAATTTGAGCTAAATCCCAACTCGACAAGAAACAACAACAAACAATAGTGTCGCATAATTTAAACAAAAGCAAGCTATGAATAAGCATAAAAATGCCTCAGAGATAGTGACAATTTTGAGATATGATCAGCTATTAATCTGAACATGTATATAGTTATAATTACATCATATGCCAACCTCAAATCGAATTATCGAAATTAAATTAATAAGTCTAAATGATAAGAAAATGGACAAAATCCAAAAGCCTCGACTTGAAGTTTGTTTCATGGTATTTAACTACTCAAAGTATATTTATCGCCATCATAGACTAAAGGGTTTCCAAATTTTATCTTTTTTTTTTGGAAAAAAAGAAATTAAAATTCAAAGCCTCAGAATAGCAGAATTGTAACAACAAGGACCTTTTAAGGGGGCCATTCAGTCCCGAAAGATGGTGTTTTTAAACTGATTTCTTCATCGACTTTTTTTGTGACGTTTTTACTGATCGGGATATACAAATATTGAATCTAATTTGCCCCCCCAATTTAATCGTTGTAAATGAGATTTTCGTATAAATCTCCGTCACATGAATAGAAAATAAATAGTATATTTTCAATTTAATAAAAAAAAACAGAAAAAGAAAGGTATAAGATTCAGGAGCAGTGAAAATAGAACTTCACACTTGCGTTACAAGTCAGATCAAGTGTTGGATTATAATATTTCACAGGCTCATCCTCATCAATAATTATAACACCAAAAACTAAAAATCAAACGACATTTAAGAAATAAATATGAAGAAAAAAAGGGTTGTGGAGTGGTGAGAGAATTACTCAGTTCAGCGAGTTACTCGACGACACTGCTCTAGCGAGCGAACGGCCTTGCTAGTACACTACTCCGTGCAGTGGCGTTGGACGAGCAGTGGCGGCGGTGGGCGAGCAGCGAAGGGGGAAGAACAGCAGCACAACGAACATATGAAAGAGAGAGAAGAGCAGCGCCGAGGCTCCGGTGACCCGATGTTCTGTAGGCTCGAAGAGAGAGAGGGAGGCGAGGGTGTGAGCGAGATAGGAGGGAGAGAGAGAGAGAAAGAGGAGGGAAATAGAGAATGAGGGGTTTAATTTTAGCGGAGAATGAGGTTGGGTGAAGTAGGAAAAATTAGGGCGAAAAATTAAGGGCTGCGGTTAGGACCTAAACCGCAGCCCTTTAATGATAAAAGGGCTGCGGTTGTGGGCCTAACCGCAACCCTTAATTGAAGGGCTGTGGTTTTGTATACAACCGCAGCCCGTTTTAAGCAGTATTTGATGATTTTTCCTCTAGTGTTAGGGGATTTGTTTAACGACGCAAAAGACCTAGTATCATCACTCAGTTTCACTCCATAACTCCATTAAAAGCCAATGTAGTCTAGGTTCATCAAGTTTTCCTCCATCTAGTATTCTTAAAATAATCTAATTCCATTCATGTTAGGTGTATTAACCCTATCTAAGGCGTCCAACCAAGAAACGTAGAGTCACTAGAATTCCTACTATCTTAGGAGTCCACAATCCATAGAAATCTATGCATAATAGGAATCTAAGTCTATTAGAATCCGCAATCTTAGAAGTCTAGGTCCGCTAGAGTTCCATGTATAATAGGAGTCTAGAATCCCTATAAGTTCGTGCATGATAGGAGTCTAAGTTAATTAAAACTCTGTCCATTCTAGAAGTCTAAGTCCACTAGAGTCTCATACATATTAAGAGTCCAGCATCCTTAGAGGTCTATTATCAATTCTAAAATTTTGAAGTAGTTAGAAGTCTATCGCATTTAGGATCTAAAGTCCATAGAATCCCATATCCATTAGGACTGCATTTATATTTGAGTCCATTGGCATTGCATAATTCATCATTCATAGAATCCATGCATAACGAAAGTCTCTAAACATTTAGGGAGTGTTTGGTTCATATGATTGTGGTATGAGGTATGGGTTTAGAATAAGCAAAACCCATACCTAGTATTATTTGTTTAATAAATTGATAGATTTAAAATCCATAAGGTACAGGGTTTAGAAACCTAAGGGGGGGAGGTGGGTATGGCTCATACAATACATTTAGGCATCAAATAAAAGAAAAAAAATTCATTCCAAAATAAAACCAACACACATGGTATTAGGTTTCAAGTTCTAAGCCTATGCCACCTTGATTTCATTATTGATTCTAAACCCATACTACTATATGAACCAAACGCCCCCTTAGGAGTCTCATTCCATAACATGCATTTCGTATTTAACAGTCCCGATCTACAAGCGATCTAATTCCCTTTTTTGGGATATGTATGCAACCTTTATAGGTTCGAAAGCATAGGTAGAGTCATGCATAAAGTCTACTTGCATTCATTTAAAAAAATAAAAAAAAAGTCATAAAAAAATCATTTATGCATCCTAGGGGTAGTTTAGTCTTTCATTGCATCCCAAAAAAAACATCATGCATGTATTCATGTAGGAATAAGTTTTCTTCTTCTAGAAGCTTAAACTTTGTGAAATGTACATTCCATTATCTCTTCAATCCATTCCATCCTTGATCCCTAATTTCCCATGTGATGATCCATTGTAGATAGTATACAATCTGATTCAAGATGTCGAGCACCTTTCAAAAAGAAATCGACGAGATTAAGAGCAGGTTAGTTGATCTCATAGTTCTAGATGAATCAAAATTTTGATGCAATAAAAACTGACCAACAAAGGATCAATGAGCTACATAATATCTAACAACACACTTTATGCTTAAGGGGGTGTAACTCGTATCCATTGATAAAATCAAACAATATCGAGCAACCTTCTATCAATAAAAATCTTAAAGATATCCTTATTTTTTTTACATGTGACATTATTTTTTAGGTTAATTTAGCCTCAAAATAACTTCGGGCTGCAATTTGATTTTTTTTTGTTTATTTAACGCTGCAATTGACAAAGTTGAAATGAAAGGGTTGCATTAAATAACCACTTTAAAAGGTTGCATTTGGCAAAAGATCCTTTTAGTTTGTTATCTAGTGCAATTACGATGTTAGAATATAGGATTGTCAATTTCTAACCCTATATTGGAGGTAGTAGTAACACTAGAATAATAATATGCTCTTTAACATAGTGAACTAACAGTATGATGAGAAAAGTCTTGCTTCCTAAGTCTAGGTTGATTAGAGGAATTTGTAGTTTAGCAAAATTGATGAATAGTATTATTGATTTTGCTTTGGTCAGGAGTTCAAAGAGATGAATCATTGTTAGAAGAAGTATCCTTTGGGTTATTTTGTTGCTATTTGAGTTTACTTCTCAAATATATGTTGCTTGAGAGCCTAGCTCCTAGCTATTTCTTGAGTTATGTATCATGTGAATAGTGGTGGACAAGTTGAGTGAGTTTTGAAGACAATTCAAAGTCTTTCATCACCAATTTGTTCATGAAACTGAAGACATTTGAAGCTTAATTGTAATTATTTCGATTAGTTTATCTTTGAATATGAATGTACAATTGGTTGGAATCATCACTTATAGCTTTAGTTATTTAATGTTTGATTGTTTTATATCATTGCTAGGTTTGTGATTGGTACTACTTGTTCGCTTATTGCTTTGTTTTCTGAAAACCTTTTGAAATGTGCAGCTATTTAGTTAAAATCGATATAGAGGATGAATATCAATCAATAATTTGTTGGTAATTTGTAAAATATGTCAAAGCTAATTACATTGACATATGTACTCGAAAAATCCATTTTGTCATCTAAAACTCACATGCACTTGACATTTGCTCTTTTGTTTGTTATAATTCTCCTTTTGAACTTAAATTTACTACATATTTCTTTCTCTTAATTTGTTCATTAGTCACGTTATATTTCTTTTTTCAACTTAAATTTACATGGTTGCTAAATGCAACCCCGACTTACTGAACGTAACCTCTCTAAATATCTAATGCCCCTTAATTCCTTTCTTCCCCCTAGCCCCTTCTCCTCTTCCCCATTTCCTACCCCCAATTCATACATCAAGGCGGCTCTTATATGGGAAAGAGACTCTTATTACTGAGGTGAATTCAGAAGATGGGTAAATGAAGTTTTGTGCGTGATAGTTCAATCACTTATAATTTATTTACTTCAATTTTCTGATTTGATTATTTTAAGAGAATGGTTTGCGATTCCTTAAAAAAAAAAGAGATCGATTTGCGATCTTACTTATGAAGGGAAAATTGCATTATGTTAATTTGTATAATTTACCCAATAAAGTTTGAATTTGCAATGATCGATAATGTGGGAATTAAATATTTTCAATTTCATGCAATCTACACAAAATATTCTTGATAAGTGCATATTCTAACATCATTTAGTTGCATATTAGGGTGCATTTTCATGTAGCATTAGAGCATTTACATTGCATTTATGCATATTTAGGTCCCTTTTTATAAGCTACGATGCTTTCACGGGGTGTTTGGTCTTTTGATGTAATCTCAGGTACTTTGGACTCCTATTTGAGGATATGATGATTACGACACTTGGATGACCTTCAAAACGATATATCATGAGATAGTTTGTTTTATTTAGTTTTTATTTTTGGTGAGACTAGACTGTATATATTTTTTTTTTCCTTTCTTTTGTGAATATATTTTTTTTTCTCTTTTTTCGTATCATGGAGTCATTTTATTATTTTGACGGGGATAATTCTTCTGATAGGAAACATAGTCATAATTCTTGTGGTTCTCATGTTTCTAGTTTAGATGCATCATATCAAAATTCTCCCAATTTTTGCATCAGTTCTTATGAATTACCATATATGTTCCGTGAACCCCAAATTCATGCTAGTAATTCTAGAGCAATTTTTTCTTTTCCTCAATATGAGAATGAAGTGTTTTGGACATACTATCATAGACTTGGTGATTTTATTGGTCCTAATCATGGAATTGAATTATGGGATATGTGATGGTGGTAGAATCTATGGCCCTGTTCTTTTGGACTTATTTTCAGCAAAAATAAGTAAAAATAAGTTAAGTTCAGCAAAAATAAGTTCAGTTCAGCAAAAATAAGTAAAAATAAGTTCAGTTCAGCAAAAATAAGTAAAAATAAGTTCAGTTCAGCAAAAATAAGTAAAAATAAGTTCAGTATTACTATAATGTTGTAATTATTATTTTTGTTTTCAATATTACTATTAATATTGTTATTATCATTAATATTATAATTATAATAACGATGAATTTATAATTTTTTTTTATAATTATAATAACGATGAATTTGTAATATTATTATTATTTATTTATTATTTATTATTTATTATTTATTATTTATTATTATTATTATTTATTATTATTATTTATTATTTATTATTTATTAGTTAATTATTCTTATTTATTATTTAATATTATTTATTATATATTATTTATTATTTATTTTAATAATTATTATTTATTATTTAATATTTATTATTATTATTATTATTATTATTATTATTAATTATTTATTATTTATTATTATTATTTATTATTATTATTACTTATTATTATTATGATTATTATTATTTATTATTTATTTTTATTATTTATTATTTATTATTTATTATTTATTATTTATTATTATTATTATTTATTATTATAATTTATTATTAATTATTATTATTATTATTATTAATTATTTATTATTATTATTAGTTATTAGTTATTATTTATTTTTATTATTATTTATTATTTATTATTTATTATTATTATTATTATTTATTATTTATTATTATTATATTATTTATTATTATTATTATTATTTATTATTTATTATTATTATTATTGTTTATTATTATTTATTATTATTTATTATTATTTATTATTATTATATTATTATTATATTATTATTATATTATTATTTATTATTATTATTTATTATTTATTTATTTATTTTTATTATTATAATTATTTATTATTTATTATTATTATTTATTATTTATTATTTATTATTTATTATTATTATTATTATTTATTATTATTATTTATTGTTATTATTACTATTGTTATTATTATTATTATTATTATTTATTATTAGTTATTTGTTATTATTTATTATTATTATTTATTATTATATTATTATTTACTATTATTATTATTATTTATTATTTATTATTATTATTATTTATTATATTATTTATTATTTATTATTTATTATTTATTATTTATTATTTATTATTTATTATTTATTATTTATTATTTATTATTTATTATTTATTATTTATTATTTATTATTTATTATTTATTATTTATTATTTATTATTTATTATTTATTATTTATTATTTATTATTTATTATTTATTATTTATTATTTATTATTTATTATTTATTATTTATTATTTATTATTTATTATTTATTATTTATTATTTATTATTTATTATTTATTATTTATTATTTATTATTTATTATTTATTATTTATTATTTATTATTTATTATTTATTATTATTTATTTATTTATTATTATTATTTAGCAAAAATAAGTTCAGTTCAGCAAAAATAAACTTAGTTCAGCAAAAATAAGTTCAGTTCAGCAAAAATACGTAAAAATAAGTTCAGTTCAGCAAAAATAAGTAAAAATAAGTTCAGTTCAGCAAAAATAAGTTCAGTTCAGCAAAAATAAAATAAGTTCAAAAGAACAGGGCCTATGTCTAATGGAGGTTCTATATTCCAATCTCCTGATTACTGTTGGGATTTAATTGAGTGGTTGGCTAGAGATACTTATGAGTGGGAGATGTCTTTATCAGCTAGACTAATTCCTTCACCTCCAACTTATATTACACCACCTCCTTATTGTTCTAATTGCCACTTTACTTCTCATGATATTTTGTCTTGTGATGTGATTTTAGTGAATGATTTCACCCCCTCACCCCAATATGAATTTGATTATTATACTCAAAATTCTCATCCCCAACCGTATATTTATGATGATGATGATGTGGGTTGGATAGAAAATGAGTGTTATGGGATTGATGTTCAAAGTATAGGAAAAATCAATGTGATGGATATTTTAAAGGAGGAAGAACCCTTGGTTGAAAAACCTTTCTTGGAGAAGTTTATAGATGAGAGTGATGTGATTCATGAGTCTTTATCGGTTCCACCTACTGTTTTTGAGTCTCATGTTCCTTTCTCTCAAAAACTTGACCTCCTTCCTTCTTTCCCTATATTATATCCTCCATCATTCCTTATTTCTCCCGCTTTGAATGACTTCTATGATCATGTAATTAATGTACATTCGGCTTCTTCCCAACCCGTTGGGTCATGTAAAAAGTTTAATAATTTTTCCTTTTCTTCCTTCTCTTGTGGATATAACTTTTTCTTTGATTTTCCTTTTTGCAGGTCTTGTAGAGAATTAGAACTAATTTATTTTACATTTTATTTTGTATATTATTTGTTTTTTTGTGAGATGCATGCAGATGCATTTGACAAACTACTAAGGGCTTTGATGAGCTATTCATGGGGGGCAGCACAAGTTTTCTAACCCTATTTTTTTTTTCTTTTTACTTTTAGATTTAGGACATTATAATTTTTCATTGAATTACTAACTTCTCGTTTTTGTGCAATTTGTGATCCAGAGGTTGAGTTCCTAATTTCATTCATTGAGATTAACTCCTAGGTACTCGATCTTATGATGGCTGAGGAGGTTCAACTCTGGGTTTTCACTCACAACACTTTTGGTATACTCTTTCCTTTCCCCCTGTTCAAGTTTTTGAGAGTTATATCTCTTTTTTGCCATTTATTTTTGGTTCAACTTGATTGTGTGATTGAGGAAGTTGATCCTGTTATGTAGTTGTGGATATTTCTCTTTCCCTTCTCCTCCCTATATTTCTTTGTCACATTGAGGACAATGTGTTATTTAGCTTGGGGGAGGATTCACTTTTTGGGTCATAACTTTGCACATATTTTCGTTTAGGTTCATTATATATTTTATTTCTTCTGCATATTTGCATTTTTGGCTTCTGAAAACCTTCACGAGACCTTACTCGTCCACTAGGGCAGCCTAGGGGTTTAAAGGGCTTGTTGCACATGCTAAGTGCAATCGTGATTCCTACGAAAGTGAGTTAGGATTTATTGCTTTCTTAGTATTAGGATCATTTTAGTTTAGTTTTGCATTTTTGTTGCATTCATACAGGAAATATATGTTTTAATTCATGACATTGATAACTCGTGAGATTTGGGCATATCTTGGATATTGTAATTAAATTTTATAAGATTGAGTTAGTCTTCATTGACCGCCTCGTGGTATGATTGTTTTGCAACTTGAATGGATTTGTGGTAAGATTGGTTGACATTCCCCAAGAAAGACTTGATTTTACTGAGTAAGCATAAGCCTAGTGAGGATTTTTCAAGCCTTATAGACTGACACATCTACATCAGTCTTCTATTTTTTGTTGTGTGATAGTTCCTCATGAAGTGTGATTCTTGAACTTGCCTTGGCACTCTTTGAGACTTATGTGGCATATGCATTTGTTGATATGATTGAGGCGTTCTTTTCATTGTTTTGAGCCCTCAGACATTTTTCTTTTCATATATATTAATCCCTTTAATTAACCCATGTTGAGCTTATGATATCCCATTCTCTTGATCAACCAACATTACAAGCCTCTAGCCTTTTATGATTTATCTACCAAAGCCTTGCTAAGTGGAGTAGCATTAAAGTTCATGTTTTGAGCTTGTGTTTGTGGTTTTTTTGGTAATTATTGGAAGAAAATATGTTGAAAGAAAAAAATGCTTAAAATTATAGTGTGAAAGTGCAAAATGAAAAGAATGATGAAAAAGTTGCGAAGAATAATTCTGAAAAATTGAAAAAAAAAAAAAAATTGAATAAAAGGTGAAATAATGTTTGTTGGAGTTGATAAGGTTGGGTATTATCTTGATTTATTGGCAATGTATTGTTGAACTTCTAGTAGAAGTTTTTGTGGCATTTGCATCTAATGGCCATAGATGTTCCAGTGTTATTTTCTCCACTAGTTGGCTTTTAGCACCACATTCCCAAATATTTTCCTACCCTTACCTTAGCCACACTACAACCCTTTGTAAGTCCTCATGATCTACATGCATGTTTTCGCCAGTTTTAAGTGGATAATGAGACGATAGTCAAGTTTAAAGAAAAATATTTCATTTGAGTCAACTTGGTATATGTTTGAGTGAAAAAATCATTACCTATAAACACATGAGAGAAAATGTGCTCGACTAAAGTGAGGTTCATCGAGTTTAATTGAGTCTTGCTTGGGGGAAGGTTTGTGGTTTGCCATGGTGAGTCAAGTTGCGATTACATTAATTTATATGAGGTGTGATTTGTGGTCTATCTTAGTCTAATATTATAATTATAATATCTTTCATATGCCCGAATTTCATGTCTTGGAGATTGAATGGTCGAACGTATAAGTCTTTTACAAAGCTCATTTTACTCTTCCCTTGAATTTCTAGTTTGGATTGCTTGAGTACAAGCAATAGTTTAGCTTGGGGGAGTTTGATAAGTGCATATTCTAACATCACTTAGTTGCATATTAGGGTGTATTTTCATGTAGCATTAGAGCATTTACATTGCATTTATGCATATTTAGGTCCCTTTTTATAAGCTACGATGCTTTCACGGGGTGTTTGGTCTTTTGATGTAATCTCAGGTACTTTGGACTCCTATTTGAGGATATGATGATTAAGGCACTTGGATGACCTTCAAAACAATATATCATGTACCCAAAACGGATTGGAAGTGAAGAAGATACACACGACTTTGTGTACTTGTGCGAAATATGACACCTCTGCACCATTTTACCCATAACTTTTGACACAAAAACTATAATAAGGTAATTCTAACTGGATGGGAATCTAGACTTCAAGAGCTTTCCAACGATATATTACATGTGCAAAACAAAGCTTTGGATCAAAAGTAATAGCTGTTCAAAGTTGAGCTGAAGCCACTACCTCGCCCGCACGTCCGTGCGGATTTATGCTCGACCGTGCAACCTGCAATCAAAAGCCACGAATGGTTCTGCCTTGCTCGCACGACCTAGCGAGATTTCGCTCGACCGTGCACGACCCTGCACGCCCGTGCGCGTAGTTGCTTACCCGTGCAACCTGCTGTAATGTCGTATCTTCCGCGTGACCTAACTTATGTCGGTTTATATTAATCTTAGCTTATAAATAGGACTTTAAACATTATTTTGAGCAGCTTAGATATTATATCATCATTATTATTTTATACCTAGGGTTTTTAGAGAGAGAAGTTAGAGAGAGAAACTTGTAGATCTTCATAGTTCTTCAAGACTCCACGCCTTTCTTCCATTAATTCAAGTATCTCTTTTCTTCTTCTCTTCTCCTTGTTTTCTATTATAATATTTTATTATTCTTCTATATATTTATTTATTTCACTTATGCTTTCATAGTTTTATAATCTATGGTTAAGTTGAACCCTAGTATGATTTAATACATGATTATTTATTTACATTCTCAAACTAATTGCTTAATTGTTCTTGCTTAATTGATTGTGCATATTCCAATACTAGATTAGGGATAACTAGTATTGTTATGATTCCATTGTCTTGATCACAACGGGAGTTGGGTTTTGATAGATTTGAATATTTCAATTAAGGACATGAAGTTCTCCACGGGAGTAGGTAGAATGGATTGTTAGGAAGTTAGAGTGTCGCGTTTAATGTCTTTAATTTGTATGATTCCACGGGAGTAGGCTTGAGTGCATATTAGGGAAGTCATAGATACTCGGGAGAGGTTTATGGTATTTTATAGGGTGTACTTTTCCTTGTGATCATTTAATCAATTAGTTTGGGGTAGGAAGTATTATTGTATTAATTCATGCTAGTGGGGATACTTAACTCTAGAGTCTTTTATTTTGATATTGATTAGTATAGTTTATTCCACCATCATTGATATTAATCTCCTTTAGTTTTACCATTGTTTAAGAACTAATCATATAACAACTTTCTCTCTGTGGGATCGACCCTGACTTACCCTACTACATACTTAGGAGGATTAGTTAGGTTATTTATTTTTGTTAGGTGCGCGACACGCCTATCAATTCTCTACTGTTTCGGGTAGAATAGAATAAATATTTGTTCCTATTTAATTCAATTTGCACAAAATAGTTGCAACAACTTCATGTAGATTGCACCAAATAAAGCATATTAATTCATACAAATTGCATGATATGGAAAAATTCCTGAAATAAATGTTTATTACACTTGACATATGATTCGAGTTCATGTGGGGTAAAATTATTGTCCATTCAAGATAAGGTATGGTTTTACTCATCAATTGATTAGTAACTTTAGAAAAAAAAACACAAGTTCTTTCAATTATATTTTCCTCTAGAGAGAGGAGAAGGAGGAGAGGGGTTTTTTTTAAGAGAAGGTAAAAATAAGGGTTTAGGGGCTATGTTAAGTGAATAGAGCTTACTTTTAGCAATCTTCTAAATTTATATATATATATATATATATATATATATATATATATATATATATATATATATATATATATATATATATATATATATATATATATATATATATATATATATATATATATAATATGTGCGTGACCAAATAGATTGAAGGAGGTTTTGAGAATATTATTAATTATGAAGCAATATTTATAGTACAAGACTAAACCTAATTTAGATAAAATTAGGAAAAAATATCCTAAACTAAATATAATACAAAAAATTATTATCTCTAAATAAATACTTCTAGATATCTCTAGATAAACACTTCTAGATAGATAGATTTAGTAAATACTCGTAAATTTATCCTAACACCCTCCTATGATCGTAGTGGTGGCAATATGCAAGTTAGGATTGGAGATAAAGAAAATAAAAAAATATATTATTAGTAAGAGTTGCAGATCAATCGGATGAACTGAAACTTGTCTTTATTGAAGTCGATCTACAAACTAGTAATGCCGGCTTCGTAAATTTGTAAAGTTTTTCTAGAGAAAAATCAGGCTCACATTGGGTAACGATTTTTCTGGAGCTAAATCAGGCTCACATCATGTAATGGTTTTTCTTAATCAAAACCAAGCGCACATCATATTAAATCCTTGTCTCATGGCACAAGAAGAGCCAACAAACCCTGTCTCACGACACAGGGATAGCCAAATTTTTGGTGGAGGAAGTTTATGGTTGAAGAACCGAGTAAGTTAGGTTCTTTCAATTGTGGAGAGATTTTATGGTTGAAAAATCAAGTAAGTTAGGTTCGTTCATTAGTGGAAGAATTTTATGTTTGAGCAACCAAGTAAATTAGGTTCGTTCTTATATTAGTGGAAGGATTTTATGGTTGAAGAACCAAGTAAGTTACCTTCTTAATTGATGGAGGGATTTTATGGTAAAAGAACCAAGTAAGTTAGGTTTGTTCTTAATTGGTTGAGGGAGTTTATGGTTAACAACCAAGTAAGTGAGGTTCTTGATAACACTAACTAAACACCAATAACCATTAGAAGTCAACATGTGAAAATTCATAAAAAAATAAGTTATAGCAACAAAAGGCGACATTGGAGCCTTAAAAAATGAAGAAACACAAGCCACAAAAGTCATCGGTAGAAGATACAAAACACTCTTCAAATAAGAAACCAAGATTTATCGACAGACAACCAAAGCACAACAACCAAGGCAAAATAATAAAGAACTGCGGCGGCGGAGCAGTGGCGGATCCAGGTTTTCACCCACGTGGGTTCGGAATCAATGAGTCATTAAACAAAAGAGAGATCAAATTAAATTGATTAAAAAAGGATTAAAAAAGAATCAATGAGTAAGGTATTACAACCGATAACTACGGGAATAAGTTCTTAGATTACATGAAAAAAAAAACTAAAAAAACCATGCTACGAGTTTTCATACTTTGAAAGCGTTTTAAATACATTATCATCGCTAACTAAAGCAAAAAGATTTCTCTTAAGAAATGTGACTAAACTATACATGATCGTCGCAATTAAGACAAGCAATACTACCTACCAACTAATATTCATTCATTCTCCCAAACCCAATTAATCTCAATTCTCGATAGCAATTCAATAATTTCAATTTATTCAAGCATTATAAAATCTAATTTTTAATTAATCCAAGCATTACAAAAATGATAAATATTGTAATTTTCTTTCAAAAAAAATAATAAATATTGTAACCATTTAATGTACAGCTAGCATATCTCAACGCTAGGTAACTGTATATTTGATAGCCTAGTATTAATGTATGATGCTACAGCATCAGTTTAGCATTATAGGAGTATATATTGACAGGCCAGAAAAAAAAGAAAGGAATAAAACGTTGGGATTTGGGAGCATCCTCGAACCCGCATACAGGAGACACGCATAAACACTCACACGCAAACCACTGAGCCAACGTTTGTGTAACTCAACTCTGGCGTGCGTTTTTTCCAGATTTTTTTTATTTTCAAAATTTCGTAGGTTCAGCTGAACCCACACTAGATCCGCCCCTGGACAGCGGAAACACGAGTAGTGAAAGAGAGATTGCAATTTGCAAGAAGGAAATCCAATCCCAAATATTTTCGATCTCAGTGTAGTTTATCTTTTTTATTTTATCTTGGCCCCCAAGAAATAATCTCTAATCACTTTAACATTATTTTCGAGTTTTTGCCCAAAATCTTAACTTGCCTTTAATACCATGACAAAATAGATTGAATGGAAAAAGGTTGAGAATATTATCAATCATGGAACAATATTTATTGTACAAGACTAAACCTAATTTAGATAAAATAAGGAAACATATCCTAAACTAAATATAATACAAAGAAATATTATCTCTAAATAAATACTTCTAGATATCTCGAGATAAACACTTCTAGATAGATAGATACGAACTAAACCTAAATCTATCCTAACGATATGTGTTTGGTTTCCATGAGGTTAAGTTGGGGGATATCTTGCATTTAATCTCTATCTACTTTTACTATCTGTTTGTTCTGTGTTAGCTTTTGCTACCACCAATGGTGCTATCGCGCTAACTGGTGCATGCTCCTGCGCTAATTGCTGAATGTTAGTTGGATATTAGTGGCTATTGACACTTCGTTGTTGTGTGGCTTTTGCAGTTGGTAGGATTTAATTTGTTTTGTGGTAGCCACTCTATTATTGTTGCATTGTTGTTGCCATGAGCGTACTTGTAGTATTTTTGCTAGCCAAAATGATAATTTCACCAATTCTTCTACGAACTACTTGCTGTTTTGAGCTTTTGTTTATAGCATCCTATTTGGAAGCAAATTTACCATTTTAAATTGGATTAATGTTATCCTTTTCTCTATTTTATGAAAATTTTTCTTACTGCTTTAATTATTTTATCTATTCGAGTAATATTCTTATTTTTTTAAGTGTACAGGTACAAAATTAACGGATGAACCTAATACATTAGATAAGGAAGCATTTGTTTGATCTTTAGATTGAATGACATATTTTGTGTGTGGAGCTTAATTTTCTTACAAGTGCATACTTTTTGATCATCAATATATAAATCGTAAATCTTTAAATTTATATAGCCGTATTAGAAGCAATATTAGAAGTATAAATGGTATTTCAGTTCATGACATGATGTAAACTTCATTTTGTAAATTGGTCATAAAGATCAAACAATACTTTATCTTCGAAGTATAGAGTTTATTTAATCATCCTTATGGTTGTTACTATGATTTATTACAATAATAATAAATTAAGCAATTACATAATAATGTAATGTAATCGACAAATGAATGGTGTATTGCGGTAGGCCTAATACTACCTTCGTTCCATGCATTTTTATCTAAACTCTTGTTCTTTTCGGGTCGTTTCTTTTTAGTAGTTACACTGTTACTTTATCTATATAAGGTAAAATGTACAATCAATATTCTCCACTTTTGTCCCTCCATGTAGTCGCTCACCAAATAAATTAACCCACAAAACCCGCTCCCCCACGTACCCCATTTTTCTGTATCCTCTATTTTTTGTTTACTTTTGGTACTTCTTACTCTCACCTTTTAGAATTCCTCTCCTCTCTCTCCTACTTTTTCGCTTTTTCCTTGATTATACCCAAAGCAAACCGTGTAGATTAAATAGGAATGGATGTAGTATGTACTAGCTAGCTAGCTATTAAATTTCATCTAGTGCAACAGTCAATGGGAAAACCAAAGAAGTGTTGCATTAGGTCTAACAGTGTATTATATGACACCAAATGCAATAGTTCCCGTTGTCGTCAAACATGTGTTGCATTAGCTCCAAGTTCACGCCGGAACAGATCAAATGCAAGAGTTCCGCAAGTTTTAGATCCACCGTTGCAATAGAACCCTTCAACTGTTGCAATAAGCCTAGCGGTTGGAGGACCGCTGCAATAGGCCTATAGCAACAGATTTAAGCCCTACTGCAACGGTTTTGGGGTGTTGCCATAGATAGTTTATGTAGTAGGAGAGAAATAAAATAGAATTCTACCTAGTGAATTCAACCAAAATAAGTCAAATTACAGAATTTTTGATGAACAATCTTATTGAATTTGTGAAAAAAATTGTTGAATTTGACTTTGAGGCTTTCATGCAGTCTACTTTTGGAGAGATATTGGGTATTCTTGAGAAGAGACATGTCTAAAAGAATATTTAGAACAACGCTTTAGATATTAGAACGTGCTATAAAACTTTTAGAACATCCAAATCAATTCTCACATATCAAGTATTCTCACATATATGTCTATTATATGAGTGAAGGAGGGAGGAAGATGGTGTCCCCCTTACAAAAAGTCTGATATACCCTTAATGAATTTAAATTGCCATATATATTAAATAATTATTTCTTCTTCCTACTTGCTACATATATTGAACAAGTTAACAATGGAATTGAATTTGAAATTTCAATTAAATATTAAATTAAGGAGAATAATTTCCTCTTCTTACATATGTATGAAAAACTCTGATAAAAAAACTTGAATTTCATATTAATAATAATTCGGATAATATTTTAAAACCTAAATGTTGATTATTATTCGGTAATCTCTATTATATATAAAAAACTCTTTTCCACTTTATGAATATTCAACGATTGAACCTAATACATAAAATTCTTCCACTTTATTTGAACACAACCTTTCTTCTGCTTTATATTTCATTCTTTCAATACTATAATTGAATAATGATGAACAAATAACTAAAAAAACCAACGAAATATTGATTTAAGAAAAAAACATATTAAAAAATTTAAAAATAATTATGAATATTGTTCGAATCAATTTTTTGTAACACTGATGAATAACTAATAGAGAAAAAAAACGTTAATATGATACGTACGCACATCGTGCAAAAAATGCTAGTGTATATATATATATATATATATATATATATATATATATATATATATATATATATATATATATATATATATATATATATATATATAGAGTGCTCTTGCGAGAATACATCCATTATGTGAGAACACCTCCATATGTGAGAGCAGATCTGGACCATTGATTTTTATTCATCTTCTTAACCGCACACCCAACTTGTTTTCATCTTCGCATCTTATCTCTCATTTCTCCCTCCCTCCCACATTTCTCACATTCCAATTCACAAACCCATCGTCTTAAGTTGTTATCCAGTTCACATTCTCTCCTTCTAGATTACTATTTGTGGCTCTCTCTCTCTCTCTCTCTCTCTCTCTCTCTCTCTCTCTCTCTCTTTCCCGAGCTCTCAAAGTTCTCAATTCATTGAACCTGCAACTTTAAAATGAAGGAATAATATGTCCTTAGATATCCCGGCAATTACTAAATATAAATAGGAATAATATTAGGAAGATAATAAAGTTAATTATTTTAGTAATCTTATTTTCTTGCTAGAGAATAAATATGATTAATAGGACAATATTGATTGGGCCTATAACTAAAATAGATTAATCCTATGAGGTCACACATTGTAGCACAAGTTGGACAAAGCAATCCAAATCCATTTAGGATTAGGGTTGGGCCGGTCCAAAGGGGAATAGGAGGAGAATTAGTTCTCCTAAGTAGCCTATGACTCTTCTATTATATATAGGATATAATATTAGGGTTTAGGTAATCAATTCATTAATCAGTTTCTTTTTACAAGAGAGAGAAAGTGAAAACCTAAATCTATTCCCTCTAACCAGCGCCTATACCACCAAAAAGCAAGGGATCTTTTCTCTTCCGTTCTAGCAGACGTTGGTGTTCAACTGGTGCTCGTGGACTGATTAGAGGAGCAACACTTGGGGCTCTCGGATCTTCAAAGCTTGCATACAACAGGGAAATCACGCTACAAAGGTTTGATATTTGATCCCTATTGAATGATTCATATGTTTTGATTATGTTTGCGATCCTATGATAGATGTTAGGAAATTGTTTCCTGAAATTCCGCTATATGCATCTATATATTCCTACAGTGGTATCAGGTTTGCCTAATTCATAATATTCATATGATCATGTAATTGTATGCAACGTTATTATTTTTATTCAATTAAGGGAGGATTTATTTATGGCTTGAATTTGCATAATTGATATTTGATATTAATTGATTGGAAATTGTAAATAATAGATTTATTTGTGATTAATGCTCCAAGTAATTTATAAAGGTCCAAAATTTTTATTATTATGGACGAAATTAATTGTTAATTCACTCCTAATTTTCGGATTTTTATATACATAATTTATTAGATTTAAAATTATTTAATGTTTAATTTGATTAGTCATTGAAATTATTTGTTAACAACTAAAAGATTTGATTTTTTACTTGTTAACCAAATCTAACATTCATCACCCACATAGATCTACAATAATATGATGGCTGAAAAAAATTTGATTATTTTTCCCACTAATTTTCGGATTTTATCATATTATTAATGAATTTTGGTTAAATTTTATGTTTAATTTGATTATTCATAGAATTTAAGGACAACAATTAAAATATTTGATTTTATTTGTTAAGATAATTCAGTAGATCACCCTAAAAATTATTTTCGAATTTTTCAGATTTTAATTGATAATTTTCTGAATTTTTCGGATATTATTTAATTTTTGCCCTAATTTTGAATTCTTGATAAGATTTATTTTTTAATATAGATTATACATTCAAATCTAATCTCAACAAACCTAAAAATTTGTTTAAGATTTGTTGATTGATTCAAAAATTTCTGCCATTATTTTCGGATTTTGAAAGCCTAACAAAATCTCTTAAATCTTTAATTAATTGTTAAATAAAGATAAATTTAATTTTATGTAAATTGTTACAAAAATTAAAGAGAAAGCCAACCATGGCTGGGTGGCCCCACCACTGTCGGTGGAGCCACGGTGGCTGGCGGGAGAACCGGAGGTATACGCGGGCAGAGGGCGGCATGTCACGGCCGAGAAGCTGTGTCGAAACCACGCACGTTTGACGTGCAGTGGCTTGACGCTGTGACGCGTTGGTTGCCGGCATAGGGCTGACCGACGAAGACCGACGGGCGATGCGTCGTAGGGAAAGGCCGGCGATGTGCGACGCTGGTGCTCGTGTGACGTGGTGGGCTGGTGGCTGGTGTTTCCAGCATGGTGAAAAGTTACCGTTTAGTCGTGAGTCTTGCGTGAGTTTCGTGGTGGGTAGTATGTCTTGGCTGTTGACTGGCAGCCTTGTGCTGCTGGTCAACGGTCAAGAAGTCAATTTTTTTAAAAAAAATCGGTTTTTTCACCAAATACCCCCGACAAATTAAAAAATTCACCATATACCTTCAATGTTCCAAAAATTCATCATATACCCTTGAATTTTCGAAAACATTCACCAAACGCCATTTTTCTAACTTCCGTTAAATTTATTTACGATATTGCCATTATTAACCCCAAACCCTCATTCTAAACCTAATCCCTAACCTTAATCCCTAACCCTAATCTAAACCCTAATCCCTAACCCTAATCTAAACCCTAACCCTAACCCACCCCATCCACCCCCTCCACCTCACCCATCCCACCCGCCAACCCCCACCCCCCTCCCCCACCACTCCTCCTCCACCCTAGACCCAACCCCCCACACCGGTCACCGGCCCCGCAGCCCCCCTAACCCCCCTCCCTCCTCCCCTCGCAACCCCCTCCCCCCTTCCTCGCAACCCCCTCCCCAGCCCCCCTCCCGCAACCCCCCGCCCGCACCCCCCCCTCGCAACCCTCGCCCCCGCAACCCCCTCCGTCGAATCAATCCCGATCGTCAAAGGACGGACCCGCAACCCATTTTCGATAGACCCGCAACCCCCCCTCTTCCCTCCCTCGAATCAATCCCAGTAGTTGACCCTCTTCCCGCCAGTCGACCCGCAAACCCATTTTCGACGCACCCAAGTTCGCGGAATGTTGCGAGGGGCCTCCGGTGGTGTTCGCGGAAAATGTGAGGGGCGTGTTCGCGGAGGGGTGGTGTTCCGCCGGTGTTCGAAGGGGGGGGGGTGGTGTTCCCGGTGTTCGAAGGGGAGGGGGTGGGGTTAGAGGAATTCGAAGTCGAAGGAAATTTAGGGGTGGGGTTAGGGGAATTCGACGGTGGGGGGTGGAGGAGGGGGTCGGGAAATCGACGGGGAGGGGGGGGGGTGGAGGCGGCCACGGTGGAGTAGAGGGGAGGGGGGGCAAGACCGTGGAGTAGAGGGGGAGGGGAGGGGGAGGGGTGGGGGCTGGCATGGGGTTAGGGTTAGGGGTGGTGTTAGAGTTGGGGTAAGGGTTTAGGATTAGGGTAAGGGTAAGGGTTAGATTAGGGTTAGGGTTAGATTAGAATTAGGGTTTAGAGTTAATAATGGCAAAATCGTAAATAAAGCTAACGGTGAGTTAACGGCAGTTAGAAAAAGGGCATCTGGTGCACAGTTTTGAAAAGTCGGGGGTATATGGTGAATTTTTGGAACATTGAGGGTATATGGTGAATTTTTTAATTTGTCAGGGGTATTTTGTGAAAAAACCGAAAAAAAAATTATTTTTAGGAAAATCTGATTTTCCAATCTTGAAATAAGTAATTGAATTAAAATAATAAAGTTTTCTAAATAATTTCTAGCTTAAATTTGTTAAGTTTTATAATTATTATGGAAAGTTTTTATTTGCTTATTAATTGTTAATAAGTAAATAGTATGTATTTATTTTATTTTGATATTATAAATGCGTGAATGTTTAATGTAATATGTATGATATTATATTTTGCATGTTATGACTAGTATGGCCCAAATTAGGATAGTAAATACGATCTGCGAATCGTTATATTTGAATGTAAATTAAATACGATCTGCGAATCGTTAGTATTTTTGTAACTTTAAATTTTCGTTATTTATTTAATTCAAATTATGTAATCAAGCATGAGGATCCAAGGAGTTTCAAGGATGGTGATCCATGGAGATTCAAGGGAGGATTCATGAAGATTAGTTATTTTCCTAAGTATAGGGGCCATACTAGATCATTTAATTATTGCTTTATTAAAATCTTGCATTTATTTTGTTTAAATGCTTGCTTCTAAGTTTGTTTGTGGTTAATTGATTCATGTGTTCACTATTGATTGACCATATTAGTAAACTTAGGTCCCCAAAAGTAATATTGAGCTCAATTGCTTTTCCAAACAACACCTATAAAGCCTTAGATCATGAGTAATAGATTCTGCCAAAGCAGGGTGTGTTGCTCATTGTTCCGGGTATAATAGGGTAGGTTTTTGAAACTTACATGTTAATGTTTGGTTTAACTCAACAAAATCATCAAAATACAAAGTTTTGGGTTTTGAAGCTAAGAGATAGGAGTAAACAAGGAGTTGTTAACCTGTCTACCAAGAATTATAATTAGTAAAGTGTTTACTTACCTCAACTACTATAAATTGAAGGCAGGGCCAAAGTCCGTTTGATTGTAATGGGAGGGAATCTTGGTGTTTCTTTATTCAATAGGGGACTTTTATTTTGAATAAAGGGTAGTAGTTAATTAAAATTTGTTTAATTGTTGTTTTCTTGATAAACATTGATTGAATCTTGCTTTATTATTCTTTTGCTGTAGTTATCATGTCTGGTTCAAACACCAACAACCACACCGGTTTTAATTTGCGCTATTTACTCGAAAAGGACAAACTAAATGCACATAACTTCCTAGAATGGTAAATGGCTGTGAGAATCGTTCTCAGAGCCGAAGGAAGGGAAAGTGTTCTTGATAATTCTCTCCCTGAACCCCTGCCAGAAAATGCAACTGCAGCTGAACGGAGAACAAGGCAAACCCTAGAGGCTAATTCTGTGCAAGTAACATGTTTGATGCTTGCTTGCATGGAACCAGACTTTCAAAAGCATTTTAATGGTCTGGATGCCTACTCCATCCTCCAACAGCTGAAAACTATGTTTCAGAAGAATGCTAGGTTGGAGAGGTTTGAAGCTCACTGTAAGCTGCTGGAGTGCAAGTTGGGCAAAGGAAAACCCGTTGGTCCGCATGTGTTCAATATGATTGGACATGTTCAGATCATGGAAAAATTAGGCTTCCCTTATCCCCCAGAACTGGCAACTGATATTGTGATCAAATCCTTGCCTGAAAATTTTCAAAACTTTCAGTTGAATTTTTACATGCAAGGAGGGGAGGCTACCTTGCAAGAGCTGCGTGGTATGCTAACTCAGGTTGAAAGGAATTTGCCTGCTGAACCTGAACATAAGGATGTTCTTATGGTTAGGAAGGGCAAGCAATTCAACAAGAAAGGGGCTCCTAATAAGAAGAACAAGGGCAAGGTTGTTGCCACTGATGATACTTCTAAGCCACAAACCACTCCTATGGCAAAAGTAGCAGCACTACATGAGTGCTACCACTGCCACAAGATTGGTCACTGGAAAAGGACCCCAAGTATCGGAGGATAAGAAGGCGCTCAACTTCGGTATTTATGTTATAGAGATTAACTTATCTACTTGTACATCATGGGTATTTGATACTGCATG
Source organism: Beta corolliflora (assembly GCA_947648045.1). Lineage (NCBI taxonomy): Eukaryota > Viridiplantae > Streptophyta > Magnoliopsida > Caryophyllales > Amaranthaceae > Beta > Beta corolliflora. The sequence goes on along the minus strand of CANSZD010003329.1, from coordinate 2,110,751 downwards.
TGGATCTCACATTATTTGTAATGTGCATGCACTAAAAAGAAGTAGAACGTTGAGCAAAGGAGAAGTGGACCTCCGCGTGGGCAATGAAGCACGAGTTGTTGCTTTGGCTGTGGGAGATTGTAGTCTACTTTTGCCTTCTAGTTTAGTATTAGAACTCCATAGTTGTTATTATGTTCCAACTATTACCAAGAATATTGTTTCGATTCTGGTTTTGGATTCGGAAGGTTTTTCATTTCAAATAAAGAATAATTGTTGTTCTGCTTATTTGAATGATTTATTCTATGTCTCAACCAAGTTATCAAATGGTTTATATGTGCTAGACTTAAAAACCCACATCTATAACATAGACAGCAAGAAACATAAAGCAAATGATTCAAACCCTACATACCTATGGCATTGTCGATTAGGCCACATAAGCTCAAAGCGCATTGAGAAACTTCATAAAGATGAAATTCTCAAATCATTTGATTTCGAATCATTTGATACTTGTGAGTTTTGTTTGATGGGCAAAATGACAAAGTCTCCTTTCATAGGTTCAAGTGAAAGGGCCAATGACCTTTTAGCCCTCATACATACGGATGCATGTGGAACTATGAGTACGTTGGCTAGGGGAGGGTACAGTTACTTCATTACTTTTACCAATGATGTGAGCAGATTTGGATATGTTTACCTCATGCGGCATAAGTCGGAATCCTTTGAAAAATTTAAGGAATTCCATAATGAAGTACAAAACCAACTTGGGGAGAAAATTAAGGCATTATGAACCGATCGTGGTGGTGAATATTTATCTCACGAATTTGGTGATCATTTGAAGGATTGTGGAAAACTTTCACAATGGACTCCACCAGGAACACCATAGTTAAATGGCGTTTCTGAAAGAAGGAATCGAACTCTACTTGATATGGTTCGATCCATGATGAGTCTTGCTGATCTTCCTATTTCATATATTCTGGGGATTTGCGCTTGAAACAGCGGCATTCACACTTAACAGAGCACCATCCAAAGCAGTGGAAAAGACACCATATGAAATGTGGACTGGAAACGTTCTAAAATTGTCTTTTCTTAGGATATGGGGTTGTGAAGCTTATGTAAAACGTTTACTTTCTGATAAGCTTTCACCCAAATCCGATAAATGTCTTTTTGTGGGTCACCTAAAAGAGACTAAGGGATACTACTTCTACAACCAAAGCGAAAACAAAGTGTTTGTTGCTCGTAATGGTGTCTTTCTGGAAAAGGAGTTTATTTCCAGAAAAACAAGTGGGAGAAATGTATATCTCGAAGAAGTTCGAGATGAGCAACAAATGGATGAGGTTAACACCTCATCAGAGGTGGCCCGGCATGAAAATGCTCAGGAGGCGGTGCATTCAATTCATGTACGTCCTACCGTCCCACTTGGAGATACTCCGTGCGAAGTCACTCAACCTAATGAGGTAGAAACTTCTTCTGTTGTTCCCCAACGTAGGTCTAGTAGGACCATCATTCCGTCAAAGAGATATATTGATTTCCTTTTGACTGAAAGTTCTGAAATAACGATTTTGGAATCAGAAGAACCTACTAGCTACAAAGATGCTTTGGAGAGTCAAGACTCCGAAAGATAGCTTGAGGCCATGAAATCTGAAATGGATTCCATGTCTGAAAATCAAGTATGGAACTTGGTTGATTTGCCTGATGAGGTAAAACCCATTGGATGCAAATGGATTTTCAAGTTGAAAATAGACAAAGATGGAAACATTAGTGTTTTCAAAGCAAGGTTGGTGGCGAAAGGTTTCAAACAAATTCATGGTATTGACTATGATGAAACCTTCTCACCAGTAGCCATGTTGAAGTCCATTAGGATAATCCTTGCGATTGCTGCCTTTCATGACTATGAAATATGGCAGATGGATGTCAAAACCGCTTTCTTGAATGCGTTCTTGAAAGAGGATGTGTACATGACACAAATTCATGGTATTGACAAATTCATGTGTGCAAGCTTAAGAATTCCATTTATGGACTAAAGCAAGCATCAAGGAGTTGGAACCTCGGATTTGATGAGGCAGTCAAGAAATTTGGCTTTCTCATAAATGAAGAGGAATCTTTTGTATACAAGAAGTTAAGTGGGAGTAGTATTACTTTTCTGGTCTTGTATGTGGATGACATACTTCTCATAAGAAATGATAAAACCATGCTTGAGTCAGTCAAGGAATGGCTTAAAAATTGTTTCTCTATGAAAGATCTAGGAGAGGCAGAGTACATATTGGGAATAATGATCTATAGAGATAGATCTAAAAGGCTGATTGGACTTAGTCAAGAGACTTATATTGATAAGGTTCTTGCAAGGTTCAAGCTGGAAAACTCCAAAAGAGGTTTCATTCCCATGCAACATGGCATAACACTTGGCAAGACTCAGTGCCCTTCTAGTCCTGATGAGGTCAAGCGTATGAGTAATGTTCCCTATGCTTCTGCAGTAGGATCCATTATGTATGCCATGATATGCACTCGACCGAATGATGCATATGCTTTGAGTATATGCAGCAGATACCAGTCAAATCCAGGAGATGTGCACTGGATTGCAGCGAAAAACATCCATAAGTACTTGCGAAGGACTAAGGATAATTTTTTGGTATATGGTGGAGATGAGGAGTTAGTTGTTACTGGATACACAGATGTAAGCAAGGTTCATACTGAGGATAATATAGCAGATCCTCTGACTAAACCGCTTGCTCAACCTAAGCATGAGTGTCATACTAGGTCTATGGGGCTTAAGCATATGGGAGAATGGCTTTAGGTTGTTTACTTCATGTTTACAATTGTAAAGACATTTATAATGCTTGGAATGTTTATCAATAATAATCCGTTTCTTATTTAATCGCTTGGTTTAGTATTAAATAAAATGTCCAAATAATTTGTGTTTTCAAATAGGATTATCGAAAACGTTTTGATGATGGAACCCTATAAAGTGAACTGAAATCACAATTTATTTAAAGTCCCTAGTCTAAATCACTAATTGGACATAAGTGATTTATTTAAAAGATTAGTATATAATTAATTGATAGCGCAGTTCCATGGGCTATGGAGACATAGAGATGTCTAATTGATTTATGGATGTATAGTTGACACATTGAGACTTGACCTAATTAGATTCTAAAAGTAGAATCAAACTACTATATTTAGTGGATTCCTTAGACATGAGTATGTCTTAATAACCACAATATAATTAGTTTAACTTTGACACTGTTAAACGCCGCGCCGTAAAAGGAGGTTATAAAGGCAGTGATCAGGTGGGCTAAGAATTGAGTGGGAGTTATGGTCATACAAGAGTGGATAAGTCCTCCTATTAAATAGGAATGGTGTCTGGGCCTCTTGATGAGCGAGAATTGGAAAATTGCATGGCCATGCAGAATAAGATTAAAGAGTTAATCCTCATTTGAGCAGTTCGAACTCAGCGATCAAGGAACATAAATTTGAGAATAACATTGTGTTATCAAATTTGACATTAAGTGACTTAAGGAATTTAACATTGCGCTCTTGTCTTCGGACAAGTGGGAGATTGAAGGAATATGTCCTTAGACATCCCGGCAATTACTAAATATAAATAGGAATAATATTATGAAGATAATAATGTTAATTATTTTAGTAATCTTATTTTCTTGCTAGAGAATAAATATAATTAATAGGACAATATTGATTGGGCCTATAACTAAAATAGATTAATCCTATGAGGTCACACATTGTAGCACAAGTTGGACAAAGCAATCCAAATCCATTTAGGATTAGGGTTGGGCCGGTCCAAAGGGGAATAGGAGGAGAATTAGTTCTCCTAACTAGCCAATGACTCTTCTATTATATATAGGATATAATATTAGGGTTTAGGTAATCAATTCATTGATCAGTTTCTTTTCACAAGAGAGAGAAAGTGAAAACCTAAATCTATTCCCTCTAACCGGCGCCTATACCACCAAAAAACAAGGGACCTTTTCTCTTCCGTTCTAGCAGACGTTGGTATTCAACTGGTGCTCGTGGACTGATTAGAGGAGCAACACTTGGGGCTCTCGGATCTTCAAAGCTTGCATACAACAGGGAAATCACACTACAAAGGTTTGATATTTGATCCCTATTGAATGATTCATATGTTTTGATTATGTTTGCGATCCTATGATAGATGTTAGGAAATTGTTTCATGAAATTCCGCTATATGCATCTATATATTCCTACATAAAGCTCCAAGGTTTGATCTCCTTCTGGCTTACCAATTGCCACTATCTCTCTCCTAAGCTTTCAAAAATTCTTAAATCATTGATGAACCTGCAACTTCAAAACTCCAAGGTCCAGTAACGACGATGAATTTGAAAATGAAATCAATAAATGCTCTAGGTGACGACAACAATAGATACACCTTATTTACAGATATAATATCAATTTCGAAATGAAGAACAAAACATCAATAACGACGATCTGGCTGTTATTATGGTCATATTTGTTTGGCCGAAAACAATAGGGAGGGAGTTTGATGCCAATAATCAAGCTTACCTAAGACTAAGGTTGGTAGAATCCATAGATAATGGGAGAAGAACAATAGTTAGGTTGAATTTCATATTCTTAAAATTTGTATTTCGTGTTCAAAAAACTTATGATGTTGTTCTAACAAGTATATGTTCTAAACCTTTATTTTAATGTTCTAATATAAAACCAAATAATCGATAATTTACCTGTGCTAGCTAGAAAGAACAACACTAACAATTGAATAATTTCATACTCTTCTGAAAATTGATATTATGGGGAAAAAAGTGTAAAAGGCAATGAAGGACAAGAAACAAAATATCACAAATAGAACATGATTTCAAAGGCAACATGATTATGTGTTCAAAAATAGTAAAGCATATGTTTTATGTTTTGAATTTTGTGGCATATGTTTTAAACCTCATAGTATATGTTCTATAAGCTATTGTTCAAGTTCTAAAACTCATAGCATATGTTTTAAAAAGTGTTGCTTACGTTCTAGAAAGTTAAGTATGGTCCATCAAAAGAAAAAGTTAAGTATGTTCCTAAAAAAAAGTTGGTTATTCTAAAAAAGTGTTGAATATGTTCTAAAAAAGTTAAGTATGTTCTCATAAAAATTAATTTTAACTATGTTCTCTAGAACTTTTTTTCTTTTTAAGTATGTTACTTAAAAAAATATTGCATATGTTCTAAAAAACCTAAATTTGTTCTCATATAAGAACCCACTCTTAATAAGGGGGAGTCGTCATTATGACATGTCATGTGGGTCGGCCATGCTTGGCCCCTCTTTTGAAAATTTTGGCATGACCTCGACACAATACATTTTTTCCCTAGCCTGATCCAAGTCGGGTTGATTTGGCATGGCTTATGAAGACCCTTGATTGCTTTGAAATGAAAGAATTGAGATTCAAACAACATAATTCCTTTAGCCAATCTTTCAAACATAAGAAACACCACCATGATATGTGTCTAACATTTATTCAAACATCAACAAGAATTCTCAATTTTGGTGTTTAGGGCTTACGAAATATGATTCTACAAATGAAAATATATAGATAGTTTTAAACCACAAGCCACATAAATAGTGTGGACCAAAGGGTTACAGCTAATGCAGCAACAACATACGTCCATAGCATAATCACCGAGCATTCACCTTCACCTGCCTCCAAGAGTTGGCTTATAGTACCTGTTTGGTGCACCAATTAAGTTACTATCATTCTGAAAATTGCTCAAATTTTGTCTTTCGTTTTTAACTAAAATGCTCATTTTAGGACGAAAGCGATAAACGTTTCTATTAGATTATGATAAACTCCGTAATCTTGGAGTATTCTCATTGATCAATGTATATAGTGTTTACAAAATAATAATCCTAACCGTGTTATGAATCCAAACTATATAAGGATTATACAAATATATCCTAAATAGGTGAGAAAATATTGTTGCAATTATTATCTCTATCAGTTTCTAATTTAAGTTGGAATGGTACCTATCTGCATTGCTGGTGGCATGGCAAACTGAAGCATGAGAATAAATTGATAGAAAGGTTTTGATCCAACCAAGCCAAGTTGATGAGCAGCTCGTACGACGACAATGCCGACTAAAGGCAATGCCATGAAACGAACTAGTATTACTCCTATGATAATCACTGCATTTAATCCTGATCTTCTCAAACCTATAACGTGGCAAGATTTGGATAAGTTACATTTACTCCATTTATAATCAAACAAAAAGTTTAGACATGTAGTCTTGTATGAATATACAAGAAACATGAAGACACTACCTCGTAGAAGGTTTGCTCCAAGAACTAGTGTCACACAAGGCACTGTTGCTCCCCTAAAGATCATTCCGAAACAAACGAAAGACATTAGGCATTGTACTATATTGGTATCATATATGTAACGCTTACAAAAACCTTATTGCATAAGTATCAACAATGCAATTATTTGAGCTAATTTCTTACATAGAGACGTCCAAGGTAATGGGAAAATGAAGAAATTGATAACCTTTATTATGTACAGAAATTCGATGAATGTCACATATTTCATTTTATAAATTAGAAAATTGGGAAACTCAAGAAACCTAGGCCTGAGAAACATGGTGTTTTTTTAAAGATCAATAAGTTTTCCCCTCATAAAGTTTTAGGTGAGAAAATGACTTTTCTGAAATATTGTTGAATAAACCAAACAAATTTAACTTCGAGGAAAATTTGTTAGACAAAATCTTTCAAAAGCATCATTTTGGGAGAAAAAACCTTTTAATTTATTTTTTGCAACCAAAAACCTCCAACTTAAATTGTTTTTGCAAGAAGAAACCCCCCATGCACTTTTCCGATATTGAAAAACTATTTGTTTGCGTTAAACATGTGCGAATAATAGGTTTGACATCGACTAGAGCATATAGGAAAAACATTGGGTCAACGCTGGAATCCATTAGTCAACACGAATTTCGTGGGAGGGGGTTTCTTCTTGCAAAAGAATTTAAGTTGGAGGTTTTTTATTGCCTAATTTCTTTTAAAATATTTTTTCTCGCAAAATGGTGATTTTAAAAGGTTTTTTTTAGACAAATTTACCTTAACTTGAACGCCCACTTTATGGACATTTATTTTGTTAATAAATAACAAAACAACACAGTATAGATAAGAGTTTATCTGAACTCTGTATTTCCCCTGAAATAAGTCAAAGCAAGTGCAACAAAATATTAGGCAAGGAAATATTTTTATATAAGAATAATACATACCCCAAGATTTCAGAAGCGCTGTATAGAACACGAAGAGGAGCATTAGTACCAACTAACAACTTCTTCAGAAAAGGGGCTACTGCGATAACTACTCCAATTATCTAATTAACAAACGAAATACATTAGTGGAAAGTAACATGCATATCGCGAATGAGAACACAATCAGTTCGAGACAAATGTATATAAAAGTTGTTTTTCAATTGATAGGTTGCAATGTTCATGTCTTCATGAGGTGGTGACTTTTCTACTAACTTAATTATTGCTTGAATTAGTTGAAGGAAAAGATCATTCTTTTAGCGATTCAAGGGAAGGATTCTTATAGCCCATCTGTATTTAATACGAATGAAAGCATATTTTTTCTTTTAATTTCTGCTAAACCTATCAAGTTTGCACCAAGCTTGCTTCGTGTAGTTGATCGCGGATTTACCTGTTGGAGTTAATGGTTGACTGATAGTATTTTTCATTCCAAGTTTTTACTTCAAAAGAACATAAAGCTCAATGTTCGATATTGGTGTTTTTATAGTCTCCTACATTCTTTATATAGAATTTTCTTCTTTATACAATGAAGGTTTAGAGGGATGAAACTAGTTACCACAAGCACGCGTGGCCGCTAGACGGACCGTGTGGCGCGATTGTGGTACTTTTTATATCAGTTCCATAATTTTTTGCCCGGAAATCTGCATTCATATTTTCGCTGATTTCGTATTCGTTATCCTCACTAATATTTCGTTGTCAATGATTCTTCGCTTTATTAACCTATATGTTACTCCTTATTTTGCTCCCTGGATTTTGGCCTACCGTCTTCTTCTTCAAAAAGTCTCTACATTTTCTCATTCCTCTATTCTTCTAGACATAGTTCATGGTGTTTTCAAACTGTTCCTATGTCCTACATTGGAGTAACAGTGGTTGTGTATTCCTGGAGGTTGGTTGCCAAGAGTTCGTGTGTAGGTAATGGGGCAATTATAAGTTTAGGGTAATGTTTATTCACGACATGACTTTCCCATAAGTTTGTTCCGATTGTTATACGTACCAATTCTAGTTCCTAGATTCTAAAGTTGAATTTTAATTGAATATTGTATTTTCTTCCCTAATCTTTCCATCAATCTAGAAGCGTATTTGAATTGTATCATTGTTTGAGCATGGGACATCTGATATGGGATAATGGAATTTGTAGAAGCGTATTTAAATTGTATCATTGTTTGAGCATGGAACATCTGACATGGGATAATGGAATTTGTTGCTCCGATTATTATAGGTCAAGACTGTGAAGGATGCTACAATTTGGGACATGCTATGGTACACGTATGTACACGTAGTAGTTTGGGTGCTATCGCAAGCGAGGCGTATATGTCGCTGCGGAACACGTAAGATCAACAACAAGGAAGCTACCTTCTCAGCTTTATTATTTTCAAACTCTAACTTATTTATGTAATATGTTTATTATGTGCCCTCTCATGTTTAGTTTTTTGCTCGATGCAATATTGTGCATTGTGGGGGTGAGTTAGTGTTTGAGTCTAACTAGTCAGTTAGCGGTGGCTCAATGCTGAATTTGTTGAGTAGGAAGACCTCTTGGAAAGCTCTTTTGTTTGTGGTCTTATTTGTATTCTCTATATTTTCACTAGTGGAAAAAACCTTATATGACACAAGGAAACTGATCCGGTTTCTAAAAATCAATCCGTTAATTAATCTAATTCATGGATGCACAAGATCACGGATCAGCTAACTGATCCGGTTGTGGTGATGGACCGGATGAGTTAGCTGATCCAGCCGAAAACACACGCCTCTTTTTAGAGGCCTAAAGGTGGAATTGATGTAACCTAAACCCTAATACAAAACGCCTCTTCAGTCTTCTCAGCTCAAGCCTAAAACTCAAAACCTCTCCCATCTCTCCTCAGTCTCCTCTCTCACCTTCTTTCCGTCATCCTCGACGACTTCACCCCACGCTCTCTCACGCCGTCAACTCCACTAAACCCTAATGCCTTCCTCTCTCCCTCTCCATCTCTCTCATAGTTTTATCCCACTCTCTTCACCCTCCACTCAACCATTTCACCACCACATCCACTCTCCGTCTCCTCTAAACCCAAATATGCAACCACCAACTCTCCCTCATCGAAGAAGGAAGAAGATGAAGAAGCAAAGACGAAGAGACGAAGACGAAGAAGGAAGATGGCGAGGAAGAAGCCGAAGAAGTCGAAGAGACGAATTGAAGAAAGAGGAAAAAGGACGAAGACGAAGAAGGAAAAGACAAATCTGTAATTTAGGGTTCGTAAATTTAGTTTTTAATAATTATTTTGATTTTTGTCGATTTTTTCGTCTTTTATTTCTTTCGTAATTTCTTTTTTATTTTCATTTTGTTTTATTTTCTTTTTGTAATTTCGTTTAATTCATTTATTTGTTAATTTTCGTTTCTTGTGTTATTAGTGTAGTTTGTAATTTATTTTCGATTAAGTTTTCGTTATATTGTAATTTCTTTCTATAATTTCCTGTAATTTCTTTTTTTTTTTGTAGATTTATTATTTTCATCGGTTTTGTTTTATCGTCAATTTTTTTATTTTCCTCTAATCTCTTATTGTGTAATTTTTTCGTTTTTTATGTTTTAGTGACATTGAAAATTTTATTTTTAATCTATCTCTGTTGTTCTTATCTTTAATATGATTAATTTTAATTCTTAGGTTTGTTTGTATAATCCCCAAAAAAAAGGTCTGTTTGTATAATAATGTGGAAATCTGCTGCTTGATTTTGATGGAAGTTTAGGCCAACAAATCGAAAATATTAATGGTACGAAAATTGGAAAACTGAGTATAAAGCACAGTGTTGTGCGCACTGTGCTTTGTATGGAGTGCTTTTTTTTAAAACCACAACTTACTCAACTGGTCCGGTCATGGCACACAACCGGATCAGTTAAGTTACTTAACTGATCTGGTTGTGTGCCATGGTTGGATCAGTTAATTCCTAACTGATTCGGTTTAAAATCGGATCAGTTGATCATTTTCAATAACTGCTCCGCGTCCATCCGTTGCGGCCCAAAACCGGATCAGTAAGGCCTGTTTTGACCGGATCCGTTGAGGTTTTTTTCCACTAGTGTTTTAGGGTAGTTTGCATCTACTTGTATTGGTGCGCTCATTGTTAATTGTCAGGAGTGATTAGGGTCCATTTATTTGCTATTTTACGGAGTCCTAAGTTGTGGACTGTAATCCCTAATCTAGTGGACAATAAACTTAAGAAGTGCGCGGAAAGAGCTAATTGTAATCTTATGGGAACCCTAATAGTTTTTCGCTAAAGGGATGCGGATTTTTTTATATCTATATTACAATTCTTATAAATACTCTGATATATAGACTTAGCCTATTCTTCTTATATATTAATATTGGAGTATGGAGTGGTAATTTCCCTTATGTATCATGTGTAGATGATTTCTTGATTTATAGCCTTTATCATAGGTCTAAATGAGACCATCTTAAATAACTTTTTTCTGTTAAGCAGGAAGAAAAACTAAATGAGACCTATGAGCAAGTGAGTGATGGAGGTCCAAGTTATAATGACTAATGAATGTCTTGAGGACAGTTTTTGGCATATCCCTTCAAATGTGGGGGTAGCAATAGTTTCAACAGTTTTCTTTTTCAATGGATAGTCTCTCGAGAAGTTAATTTAGACTTCTTTGTTTGTCTAACTAAGGTGGGACCTTTATCCTTATGATGTGTTTCACATGTGTTTTAAGACTGTGATGATGTGGTAGTTAAAACTGTTGAATCTCCTTATTACTTATTTTACTCATTTATTTGAATGATCTATCTATGTGAATCGTATATAGCTATTTGTGGATAGGTTTGTAAGAATATGATAATTAAGTGTGTTATGTTGGCTTGATTGCCTCTTCTCTCTCTTTGTTTTGTGTGTTCCTAATGAATTTAGTGAGTAGATCAACTAAGGAGCAACATAGACAGAGTTCTTAAACTAGCTTTATATTAATGTTTGAATGTTTTCTTGATTAGAAAGGTGTTGGATTCATTTGGTGGGGGGGGTCTTATAGTGACAGTCAGGTTTGCTAAGAGATCATGCATGAATTTCTATTGGTGCCAGTTTATGGTGAGAACTTCAGAAGCAATTTAGAACTCAATGAGTCTTTTAGGACTTATCATACTTGGGATTTGCTATGCTTGCCTAATGTTAGTCTTGCCATGGGATGTAACGTGAACTTTTAATAGTGTGTTGAAAGGTGAATGCCAAGTAGGGCGGCTAAAGGCATAATTTGTGATTTAAGTTTTACTCTAGCTTTGGTGCTAACCATTTCATTTTGTCTCGCTTGTAACTAAGTTTGTCTTGTGTTCATTTGCATTTTATTTTCTTTTTGTTTGATAGTGGTTTAAATGAAGGTTTAAATTACATTCTGGTGTGACAACTTAGAGTGAGAGTTGAGGAATTTTCTCCCTGTGTGTGTGTCCTTGCGAGGAACGAAAGGTGTAACACTCCGTCCTTTTATAAACACATAATAAGCAAAATAGAATATTCTATTGAAGAAATGACGATAGCGGAAATATCGTCTCGACGGAAAAGTCACTCTAAAGGTTTAATTAAGCTAAATAAATAACGAAACTTGAATTCCAAAATATCCATAGTGTAACACCCCTCCCAAACAACTGTCCTCACTCATGCGCACCCCGAGAAACTTCCCAAGAGGTCACCCATCCCAAGACTACTCCCAGCCAAGCACGCTAAACTGTGGAGTAACTAAGGAAATGAGCTCCCTAAAAGAAAGTTGCATCTTGTTAGAATGAGTAGCCTGTTAAATCCCTTTAAAGCAACCATGAGGGGTATTGCACAAGGCGACAAGACTTGAAAGATTTCTTTATGAGGTCAGTTGCAAGAACCTAAGTAGTGGCATGAGAAGTTTCGTTGAACTACTCTTCTATTCGGCTATGTTGAACCCATGCATGTGTGTATTGTATGTGATTGGCTTTGATAGTCCTCATTTGTCTATGGTTTGTCATACATTGTTGCTTTACAAATATTTCATGCTTTATAATTGGCAGGACAGGAAGCTGAGTGGGTAAGATGTTTGGTTGTTGATATTCCATTCTAGGGAACCACCCGCTCACCCCCACCCGCTTTCATCCATTTATTTCGGTTTTCAAATGCATTGATGATCCATCATCCATTTCCATCCCTACTCACAAGCAACAATTAGGATAGCGAATAATCAAGCCCATAATGGAAAGAGAAGGCATATTCGCTTAAGGCATGCTATTGTGCGAAATCTAAATAGAAATAACATAATGTGACTCGGGTATGGAAAATCGGAGTGGAATATTGTTGATCCTCTCACCAAAGGCCTTTGTAGAAAAATGGTGCTGGAGTAAATTGTGATGGATACCCTTCTTAGGAATTCCTAAATTCAAAGGGCCAAACGAAGTCACAAAAAAGCTCAAGTTGTGTATATATACTACTACCATTCCTATAGATAAAAGGTGATGTAATATTTATTTGTTCACTGTTAAATGTGTAAGGATAAGCAGAAGGCTCTTAATAAGTTTGTTGGCTTAATAAGGTGGTTTGTGACAGTACAAACTTGATGGACTTACCAAAGTGAATAGGGGGGTTATGCCTAATCCCCTATGAGAGGTCCTAAATAAGGCTTAGGACCTCTAGAGCATTCATGAAAATCCTGGTAAATTTTGGGGATCTAAAATTACAAACTGTGAGAACACTATTGATTTCACAAAGTTTTAAGTGCATAAATGTGAATTACTAACATCATAAAAAAGGTTGAAAGATAAATCTACCTAATATAACAGTAAGATATACTTGTATGCACTGGGTATCAATTCAAGTCCGTAAGACATTGATGCTTAAAAAACTGAATCTCTATTCCCAAAATTTCATTTTCAGTTTATACACTTGTTGAAGGTTTAGAGGGAAGAAATTAGTCAAAATGCACGTGCACACACCGGCCGGGAAGACTAGGGCTCGTGGCATGGTTGTGGTTGTGGTATTTTTAAAATCAGTTCTGTCAGCATCATATCTTCGCTGATTTTGTAACTGTTATCCTTGCTGATATATTCCGTTGTTAATGATTTTTGCCTTCATTAACCTATCTAATACTCCTTATTTTGCTCCCTGAATTTTAGCCTACTGTTTTTATCTTCAGAAAGTCTCTATATAAGAGCCTTCTGAGTGTTTCATTAGGGATGCAGAAAAATCCATTCTCCTCCAAAAGATAAAACAATTTTCTCATTCCTTTATTCTTCTGGGCATTGTTTGTGGTGTTTTCAAATTGTTCTTGTGTACTACACCGGAGTAAAGTTGTCGTGTATTCTTGGAGATTGGTTGCCAAGAGACCATGTGTACATAACGGGGCTAATTCAACTTCAGGGCAATGTTTATTCACGCCACGACTTTCAAATAAGTTTGTTATGATTATTATACCAATTTTAGTTCCTATACAATCAGTTCGAGAAAGAAGTTTTTCGATTGATAGGTTGCAATGTTCATGTCTTCATGAGGTGGTGACTTTTCTACTAACTTAATTATTGCTTGAATTAAGGAAAATATCCTTTTCTTACTTTTTTTCTATTAGAGATTGAAGGGAAGGATTCTATACCCCATCTGTATTTATAATGAATTGAAGCATATTTTTCCTTCTAATTTATGCTAAACATATCAAGCTTACTTGCTGTAGTTGGTTGGGGATTCACCTTGTTGCCTTAAAGTCACAAGGTTAAATCCTCCCAACTATGAGTCGGTCCAGCCGGAATCGTGCGCGCTTTTATGATTCTTTTCTCTCTCGCACTTTCCCTCCTTTGCTACGTGTACTTCTGATGATGATGGGAGTTAAGATGTGCAATTAGTAAACTAAAAGTAATTGGCAATGAAGATGCTATGTTGGGAGTATATTAAATAATTCCGCAACAAACTATTGGAGCTGGTAAATTATAGGAGTATTCGTTGCAATGATCATATTCCAATTCAATGGAAAAACCGACCCCTAATCTTTCGTATAGTGGAAGATCGGTTGATACTGGAATTCCCCAAAGAGAAAGAGAGTAGAAATGTAAGGAGACGTAGAAGAAATTAAAGAAAAGAAAAGAAACAAAAGTAATGATAGGTATGTCACTATATGTGCCTTGTAAAAACTGATAGTTTATCCATAGAATGATAAGTTTATGCCCTAAAATGGTAAGTTTATGCCTTAAGCTGATAAGTTTATTCCCATCAGATGATAAGTTTATTCCCATAAGCTGATAAATAATAGTGATAAAGTGACAAATAATATTCCTAAACTAATAAATATATGGCTTGAATTGATAATTGAAATAAAAGTGCCTTAAACAAATCTAAAAATGTGACAAACTGAAACTCATCTCAATCATTAAAATGATTGAGACGCGTCTCGGCCAAGACACTTTGTTGCAATATGTAAATCAAATTTTACTTGAGAATTTTTCTTATTAGTTGATTATGATGTGTTTTAAATATTTTTAATTTCATAAAAATAAAAAACAAGTAGTTGTAAGGATACTATTAATCAATCATGTACCAATTCCTTCTATTATATATACTAGATTTTGAAGCCCGTGCAATGCACGGTTATTTTTTAATGTGGTTGAATTATATTCAATGATATGGCAAAAAAATTACTTCCCTCGTTCTAAAATAAGTGAAACACTTCTCTCAAAAAACTCTCACATAAAAGAGAGAATTGTTTATCTTATTTCAGAACGGATGAAGTATGTAAAAAAATTATAATATTTTGAATTATGTAAAAGTTATATTCAATTTACATAATATAATAATTTAGGTTGTTTATTTAAAACCAAACTCTAATTTCTCCCTATCTATACTCGTATTTAAATATATGTACTGTATTTTGTTAAAAGACTTAAAATATATAAATAGTAGGCCTATTGTGATCAAGGCCTGGACTCTAGATTTTTATTTTCAGGCTGAGATTTTAAGAGTCATTCCTCTCCGGATTAGACTGTATAATTTGCCTCTCAACTATTGGGGTCCTGACTCCTTGAGCATAATTGGTAGTATGATTGGGGTGCCTCTGTATGCTGATGAATGTACAACACAACAACAAAGAGTGACTTTTGCAAGGCTCTTAGTGGAGGTGGATGTCACTAAAGAACTCCCAAAGACTGTGAATATCGAGGATGCTCAGGGGACGGTTAAAGAGCAAAAAGTTCACTGTAAATGGGCTCCTCCCTAATGTACTAAATGTATTATTATAAGCCATGACAAATGTGCCAAAAAGAAAGTGAGCCAGGGTCAAAAAGAGAAGGTTGGGGCTAAGGTAGTGCAGAAATGGGTTCCTAAAGTCACACCAGTTGAAGAAGGAATAACAGAACCTTCAGTGATGATTGAGACTAACCAGGAACTTGAAAAGGTTGATGCAGGAGAACAACAAATTGTGAAAACATCAGCTGAAATTGAACAGTGTAGTGGTCAAGGTACTGAACCTACTTTGAACTGATACTGAACAAGCTAAAAATTAAACAATGTTGATGCTCCAGTGTGAAACATAGTGACTGGAGGGCAAAAAGGTAAGGAAGCTATGGTGTTTGGGGGGCCTGGTGTGGTTACACATGTTGTGGATGATGCAGGTGGAAGCACATTCACAATATCCCCTTGTTGATGATTGTGTGCACTTGGAATGTTAGAGAGTTGAATAACCTTGCTAAGTTTGGAGAAATAAAGAAGTTTATGGGGAAGAATAGTATTTCAATTATGGCTCTTCTTGAAACTAGGGTCAAACCTCATAATAAAGAGAGAATTATGAATAAGTTTGGTAGACAGTGGAAATGGGACTACAATTATGAGGCTTCTGACAAAGGTAGAATCTGGCTTGCTTGGAAACCTACTTGTGTTGTTATACAGGTTATGCATAAGACATATCAAATTATGCATTGTAATGTGGATAGTAAACTTACTGGGGACCATTGGTGCCTTACTGTCGTCTATGAGCTGCATACGTGCAGTTGAGGATAGGAAAGCTCTTTGGGTGGAGTTAAGTGGTTTGGATAGAAGCATTAATACTCCTTGGTGCTAATGGGAGACTTCAATGTTGTCTTATCTAGTGAGGACAGGATAAATGGGGCCCTAGTGACTAATTATGAGACTCAAGATTTTGTGCATCTACTACATACCACTGATCTCGGTGAATATAAGACTTGTGGGGATTTCTATTCTTGGACAAATAAAGGGCTTGGTGATTCTAGAATTTGCAGCAGAATAGATAGGTGTTTAGTGAACTCTCACTGGCTTACTAAATATCCTAATCTTATGGTGGAATACTTGAATCCTTGGCTTTCTGATCACTATTTTATACAAAGATTATAGCTAAAATTTTGACTAATAGGATGCAAGGTATGATTAGTAGTGTTGTTGATCTTAGTCAATCAGGATTTATGCCCGGAAGGAACATTTCTGATAATATTCTTCTTGCTACTGAGCTTATTAAGGGCTACACTACTAAGAGTGTGTCTCCTAGATGCATGTTGAAGATTGACTTGAAAAAGGCGTATGACTCTACTGAATGGTCATTCCATGAGACTGTTATGAGTGAGTTGGAATTTCCAACCAAGTTTGTGAAGTAGGTCATGGCTTGTGTGTCTTCTGTTTCCTTTTCTATTTTGATCAATGGACTGCCTTGCAAGCCTTTTCAAGCAAGGAAAGGTCTGAGACAGGGAGATCCTATGTCTCCATTTTTGTTTGCATTGGGAATGGAGTATTTGTCTAGATGCTTGGGGAAGTTGAGCTCTAATCCTGATTTTCACTTCCATCCTAGATGTGCCAGACTGAACATTACTCACTTGATGTTTGCGGATGATTTGTTGCTTTTTGCAAGGGCAGACTAGAGTTCTCTTCAGCTTCTGTTTGCAACTTAGCTTTTAACAAAAGGTTTTTTCACCAGGTACCCCTGTGGTTTTTCAAAATTCATGGGGTACCCCTGTTTTTTTAAAAATACGTGTCAAGTTTCCGTTAGCTTTATTTACCATTTTACCATTGTCAACCCCTAACCCTAAACCCCTAACCCCTAAACCCTGAACCCTAACCCTAAACCCTAACCCTAACCCACCACCCCACCCCTCCCTCCCCCACCACCAGCAGCCCCCTCCTCCACCACCCCCATCGAATTCCCCCCCCTCCCCCCCCCCCAAGCGGCGGCCCTCTCCCCTACCCCACCCCCGTAGTCGCCCTCCCCCTACCCCCCCCACCCCCTCACGCCCACCGCCCTCCCCCCCCCCCTGCAGCCCCCACAACCACCCCACCCTCTCTCTCAACCCCCATCCCCCCCTCCCTCTCGCCCACCGTCCTTCCCCCCCTCCTCTCGCCCACCGCCCTCCCCTGCGACCCCACAACCACCCCACCCTCTCTCAACAACTCCCCCCCCCCTCCTCTCGGCCACGCCCTTCCCCCTCCCTCTCGGCCACCGTCCTCCCCCCTCCTACTCATCGTCGGTTTCCCGTTCTCTCTCTTCGCACAAGCAACCACCAACCATGAGCTTTTCTTCGAAACCCATTTTTTCGAACCCATAATTCGAAACCCAGATTTTTTCGAACCCACAATTCGAAACCCGATTTTGATAGAATGATCTTAGTTCGTCGCGTCCATGGACGTTGTTGTTGTTATCGTAGATGTGACCGTTTTCTCTCTCCTTTGATTGCGTCTCGACATTGATGGTCCGATTGGAGAAGGAGAATAATTGGTGGTTGCGGGGTGCGGGAAAGGAGGAGGGGGGGGGGTTGCGGGGGTGGGGCAAGGTCTGCTGCGGGGCTACGGGGTGGGGGGGGGGGAGCTGGTGGTGGTGGTGCGTGGGTGGGGGAGAGGGCTACTGCGGGGGGGGTGGGGGGGGAGGGAATTCGATGGGGGTGGTGGGGGGAGGGGGTTGTTGGTGGTGGGGGAGGGGGGCTGGTTGGTGGGTTAGGATTAGGGTTAGGGTTTAGGGTTAGGGTTTAGGGTTAGGGTTTAGGGTTAGGGGTTAACAATGGCAAAATGGTAAATAATGCTAACGGAAACTTGACGCCGTTAGTCATTAAGGGCATTTCGTTCATTTTATTGAAATAGTAAGGGTACCTGGTGCATTTTTTAAAAAGTAGGGGTACTCCATGAATTTTTAAAAACCACAGGGGTACCTGGTGGAAAAACCGTTTAACAAATTCTCTAAAGCTTATGGCCTTGATGCAAATCTGGATAAAAGCAATATTTACATTGCTTAGAACAAAAGGATATGGTCACTAGTGGAAAAACATTGAATTGCGGCGGTCATTAAGTGGCATATTGCTGCGGTTTTAGTCGCGCTGCAATTAAGGGCGCAGCAATAGGTTCCTACCCAAAACCGCAACAACAGGTTTGTTTAATATTAAAAGCAAATCTATTACTGCGGTTTTGGGTAGAAACCGCAGCAATAGGTGCAGGTAATGAAACAAATTTTTTTTTTTTTTGAAATTCTGGCAATTTTAAATCAACTCCAATAACTAGTCGCATGACAATTTTTCAAATGAAGATACCAAAATATATCTACAATCAAAATTATATCTCTAATAAAAAAACAAACAACAAACGATATATGAATTTTACTGGATCCTGATTTATATTCCGAAAAAAAGAGTTTATGGTATTGACAAACAAACAAACATATTTCTACAGAAATCTGTCACTACCAGCGCTCCATTTAGGAGCGAGTACGAGTAACACCAATTACAACTATTTCTATCTTAGAAAATGAAACAACTTATTTCAACATGCAAAAAGAAATAGTATACATGTGCTTATTATTTCCAGGTGGAGGGAGTATCCATATTATGACTTCAGGAAGCAAAACTTCAAACATGCAAGTCCAATTTCATTGAAATCTTCTCTAATTCCAGCCAAACCTTGTTTATATTGAAAAATTCTTCAATCATATCATATAAAGAGCTAAAACCTAATCTTCAAACTCATTCGATCATACAATCAAATAGAAAAGGAGATCTGAAAAACAAAATCGAGCCAAACTAATCTTCAAGAATTCCATATTTGAAAAAAAAACTCGAGCCAAACTAGTCTTCAAGCGTTGTATACTTCGACCGCCAAGAACCCAGAGCCGATGATAGTGTGTCGGCGAACGAAGTTGGAGCGTGTTTCTCCGTTGTTTGGGAGGAAGGTCGAGAGATGAGAGATGTGGTGGTGAGGACGAAAGATGTGGTGGTGGTCGAGAGATGAGAGAGGTTGAGAGATGATGACGATTGAGTGAGGCCGTGAGGGAGGAAGACGTTCTATGGAGTGAGAGAGGGAAAACGCGTGAGAGGAAGGAAGAATGAGAGTGAGAGAGAAGAAGACTGAGAGGAAGGAAGAATGAGAACGGCACCCAAGAGATTAAAATGAACAAAAAAACCCTACCGCTTCTTTTATTTAAAAAATCAACCTATTGCTGCAGTTTTGTGTAGAAACCGCAGCAATAGATTAAAATGTTATTAAAAAATAATATTTCAACATATTGCTGCGGTTTTGTGTAGAAACCGCAACAATAGATCTGGTCAAACCAGTCAAATAATTTTGAAAAATTACCGTTGATATCTATTGCTGCGGTTTCCACCCAGAACCGCATCAATAGGTTGATTTTTGAATTTTCCTTTTCTTTTGACGTGGTTTATTGCTGCTTATGGGTAAAACCGCAGCAATTCTACCGCAGTAATAAATAATTATTCTACTAGTGGCTACCAAGGATGGCAGTGGGTAATGGACCCTACCCGGATCCGTGGATCCAGATCCTTTTTAGCGGATCTGGATCCTCAAATTTTGGACCCGGCGGATCCGGGTAGGATCTGGATCCTCACTTTTGAAAACGGATCTGGATCGGGTCCTAAATTATTACTAGGATCCGGATCCGTTTACCCGTTTTTTAAAGTTAAAATTAATATATAAAATCTTGGTATAAAAGTTAAAACCCTAAATTCACTAAGCACTCAAGCGCCACTTTCACTCCCTCAGTCCCTTGTTTCACTCTCTGCCTCTCTTCACTGAGTCACTCACTCCTCTCACTTCACTGGTTCCGGCACCGGACCACCACGCCAGAAGTAAACAAAGACCACCGAGCAGTCGCTGATTCAGCCAGAGCCTAGAGCACTCCCCTATCTTCACTGATTCAGGTCAGTCCTCGTTTCTCGCTCTCTGTTTCCTTTTCGTTTTCGCCGGAACCCTAATTATTCTTTTTCGTTTTCCATTGTAGCCTGAATTAATTCCGTTTGTATTTCTTGTTGATTTCCGTTTGTAGTTCCTGTTCAATGTCGTTTTAATATCTTCTTGCTCGAGTTGTTTGCAAATTGCAGCATCATTGTATTTCCTTGAGGCTTGCGAGTTAATTATATGTTTGTTAGGTTGATTTTCGTATTTATTTTTTGGTGGATTGATTGAGTTTGCTGAAATTACTCTTTGATTTGTTTTGTTTTGAGCGGGTTTTTTCGTTGTCTTCTTAAAGGAGTGTAAAAATCAGAGAATTCTAGGGTATGAGTATTGAGTAGTGTTTTCAGAATGAATTTCAACGGGATTTCTTTTAAGCAGCCTAATTATTTAGGGAAATTAACAGTGATTTATAATAATCACCGAATTTTAAGGATTAGAGTTATATTTTGAATTTCAAGTTGTTGAAGCCATTGATGCTGCAAAGTGTAGAGCAGGACCGGAAGTGAAGAGTGACGGGGAGATGGTTTAGAAATGGAAACAGGTGATTAAAAAATACTCCACTTTATATTATACACCATCATACTCCATATTTTGAATTTTGTTGTTTCTTTTATATTTGTATATAATTTTTTACTAATATTCCTATTTGGTTGGTTATTGTGTTGTTTTTTTTTCTTTGCTTTAGGATGTTGATGATGTTAGTAGTGATGAAGATTGAAGAATAGCCCTCTTGGAGTCTTGGACTCTTGGTAGATGGACATGGACCAAGTGATGAATGAAAGATGTAAAATTGCAAAGTGCAAACTATGTTTTAATTGTTTGTAAGAATTGTAGTATTATGGAAGTTTGTTAAACTCTTAATGTTATTTATTTTGAATTTGTTAAATTTAATGTTAGTGAATGTTTGTATCGACAAATGGCGTTGTTATTGAAGTTTTGTTAAACTATGTTTTAATGTTAGGATGAAAATTAGGGTCGTTTGAAGAAAAATAAGTTAGGATCCGTTTTGGATCCGCTTTGGACCCATATCCGTAGGATCCATCGGATCTGGATCTGGATCCTCAAATTTATTACCCATCGGATTCGGGTAGGATCTGGATCCTTGCCTAAAAAATGGATCTAGATTTGGATCCTAGAGGATGCGGTCCAGATCCTACCTGTTGCCATCCCGAGTGGCTACAGCAGATTGTGAACATCCCTCTTGGTGCTTTACCTTTTTTTAGATACTTGGGTGTCCCTCTACTACTAGGAAGTTGTTTTATCATGAATGTAAGCCATTGATTGATAAAACTATGGCAAGGGTTAGACTTTGGTCTGTGAAAAAGCTTTCATATGCTGCCAGATTACAGCTTGTCAATACTATTCTTCGTGGTTTCACTAGTACAAAGTTGGTCTAAGGTAACATGTATGAGGTAACACTTTTCAAAATTCAAGTTTGTCGAATATATATGTAACACCTTGGTAACACTTAATCAATATGTAACACTTAATGTAACACATTTTTATAAGTAACATTTTGAAGTAACACTTTTTCAATTGAGTAACATTTTGATGTAACACTTTCAGATAGGTAACACCTTTAGGTAACACGTAATAGCCCTTTGTTTATAAAGCGTTTATTAAATGCTAATTATATTTATTAAGTTAATTATGTTTCGGATTTTCTTATTTTATTTGGGTTAAAATGATTTTTTATTTGACGTGTTTGTAATATATTTTTTTATTCAATTTTATGAAGTTGTTATTATATTATTATTATTAAATCATTTTGGATTTTAGTTATTGAGTGGTATTTAACCAAATAGAAAAATGAAGTCGGATTTCTTCCTTGCCTTTAGCCCATTTGTCGATTTTGTTTTAAAACCATAAACCCGTCTTCATTTCTCAAACCTCCTCATCATTTCTCACCCAAAACTCCCAGTACTCCTCGTGGCTTCTCTCTCTCTTACCCGAAAACCTCAATCCTCCTTCCTCTCTCTCTCTCCTCCCCTATCCGGTGCGTTGTTGCCGCTGCTCTGCTCCTCTTCTCTGCTGGTGCTGATTGGTGCCGCTGCCGTCGCCATAACTGCTGCTGTCCCAACCCTTTATGTCGGCGCTGTTTGGCCGGATTTTTGCCGCTGCTCACTGTTGCTTCAATTTTTTGTCGTCGCTGTTGATGGTGTTGTTCTCTCTCTTCATGCCGATGTTGCTTCTGCCCCCGTTTCCCTCCTCTTGCTGCTGTTCTGTCGGTTGGTGGCTGGTGCGGTGGTGCGACGTTTTGCACCCTAAATCTGAAATCACCCCAATTTCAGCAATCGCGAAGATATACAGATTCGAAGCTATCTTGCTGTTACTCAATGGTCCTTATCTTGAGAATGGTATAATTTCTCCTCCTAATTCTTAGTTTTCTCTGTTCACAGGTTGAATTTTTCTGATTGAACTGCATTTTGAATATTTTATTGTGCGATTTCAATTTGTGTAAACTGTTGGAAATTCTGAAATTTCAATTGCTTGGTTAGCTTTTTATTTTCTTTGATGCCTAAATTTTCTTACTTCTTTTTTCATCTAAATTTAGTTGTTCATTTATAGAATGGACTTATGAATGATCTGTGAATTTGTGGGATTTATAGTTTGTATTATTATTTTGTTGCATTTGATTTGTGAGTTCACTTAAGCCAAACTCCAATGTCCAATATAGGACAAGGGAAGGTTGAAACTTGGGTCACTGGAACATCTTGGTTCTGATATTTTAAATCATATGAATCATTCTAGCTTCCTGCAGATAATTAGAATTGGATATAGTAGCACATAATTGAGTTTTCCTTATATCACATAAACAATAGTAGGAAGATATTGGTAGTAAAGACAAGACCTTAATTTTCGATAAACGTATCCGATAGCTTTGTTACATATACGTATACTCTGAGGGTGTGGTTTAACTGTCAGCTGGTGGTGCATCTTTGTTCTCAACAATATATAAGCTTATCTTAACCTTGTTTTTTTTTGTTCCTAATGGTCTAGCAGATTTTGGTATCATTCCACCACCAGTGGTGGAACCATTGAACTACTTACATGCAGGTTAGTTGCATTTGTTAGTGTATCGACCATTCTAGCTTGATTTTGTTTTTGCTTTAGTCTCATGGTTAGCTGTTCCTCATAGTGGTTGGTGCTTTCAACTCTATGCTCCAACACTTTAGCGCATACCCATGATGTCACAAAGTACCCTTTTTAAAGGAACTTTCTAAGTGGTGTTTATTTTATTCTTAACACGCAGGAAGAAAGCAAGAAGAAAAACCTAAGCGGTACCAAGTAAAAAGATAGGCACATTATGGGTTCTATGAGCTTTGCAAGGAAGGAACATGAATTGGTAAATTAATTACAATGAATAATAATATCTTTGTTTTATTTTTTCTTATCATCCCTTGGTACGATCATGTAACTTATATGTATCCCGAATTCTTTTATATTATTTCCATGCTAGTAACAACAAGATAATGAGAAGAAATGACCATCCCAAGCACATTTGCACAAAGAATATCGAAAGAGGAAAGTGGACAAAATGTACAAAACAGCTTACGAGCCTATTAAATATAATGTTGTAAGTTTGGCTGCCTTTACATTTATTTAGGCTTAGTTTTTCGATCGCAACTTCAATTTGGTAGATATTTATATCGCTTCCATTATTTCTAATTTAAGATAAGATGGAGGAAGTTCATATGCTAAGGAAGATTGATGGAGATAAAACATATTATGACGTAATGAAGATTGATAATATACTATACTTGCTTTTCTTTTTACAACAAGTATATCATCACTAGTCTCTTATCATATAAGACTTTGAAAATTCTTATTTTTTTTGTTCATATTGCAGGATGATGAAGATAGTGGATTAGAGTTCCAAGTAGGCATGATGCTTCGGGAAACATGCATGCATGGCTAGAGCGATGGAAATGAAGACGAAAGAAAGAAATGACCATAAGATTGATTTAGGTTTATTTTGAGAGTTATATATATCATGACTGGATTTTCATATGAATTATATATATTTTGAACGCAATAGTACATTTTCAATTGATGAATACTACTTCTTTGGCTCATTCTTTACAATAACCGTCGAGTATTTGTACTCATTTATATCTATAATATCATTTCTTCCTCTTCGTTATTACGTTTAT
Organism: Beta corolliflora; assembly: GCA_947648045.1. NCBI lineage: Eukaryota > Viridiplantae > Streptophyta > Magnoliopsida > Caryophyllales > Amaranthaceae > Beta > Beta corolliflora. Next base: position 2,086,218 of record CANSZD010003329.1, on the reverse strand, counting down.
AAGTTTTAGTATTATAATAACTGTATATGTGTTGATGAATTTAAAAATGTTACTATAAGACAAGTGAAATAGAAGTGTTACTATAAAGCTAGCTAACAAAAAGTGTTGTCTAATATCTAATAAAGTGTTACATATGCTGACTTAAAATGATACATAATATTTAATAAAGTGTTACTATAATTCAAGAGATGACATAGAAAATGTTACTATAGATAAAAAAGTGTTACATAAAAAATTATAAGTAACACTATAAAAATGCTACATTAGTTTTAAAAAGTGTTACATTAGAGGATTTTGAGTAACACTTGAGAAAGTGAAACATTAGCATTGGAAAGTGTTACCTTAGAGAATAGGTAGCACGGGCAGATGTTTCACTTATAAAAGTGTTACCTATTGTCTAGAGCAACACTTTTAGGCCTTTAGGTAACACTTTTGGGGTGATACTTTAGGGCAATAATGCACTAGTGTTTTCAACTTTACTGGTGTCAGATATTCATTATGCCTAAGAAAGTCATGAAAGAAATTCAGAGTATTTGGAGGATCTTCCTTTGGACATGCTATGGTGATCAATCAAGGAAAGCTCATGTGGCATGGTAAACTTTATGTCTTCCTAAAGCTTGTGGAGGGTGGAACATAAAGAATCTTACTATTTGGAACAAAGCAGCAGTTGTAAATCACGTTAGGCTTTGGATAAAGTGGCTTCATGTGTACTACATAAAACATAATAGTGTGCTCACTATGGATATTCCTAATAAACTTTCTTGGTCTATGAAGAAAATCCTTGCTAGCAGACAGATGTTTCATGAGAATCAGGGCATGCTTGATGCTTCTTATTTCTCAATTAAGAAGCTGTATCTTATTTTGCATGGTGAACATCTTAAAGTAAGATGGAAAAGGGTTATATGTAATAATAGAGCAAGTCCAAAAGCTCTATTCATTACTTGGTTGGCTCTGCAGGAAAGACTAGCCACTAAGGCCAGATTAAATGCTTTGGGAGTAATTAGTGACAGTGGGTGTTTGCTGTGTAATAATGCTAGTGAGACTATTTCACATCTGTTTTTTGACTGGCCTGTTAATCACAAATAAAATTTGGATGTTTTGTCAGCAACAAGTTGATTTGAATGGCCATGTTAGGTGCTTTGAGGATGAAGTACAGCAAGTTGCTCATAAATGCAGAAGTAAAACGCCTCAAAATCAGTTGTACAGTATTCTTTATGCTGAAGCTTATATACCTGATCTGGCTACACAGAAATTCAGTTGTGTAATCCCCTGAACCTTAATCACGTTTTATATTTACTAATTATGTTTATTAGCTTAATTGCGTCCTAAATTTTTCTGAAATGATCATGGTTAAGTTATTTTCTAAAATAAATATATTTTGGATTTATGTCCAATTAATTGAGTGATATTCATCCAAAATGGGAAACAAAGTTGGTTTACTCTTTTAAAAACCTTTTCTTACCAATTTTGGAAACCCCAAAACCTTACACCCTTTGTCGGTTTAATGAGGAAATAAAAAACTCCACCCTTAATCCTTTTTCTCTCTATCTGTCGTCATTTCTCACTCAAACCCCAAAACCCCGTTTCTCTTTCTCTCACTCCCGATGAAACCACAAGTCCCCAGCCTCTTATTTCTCTCTCCTCTCGCCTGATGCTACTACTGCTGCTGCATGGCCTTACCGCCGCCACCTTTCTGCCTAGCCTCGACGGAGAACGTCTCCTCGCCGGTGATGTGTTGCTGTAGCCGAGCCTTTCTCTCTCGCTAGCTCTACCCTCTCCTCTGTGTTCCCTGCAGCACCGAAACCCGAGGCCAATGAACGACACCGGAGTGCTGCCACACCACCAGACCTGTTGCTCAGTCATGCCGTAGCTTGACGCCATTCACCGAAGCTTCGAAACCCCCCTGTCGTGTCTTCCCTCCAAGTGAGCAGAGGTATAAACGTACCTCTTTGTTCTTAATTCTGACTTCTTAATTTTTGACCCAAGCCCAAGTTTATCCTTTAATACTTATTTATAAATTTGAGCCTGAATCTGGTTAAGTGTTCTACTAAGCCATCTTATTTGATTATTAACCATAGTTGTTGGGCTTTAATCTGAATCACTTAGTTATCTAGCTAATTGGACTGATTTTATAAACTGATTTTTAGTTATGTTAATTTAGTTAAACCACCTAGTTTAATCTAATGTTTCAACTTGTGGACATAATGGACTGATGTAATTAGTCCTTGATTAGGCCACTTTTGTTTAACTTGTATACATTTCAGCTTGGTGAGCTAATCTTGTATAAAAGGCTAAACTGATTTTTAAAGGTCTGGAAAGTCCAAGAACATTTCAATACTTATAATAGGAGTAAATGTAAATGACTTCAAGATGAAAGCAAGTTGTTTTCAAAATAATGTTTGAGGTAGAATCATAGTTTTCCAAGTATAATTAGTAAAGATTATGTACGATAAAGTTGAGCGGTTGTGTAAGGATAAATTATCGTTATAGTAGGGATGACTAATTATGGAGTTTATTATCTTGGAGTGATGACTTTGTGGAGATTATGTACGATGGTTCTTGGAGAGTGAGGAATGACGGTACTTAAGGAGTAAAGGAAAGAAATTAGCATTTGAGGTAATGTTCATGTCCAGCATCAATACATGCCCGTATATGTTATGTGTAATGATATGATTTAATGTGTGGATATGACTTTGTGATGATGTGATTATGTGTTACAATCTGTATGTGGCATGATGAGATACGTTATGATGTGACGATGCTCATGTATGTTATGGAATGTCATGTTTATGATTCTGTTTTACGATTTATGGATGATTCCGAATTAAGAACATATGATGTCTGATAAGTTACGGTTTTTTCACCATATACCCATGACAATTTTTTTTTTGCATCTTATACCCTTTCAACTTTCCAAATTCACCATATACCCCTCACGTTTGAAAAAATACATCCACTTACCCTTAATGACTAACGGCGTTAACGTCCGTTAGTCATTAACCCCCTAATTCACCCTTAACTCTAATTAACTAACCTAAATCCTAACCCCCTCTAACCTAATTAACCCTAAACTCTACCCTAATCCTCCTTTAACCCTAATCAACCCTAAACCCTAACCACCCCTCCCCCCACCCCACCACTTCCCTCCACCACAGCCGCATCCCACCTCCCCCGCAGCCCCACCCCCGTAGCCCCACCCCCGCAACCCCCTCCCCAGCCCCACCCCCCCGCAGCCCCTCCCCAAAGCATCCCCACCCCCCGCCCCTCCCCCCTCGGTCCCACAACCCCCCCTCCCCCTCCCCTTCCCCCGAAACTTTCCGTCGCACCAAACCCCCTCCCCGCATCCCCACCCCCCGCAGCCCTCCCCCTCGGTCCATGACCCCCCTCCCCCTCCCCTTCCCCGCAACTTTCCGTCGCACCAAACCCCCTCCCCCTCCCCGTTTCTCATATCCCGGCAAGTGATGAATGAAAAAACTTTAATGTCGGCGACCCATAATTTCGACGCAACCCAGATTTTTCTCTCGGATCCTAGCGATTGACGACTTTAATGTCGGCGACCCGGATTTTTCGATTTTTTTTTTCGTTCGGGGTACGATTCAACAGGGGAAGGGGTTGGTGCGACGCATATCATGGGGGAAGGGCTGCGTGGCCTCGGGGGTTGTGTGGGAAGTGAGGATGGGGGCTTCGAGGGTGGTGGGGAGAGGGAAGGGGGCTGCGTGGGGAGGGGGGGAGGGGGTCTGCGGGGGAGGGGGGGCTGCGTGGGGGTAAACGGGAGAAGGGGAGGGGGTGGTGGTGAGGAGGTGGTGGTGGTGGGGGTGGGGTGGTGAGGGGGATGATGGGGGTAAGGGGGTGGGGGGGGGGGGTTAGGGTTAGGGCCCAAGTTAGTGTATTAGATTAGGGTTAGGGTTAGGGTTATGGTTTGATTTAGGTTAGTTAAGTAGGGTTAGGGGAGGATTAGGGCCTAATGACTAACGGAAGTCTAACACCGTCAGTCAAAAGGGTAAGTGGATGTATTTTTTCAAACGTGAGGGGTATATGGTGAATTTGGAAAGTTGAAAGGGTATATGGTGCAAAAAAAAAATTGTCAGGGGTATATGGTGAAAAGTGGATGGTTCTGCTGGTTTGGAGTCATGAACTGATCTGGTATATGGGTGAGTTACAGGTGGAGGAATTTTGTTACGATATACGAAACGGACCAAAATGGTCATATGTTAATGTTTATGAATTATGAAAGTTACGCTCTGTCTAAAGCCTGTACTTGCCAATGAACTAAAGTCACGTAAATGGTCCTTGCCAGCAGACTATTCAATGCCAATGATAATGTTCTCTGTCGATAATTACTAAAGTGTTATAATGTATGCTTATCTGTGAAAATGTTTACGAACTAAAACCGTTTTTACGGGCTGGAGTGAAGTTACTGAGTTTTCAACACATTTTAGTTTATTTTCTGTGTTTTTCCTTTTCCCGGTTCTATGAAATTATTCAGGTATTATGAAGATGGCGAAGGATCAGTTATGCCAAGGATGCTCCGGAAAGGTTGAGTTGAAGTGACTCTGAATGTATTTGGGTTATTTAGAATACTCTGTAATCAGGATAAGAATTATTGCTTTAAGATGAGCTTTTGTATGTATTAGAGGTCATTCTAGGCTATTACTATATTAGTGGGCCATAACCCACATGCTTAAGATCTGCTTCCCCTGACGATTAAGGATATGTATTTTCCGGGGCGTTACAAGTTGTGCATGGAAGCCCTCCTATGGATGTTTTAGCCAACTGTAAACAAATCATTTTCAAAGTTGCAAGTAGATGTCCTGATATTATTGGAAATTTGCTTGTAATTTGAGCTGTTCTTGTGCTTTTGTGTTTTGTGTTTTGTGTGTGTGTGGTGTTCCCCTGAGCCTATACAGGGCTTGTTTATGGCTGGGTTTTGGGGTTGCTTCCTCTCAAACCTTTCCTAGGGGGGAGGTGGTTTCTCCTTTAGCTTGTCATTTAGAGTAGTCTTAGATTGTATTATTCTGTTTTTAGTTATCAATAATAACTTTGAATTGCCAAAAAAAAGATTTAAAATAGAAATTATTAACATGACTATCCTACGTGGCACGCTCTATTTCATAAGTTGTAGAACTACATTATATATGGATCTTATTTCGAAGCATATTTCGAGTACTCTTCAATGCTACAAAAATTATAATACTTCATCCGTTCTGAATTAAATGCAACAAATTCACTTTTCACTATTCACACTTTTCACTTTGACTAAGATTTGTGATTTATACATAATGATAAATATAGTCAAGTGGGATTTTGTTAGATTCGTCTCGTAACGTACTTTCGTAAAATGTAATTTTTATAATTTTTACTTATATGTAATTATAGATATTTGTGGTCAAAATAATGCCTCGGCATGCGTAAAAGTGGATTTGTTGCATTTAATTCGGAACGGAGGAAGTATTTCGAACTATATACAATTTACATGCCATAATAATTTAGGTTGTTCATTCAAAACCAAAACTCTAATTTTCGTTTATCCAAAACTCTTTATATGTACTTAAATCTATGTAGAACTCTATTTTTGTAAAAAATAAAAATAAAAATAAAAATTGATGACATGGTAATCCTACGTGGCGCGCTCTCTGCTCTCGAAATCTTGAGGAGCTCCCTATGCCCTTGAAAAGTTTCTCCTTTATATATATACTAGTATTTTGGACCCGGTCATATGCCCATTCTCTTTTCGTGAAGAAGATGTAGACTTTTGAAATTTTCACATACCCTATTTGAACGTATGTTTGTCCGACATACAACATCAAAAGTTATAATGTAATAACTTTGAATATTCTAATTCTAACTTGAATAGGTTTTGTAGAAAAGCCCTAATTCTAATTGAATTATTGATTCTAATAGCAATTTGTTACTTTAATACTTTAGCATAGTCAATATTTCTTTTTATACGATACTTTAATACAAAATTTAAAATATAGTATAAATGGATCTTATTTTAAAGTAGTTTTTAAAGACTTTCCAATGGTACAAAATTATAATTTTTCGAACTATATATTAATAGTTATAATCGATTTACTATACCTAAGTTTTTCATTTTGAACCCAACTCTATTTCTTCTTATCCTAAACTCTATACATGTATTTTAATTACTTTATAACTCAACTTATTTTTTTTAAAATGACATGTCAGTCAATAAGCGCAACAAATGGCGTCCAATGAGGACGCCAAATGTCGCGACCTCGTGAGTTGGCTTTTGCATTTTGCCTTATAATATATTAGGTATATATGATATGATATTAAGATTGCAAAACTTGATATGTTTAGCATAAAATTTAAAGCCTATACCAAGTTATTAGAGCTTAGAGGTTACCGATCCAATATTAATTGGTGAGAATATCATCTGTAAATTGATATTCCTGAGTTTTTGGAGAAATGCTAGTGCTCCATTCTTGATCTTTTCCGACATAGACACAAGCCCCCCTACCTATAAAATCAGTATATACTTGTATCAAATTACTTTTTTATTAGGGGAACTTATATCAAATTACTTAAATTCGGCAGTGAAGGAGTAAATGTGCATGTCACGTAAAATAATTGAATATTTGTGTTAGATCAAACAAAATTATACCTTCGTCATCAGTAATGTTTCTGTGAGTTCTGATGATGCACTAGAAGACTTTATGCTCACCACAGAGTGATGGGTCTCACCTTCTCCGCCATTCTTCTTCTCAGCTGATAATTTCATGATAATATATACATAAGACCAAGTATAAATGCCCGCTACCTGCAAATGTTACAAGGGATTTAATTATATTATGCTACAAGTTTTAACATCATATTCACTTGTGCCTTCGGGTATGAAATCTAAATCCTCCTTTTTTGATATTATTAGTGGTTTCATTTGCTTTTTTGATCAAAGTTGGACTTGATCAATGTTGCAAGACAAAGTGTAACCATAAAAAGAAACAAAGCTAATAATAGCAAAGGTATGGTGAATTAAGTTGATAAAGGAAAAAGATACGATACATACTGCCATTGAAATGGAAACATAAGCTGCTCCATCAGCCATGCAAATAGAGTAATTTCCAAAGGGACTCTTAGGCTCATTGCATATCGCTGGGATTAGTATGAGAGGCAAGTTTCTCAAGTTTCCTGTTAATTTTTTTTTCATGAAGACACTTATTAGGTTGATAGTTAAGGGGTGAAACAATATGCAGTCCAAACTTCTTTTTTCTTTTTTTAGGGGGATAAATGTAATCCAACATAAAAATTGGGCACCTATATATCATTGGAGGAAGACAATGCATAAACATGAAACAACATGAACACATATTTTCAACCCTGTAAAAGTTTCTTATTGGTTATAATAATGAGTACTTAAATTTTACTTACTAAGTTGTGAGTCATACTAATAATAAGAGGTTTACTTTTATACAATAATATTTGGGTGTTTAATTTGATTTTAAAGAAATGAAGGCAAATATATATAATCTAATATTGTACACAAATTCTTGGGTGTAATTGTTACACTATAACTTATGGTGTAACAATCCAAAAACCACCATTTGTAAGAAAACTCAAATGATATGAAATAAATGGGCAAAAAACATGGGTTTTTGGGGTCTATTAAAGTCATGTGCCTTGCACATGACATGGTCAACACCGGAAACTTGGTCAATGACCGGAATCCGGCATAAGGTGGTTTCTCGCAAAAAAAAATTTGTTTAAGGTTTGTTTTCGCAAAAAAAATTATATAAGGTGGTTTCTCACAAAATTTATGTTTTATAAGGTGGTTTTTGACAAAAAATCCTTATTTGTATAGTGCATGTGATTTTTTTTGGAGTCTACGTCATTATGTAAGTGTGAGGTTTTGTTACACAATAAGTTATGGTGTAACATGTTACATCTAAGGCACTCAATATTATATATTCATATTCTATCTGTTGGTGTTCAATTCTTGCAATTATTTTCGTCACTTCTAGAACTCAAACATTTGCTCACGTAAATTGTTAATATGTTGAGAGGAAAAGTATGGTGGACTCATATAAATAAATTATGGAATTTTATACATTCGTTATGATATGGAATTTTGAGTACTTATGTATATCCAAGGTTCCACGACAGAACTATTGCTCATCTTGTTACACGGATATACTTTGCTACTTCAACTCATTGATGATATGTACTTATACTGGTATATGAAGTTTAACCAATGTACAAACTTTCTCACAGCTTCTAGTTTAAAATTTGGGTTTTTCTATGATATACCCCTGTGTTTTTTAAAATTCTACGTTATACCCTTAATGTTTTTTTCTTCTACACTGTACTCTTAAGTTTTTAAAGTTTTCTACATAGTACCCCTACGTTAAGTGTACGTAACATTTACCGTTAAATTCTCTTTGCATTTCTGGGCTTCTCTCTCAACCCTCCCCACGCCACCCCCCCCCCCCCCCGCAACCACCATGACCGTCGCCAGCCCCCCCCCCCCTTCGATTTCCCATGACCCCCCACCCCTTCCCTCCCTCGCACCGCAGCTGTGAACAACAACCACCACCACCCTCGCCATTGTTTTTAAAAAAATCAACCTATATTCAATCGTGTTTCAACGCAAAATCAACACTTAGATCTCTCTCTTGCATCTCGCAACCGCACGATGCATTGAAAATTGTTGCGGGAAATCGAGGGGGAGGGGGTGGGGTGGGGACGAAGGAATCGAAATCGAAGGAGAGGGGGGGGGGCCGAGGGAAATCGAAGGGGAGTGGTGGGGGATGCGGGAAATCGAAGGGAAGGGGGGGGGGGGCTGCGGCGAGGAGAGTGGGAGGGGGCTAGGGCCGGGCGGGGGGGGGGGGTTGGGAGGCTGCGGCGGTGGAGGGGAGGGGGAGGGGAGGGGGGGGGTGGAGGGGATGGGGAGGTTTGGGTGGGAGTAGATTGTACTAAACGGAGGTTTGGGTGGGAATTCAAAAATCATTAACATCCGTTTTCATTAATACACACTAAGGGTATTTTGTAGAAAACTTAAAAAACACAGGGGTACAGTGTAGAATAAAAAAACATTAAGGGTACATTATAGAATTTTAAAAAACATAGGGGTATATCATAGAAAAACCCTTTGAATTTTCTTATGTGGGTTGATGTTTTTCCTTAGCAAGATTCTTCTAAGACATTTAATTTGATAAAGTGGATAATGTTTAGTCAATAGATTCTAGGTACTAATAGTTCCTACAAGCTTTCTAGACGAGTAAATTCAAACATATATGTATACAAAGAAAATGTTTATTAGAATAGTTCAGGGAGTATCTGAAAATATAAATGCATGTTTGAAAAGGTAAGTTACTGCTGAAAGGTTGCAAACCAAGGGTGCATTGTCCTCGCATTAAAAAAAAGTTTCAGGTTTAATAAGTCCAGATAAGTTCAGTTAATTTCAAATAAGTACAGATATATTTTAACACCTTATGAAATGAATTTAAACAAGTTCAATTAAGTTTAGATAAGTTTCGGATAATTCAGGTGCAAATAACACAACCTAAGAAGACGTAGTATACCTGCTGTACAACAACCAATCACAAGGCCTTGTAAATGATGTGGTGCTCTAGTGATTTTGATTAGTATCCATCCTAATGCTGACCCGATAATGAATGCAATCAATATGTTTACAGGCATGAACCACCTACAAAGAGTGTTTAATTAGGATACTAATATATTACATAATCCGATTCTAAATTTTGAATTTCGTTTCTTAAAAAATTATCAATTAAATTACATGGCATCCACATAATGTATGTCACTATAGCAGTAGGAAATAACCTATCACATGTAACTAGTTAAAATTAATATAATATATGATTATAATTATATAATGAAATTACATACTTCAATAATTGCTCAAATAATAAATAGACTATATGTCTTTTGAGTATATTCTTGTATAATTTTGAAGTTGCCGCACTTACATTTCGGTCATAGCATCAAGAGTAATTGTTTTCGCTAGGTAGGCAGCCATGAGACAAGGATTGAATACGTACAATACCAACTGTTAGCACATAAAATTTTCTTTAGTTAGCCATGCAGGAAAGTTATTATATAATCTTTATCTATCTGTAAATTATCTTCAATGTTTGCTTGATAAATTTGGAGCCTGGAGCCCTGGAGGGAAACCTTTAACGAGGGGGGGTGGTGATAAAAATGCCAACACTTGCCAATACTAGAAACCAAGTACGTACTTCTAGGAATTAAGAAAAATACAAGACGAACAAAACCTGCTAAACACACACAAATTTGAAATCAAAATTTTTGTCCCACAATTTATCTGCTACTTGTGAGTTACTTTGTGTATTAGATTTGTAAGAAAACATAAATCATATACAAACTGTGGAACGAAAAACCCTCACTAGAAGATTATAGTTTCAACCATATGCAAATTTCTCATTTTCTTTATAAAAGTCATGTACAAATTCAAGTAATTTCAATAGTAAAGTTAAGCTTTACTCTCTTTAACTTGTTTTTTTGCTGAACTTAATTCATTTTTGCTAACACATGTGTAATATTATGGTAATTTTTTTTACAATAAATCATAGAAAGAATATAGCAACATAATAATAAAGATAGTAATTAAAATAATAATAAGTGGAATATCTATACTAATATATTAAAAGGCGTTCCAAAGTAAGGAAGGATGCCACGTGGCGCTTTCCCTTAGAGCATGTACAATGGGGCTCTCCAACTAGTTCTCCAACTAGCTCTCCAAGGAGAGAAAATGGAGAGCCACCTCTTACCCAACAATGGGGCTCTTGGGTGTGTCTTGTGTGTCTCTCCATGGAGACACTTTGCAAAGTGGCTCTTGGAGGAGATACCATTTGGGTTGAAAGAGAGATGGCTCTCCAATGTGTGGGACCCACATACTATTGCAATTACTTAAATTTTCTTTTCTTCTTGCAACCATTTAATGATCTTTTTTATAAAAATAAAACAAAAGATGGTAATAATTACTATCCCAACAACTATAATTTTTCTTTATCTATAAAATGAGCCTAATATTGGATATATTTCACACACAAAATCTACTATATTTTTTTAATTTATGAAATTAAATATTAGCATTCAAAATTAATTTTTTTTTAAAAAAATTCCACATTACATAAATTATGAAAAAGATAATTTTTTTTGTAATTATATTTAATTTACATGAATAACTTTATTTCTATAACTTTGATCATAATATGGAATGAAGTTAATTTATTGATATGGGGACCACCAAACAATGAAAAGTTAAATGGAGAGCTCTTTAAAGAGTTTTATTGTTGTTGGGTGTTTTTAGACAAAGTTCTTGAGAGTAGCTTGAAGAGAGATAATAGATGAGAGAGAGTGGGGAGCTAGTTGGAGAACCATGTACCATTGTACATGCTCTTAGAGTTTTATACTCCATGTAATCCACGTAGAATAAAAAAAAAGTAGAAAATGCGTTGTATAAGATTCGACCCCGTGATCACAAGCATATACTACCTCCGTTTCTTAATAAGTGCAACACTTTTCTTATTTGGAATAGTCACAATAAGTGCAACCAAATTCAAAATGGTAAAAAAGGTTCAATATTATTACAAATATGCCACCACAAAGTAAGAGGGGACCACAACTTTTTTGTTTCATCACTTGAATTACTCTACTTTATTGTGGTCCCAACTTTCTCTCTCTACATTCCTTGGTATTCCCCCACTTTCTCTATGTTGCACTTATTAAGAAACGGATGAAGTATATACTAAAGTCTTAACCACTAAACCAAGTGATGCTTGATGTTATCATTTTATAAGAGATAATTACCCGGGGTGTAGCCCGAGCTTAAAAAATAGTTAAACATCATAAGAAGAAGAAATTTGCAGTATGTAATTAATTTACTCGTAATTTATAGAGTGTAGTACTCCCCTCGTTTTCCTAAGTTCTACCCACTTTTCTTTTACATCTGTTTTTTTTTTAAGTTTTATTCACTTTGGTCGTTTCATTCCTTATTTGACAAATTTTTTTCTCTTTGATCTCCCAATACACAATAAGATGGAACCTACCTGGCTACTTCTACGCTTTTGTTAGAAAAATTAAAAGACACATTTTTTTTTTTTTTTTTTTTTTTTTTTTTTTTTTTTTTTTTTTTTTTTTTTTTTTTTTTTTTTTTTTTCTTTTTTTTTTTTTTTTTTTTTTTTTTGTTTTTTTGGTTGTTTTTAATTTTATTTTTTGTGTGTTTTTTTGTTTTTTTTTTGGTTTTTTTTTTTTGTTTTTTTTTTTTTTATTTTTTTTCCCCCGGGGTCCCCCCCCCCCCCCTTCCTGGTTATTTTCTTTTTAAAATTTTTTTTTCCCCCAACCCCCTTTCTTCCCTTTTTTAAAAAAAAATCCCCCTTTTTTCACCGTGCAACACTTCTCGCTCGACCGTGCGTCTCTATTTTCTCGATTTTTAATTATTTCCTTTTCTAGTTTATGTAAGCAATATTAGGTTTTATTAAACATACTTTTGGGCACTTTTTCATTATTAGAAAAGAGAGTACTACTTTTTAGAGAGCTTTTGAGAGGAAACTCCATTATTGAAACCTTGAATTCTACAAGTTTGATCCATTGAAGTAAAGACTAAGTTTTTCTACTTTTCCTCTTTTCCTTATTATTATTATGTCTTTCAATTTAATTATCAATTGCTTTGTTATTTCAATTATGATTGAGTAGTTTTATAATCTAGGGTTAAGTTGAACCCTAGCAATGACTAATGCATGAATCCCTCCCATAATCCCAATTTGATGTGATTAATTGTTCTTGTTTGATTGAATTGTGCTTAATTTCATTATCATACTAGGGATAGGTGATTTTGAATTGATTCATTATATCTTGTTTTCAATGGGAATTGAATCTAGATGAATTTGTTGATTTAATCAAAAGTATGAATATCTCTATGGGAATAAGTAGATAGGATTACTAGGAATTTATTTGTGATGCCATGCTTAATGTCTCTTTCTTGCATGATTCCATGGGAATAGGTTTGATTGCTTGTTTAGAGTAGCCATAGGTACTCGGGAGAGATATTTGGTAGTTATAGAGTGCATTACTCCTCTTGAATCATTGATTATGCTTATTGGGATGGGAATTATTCATGTATTATTCGTGCTAGAGGGGATACTTAATTCTAGATGTCTTTATTGATTGATTCTACCTCGTGTGTTCTAATAGTTGTCATAATTTAGCACTATTCTTAGTTCAACATCTTTTCACCATTGTTTGTCACTTGTTTAGTTAAATTGAGTCGAGATTTCTAGTGTTTGATACCGTTTGTCCCTGTGGATTCGACCTTGACTTACCTTGCTACATAGTTAGAAGGATTAGTTAGGTTATTTTTGTTAGGTGCACGACACGCCTATCATTTTTTTTAAGTTTATCACTTTCGTCATTCCTTATTGACAAATTTTTCTGATCCCCAATACACAATAGAAACCACCTGGCTACTTCTACGCTTTTGTTAGAAAAATTAAAAGACACCTGAAGTGAACTTATTTTTAAATTCTTCTAGGTTATTCTAGCTATAATAAGTGAATATAACTTAGGAAACCAAAGATAGTATTTGTTATCAGAAGGGTGTCATCTGCATGATCATTTGCTAACAAAGTAGGCAAACTGGTTGGAAATGGGAATTGGAAGATTACAAAACATTGTAGCTTTATGCAAAATTATGACCATTATGGTTTGGTCATGATTCATGAAGCCAATAAAACTAACAGATGAGATAAATCTAAAAGAAAATAGACTAATATCACACGTGCAGCCAGTATGGGAGTCGATTTTGCCAAAAAAAAATACAATATAAACATTGTAGTAGTTTTGCTTAGCAATAATATAATTATTTTGGAGTAATTAAGAAAGAAAATACATATATTATTGAAGTAGTAATAATTACTTATCATTAAAAGTAAAAACAATTATGATTTCCATATTCTTTTCATGTTGTTGAACTTATATGTAATTTACTTAACTTATTTTTCTTATAATTTACTAAAATACTCCTTTTTTATTTTTTTAGATTCCTGTTTGGATTGTGCACATATTTGCCAATGCATTTTTTGACTTAAATATCCTTGATTAAATATTAGCAAAAATTATATTTATTGAATATTAATAAAGTACTCACTGAGACAAATCAAACAAGACCTCACATGACTATATTGTATCTTATATATTCAGAAGAATTCAAACGATTCTCCAACTGTGAATAGTGTCAAGATTCCAAGTGAGCAAATTAAAAAATACAGTGAGAGTATATGTTTATAAAAATATAATTCTTCTGTATTTTTTTTATCTTGCTCACTTTAATTTGAATCTTATTCCTATATATGTCATTGCGACCACAATCTCTTTTATCTTGCTCACTTTAATTTGAATCTTATTCCTATATATGTCATTGCGACCACAATCTCTCTCTCATCCAATTCCTCTTATTTTTTGTAATAGAAAAAGTTGGTTTAAGACCACTTTTGTCTCTTATCCAATTGTTTACAATAAATACAATTCATGAGACCCATTTATTTTTCATCCCATTATTATTAAAAAATTAGATTCTATACATATATATGTCCCCCTATCAACCCATGTATACAAAATCTTTCTCTTTTCCCTCTTTTCCTAAATATTTGTGCCTCATATATCAAGTGAACGAAGTAAAAGATATAGAGGAAGTACACATTGGTTGATATAAATGTTCAATAGATAGTCTAGATTAATATTTCATACACATAAGACGCAGAAGGAGTGTTCAACGTTTATCTTTTGCTACCGAAAAAACAATTTTTTATCTTTCTTATGCGTGTGAAACGAACATAACTACATTTACCTACTGGTTGGACTACCCACTTCTAATAGGTCATAAGAAAATAATTATTAATGTTGAGTTGGATTCCACCTTACATTAAATTCTACTATTAGTGGGTAAATTACTCACTGGATCAACCAAATTTTATCTGTTTGAAACTATTTAATTCGCATGTGGATTTTCTAGTATTTTTTTTTGTTTCATTTATGGGAAAGTGAGTCACTGATTTTCACTTTTCAGTATTAGATTCCATCAATTAGCCTTTCCAGATAAGTCAGTATACTATTATATTTCGTGAAAATATCAGTATATCACCATCTATATATTCTATTCTATGTTTGCATCAAAAACATATTATATTCTATGTACCTTTCAAATAAATGTAAAGCAAAATAGAAAATGGAGCAGGGGTGTAAATAATGCGAGTCAAGTTCGAGTTTTAGCTAGCTCGACTCGTTAACATTTCAAGTCGAGCTCGAGTTGAGTCGAGCTCACTCCAGTCGAGTTTTGATTGAGTCGAGCTTTGATCGAGTAGATCTCGAGTAGCTTGCAAAGTCTCGTGTTAAAAGCAAACCTAAGGTAGAAAGTATGTTGAATTTAGGTATTTTACTACAGATAATTGGGTATTTGAGCTCTTCACAAGTTTTCGAGTCGAGTAATATCGAGTTGGTCAACTTGATTCGCCAACATTTCGAGTTGAGCTTGTTGTATTGTGCCTTGATTTCTTGAATAAGAAGGAGAGAGATTAGAAGATGTTGGAGCTGGAATGGTGCGTCGCACGCGGCAGGTGCGCCAGACGCACGAAGCTGCTGGTCCTGTGTTCTTTCTTCATAGCCCGGTCGGGGGTACCCCCCTGTCCCGTGGTTCCACGAGCGTTTCGAGGCAGGAACTTTGAGATTTGTGTGCCCGGGCGGGCACGTGTTCAGCACGGGCGGGCGGTTTAGCGGGGGGCCGTTTGCTCGGACGGGCTATTAGGCCCTGTTTTCGTGTTTCGTGTTTTAATCCGTATTTTCCGAATTTTCTCGGTTTTTTTTGGGTCATTTTGTAAACTTTAGGAGGCCATATATAAGGCATCGTCCTAAAGTCATTTGAGAACCCTGAGATTGAAATTAGCCACAAAATAGAATTCTCTCTCTCCTCCTTACTCTCTTCTTCTCCATTGTAATTCCTCCATTAGAGAGGCTGAAGAAAAAACTCCAAGGTTCTTTCTTGTGGATGTAGGTCAAGGTTGACCGAACCACGTGAACTTTTTGTCTCTCTTTACTGCTTTTACTTCTCAATTAAAGTTTTGAACTTTGCATTTATTGTTGGATTTGAAGTTAACTAGCAAACCCTAGGTCCTATAAATTGCATTTATTGCTAACAGAGGTCACTCATGTTGAGTTTTACACGATTCTATCTTGAATAGCTCTCGAGTTGTCTCATCTCATTTACACCCTCGTAAGGAGTACTTAAAAAACATCCCCTTTTCCTCAAATATTGTGAAATTGCTGGTTCAAATTTCGCATGAAAAAGAGACTGGTGAAATGCTCTCCCTTCTCCACAAAATAAGGACCAAGTTCATTCTATTATTTTATGTAGTGTATGCAGGCACGATAGCATGTGGCATATTATAAAAATGGACTAAGTCAATATTGCATTATAAGTTATAACTGGCTAGTGAATTTTGGGATGAACTTTAATTTGCTAGCGAATATTGAGACATCAGAAATGTGTGATGTATCCTTGAAAATTGTCATGAATAATACCTCTTAAAGCAACCTGCATAGTGTTTATCTTAAAAAATGCTACATTTGGGTAATAACGGTAATTCATCCCCTAAGAATAGAGATCATGGGTTTTTGGTTATGTATATCGATACTAAAGGATGAGCATCACGACTCACGAGGTCGAGGCACGTACCTAGTTAATAAAGGCCCAACGGCCAACAGTATCAATTCTGCTGTCTGCATCCGGTATTCAAAGTCTGAAACCGAATACTCAGTGTTTTTGCGTACCTTTAAATGGATAATTTATCTAATTAGGTAGACAAGCTTATTTTCTATTTATCTTATTACCTCTTGTTTTAGAGATTTGTGTACAGACTCTAGTTATGGACAATTTTCGGTCATAATAATTTTTGATCTGATATTTAATTATATTGAAATTAAAATTTCACCATCTTATTTATCTATATGATGATATTTAATTTATACCCTAATTATCACACACTATAACATTATATTTATGAGGCATTCTAACCCATTTGCTGTCAGAGATACGACAACTAATTGTTAAGCAAAAAAAAAAGGCGTTCAGAGAGGCTATAAATTAGAAAGTTCTACTAGCTTATGTTACCACTACATGCATTATACTAGTATATAACAATCCATATGTTAATTCATGTGTTTCTTTTTTTTGTAGTTGTTCCGTTTTGACTAATGATACTATTCACTACTTCGATTTGACTTTTATATGCTATCTATATTTCATTCATTCTATTTTAAATGAAACGTAGGATCTTGGAACCGGATTTAGGAGAGGAGAGAGATAGACAAAAAGAAAAAGAGAGACCCATGTGATGAGAGGAGAGATAGAGAGAAGTAAATACCAAATAAATTAAAGTAACGTTTCATTTATTTTATAACAGCATAAAATGGTAAATATTTCATTTATTTTAGAACGGATGAAGTATAACGAAAACTATAGTTATGCTGGATCTCATCAGATTCGTCCCCATATAATATATATTCAAAATATACAATTTTTATAATTTTTACAATTACACAATTAAAGATATTAAGGGTTAGGGGTGTAAGTGGACTGCGAAAAGTCCAGAATCTAGTCTTTTTAATTATTATTTTGGGTTGGGTCTTGTATTTTGCTATTTGCATTTTATTATAGAATGTAAAGATTTATTTAACTTACTTTATGGAATGGATGTAATGATTTCAATTTTTCAAATTCCATTCATGAGAAAACACTGTGAACCTAAATCTGAAAAAAAATATATATAATAAGAAAAATATTTCGGACTGGATTGGATTGGACTTAAAAAAAAATTGGATCAGATTTGGATTCAATTTCTCGAGTCCAAAAAACTTTGCACTGATAAAGTCCAAATGTTCAATCCAGTTCAATCTACTTACACGGTTACACCCCTATTAAGGGCCAAAGTTGTGTGTTGATAAATATACCAAGTCAAAATAAAAATACAGATGAATGTGAGCAGATAAGTCTGGCAATAACTTCATATACATATTATATATACTTACACATGAATGACATAAGGTTTGAATATAACAAATGCAGCTGGCAATATATAAGCTACTTTTTATATACACATCTACATGCCTCTTAAGAATTAATTACTTGCTACTCAATCACTAACATTTAATCATGTATACATGAATGCACTTCATGTATTCTTCAGTCATGTGAGCTAATCTAATGTCATTGCAAAAAGAAAATCAAGCAATTTACTTGATATCACTGTCATTTTCTAATCGGTTTGAAAATTTGAAATTCATATATATTGAACATTTGAATTTACAATTATTCAAACTTTAACTAATGAGACGCCTCCTCTCACTTCTTTTCTCTCTTCTCTCTCCTCTCCCACAAAATCCTAATTTTCAACCTATGGACAACCGTCACTTTGTTGGACGGTGGTAAGCCCTTTTTTTCCATTTGTTACTAGTTTTTATATTATTATTTCTAATAAATTGGAGTCTCTGTCTAATGGAGAATTTTTATGGGTTATATATACCCATATATTGGGTTTATCTCTCTCCATGTGAGAGTTTTGAGACTTTATTTTTGGTTTTATGTGTAATTCAAGAGGTTGATTTATTGATCGAAATTTGTGCGGGGTTGCAGCAGATGTCAGTACTTCATTTCCAATCACTTGAATTAAATCCAGTTCTAATACTTCAAAACTATAAAGGATTGATAGACCCCCTTGTAGAAGGCTGCATTATACATTGATGTGAAAAACGAGGGTTTATATAAGTGTTTGATCTCCTCTTTTGTCATATTAGAATTGTATTTATTTCATTTTGATATGTATTTGTTAGTTTTGACTTCTATGGTAGATGTCGTATGACTTTGAATCAATGAATTAACTTTATTTTTTAAAAAAAAAAACTTAAACTATTGATGTTACAGATGGAAAGCTAATTAACAACTCAAAGATGGAAACTACTTTGTTGTTGTACATCAATTAATTTTGATATATAAAAACCAACTAATAAAACTGAATGAAATAAATAATAACGAAATATACCCTAATATATAATGGTATACACTATTATGATTTCATGAACATAGTTTGAATAAGAGAAATAAATACGTTACTTACATTATTCAAGTTATGCCTTACAGTTGAACCCAGTAGATTTATGCTATCCAACGCAAGAATTAGACCAACCGTTGCTAACAACAACGTCATCAGCACCGGCATTAAAGCCACCATGAAGAATGTTAAGAATCCCATTTTTGTTGCCAAAGTATTAAAAACTCGAACAACCATGCAATAAGATTAAACTGATGAATGAAGCATATATATATATATATATATATATATATATATATATATATATATATATATATATATATATATATATATATATATATATATATATATATATATATATATATATAAATTTCACCTATGCTTAGTGGTTGGAATACTGTGTGCGATCGTAGTTATTGCATATATATATCAATATTATCAGTAATGTAGAAGGAAATGTTCTTCATCATGGCCAATTCAAAGACTAGCTTATGTGCTGATGACAATTCCTCATAATCCTGTATTTATTTCCTTTTATTTTATCTCAGATAAGTAGATAAGAGAACAAAAATAATGGAAAAAAGAGAGAAAAAATGAGAAAATGATGAAACTGATTTATAACAGTTATATATAACATATTTTTTTTTTTAAAAAGAGTTGAAAATCTAGACATTGACATTTAGTGAAACCTAATATTTTGCTCTTTTTGGAAAAGGGTCATTTGATCTGATGTACTGGTAGAGATAGTGCTTCAACAATACTTTTAATAAAGAATATAAAGATAACTGATATAATTCTCTTCCTCTCTGAACAGATCAGTGGAAGATGATGAATGTAGACAAGGAAGAAGGGCGTGTTAACTCCAATGCTCCACATTTGCTTTGCAATTTTTTAATCCAAAGATGAGATTTAGTCAAATAATTAAAAGAATTAGCTAGTTCATCGCTTCACTTTCCTAAAATGTTTATTCTATTATTTAAGAAAAGGATACGCTAAGGTTAAGAACTATTAGTAAGATCTAGATTGATCTGATTTGTCTCAAGCAGATATCCGAGATTTTACAATACATAATCACCTATTGCTTTCCGTTTGGTAGGGCGTAAAACATTTTCAACTGAAAATGGTTTTACATGGAAAACCATTTACAATGGAAAACTCATTTCCTTGCAAGTTTTCCTTTGTTTGGTTGGATGGAAAATGATTTCCCATTGTAAGCATTTTCCTTTGTTTGGTTGGATGGAAAATCAACTACTCCTATTGAATCTTGATACTCCTTATTGTATAGTATTGTCACTTCTTTTTTATTTTTTATTTTTTTCTCTCATATTGCTACCCCAAATTATTATGAGAAACAAATATGATAAGTTCACAAAAAAATTACAATGTATTATATTTTATTTCAAGCATAATAATATAAGATAATTAAAAAAACCAAACACTCATTTTTTAACGTTTCCAAAATTTGAACAATCTATAACACGATAATATAAGACTACTAGGCATAACATAGCTCATAAAAAGCCCCTAAAAAACATACTATGTAAATAGTTCTCATCACAAAGTTAGTAGAATAAAAAAAATCAACGTAGAGACTTGACAAAATTTTGGAGCCACAGCTTGCGAAGAGGTTCACTCTTTGTCAAGAAAGCCTTAGCTAGCATTTCACGCTCAACTAAGTGATCAAAAGCAGCAACACAAACGGCTTCTTCGACATCATCCATTTTCATGATCTCTTCATAAAGCATCTGCACATCAAGTTGGTTGTCAGAAAATTTTTTAAGAGCAGAGACAACTTCTCCGAGTTGAGCAGAATTATGTTGCAAGTCACCCTCTTCCTCTTCGACTCGAGACCTCTTCCTATGAGACCTAGGCTCTAAAGAAGTTGCACTGTCTGACTTGGTAGGCTCAGTTTCAACAGTACTTGGTTGTCCACTTGAGGTCTGAATGTCACCAAACGTCTTGCAAAAATTACCCCTTGCAATGTCCTTGCCCGCTACTATCGATATCTCCTCATACATCTCAATTTTTTTGTTCAAATATTTCTCATGAGATGGATATTGCTGTCAAGTAAAGGATTAACACACATCAAAATTAATCAGTTAAGTTTAAAGAGTAAACTAATGAAAAATAATATTGTTTCTGGGTCTTTCAGAAACTGAGTTGCTGTAATACTGTCTATGGCAGAACAAAGTTTTGAACTGAAAACTAGAATGAACAAAGTATATGAATAAACAAGATTCATTTTTTGGTCAATTGATTTTACCTGATTGGATCTTCCTTTTTGCCCCTTTTTTTTTATGATGAAACTTTGAATATGATTTCAAGACAGCCCATATGTATGGTAAGATTGTAATATTATTTCCTCACTTTGGTTCAGAAGTCTTAGCTTTGGATTTTTGTGGTGAAACATGTGAACTTGGATGTACTTCAAATGATTTTGTTTAGTTCTGTTTCTTTTCAATTCCAAAAGACCCATATCACAAATATAATGACAACCTAACCTGAATATATGTTTCCTAAAAGCACAGCTAAATCAGTTCATCTAGCAAGCATTATCCTCACTTTTAAACACCTAAATCAGTTCTCTTCAAGTTGATAATGCAGAGTCAATGCAATAATTCTCAAGTTGATAATGCAGAGTCAATGCAAGTTAGATACATCAATCTTTACATACCTGAATATAAGCGTCATATGTAGTTGGAGATGCAGTTATCATCTTTACATTGTCATTCCAACCAAATCCGGATCTTCCCCGCACTTGAGAAATAATTCCCCAACTACTTCTCACTGTCCTCATATGATTCTCAACATGGTCAGCAGTACATGTGGTATGAAACTTTTCAGAAATCATCTTTGCAGCAGAGCTATAAAGGAGCCGGGTCCCGAAAGTGTTATTTGGCCGCTTTCCTTTCCTCACTTCTTCCGCAAGAAATTCCAATAACTCCTTGGACATTGGTTTTGTCCAACGAAAATTAGCTTTCTTCTCTTCCTTCACCTGAATAAACATTTTGAGAAATTTCTCAACATTATTCTGTACATATTGAACTTGTACAATACAACATGTTTATTGTAGTATACAACAGGTCATCAAAAAACAGCAACACTCAACCAGAAATCGAGTTGATATACGAGCACAAAGAGGTTACAATGTCTACACTGTGTAAAATCCTTGAATAGTATTGTATCAGGTACAACAACGAGTACAGTCATCAAAAAACAAGCAACACTCAACCGAACTTGGATATTGTTACCTACTTAAAAAGAGTAATAATACGATGCCTCCTTTAAGGATACCATTAACATAACAGGTACAACAGCAGTTTGCAGAAACTGTAATGGTGACTGGATTCAAAGCATAGCACAACAAAAGTCTTGCACGGATGCAACTGAAGCTGAATTACAAGCCATTCATGAAGCAATACTCATGTTGCCTTTTGTAATAGTAAGAATGAGCAAAATTAGTACTAATACAACCAGAAAGAAAAGTGAGCAACTAAGGTAACATGAAGACAAACAATAGAGCTTGCATTGGAAACTTACCCTACATAAAAATGAAAATCTAAACTTACAAACGATTACCATTCCGAAAAAACAACATCTAGCACAACAATTTCAGATACCATATCAAACCAGCACCAATCATAGTCACAAACCAAAGTAGGAAAGTAGCCCAAAGAACAACACTCATAATGGTTTAAAATGTTTGCTAATAAATGAACGAACATTAACACAACCCTTCAAATTTAACAACAATATCAAAAGATCATCAATGAAAAGACAAATCGACACAACGAAATAAACATGCTATTAGCGAGGCTAATAACCTTTTTAAGCTTTGCCCGTCATTACTATCATCATCATCGGCACATCTAAGGTCACCACCGCTTCAATAAGAAGGAAGTCAAGGAAGAATTACAACGAGAGGGAGGAGAGACAAGATTCTCGCTTTTGATGATCTTGGTAAGTTTACCTTGTTGAGTTGTTCTTTTTTTAGATTGAATAATTCTCTTTTTTAATCTTATGAAGTAGTAAAATGAATTAATAAAGATTGAGCTCTGCAAAAACATTTGATATACTGAATTTTAGGCTGGTTTGAAAATAAGTAATTTGTAGCTCAGAAACTTACACAACAAAAACAACAAAAATCAACTAACATGCTATTCATAATCAAATTCAAACTGATCAATTAGAGCTTATACAATGTCATAAAAACCTCTAAAACTCCAGTACACAACTGATCTCCCTAAAACACGATCGAATTTCACTAAAATCTCACCTCAAAACTATATCAAATAATCAAAACCCTAGAAATAATTGGACTTATTAACCTAAACTAACTCAAACAAATTTGCAGCAAAAATACCCTAAATATAAAAGGATTTCGTGCAAAAAGAACCATAAAAACAATCAAATATTTCAACAATAAACCCTAAAAATAATCGAATGTTGCAGAAAAACAAATATGTAACAAATTCGAACCCTAAAAAATCCTAAATACCGAAATTTACAAGAGGAAAATAGAGATTAGAACAAATATGTACCAAATTCGACGAATTGAGAAGATGTATTGAGAGAATCTGCTTCAAAAATAGCGTGAGATTTTCCAGTTTGATGAGAGAGAAAGTGTAGATGAGAGAGAAAGTGTAGATGAGAGGGAGAGCTGAGTATAGATGAGAAAGAAAGACAGATGCTTGTCGAGAGAAGGAAAACGTTTTCCTCCCAATTTTGGGGGAAAATGTTTTCATTAAGGTGGAAAACTATTTTACACTCTTATTTTACAGCCCAATTTTCCAGCCCAAACCAAACAATGGAAAATAGGGAAAACTATTTTCAGTGAAAACCTTTTACGCCCTACCAAACGGAGCCGGAATGGGGAGCAAATGAAAATCATTACCAGGAAATTAACCGAAAGTACACTACTAAAATAAGGCTTAACAACGACAACCTAGTAACGACAGGCCTCAAACCCTGGCATTGATGCTAACACTTTAATGACAGTTTGTTAAGCCCGGCCTTAATGCTAAGGTTATAAGGCCCATCGTGAAAAATTTCTAATTATAAGCCCAGTCCCCTTTGTTTTTTGAACTCCGTGTCTTCAAAGTTTTAGCCCAAACCCTTTTTGCTTTTCTAAAACAAAACATCACTGAATGGAAACGTCATCTCCTTCGCCATTTTCAACTGGACAAAAATGGAGAAAGCTGAGATTATTGTCATTTCATTCGCATAGCTTCGCATAACTATTTTTTATTCGCCATTTTTCGTTATCTCTTGCCATTGTTAAATTGAAGTTTCGGAGACACTCGAGGTAAGCTGATCGAATTTTCGCCATCTTTATCTCACAATTTCTACAAATTTCTTCTGGAATCTTCTCCTTTATCTACCGTAATCAACGAAATGTTGATTAATTCTTCTTTAGTTACTGAAATCGAGATTGAAATTGTTGTTTTTCAATCAAAATTTTGTGACCTAGTTTTTCGGTTTTCATCTATTTTTAGGTGAATTACTACTCGTTTTTCATTCGAATTGTCGGGATTAAAATCAGCTGCAATTGAGATCTTGTAGGCATAAAATTTTTATTATATGCCACGTCACACATCTAATTGACCCATTAAAGTCTTAAAGTCAAATGTTGACTTTTATTAATGGGTGATCATCTAAATTAATTAATTTGGGCTTACTATTAAACTTGACCTATTTTAATTAAATCATTTATTATTGGGTAATGTACTCATTAAATGAAAGTTGAACTCTTAATAGAGTTATGTCCATGAGGCCCAGGAGGCAGGACAAATGGAAACCCTAGGGTTCTCCTAACTCTATAAATAGAGCTCTCCTCCTCCCTTGCAAGGGGAGAAGGACAGAAGGCTAAAAAAGGAGAGAGAGGAGAAAAAATCAGACTGTAGAGCAAGCAAGGAGAAAAGCAGAAAGCACAACCTAAACCTCTCAGGTACTCTCTCTGCCAGTCAAGCTACATCAAATTCTCTCCCGGAAGAAGGAAACAAGATCAACCTTGGACGAGATCAAGCCTGAAGACCCTCATTCAAGAAGATCATGTTTGTTTGTGAGCAACAACAAATCAACATCAAATCCTTTCCGTAGAAGAAGAACAACAAGCATTCAACGTGCCGTTCTACTCTAGAAGTTCTACCTTGGATGAGATCAAGCCTCGATGGCCCTCATTCAAGAAAGTCAAGTCAATAGTTTGTGAACTCACCAAATAAGTTCATGAATTAATCAAATTCAAGTGGAGATTGAATCAGAGGAGAAAATTTTAGAGATTGTACTCGCAAATTTAAATCAATAAAATTGACTATTTTGTTACATTTATTTTGACTCTGTTTTGCAGACCA
Source organism: Beta corolliflora (assembly GCA_947648045.1). Lineage (NCBI taxonomy): Eukaryota > Viridiplantae > Streptophyta > Magnoliopsida > Caryophyllales > Amaranthaceae > Beta > Beta corolliflora. The sequence goes on along the minus strand of CANSZD010003329.1, from coordinate 2,060,768 downwards.
TTGTTAAAATTTGCGGATTTTTCACCAGGTACCCCTGAGGTTTCTTAATATTCACCTGGTACCCTCGCGTTTTCCAATATTCACCAGGTACCCCTGAGGTTTGGTAAAAATTCCGGAAAAGCCCCTGCCGTTAAGTTTCCGTCAACTTCGTTAGGTTTCCGTCCAAATCATTCATATTAACCCAAATTAACTTTAATTAACCCTAATTAAACTCTAATCAACCCTAATTAACTCTAATTAAACTTTGATTATCCCTAATTAACTTTAAACCTCTACCCACCATCACCCCACCCCCCAAACCACTCACCCACCTCCCAACCCCCCTCCAAAACCACCCACCCACATCCCCCGCTCCCGAAAACCACCCCTTCTACCACCCCTCCCTCCCCCCTGCGAACGACCCCCCACCCCTCCCTCCGCCCGCGAACGACCCCCACCCCCTCCACCGCCCCCCGTGCAAAACTCCCCCACCCCTCCACCACCCCCGCGCAAAACTCCCCGTCACCGCTCCTCCCCCCTGCGAACGACCCCCACCCCTCCACCACTCCCCTGCGCAAAACTCTCTGCCACCCTGTCGAGAGCCATTTGAATGAAAAATTCATAATCAATGATCCATGCCACCCCTCCCTGACGAAAAATTCATAATCAAAGATCCATGTATGATTGAGGGTTTGAGGTAATTAAGTTGAGGTCACTGAACAATGATGGTGAATTGCAGGGAGATCGAATTCTGATTTATTTCATGATGTGAAAGATGGTAATTTGTTGATTTCAGTAGGGGTATAGTGGTCTGTGGACAAAGTTCCATTAGATGGGAAAGTTCCATTCTGGCCTAAATTCAGCTTTTGGGTCTAAGAAAGTATCCTAAAAGCTCAGCCTAAGTAGTTTGTAATCATGTAATGTCTCACATGAAGAATCAGATAATAATATATCTGGCCTCAAAGTCTGCAAAATTTGTATTTTGGTGTCTGTCTCTTATCTTTAATACTTCATAAAGATGCTTCACGTTTGTCTCAGTCTTGCGAAATGGTGTGGGGGAGGGGGGTGTGAGGCTGGTGGTTGCCGCGGAGAGTGGGGAAGGGTTTCCAATGGGGTGGGTGGGGGTGGGGAGGAGGGAGAAAGTGGTTGGAAACTTATCAAACCTAAGGGGTATTTGGTGAATTAAGAATGTGACGGAAACTTAACGGCAGGGGCATTTCAGGAATTTTTCCAAACCTCAGGGGTACCTAGTGAATATTGGAAAACGCAAGGGTACCAGGTGAATATTAAGAAACCTCAAGGGTACCTGGTGAAAAATCCATAAAATTTGTGTTTACAAATTTGGCACGCTCGGTGGGACCATCTCTACCTCTCATCTCTTTCTCCGTTCAAGCAATGAAGCAAATTCATTCAACCATGGTGGCCAAGAGAAGATATGTTCATGACAGCAACACCAAATCCTTTCCTCCAAGTGTGGATCCTTCAACGGAGTCAATCAATGGAGCGACGGACGTTGTTAATGTAAGTGTCATGACCATTGAAGCAACTACCATGGAGGAAGAATTAGCAAACATGAAGATGCTCATTCACAAACTGGCCAAAGAGAATGAGGAAAAAGAAGCACAAATCAAACTCCAACGCAAACAACTTGCTGCTCTGACAAAGAAACTCGAGAAATGTCCAACTCATGATGACAATGAAGGCGATAATGGTGGATCCGAATTTAGCAGGAAGTCAAAGCCTAGTGCAAAGGATGGAGCACTCCATGGCGACTCATTCAATTTCCAACAAATTCAAAATATGATAGCCACAGCTGTCAAACGCCAACTTGATGGAGATTTTGACGGGAAGAACCACTACACCAAGCCTTATACAAAGAAAATTGATGCCCTAGAAATGCCTATGGGTTATCAACCCCCCAAATTCATGCATTTCGATGGCATTGGCAATCCCAAGCAACATATAGCACACGTTATTGAAACTTGTAATAATGCAGGTACCGAAGGAGACCTACTTGTGAAGCAGTTCGTTCGATCTTTAAGAAGAGTGGCATTCGATTGGTACACCGACTTAACTGCTGGATCAATTGACAACTGGGAACAAATGGAAGAAGCGTTTATGGATCGTTTCTTCAGCACTCGCCGCATTGTTAGCATGACTGAGTTGACACAAACCACCCAGTTGGAAGACGAACCTGTCGTTGATTACATCAATCGATGGCGAACACTGTGTCTTCAGTGCAAAGATCATCTGTCCGAAGCATCTGCTGTAGAGTTGTGCACCCAAGACATGCACTGGGACCTGACTTACATATTGCAAGGAATAAAGCCAAACACATTCCAAGAACTAGCAACTCGGACTCATGAAATGGAGATGACCATCGCCAACCATGAAGAGAATTATGATTAGACATCTACGCCGATGAACGATCATGGCTGCAACCTTGTGAAAAAAAAAACAAATTCACAAAGAGACAAAAATATCTAAAGAAAGAAAATTACTCCTAAGCAAGAGTATAAACGGCAGAACCCAAAAAAAAAAAACCTCCTAAGCAAGAGTATAAATTGCATACCCAAAAGAAAAAGAACTCCTAAGCAAGAGTATAAACTGCATACTTGTCAAATAAAAAAAAGAATCGAACTACGTTTGGCTTGATCCAAAAAGGTGTAAATAACCACTTTAATTGGTACGTAGGCATTTTGGATAATTAAATATTCAAGAGCAGCCACAAAAAAAAGTAAGTATGATTTTAAAATTGTACTCCATCAAGCCTAAATATGTTCTAACGAAAAATGAAACACAAGCTTGGGGGCATAGCTATTGTTCCACTTGGCTTCACTAATCACTTTGTCGGATGATGAGCATGATCAAAACTTTGCGGCCGGTCATCATCCACTCGAAGTTCTGGAAAAAGCTTTTAAGCACCAGAGTTTCGCCAAAAATGTTAAGCATGGAGATCGGAGAAAGCTCTCAAGCACCAATACTTCGTCAAATTTCCTCGAAGTTATGGAGAAAGCTTCCAAGCACCACAGATTCGACAAAAATGTTAAGCAACAAGATCGATGGAGAAAGCTTCCAAGCACCATCACTTGGCCACAAACACTGCAAGATTAAATTGGAGAGAAGCTCAAAAGCACCAATATCGTGGCAAGCAAACACCAAACACCAAGCAACGCCTACATGTTAAGGCAGTCGTGTTAGGACTTCTAAGACGGCTTCACAACAATGATGTCAAAAAGTATGATTCCTCCATCAAGGTGTTCGAGGCGTCCCTCCTATAGAAGTCATGGTAGATTGTCGACTTCTCCATGTGTGCCAAGCTAGTGTTGCCAAACAGAGCCAATGGGTTTACCTCCAAGATGGTGCTTGACTGATTTTGAAAATATGGAAGGTGATGATGTAGCTCCGCCATTCTGAAGGCAGTAATAGGTGTGTTCTACTTGTTTGTTCCTTTCTATGAGCATTGTGGTTCCGCGGCTTCGCTATCAAGGCGTGCATGGCTATTAGAGACGAGCAAATGACGTCTAGCTTACATCATCCATATACTATCTGTCACAGAGATGCAAAGGAAAGGAAAAAAATGAACAATTATCCTATGAGGTAGTTGGCTCGGCTCGGCTCGGCTCGGCCGTGATTGCAGCAAGGTAGCAGACGACTTCCTCCTCCGCGTCATAGCAAGGTGTAATCCATGAGCACTGTAGCTCCTCGTCTCCGTACATGGCTTCCAAAAAAAAAGCATGACAACAACTCAAATCCTCCATGAAGTCAAGAAAAGGGTCTCCAGTCATTGATGTCGGGTGAATAGCTTCGTTGGAAAAGTGGAAGTTCTTCCCTGTATGATGAGTCATGAATAATGGTCTTGAATGAAGGTATGTCGATGCGTGGCGTGAGAAGCTTTGAAAACAAGAGCTCCTTCTTCTATCTGCTCTTCTACTTGCGCCTCCAATGATGATAAAAAGCATTCTCACCCATGATGTTGGATTTATAGTCGTGACGTATTGAGCTAGCAAGGATTCTTCAATCATCACACTGATCAATATGGCCGCATCATACTGTGACCAAAAGACAGAATAAAACCCATATTCTTTGGTTTCTTTTTCTCTCCCTTCAAAACACTCATATTTTCACCAAAACACCATGATAAACCTCATGAAAACAGCAGCCAAAACTCAAAAAAAAAAATGAAAGACGAACAAGTTAAAACTGTCAAAGAATCACTTGACGGTGAAGCTAATAGGGAGGAAAAGCCAAATCCAAAACATAATCCAAATCCTAAGCCAAATCCCGCCCAAACAGGTGCTGCAAAATCTACTGGAAGCATACATGACATCATCGAGCAGCCACAAAAAAATTGGTGCAAAAAAAAAAAAAAAAAGTCAGAGAGAAGAAAAGAGTTGAAAACGTTCAACATGGTCAGCATTATATATCACACCATCATATGTGATATTTGATCAAAAGGTAGGAGATTATCATGACTCACATATGACAAAAATCCACACTTACGAGAATAAAAAAAGGTGGCATATCAGCACATTAAGAAAATCATAAAGGTTAGTGCAATAAAAGAAATGCAAGTTTCTACAAGGTCTCAGAATATGAAGGTTGAAGATGAATATCCCGTAAAAAAAAATGGTTGAAGATGAATATGGAGGAAGCAACTAACGACACCAGGGATGGAGGTGGCAAGGAAGGGCTTCGGCTTCGGTTGATCTCCGGCTTGGACAGCAAACACCAGGGCCTCGGGGTAGTGCGGTTATGGCGGCACGACAGGGCTCCGTCAAGTCTACCACTGCTCCGGAAATCGCTCCGCTATGGCCTCAAGTATCTTGTTGAAGTATGGTGTCAAGTTCGCCTCCACTTTCTTCCTTTGGGGTTTGCAAGCGCCAAGCGGGATATGTTCACACTTCATGGCTTGAGTATGGCGTCGGTTTCGCGTCACAACAACAGCTTCATGGCATCTCCTCCATGATGTCATGTATGGCCTCAAGAAAATGGCGTCTTCTCCACGGCAAGTAGGTGACTCCTTGAGTATGCGGCATTGGTTCAGGTGCACGGCTTCAAGTGCTCCGCACTGCAACTTGGCAGACAAAATTTTCTCAAGTATCTCGTGGTATATATAACCATGAGATAGGAATATTCCACAAGATATCCACCCCGCTGGATAACCATCAAACTTATCTTCATAATTTGTTGAGCAATTCATGGGTATTGGCATATCCCAAATTTATCTTATATTATCTCCAACAAGAATACTGAAGAGATAGACAAGGAAAGTCCACCCAACATTCTCGTAAAAGTTCAACAATTTGGCAAGCTTGGATTAAAAAAAAAAGTCGTCCTAACTTGTATAACTCAGCTAATTGTTGTGAGTTGTTGCTTTTGATCTATTATTATAAGCTAATTTGTTTCAAATAAAATGAAGCCAACACAATTTTCTATGATGGTAAAAAAAATCGAGACTTGATCACGCTTAAACACACAAATCGTGTACGTGATACAGTCTCGAGGGGGCAATTTGTAGGCATAAAAATTTTTATTATATGCCACGTCACACATTTAATTGACCCATTAAAGTCTTAAAGTCAAATGTTGACTTTTATTAATGGATGATCATCTAAATTAATTAATTTGGACTTACTATTAAACTTGGCCTATTTTAATTAAATCATTTATTATTGGGTCATGTACTCATTAAATGAAAGTTGGACTCTTAATAGAGTTATGTCCATGAGGCCCAGGAGGCAGGACAAATGAAAACCCTAGGGTTCTCCTAACTCTATAAATAGAGCTCTCCTCCTCACTTGCAAGGGGAGAAGGACAGAAGGCTAAAAAAGGAGAGAGAGGAGAAGAAATCAGAGTGTAGAGCCAGCAAGGAGAAAAGCAGAAAGCACAACCTAAACCTCTCAGGTACTCTCTCTGCCAGTCAAGCTACATCAAATTCTCTCCCGGAAGAAGGAAACAAGATCAACCTTGGACGAGATCAAGCCTGAAGACCCTCATTCAAGAAGATCATGTTTGTTTGTGAGCAACAACAAATCAACATCAAATCCTTTCCGTAGAAGAAGAACAACAAGCATTCAACGTGCCGTTCTACTCTAGAAGTTCTACCTTGGATGAGATCAAGCCTCGATGGCCCTTATTCAAGAAAGTCAAGTCAATAGTTTGTGAGCTCACCAAATTAGTTCATGAATTAATCAAATTCAAGTGGAGATTGAATCAGAGGAGAAAATTTTAGAGATTGTACTCACAAATTTAAATCAATAAAATTGACTATTTTGTTACATTTATTTTGACTCTGTTTTGCAGACCATTGTTAAAATTTGTGTTTACAGATGTACTTCAAATTCAATCGACAAACAAGGTTTGCTTCTATTAATGTGCGATTTTAATGGATGTGGATTTATGTTGGTGTTGATATATATATAAATGTAATGCAGGTTTCATTTTCGTAATGATTGTCGAAATTCAGAGCTCCTTTTTTGTTACTTACCTAATTGCTGATTTTACTGTGAAATGTAGCGCAATTATTAGCTTGTTGCACTAAAAATGGACAAGTGGAAGTGATAGACTAGTGGGGATTCTCATTCTCATTTGTAGTGCACTTAATTAGGAAATGAGCTGTAATTTTCTCACATAAGAAACATTTCTTGCGAAATACAATCGCTTACATTGCCTTGTTTTTCGTGTTCTCCAAGGATAAGCTTTATCTCTAGTTTCTACTCGTAGCTCATTGTTTGGAATCTGGAAAGTTTGAAATCGTCAAAAGGGTTTTCGATGTATATCGAGTGGAATTCTGGTTAATTAGTGGCAAGCCTACACCAGGTTAACAACAAATTATTTTGATTGAGAAGTCTCTCAATTTTGTAATCTGTTGTTTATATTAGCATCAGCACCTTTTCTGATTATGAGAAACTCGTGCTTTCCTTGTAATCTTATAGAAAAATGTCAATACTTTATACAAATATATTTTTTTCCGCTTTTGAAATTTATGTTGTTATTGATATATATAAATGTATGACTCTATGGCTTATTGTTTTCTACATTTGCTTTGTGAATTGTGAGTAATGTTATAGGATGGATAAAGCAAATGGACGGGAATGGATGCAATGTGATGATAGGTTTAGCAAAGCATATAGAGATGGGATTTTGGGTTTTTTAGATTATGCATTTACCAATGCTGGGGTTCTCAAGTGATTTCATGTCCATGTACTCGTTGCAAGAATGCTTCCCATCATGATAGGAAGACGGTTAACAATCATTTGATTATTTATGGAATAGATAAGGGGTATACGATTTGGTACTTTCATGGGGAAAGTTTAATGGATGTGAATTTAGAAGAGGATGATGATAACAATGAATTGGGTCTTGGAGATGATGATGGTGATGATGATATAGGAGAGATGTTAGGTGACATGTTTCCTAATATCGATCAAACGGAAGAGCATGAGCCAAATGACTATGCAAAAGCATTCTATTAGTTGCTTCAAGATAATGAGCAACTATTATATGAAGGCTCAAAATGATCAAAATTGTCGGCATTGGTGAAATTGTTGCACCTCAAGAGTCTTTGTGGTTGGAGTAATAATTCATTTAGTAAGTTGTTGGATTAAATGAAGAATGAACTACTTCCCCAAGGTTCTTGTTAGCCCGATTCATATTATGAAGCTAAGAAGGTGACACGAGACCTTGGTTTGTCATATCAAAAGATCGATGCATGCCCAAATTTGCATGTTGTACTGGAAGGAAGATGAAAGTTTAGATAATTGTAAAGTTTGTAAGCTATCTAGGTGGAAGGAAGACATAAGAAATGGAGAGCCTATGGTTGGGAAAAGTGGTAAGAAAACTTCGGCTAAGATATTGAGGTATTTTTCATTAAAACCAAAGCTTCAAAGGTTGTTCGTGTCTAGTAAGACAGCTTCATTGATGAGTTGGCATCGTGATAGGAAAGTCGATGCCAATGTAGCACGACATCCCGCGGACTCAAAGGCATGGAAATATTTTGATGAGTTACATTCTACCTTTTCTATGGAGCCAAGAAATGTTAGGCTTGGTCTTGCAAGTGACGGTTTCCAAGCTTACAACAATTCAAGAATTGATCATATAGCATATGGTTCGTCTTGCTCATTACATACAATCTTCCTCCCCACTTGTGCATGAAACAACCCAACTTTATACTATATATGCTCATTCCCGGCCCCGATAGTGTCCAGGAGATGCTATCGACACCTACTTGCAACCGCTAATTGAAGAGTTGAAGGAATTATGGGAAGTAGGTGTTGAAACTTATGATGCTTCCACCAAGAATAATTTCACAATGCATGCAGCTTTGCTTTGGACCATTAATGATTTCCCGGCCTATGCAAACTTGTCTGGGTGGAGCACAAAGGGAAACTTTGCTTGCCCTTGTTGTCATAAGGAAACTTGTTGTATACGATGTGGTGGTAAGGATTGTTACGATGTGGTGATAAAAAGGAAGCGAAAACAGAATAAAAGTGGAAGTTCCAAGAGAAGAAGATAAGTATATTATCTCTGTTGTGTTTTGCTCCCTTTTATGTTCTCTTATTCTCTCTTTAGTTTTAATTTCAAATCTGTTTTCTACTGTTGTTTTTATATAATACTCTTGTTTCTACGCTTTCTAACTCAATTCTTTTTTAATTGAAGGTCATGGCTTCGTTTTCAAAGATAAAAGAGATAGCAAGGAGCTACATGAATGTTCAAGCTAGTCATCAAAGTGAGATTTTACCTTCGAAGGATTATCCTCTACAAGATTGGCCTTGAATTTTTGGTTACTAATCTGAGAAATTTTTTGGTTAATTGTTTTCCTTCCTGTAATGCTAATTCAGTCTCTTTTCCATTACTTCTTTCCACCCTGAATCAATGCTTGCTTGTTTCTAAGTGTTTCTAAGTGCTTCCTCTACAAGGTTGTGCTTGTTCTGTATTGTAACACCCTGGATCAGAACTCAGGTCATTGATCAGTTTGGATGGAGAATTTCTTGGTGATTTTAGTGGTCTGGTAGAAACAGACAAAATACTTGTCTCCACCTCTTGGTATATTGGTTTTGTCCTATTAGTTTGACCTATCTTAAGCATATTATATCAGTGGGCCTTGTGAATCCAACCAACCAAGAAGCCTTATTATTAGTTACTCAGTTACTGTATGTATGTTTCAAGGTGAAAGACTTCCTTTTGGACTCGATGAAAAGCTTGACCTTTCTATGGTAGCTTTGTCATTAGACAGATATAACTGGAACTCTCAAAGCATTAGCCTTCGTGCCATGTCATTAAATAATTTATGGAAAATTATCATAATGTGTGCAATTAACATATTCCTTGCTTTTAAGCTTGTTCTGTGTTACTTCTTGTCCTGAAGCTGGAAAAATTGTGAATTAAGTCTTTTTTGTGTATTTTGTTTTACTCACGTATCTTCTCTGAAGTGACATTGCTGTGCGATTGTGCATTTGCTTCTGCCATATGATTAGAGAATAACACCATCGACACTAATGGAGCCGATTCTTCTTCAAGTGCTCCGAAAAAGACAAAGAAGCCCAATATGGTTCCTAGAGGAAGAAACAAGTGCAAGAAGGCTGCACATCTTGAGCCCGAAAAGAAAACTCAAAGTAGCCTTTTATGAAGGTAGGGTAGTAGGAGACAATGCAAACGAGTATACACGTTACCTTGGGAAGATTGTTCGTAACCCTCGTTTGTGTCCCATGAGAGTACACGATTGGAATAATTTTGATGATGATAACATCGAGCATGTGTGGGTAGTTGTACAGGTAAAGAATAAAGTCTTGGTTTTTGCGATTCAATTGTCGAGTGCTCGATCTACAAGAAAATTTAGTTTAAGCGACAGAATAGTTTAGTTTGGGCGACGAACTATATTATTGTTGCACATTGTGAGGGTTTTGTGCAACAAAATTTCTTTTGTAGCCTTAATGTGTATATAGGGCAACAAGCTATTACATTCGTTGCACATTGTAAGATAGAGCTACGATATTCAATTTTCGTTGCACAAGAGTTGAATCTGGGCCATAGAGCTTAAAATATCGTTGCACAGTCACACATTATGGCAACGGATTTATGCTTTCGTCGCCCAAAATATTAAGCAAAGCGCGGAAAATTTTAGGCTCTCAAATTTTGCTCTCGCCGCTAGTTTCAAATTTAAATATACCCAGAAATATCGGTCCAACCGTCCAACTATTAGTGCCCCACAAATAGCATAATCTCTTAGTTTATCAAACAATAAAATCAAAGTCCAATGATCTTCGTTCCTCTATAAAAAAAGAAAAAAGATATTCGTTCCAACCTCCAAAAGTGTGTTACTAGATTCAAACAAAAACCAATTCAAATTTCTGCAATTTGGAAAATTTTCATTGCACTATTCAGTAATCATGGCTTCTCGTCGACGAAAATGCTTTTGAAGGTCATCATTCTCGGTGATAGTGGGTACTATTTCTCTCTTTTCCCTCCAAATTGAGTGCAGTGGGTAGATTTTATAGATGTATGGGATTATAGTTATCACACCATACATTTCAGCATTGCTATCACTTTAAGAAAAATGATCTTGTTTTGATTCTTGACTGGTTTGGGGCCTTAATTTCCAAAGGAATAGTATGCGAGAGTGATTTATATGTATTTATTTGGAGTGGTCAATTGAAAAAAGAGCCTATTAGTGGATATTATTAAAAATTATGATCATATACTTTGACATTCAGATAGCTTGTTAAAGTCATATGACAGTAGTGTTTTCTTTTGTTTATATTTATGTAGAAGTATGATAATTGTTAGCTTTTCTTTTGATTCATATATTTGTCTAAAATTTATATATTTCCCATTTTTGGAATGCAGAAGTGACAAGAATTTTTTTGACTAATGGTATGTTATTTTCAACACTTGCAGTGACACTTTTATAAACGAGATCCAGAAGCAAATGGGGAACTTACTATGAAATGAAAGGCGCAATATCTTCTTATTGTTTCGTGTGCTTTTATTCTAGCTAGTGAATGGATTCTCATAGCACATGGTTTTATAGAACGGGTTATAGGATATAGGAGCTATAACAAGTCATGTGCTTGTTTATTTTTCTTTCAATGATTATGGAGGATTCTGATATTATTATTTTTATTATGTAATGAGAAATTTTTATATTGAAACTATGAGCCTTAGTGGTGTATAGAACCCCAATACAGATTCAATAGTATTTGTTCGTGAGAGGCTCTGCCTTCTCTCTAGAAAACCTCTTAGCTTCCCTAATAAGCAAACCCTAAAAACCCTAACCCCCAAATCAATTTCTTAAGAAATTGAATCCCTAGCCTCCTCCCTCTTCTCTTCCTCCTAGTTCTAGCCATTGTTATGGCTTAGCTTGTCTTCTAGTCTAATTTCTCTTGTCCTCTTGATTAAATTTCGCCATTTCTAAAATCAGTCAATTTGGGAATGGTTGCTTGCGGTGCGATTTCAGTTCGTGAGTGTTCTCTTCGCCGGCGTTTGATTCGAGATGGTTTCAGCTTCTGGTTTTGTAGCTAGGGTGGTGGTTCGATTGCTCTTGCTGGGGATCCAAGTCGAGGCTTGCTTTCTTTTGGGGTTGTGGGGTTGTTTCCTTTTTCGCCCATTTCGGCTCGGTTCGGGTCGAGGGATGCTCCTCTTCCTCAATTGAAGGTTGTTGTTCGTGTAGTTTCAAGGTTCGATGGTCCCGTTGTGAAGTATATGGAACTTTTTCATTTTTTGTGGTATTTGTCTTGCCCCCCGTGACAGGTTTCATTCGATTGGGCCTGGGGTGACGGTGTTAGCCGTGGCGGAGCTTCCACAAGTGTTCCTTTGTACTCCATTTTCTTCTTCTCTTTTATCTTGATGATTGTTTGTTGTATCCTGTAACCATCCTTCGGGATGTTTTAGGGGGTGTCTCTTGTGTAGACATCTCCTAGCTTTCTGTCTTGATCAAAAAAAAAAAAAAAAATTAGTATTTGTTCGTTTATAATGATTTTAGAGGTTAATTTCTTTATTGAACCAATACAGATTAGTGGTGCACAGACTAGGTTTAGGGCGACGAATTACAAATTTGTTGCACAAAATAAAGAACCTACATGTTAATTGCACAGAAACTTCACCATGGGCATCGAAAATACACGACGCACAAATAAGCTTAGGACAACGAAAAGTTGGATCGTCGCCCAAAGTGTCATGGGTGACGGGGTTTGGGCAACGAACTCACGACGAGCTCTGTCTCGTTGCACATTAATTTGGGCGACTAATTATTCTGTTGCCCAAACTCATTTTTCTTGTAGTTATTGATGAGATCAAGTTGGAACCTCAGAGCCCTAAGTGATTTTAAAAATAAATGTTATTTTGTTATCTTTGCTGTATTTATTTGTTTAAAATTGACACTTATAAATTCAAAAATTTGAAACATATAAACTAGTTTATGTTTTTCTTTGTGAGTTTTTTAAAACTTATAATCTGTTGGAGTGTTGGGTTGTTGCTGCTGGGTTGTTGCCGTTGTTGTTGTGCTGTTGGCCCATTCCATTTACACTTTTAATTAGACTATTAGTTCAATCACAAATTATTAGAATATGTGGTTTAATTTTAACATGAAATTAGACGAACCCAGTATAAATTTTTCTAACAAGCCTATTCCATTTCACTCTAACCCAACACTATCCTAGTCACCCCCACTACAAAATAAGTAGACATCAACGACCGCTTATGACCGTCGTTGATAAAAGAAAAAACCGTTGCTGAAAAATCAACGACGGCCAACGGTCGTTAAACAGCAGTCGTTGTAACGGTGGTCACTGATATTGGAATCAACGACCGTATGGCCGTCGGTGAAAATATCAACGACGGTTTCCGGAAAATCAGCGACCGTCACAAAAAACCGTCGTTGACTTTATGTCAACGACTGTTATAAAAAGACGTTGAATCAACGACTGTTTTTAACGGTCGTTGTTTCACCGACTGTTGTTAACGGTCGTTGTTTCACCGACTGTTAAGCACCTTCGGTGCTTCACCGACTGTTAACAACCGTCGTTGTTTCACCGACTGTACAAAAACTGTCGTTGACTTACCGACTGTTTCAAAACCGTCGCTATTATTTTCTAGCAGTCGTTGAAATTCAAGTCCATGGCAGCATACATTACCTTACAGCGACTGCCTAGCCGTCGTTGATTCAATTTTTAGCCGTCGTTGTTTTTTTAAAATAACGTTATTATAAATATTATTGTTCTAAATTATAATTAAACCTGTAGCTGCACTTAAATATACTACACTAAAGCTGTTCCTCCATCGCATTCAATTTTTTCAATTACAAAAATATGCAATTTTGATATATATATTACAATTTACTTAGATACTTATATAATTACATGAAATAGATTAAAATTATGTACACAAAATAGATCCCGGTGTCGGGAAATAAAGTAGAAGTCGGTGGTTACAAAAATATATATCGACAAATCTAGAAACTAATAAGCTAGATGCCGATAAATATAGACACTAAATGTCTATAGTTAGACAAACTACCTAGATTAAATATATGTACGCAAAATAGATCCCGGTGTCGGGAAATAAAGTAGAAGTCGGGTTCCAAAAAAAATAACCCGACACATCTAGAAACAAAGCGAGATGCCGATAAATATTGACACTAAATGCATATAGTTAGACTAACTATATAGAAACTATAAGTTAGTTACCTAGTTGCCAAAACCAAATAAACTACACTTTCAAGGGTGTCTCTGTAGCACTACCGCCACCACCAAACCCTGGGTCATCTTCTGGGCTGCGTTGTGGAGGGGGGCCTGGGTTGCAACCTGAGAACATGTGGCCGAAACTAGACATGTTCCTCATCATTTCCTCTACGAGGGCCCGGCTTGACTCTTCCACCCGTGCTGCGACCCTTGCCTCCACCTCTTCCATCCGTGCAGCGACCTTTGCCTCAACCTGTGCCTCAAGCTGAGAAAAAATGGACGGCTCATATGGTTGTGAAGAGCCGCCATCCCCTCGCCCTGATGAAGAGTTGTAGTACAAATGATCTCCCTGACCCAACCCCTGAACTTTTCCTCTGTTCCTCCCACCAACTGTCTCCCAATTCAACAGATCAGGGTTCGACTGTGACCCCTGAGTGGTACAATGATCCAGCTTCTTATTGTATATCTCCTGCATTTGGTTAAATGTACTCATATTCAAGTAATATAAAGTGGCCAAAAATGGCGTATATTTTGTTCTAACATGGCTATATTATGTATTTTCAATGAAAACTACTAATAAATACATGAAACTAACTATATATATGATGTTTGAGGTGTTTATAACTTAAACTAACTTCAAACTGCTCATATTCATTCATTTTCAAATAAAATGGCCTAAAATGGCCTCAAAAGGCCTATATTTGGTTCTAACTTGCCTATATTGTGTATTTTCAATCAAAACAACTTATAAATACAATAAACTAACTATATATATGATGTTTGAGGTTTTTATAACTTAAACTAACTTTAAACAACTCATATTCATTCATTTTTAAGTAAAATGGCTTAAAATGCCCTATATTTGCCTATATATGGTTCTAACTTGCCTATATTGTGTATTTTCAACCAAAACTACTTATAAATACATTAAACAAACTATATATATGATTTTTAAGGTGTTTATAACTTAAACTAACTTCAAAATACTCATATTCATTATTTTTCAAGTAAAAATGCCTAAAATGCCCTCAAAAGGCCTATATTTGGTTCTAACTTGCCTACATTGTGTATTTTCAATAAAAAAAACTTATGAATACATTAAACTAATTATATATATGATGTTTGAGGAGTTTATAACTTAAACTAACATCAAACTACTCATATTCAATCATTTTCAAGTAAAATGGCCTAAAATGGCCTATATTTGCCTATATATGGTTCTAACTTGCCTATATTGTGTATTTTCAACCAAAAATACTTATAAATACATTAAACTAACTATATATATGATGTTTAAGGTATTTATAACTTAAACTAACTTCAAACTACTCATATTCATTATTTTTCAAGTAAAATGGCCTAAAATGGCCTCAAAAGGTCTATATTTGGTTAAAATGGCCTCAAAAGGTCTATATTTGGTTCTAACTTGCCTATATTGTGTATTTTCAATCAAAATAAATTATAAATACATTAAACAAACTATATATATGATGTTTGAGGTGTTTATAACTTAAACTAACTTTAAACAACTCATATTCATTATTTTTCAAGTAAAATGACCTAAAATGGCCTCAAAAGGCCTATATTTGGTTCTAACTTACCTATATTGTGTATTTTCAATCAAAACAACTTGTAAATACATTAAACTAACTATATATATGATGTTTGAGGTGTTTATAACTTAAACTAACTTCAAACTACTCATATTCATTCATTTTCAAGTAAAATGGCCTAAAATGCCCTATATTTGCCTATATATGGTTCTAACTTTCCTATATTGTGTATTTTCACTCAAAAGTACTTATAAATACATTAAACTAACTATAGATATGATGTTTGAGGCGTTTATAACTTAAACTAACTTCAAACTACTCATATTCATTCATTTTCAAGTAAAATAGCCTAAAATGCCCTATATTTGCCTATATATGGTTCTAACTTTCCTATATTGTGTATTTTCAATCAAAACTACTTATAAATACATTAAACTAAGTATATATATGATGTTTGAGGCGTTTATAAGTTAAACTAACTTCAAACTACTCATATTCATTCATTTTCAAGTAAAATAGCCTAAAATATATGTTTAAGGTGTATATTCAATCAAAACTACTTATAAATATATGTTTAGAAGTATGTATCGAGATTTGCTTTGCTTTCTTGTTTGCTGGAATTTCTCCTTTTCCAGGAACAGTCTTAAAATGAGTCTTCAAGAACAACTCGGGAGCGGTAGGGAGTACTCCTCCTCTACTCTTTGCGTGTACACATTGTTGAACAAAGGCTTTATTTTTTACTCATACCGAACATGTCATGTAAATTAAACTAAGTAGTAGATATGAAACATTTTTACCATCTTTCTAGCATCTTTGTCGCCGAAATAGAACCCCGAAAGTGTGACGGCTCAATTGGATTAGACAGGGAGCCACCTCTTCGGTTCTTCTTCGCCTTTTCAGATTTTTCCAGAAATGTGGGCTCTTCACTTCTCTTCTTTATGTCATCGTAGATGGTCTCCCCCAACCATTTTGGCCTTTCTTTGGCTTTCTTAAGCACCCAGTATCGCAAGTCTCTCAGACGAGATGAAGCTTTTTTTTGTAATCCTTCCTCACTAGGCCATCTAACTCAGGAGCCCATTCGTAAAGACCCTTTAATCAAACATTAAACCAAGTTATTAATAAAGTAATATAATCAATTTCATTCTTCATAATTCGATTCATACATACTGTGAAAATGTTCCACCAATGCGTCTTTGTTGCATTGTCTACCTCACTGTAATTGAACCAAGGTTTTCGAAAATGGCCCTGGAAAATGTCAGTGATGGACCCACTAACCTTGTTATCATCAAACCTGAATTGAAAACTAAACAAACACGTGAATTGTGAATATCATTTCATACAAATATCATGAAGCATATAGTAGCTTACAAACTTACCACAATCCAGTAGGGCTTAAAACCTTTTTTGGTGCATGGTTCGAACCTTCACCTTCCTCCATATGAGTGTTCGGAGTCTCCGGTAATCATCTCCCTGTGTCTCTGACATACGGTTCTGGCTTTCTTCTACTTCTGGTGACTGAAAAAGCTCCATGGGAATCAAATTCCCACGACCTTGGCTTCCACCTAAGCCATCTCGACCTCCGCGCCCCTTAGGATTAGACATGATTACCTAAAATGAAAGAAATTAGAAATGCGCAAGATTAAACAAAAAAAATAAAATAAATTATAAATACATTAAAGTATGAAAGGTGTAACTTCATAATCAAAGTACGGGATGAAATCTCGACATTCTTTTTGCGGGAATTCAACAACATAAATATAACCCACAAACTACAAGCAATAAATGAAGAAACAAGTAACATTAAAATAAATTTTGAAAACAAGATTATAAGAAGAAAGTATACCTCAGAAATAAGGGCATTTTTGTAGGGAACTCCACCTTTGGTAAGTTAAGAAAGAACAGGAGTAAAAATGGGAGTCCCAGAACAAAAACAAAAACTAACCCCGTGCACACCCACCCTGCACTCCCCTCCATTCACTTCCCCCCTTCACTGACCCTCTGCACCCCCACCATGCCCTTCACTCCCCCCTTCCCAACCCCCTGCACACCCCCCGCACTCCCCGGTCCCCACCCCCTGCACCCCCCATCCCGCACTCCCCCTTCACCGACCCCCTACACCCCCACCCCGCCCTCGCACTCCACCCCTTCCCAACCCCCCGCACACCTCCCCGCACTCCCAGTCCCCCACCCCCGCACCGCCCCCACCCCGCACTCCCCCCTTTCACCGACCCCCGCACCCCCACCCCGCCCGCACTCCCCCTCTTCCCAACCCCCTGCACACCCCCGCACTCCCCAGTCCCCCACCCCCCGCACTGCCCCCCACCCCGCACTCCCCCTCACCCTTCATCGACCCCCTGCACCCCCGCCCCGCTCCGCACTCCCCCCTTCCCAACCCCCCGCACACCCCCCTTGCACCCCCCCACCCTACACTCCCCCCTTCACTGCCCCCCTTCACCGACCCCTGCACCCCCACCCTGCCGATCCCTTGCACTCCCTACCCCCCTTGCCCCCCTCCCTTCACCTGTCCCCCCGAACCCCCACCCTTCACAACACATCAAAATACAATCACCCAACAGATGCACTTCATTAAAAAAAGGATGAAGAAAGGAAAATCGAGAATTCTTCACATTACTCTATGTTGAGACAGAGAATTCCAACAAACAATACCAGAATGAATAAATGGAAATGTCATAACAAGTAATCTTCAACATTTCATTACAAAAGTCACAGATTTTAATTGAAATGTTGTCCTTAATACAAGCTATGATATACTAAAACAAATCAAAGTGAATTCCCATCCTCGCTTAGTTCATCATCACTATCGTCATCCCAAAAACCATCATCGTCATCGTCATCATCCTCGCTTTCTCCAGACTCGAAACTAGACTATTCTTCATCATCACCTGAGGGGGCTTCGAACAAAATTTCTTCATCATCTCCTTGAACACACTCGACATCATTACCCCCTTCATAATCGGGAATATCATTTGGATCAAAAAGATTTGGAGTCCCAGCACTTGTCTCCTGAAGGAAGTCGAAGTCAACGGGAGCATCAATCACAGACCTTACCTTTGTCCTAAACACAGCCCACCATTGAGCACGATCTCTTTTCAAGCTTGGGTACGGTGCGAAATATACTTGGCTAACCTGGTATGATAGCACAAAGGGATCAAATTTGGGGTATTTCTTGGTGTGGTTGACTTCAACTAGCTTGTATTGATCGATGTTCATTCCCCTGACATTGTCCATCCAATTGCACTTGAACATAACAGTGCTATATTGCCTAAGGGCACCAGTAAACTTCAATTCTATAACATCATCTAGAATCCCAAAGAAATCACTCCCTCCATCATTAGACACACACACTCCATAATTCATGGTGGACTTGTGTTTGCTTGATCCTTTTGTTTGGAAATTGTATCCATTAACATAGTATCCATTCCAAGTGTGAACTAATGTCGAAGGACCCATTGCCAACGCAAACACTACATCATCACTGGGTTTGTCTTGAATAACCTATTGAAATTCATTCATATGTTAAATACAGCTTTGTATCAAGCGAGATCCTTTTGTTAAATACTACTTCATGTTGCACCCACACATCTTCTGTACGTAGAGTAGGTCGAATTTGAAGAATGTGGTCCTCGAAATCCCTTACCAACATAACAATTGTTAATGTCTAAATTAAAAATAAAAATTAAATTTATAAATAGTATGATTAATAACAAGTGTTTTACTTCTCAAATTCTTGTAAGATGCCTGTATTTGCTAACACATATAGGTGTGCACGTTGTAGTTCCACTTCAGTTAAAAATCGTGTTCCACCTGCATTAGACGGTCGACCACAATTAACCTTAAATAGCTCTGGGACAGTTTCGTCGAGCATCCTATCAACTTCATCATTTACATTACGGCCTAAATCTTGTGTCTTAGTATCCACTCCTTGCTGAAAGTAGTTTGAACAGAAGTTTGCAATCTCTTCACACAAGTACGGATTACAAATAGAACCCTCCACACGAGCCTTGTTACCAATTTTGCGTTTCAAATGATTGAGGAACCTAATAAGGTGGTTATGAAAAGAGTTACACAATTGCGAAGAACAATAAAAAAGGATATATGAAAATGAAGGATAAGGTACCTTTCAAAGGGATACATCCAACGGTATTGCACGGGACCACATAGCCTAGCTTCGCGTGGAAGGTGAACTGGTAAGTGTTCCATGGAATTGAAGAATGATGGTGGGAAAATCTTTTCGAGTTTACAAAGGATCTCGGCTATGTCCTTTTCCAATCTTTCCATGTCACTTACTTGTGATGGTGGAGCAAAGACAAATCACGGAAAAGAGGCTAATCTCAGTAACAACTTTCCACACATGAACCGGAAGCAACTCCTTTAATGCAATCGGCAATAATCTTTCCATGAAGACATGACAGTCATGGCTTTTCATACTGTGCAGCTTACCGGACTGCATGTCCACACATCTTGTTAAGTCGGAAGCATAACCATCGGGAAATTTCAAATATCTGACCCAGTTGCATAATACTTTCCTTTGGGACTTGTCCGAGGCGAAAGGTGCTTTTGGTGGAGTTTCTTTTCCGTTCGCATCCTTGGTAACATGAAGTTGAGGCCTTTTGCACAATTTAGCAATGTCTTTTCTAGATGCAACGGTGTCTGTCTCGTTTTTTTCACATCCATAACTGTGTGAATGATTTGGCCGAAGAAGTTTTTCTCAGTGTGCATGATGTCAAGGTTGTGACGAAGATGCAGAGTTTTCCAGTACGGGAGTTCCCAAAGACAGCTTTGTTTGAACCACCCTTTTTTTAACTTTTTCAAAGTGTTAAGTGCTTCTGGTCCATCTGTAGCCTTTGGCAAGTCTTTAACACATGACCATAACTCTTCCCCAGACATGATGTGTGGTGGAGACCCTTTTTCAACCTTATTTTTGCAAAAAGCTACTTTGTTTTTATGAAAAGGATGATCTTGAGGTAGGAATTGACGGTGATAATCAAACCAAGAAACTTTACCCCCATGCTCGAGCCAAAAGCTTTGGATTTATCCATACAATAAGGACAGGCCTTTTTCCCGGTAGAGACCGGCCCGGATAGCATACCGTAGGCAGGAAAATCATTTATTGTCCAAAGAATGGCGGCACGCATATTGAAATTTTGTTTCCTAGAAATGTCATAAGTAGTTGCTCCAACATCCCATAATTGCTTCAATTCCTCGATTAAGGGTTGCATGTACACATCCAAGTTTCCCTTCGGATTTTTAGGACCAGGAACGAGCAACGAAAGGAACATGAAGGGTTTTTTCATGCACATCGATGGCGGCAAGTTGTACGGGGTTAATATGACCGGCCAACATGAATATTGACCCCCAAACTTTCCATGTGGACCAAACCCATCGGTACACAAACCGAGCCGAACATTCCTAGGCTCAGATGCAAATTCGCCAAAGGATCTATCCAAATGCTTCCAAGCTTCACTGTCGCTAGGGTGAGCCATTTTGTCTTCGACTCTTGGATTTTTGGCATGCCATGTCATTTTTTCAGCAACGTTCTTTGTTGCATACAACCTCTGTAATCTCGGTGTGATTGGGCAATAAATTAGAACTTTCATTGGAACTAAAGACCCCTTAGAAGTCCTCTTGTATCTGTCGCTATCGCACACTCTACATCTGTCCAAGTGTGCATCAGTTCTCCAAAATAACATACAACCTTTGGGGCAAGCATGAATCTTCTCGTGGGGAAGCTCTAATCCCTCCAAGATCTTCTTCGTATCGTAAAATGTGTTACTCATGTTGTTGTTGTTAGGTATTGCTTCTTTCATCAATGAAGCAAAAGCATCAACACACCTATGTGGCAAATTGTACTCACACTTCAAAGATACTATATATTCTAGATGCCATTTCCAACACAGACATGGAGCTCCCTTCGTACAACGGTTCCTCAGAAGCCTTTAATAGGTCAAGAAACACCTTTGCTTGAGGATTAGGCTCCTCCTCCATTCCACTAGGCTCTTCAACAGTGGACGGTTCCGGGTTATTCCCAAGAGCATCGAAAACCATTTCACGGTATGGATTAGATAGCTCTTGTGCGGATTGAGGTAACTCTTCAACATGAGAATACCAACCGTAGTAATCAGGTATAAATCCCTTGCTATACAAATGCACTTTAACCGTGTCTGCGTCATGCATACGTCTGTTCTTGCATTTCGGACACGGGCATCTAACTTCATCCTTACCAGGGTTTTCGGGATTTGCTTTGCAAAAGTCAATGAATTCATCAACCCCCCTCAAGAACTCGAGCCTCAAGTTACGCCCATTGTCATATCTATCATACATCCACCAATGCTCCTTCCGTTTCATGGTGACCAATTCTACAATTCTAAACCATTTCAATCACAATACTCATTAACAACCAACATACGTACAATTAAAACATTTGTGTGAAATGCATATATATTTAAAATGATGTCGAAAGGTCCTTATCACTCCAACCTAACCCATTCTTGGACGTCTAACCCCACTAGTGAATGTATGCCAACTATTCGCTTCTACATAAAATCCGGCAGCATTTCCCATGAGTTCTCCAAGTACACAATGTGAGCTTCGGAAAAGCTTACATATGTACCCAGAGAACAACATAGAGAAACAACATCACCGGATATTACATAGAATTGAAAAAAAGGCATACATTCACCACCTAAGTGAGGTCAAACGTCCAAGAACAGTCCCAATCAGGGACTATTCAAGATATACTCCTAATGAGTATACCTTGAACGGGTATCTAGGCACATGATGATGAAAACATATTTATTTAAACACTTAAATTAAATTTATAACATTATCCAAACTATTTCCACGAAAACAAATATGTCAAAAACAATATAAACATTTTAAATAGTGTAAACTAAATAAAGGAATGTGCAATAAATAAATTATTGTGATAATTATATAGTTTTTAACTTTTATAACCTTTAATAAACGAACCATTATATAAACTATTGTGATAATTATATAGTAACTTAAACTTATCCAATTAAAGTAACATAAACTTATACAATTAAACTTTTAGTAAGTTAAACTTATACAATTAAACTTATAGTAACTTAAACTTATACAATTATATAGTTTTTAACATTCTCTAAACAATTTTTTTTTAATACATTACATTTCATGATGAAAATCATACACAAAAATTAAATTATAGAATTTACATGAACAAAAATAATATAAAATACCCTATATTCAATACTAAAAATATATATTTATAAAAAAAATTACTAAAAATATAAATTGAAGACAAAATATGGTCAAAATTGCTACTAATCTTACAATTAAGCCAAAGAGAAACACCAAAATGCTACGTAATCCTACATCATGTAGAAAATCAATTATTAAACGGTAACCTTTAAGCATTTAGCAAAATTTAAACATAAAATTAAGCAATTAACCATATAAACTATATTTACTATTAAAATTAAAGATTTTAAAAATTAAAGAGTACCTAGAGGCGGCAGGACTCCGGCACAGGCGGACGGCAGTCGGGGCGTGGTGTTTGGCCACCTACATTGACAAAGCCAAATGAGATTTTGGTGAGTGCCAAAAATAAAAAAAAAAATTATTAACAAAAAAATTGAGTCTGAAACAGATATTAGGAAACAATCCATGTTTTCACCATTCATTCAATAAAACCATTGAACAAAAGCATCACAACTTCAACATGTATCAAAACAATTTCACACATCCAATTTACAAGAAACATAAAGCAATCCAAAAACTATAGTGCACTAATGCAAATGTGGGCATACAATCAACTAACCCAAAAACAGAAAGTTAACAATTTTACAGAATTTTGCCACTACAAATCAAGCAATGAACCCACCCTTAAAACCAAAACACAATTCACATAAGCATTTCTTCAAACAGATAAGAAGAACAAACAAGAACAATTCTTTTGCAACGGTTTTACAATATGAGCATAGAATTATCTGACCAACAATCATATTTTAACCAAAAATTAATGTAACAAACGAAAAAGAATAACTGAGATTGCAATTTTAAAGGCAAAGATAAAAGTGAGAGGGAATTTTACCAAGTTCAAAGGTAGTGTAGAGGAGAGCTGAAGCCCGAAAATTGGATAAGGGAGAAGAAAGATTTTGCGGCGGCCTACGGTGGTTTTGGCCACCTATATCCCAAAAACCCAATTTTTAGGGTTTGGTTTGATGAGTTAAAAAAATTAAAAAAAAGATAAGAAAATGAAGCAGTACTAACCAGCGGCAACAGCAGGTGGAGGTGGTGTCGCCGGCGGAAACGTCAGGTGGCGGTGGTGTCGCCGGCGGCAACGGCAGGTGGAGGTGGTGTCGCGTTCGTCGGCTTCTTCAATTCGCCTCCTAACTTCTCTCTCTTAAATCGTTGAAATAAACCCGACTGAAAGAGGCAATTTCATTTTAACCCCCTTCGAAATCAACGACCGTTTAAGACCGTCGCCTAAGGTAAAGAAAATTTCAGATTTGCATTAATAATATCAACGACGGCTTTAAACCGTCGTTGTTATTCACCGACGGCTTACCCGTCGTTGTCTGCTTGAACAACAGTCGGTGGTCACCGACGGCTCAAAGCAGTCGCTGTATGTAACAACAACGACCGTTTTCTTCACCGTCGCTGTGAAGCAGTCGTTGTTTTAGCATTTTCTTGTAGTGCCCTTCTCTTCTCCTTCCTTTGTTTTCTTGATTCTCGAACTACAACATACAATTTCAAAAAATAACTCGGTATTCTTACCGAATGGGTTAAACTAGTCACTAAATGGATTAAACTAGTCACTGAATGGGTTAAAGAATGTCATTACTGAATAGATTAAACTGGTCACGAAATAAATTAAACTGGTCCCTAAATAGATTAAACTAGTCACTATATTAAAAAAAGGTGGCACGTTCTCTTCTTAATATTGGGCTTGGGTCGTGCCTAATTTTTAATTAAAAGTAGGCGGTCTCTTACAAGACCAACTGTAGTTCAATAGCCAATACTTGTATATAATTTCATTCATTCTATAATTTTATTAAGTTTAGTTACTCATTTTGTTATTTAAATTATTCATTTGTAAATACTTGATATTTTGTAAACATTAAAGTATATGAATATAAGAGTTTTACATTTTAGCTAATTTACTTGTCTTACTCTTTCCAAGATCCCAATGCATTTTAGTTATTACTTTCTCTTTGATCCTTTAATCCCTTCAAATTAAATCTACTTTTCAATTCAATTTTGAAGGTAAACTCACAAATGAAATATGCAAAGTAAATGTTAAACTATATGCAAAGTTGCAAATGACCCAAATACTTGCAATTACATGCCTATAAATGCTACTCCTTAATAAAATCATATGACAATATAATCATCAAAGACTAAGTTTTTTGGCATTTTAGTCTACAACTTGTGGATTATCAATCTCAATTTAAAAACATAAAAGTTAAGTCAAGGGGAAAAAAAGGCTAATTATAGAAAATAAAAATATAACATGTTATGATTGGGTCGGGTAAGGTTGGGTCTGAATGGTTTTGGGTCGGGTTGTCTTGGGTCGGAATGGATTTGGGTCAGGTAAATTTAGGTTGGGTAGAAACTGGGTCGGGTAGGAACTAAGTCGGGTAGGACTGGGTCGGGTACTAACTGGGTTGGGTAGTAACTGGGTCGGGTAGTAGCTGGATGGTTCTAACTGGGCCATTTGCAGGTGAAGTTGGGTGCGTATTTGTTCTGGGTCGGAAACAGACTGGGCACGGGTCCAACCTGGGTCGGCCCAAATCGGTTTGGGTTTCCAATTCCACGGTTCCAACTGGGCACGGGTAAACACTGGGTCGAAATAGGTCGGCTTTTCAACCTTCCACTCTTGGCTCGAAACATGTTGGGTTTGGTTTGGATACGGGTTCACCTATGGGCTATGGGTCGACCCAGTTTTTGACACCTCTAAAACTGACCAATCCCATTAAATTACTTGGCCAAGCAATTTGGTCCTAACCTACACCACACCATTTCTTAACCACCAGCACCACCAAGTCTGTTCCACCCACGCATTACTCCCAGCAGTGGCGGAGCCAGGATTTCAAAATCGGGGGGTCACAAAAAAAGACAAAAGAAAATTTGGGCTAATTTCCAATTTACAATTTAGGCTTGAATTACTTATCTCATAATTCTGAAATTCAAAAAAGAAAATAGACAAGAGGTGTTATACCTCTGCTCAGATGAAAATAGACAAGAAGAAAATGCAATTTCACCTTTGCCTCAAACTTGTAATCCAGAAGAATATTGACAGATTTAATATCTCGGTGAATGATCTTGGGATGACCTACAGAAACAGGCAGTATAGAATTAATTATAGTTGATTGTAAACACTGGTGCATAAGGAAAGGACATTAATAGAACACCTACAATCCTCGTGCAGATATGCCAATCCCTTTGCAGTTTCAAGAGCGATCCTCAGTCGTGTAGGCCAATCCATTGTAGGCTGTTCTTTAGTTGCAGGGTGGCATTTTAAAAAATTAATCAGATCAATGCAAATTCAACGAACTGCCAGCACAAAAAGCAAAAGGCAAAATTCAGTAAAAATACTACGAAACCAGAAAACAATAAACTAACCATGAAGATGATACTCCATAGTCCATGGTACCATTTGGAACAAACTCATAAACTACGATTGGTGGCATTTGCTTAGAAATTGAAAGTAACCATATCCCCAACTAGTCAACTACGATTCAAAATCATTGTGATTTAATATATCAAATTTATCATAACAAGCTAACTAAATGTTTAGAAATTAGAAATTAGAAATCAGACCCATTCTAGTTAAGCAAATAAAGCTTGGAAAAAATGGGAATATTTGAAACCCTAAAAAACCCATGAGAAATTAGATCTTACTTCTAAGCAAATTCGAAAAAGTATCACAAGATCTAAAACAAATAGCAAATAAACCCATAATGTAACTAAAAAGAATTGAAATTTCATCGAAATTAAAGATTAGAGATAAAATTTCATCGAAGCAAATTCAAAAAAGTATCACAAGATCTAAAACAAATTCACACATTCACAAAAAAAATTAAGTAATTAACAACAAACTAACAAACTAACAAAAACCCGTCAAAAAAAAAATAATGTAAAAAGAATTAAAATTTAAAACTGTTTAAAATTACAATACACGATGGACGGACTCGGTTGGACCGTCGGACTACCGTGAACCGTCGGAGCCTCGGAGGTGCGGTGCGCGTGCGGTGGTCGCAGTCGTCCCGGACGGACTCCGCGCGAAAGCGTGAAGCCGCTTAACCGGGCGATTGAAATTTTTTGAGACTTGAGTCGGTCTCCGTGAGCGGTGAGAGATGAGTTGTATTGGGAAAGGGGGGGAGAAAGTGAGAAATTTTTTGATTTTTAATTTTTAATTTTTGATTTAATTATCACATTCACACTACAAGTGGGCCCATGTGGCAGACCACAACAGTACTACCGCAGACAACAAAGTTGATGGGAACAGGGCACTGACCGACTGACGCATTCCTCTTTAATAGCGCTGAACATTGCTTACTTTAAATTTTTTTTTTTTTTCGAAAAGTCCTTAATTTTTTTTTTTTAATTCGAGGGGTCACGTGACCCCACGTGACCCATATTAGCTCCGCCACTGACTCCCAGTGCGCTCCTCACTCCTCTGTACAACGGAGCGGACGCTCTGTTCTAATTCCCCCAAAACAGAAGATAGGCCGAATGTTTGAGCGACCTCGGAGCGGGCGCTCAAGGAAACACGTGCTAGAACACTCATTAAATAAATCAACGTTTGCGATTCATTGAAGCAAAATATACGGTTTAGTTTGATGCTGAGAAGGAGATTAAGAGAAATCCTCCATCTGACTGAATGGAATTAGCGGCAAAAATTTCGATTAAAAAAAAATAATCAGATGACTAGATTAGATTAACATCGCTGATTGGTGATGGTGAAGCAATCTCAGCCCTTGTTTCGGTAGTGGGTGTTGTCAAATTGGGTAGATGATGATGAAGTTGGTGGTGCGGCGAACAAGGGAGTAAAAGTGTAAAACCCCTTTCGTGGAGAAGTTGAAGCATCAGACTACGAAGAGGGAGACAAGGGTCTGATGGTGCAAATCAGTCCAATTCGATAGTGCATAGAAATTAAAAAACAAAAGCATACAAACTTCAAAGAAGATGAGATTGCATCTGGAAGTCAGTTGTAGTGACTCGATGGAAACGGTTGTCGGCTTGCCATCATTCTATGGTCGGCCTTGGTGGTGTTCTTGTAGGTGTGGTGGTGACTTGTAAGTAGAGGAGAGAGAAAATAAATACCATAAATAGAGATGAGAAGATAGAGTGAGTTTACTGTTTGCACCTTGCATAGAGCATAGAGGAGAGAGATGAGAGCTTGGGGAAGACGAGACAAGAGAGAGGAAAGTGGGAAAAGTGAAGTGAGTGACCACTCAAAGCCAAATCGATCCAAAATTTTGTTTTCTTTTAGGCTTTTTTGTCAGAAACTACCTTATAAATGTCCACTTTTAGAAATAACTACCTTATATAATTTTTTTTTCAAAACAACTACCTTATAAATTTTAAAAGTTTGAGTAGCACTACCAACTAACCGGAAACGTTAGTCAGTTCCGTCAACTTTTTCATTTCCCTCCAAAACGCTTGTGAAATGTCACTTATACCCCCATTTAATATGAATTACCCACCTCTCCACCTTCCTCTGTCATCTTCCATTACTTCACTCTCTCTCCTCAAAATTACCATTTGCACGAAGATTCCCTGGTCCAAACTCCGAATCTTCATCACTTTTCACTCCGAATTTCTTACATCACTGAGTGCAGTAAGTTGTCACTGCCATTGACCCAGAAGAATGAGCAACGATGCGGTAGAAAAGGGTACGAAGGGAAGAGGAAAAACTCTTTTTCAACTCAATAAAGAGGGAAAACTACAACAATGGTATTTCATTTATTCCTTGAATTGGTTTATGGAGCTTTGTATGATGTGGCATTGTTTATTGCTTTGGAGCCCTAATTTTTAATTGAACTAATTGAAAACCCTAATTGTTTAATTGCTTAAATTGAATTGAACAATCAATTAAATAATTACCCACTAATACAAATGATTAAATTATTCCCTTAGTGTAATAAATTAAGTAATTTGTGGCCCATGTGCTGTTAATTTGAAAAAAAGCATGAACCTTTGTTTCTCCTTTTCTGCTTTTCGTTGGTTTTGGTAATAATATATAAGTTGGTGAATTTGTGTTCTTTGTGTATGCCCTAATTGCGGGGAGGATATTGATGCTATTAACTTAAATATATGGGTTGGGGGAGAGTTTGAAACGAGAAAAGGGAAGAACCTGGTATAAGGGGGGTGGAATGTATATGAAAACAAATTTAAGGAAAACGGATGTAAGTGTTGTAGGTATTAGAAGAGAGGTTATTGCTGCCTACAATATAGTAATGAGGAGTGTGCCAACAAATTTTAGTATTTGGTTTAGGCTTCATGGGAGGAATTTGACAAATGGGAGGGTGAAATTAGAAGATGAAGATGATGTAATGCAGATGGTTTATGGGAGGGATTTAAACAACAGGGTTATCTTGTGGGCCTTGGAAGAGCCAATGCTTGAGTCAATTAGCCCAATTAGGACCAAAAATGTGTTGTATGTGAGCCCAAAAAAGGAGTCCAAAACCAAACCCAACTACCCTCTACTGCCCATCAAGAAAGAGCCTGGAACATCTATAGGAAGCCCAGTCAGGAAGAGCAATAGGCTTCAGAAGCATGATCCAGAGGTTGTGTTGATGAATAAGGATGATTGGGAAAAACATTTTCACCCCCCCTCAGTTGAAGCTAGAAAAAAAGGAACCAAAAAAAACCAAAACAGTGAGTAGTGCCACTAAGAAACAAAAAAGTGAGGCTCAGAAATTGAACCCTAAGCCAACATCATCCCCAATAAAGACAACAACTACAACCAGCACATCTGCAACACCTTCCTCAAAACCCATAAATAGCAGCACCCCTAGCAGATCTGCAGCAGCTCCTTCAAAACTCACACCTAGGAGGAAAACTGTTGCTCACAAAGGAAAGGCAGGGAATAAGAAGGGTGCAAAGAAAGGCAAGGTCAGTAAAGGGAAAAAAGGTAGTAAAAGTTGTGCAGGTCTTGGAGTGGATGGTGAGGATTGGAGTGGTGAAGGTGAGTGGTCTTCTGATTCTGAGTGGTCTGATCTAGATGTGGATTTTGTTCCATGTGAAGAGGACTATGAAGAAGTTGGGGAGGGTCCTAGAGTTAGGAGGAAGAGTTCTAGGTTAAATGAGAGTATCCCAGTACGCAAATGTACAAATTGAAAAGGAAAAACAGAAAGGGAAGGGGAAAGCAGATTCATCTAAGGTAGAAGAGGTAAGAGAAGAAGGATTTAGCGGGCCTCTAGCTGAAGAGATTGAATATGACTCAGAAAAGTTGAGGAGCCTTGAAGGGTCAGATGATGAGTTGGACTTTTATCCAACATTCAACCCAGAGACAGACTTTAAGAAGAACATATAGTTGAGCTTAGGTTTGAAATTCCCAGATGTTGTAGCTGTTAGGAAAGCAATTAGACACCACAAGTATAGAGAACAAGTATGATTACTATTTTTTGCATAATGGTAAGAGTAGAGTGATCGTATATTGTAGGAATAGATGTGATTGTCCTTGGGATAAGAAGCATGGGAAGATAGTTCAATGTACTTGTGAGAAAGAGGATAAGTGCAACTTTAATATTCATGTGAGTAAGATGGGTGAGGATGGTAAAATGCAGATTAAGAGCTTTAAGTTGCAACATACTTGTGGGTTTTTTCATGCTAGTTCTAAGGTCAGTTCAGAGTATCTAGCTGAGAGATACTTGGATGAGTGGAGATCCGATCCAACATGGAAGTTGGTCGGGTTTTGTGATAGGGTTTACAAAGACACGGGGGTTCACATTGGGTACTTTAGAGCTTGGTTTGCAAGGGCTAGAGCGGAAGCGATTTTGTATGGGGATGCAGTGAGGAATATGCTAGGGTATTTGATTATGGGTTTGCCATCCCGAAATATAACCCGGGATCTTCGGCTATAGTAGTGCTTGAGGGAATTGAGAGGCCCCATCACACTTTCAAAGGATGTATGTTTGTTTGGAAGCTTGCAAAAGTGGGTTCAAGAAAGATTGCAGGCCTTTGATTGGGGTAGATGGATGCCACTTAAAGGGAGCCTACCCTGGTATGATCTTGGTTGCTGTCAGCAAGGATGGGAATAATCAAATATTCCCAGTGGCTTGGGCAGTTGTAGAAACTGAAAACACATCAAGTTGGATTTGGTTTTTAGAGTTGATGGTGAGGGATGTTGAATATGACTTGGTGGAAGGTGAAGGCTTGATTGTGATGTCGCGACGGGCGAAGGTAAAACATTTGCTTTCCTTTGTACATTTGTTTCTTTCTTAACAAACTTTTATTAATTATCTTTGCTGTATTGGAACAGGGGCTATTGGAAGCTTTGTCTGTAGTTGTGCCCAAGGCAGAGATTAGATTATGTGCCAGGCATATATGGGCAAACTTCAAACTACAATTTGCGGCACGAGTGTTTAAAGAGCACTTCTAGAAAGTTGCTAGGTCAAGTACAAAGGTATAAAACAATAATATTTTTACATTCATGCCAATTATATGCACCTTGTGCCCGATTTTTAGATGCTTTTTTGGTTTAGGTTGACTTTGATATTGAAATGGCATCCATTAGATTTTTGTCCCGAAGATGCCTTTAACTATTTAGATTCAATCCCCACAAAACATTGGGCTAGACATGCATTTAGCACAACCTCCAAATCCAATATGCTCTTAAATAACCTTTGTGAGACCTTTAACTCTGTGCTAAGGGAAGCAAGAGATAAACCAATAGTCACCTGCCTAGAATGGATTAGAAGGTATGTGATGAGAAGAAATGCTGAGAAATGGGAGGCAGTTGAGAAGCATGAAGGCAGATTCATGCCTTATGTGAGCAAAGTGTTTGAGGGGGTGGGAGCTTCAGCAGCAAAGTGCACAGTTGTGCCATCTAGGGAAAATGAATGGGAAGTGGACCATTATAGTGACAGGTATGTTGTCAATTTGAGAGACAACACCTGCACTTGTTTTCACTGGGAGCTAACTGGTATACCATGTCCACATGCTTGGGCTTGTATCATTAAGAAGAGACAAAGACCAGAGGACTTTGTGGCTGCATGGTATAGCAAAGATAAGTACATAGAGGCTTATAATCCACACATTAAGCCTATGCCTGGGATGAAACAGTGGGAAAGGTCCAACCAAGTTCAGCCACTCCCCCTGTGATCAGAAAGATGCCTGGTAGACCATCTTTGAAAAAGAGGAGGAAGGAAAAGGGTGAAGATGCTGAGAAGAACCTTGTGAAGAGACAAAAGAAGCAGAACAAGTGCAGCAATTGTGGCAACCCTGGCCACTACAAAACAAAGCACACAGCACCTCCTGCCCCTCATAAAGAAAAGAAAAAAGGTGGCAGACCCCCCTCTAATGATGCTTGGGTTGTTAACAGAAGACAAAGGAATATGGAGAGGGTGCTTGGACAGGTAATGATACTCTTTTTTAATCAATTACATATGTTTATCTTCCCTCACTGACATTTGTTTTTTCAGGAAATCAATGAGACCCACCAAGGAAGCATCTCAACAACAAGGCCTTCAAGCTCAAACATCACATCTGATGGTCCTTCATGCAGCCAGAATTTCATGCCTACACCAGGCCTTTCTCAGCATCATCACACTCAACAGAGCCAATCAAGCAGACCAACAAGTATAGCAGCTCCTAAACCAGCATTCAGGCTAAAAATACAAGTTCAATCTAAGGAGAAGAAAGCTCCAGTGTGGAAGCCATAAGAACTAAAGACTTGTAGTTTAGGGATTAAGTAGATGTATTTTGGCTAGATGGTTTTTTCATCCACATTTCAATTTATATATAATATTTTGATACATTTGTGGTATTAGTTATGAATTATGTTATGTAACATTGGTAACTTTTGTGGTAATGCAATGCAAGGGAAGATTTTGTTTAACCAAATCAAATTTCATTTCATAGTTGAGTTCAGTACAGTAATCAACTTGTCACACACAATAAGTTATACAAAATCAGTGACAAGGAACCACATTGCAATTAACTAAACTAAGCACCTAGGCTAGAACCTTAACAAGGAGACAAAAGATGATCCCAATTGCAAAAAAAAAAAAAACAAGGCTTCAAAACCCACATTCCATTTAGTCTTCTTCTTCTTCAAATGCTTCACATCAGAGGACAAAGCCTTATATTTCTTGTTTAATTTGCCATGCTCAGCATCAACTTTGGCCTTTTCTTCTTAGACTTGGCATAGTTCATGCCTGAGCAATGCTACTTCTTGCTTCAACATTCTCCTTTCCAGCACTAACTCATTGGTGACAACCCTTTGCCACTCCAATATACCATCATCCAGCCACCTAAATAGGTTGCAACCACGCCAACCAGTTGTAGGGTTGTAAAATTTGCAAGCCACAAAGCGTCTCCCAGGGTTAGCAGTTGTTCAAGACACTCCAATGTGAGGTTTGATGCCACAATCACATTTGGTTGGAACCTCATAAGCTGATTGGTAGCTTGAATTTGACATGACCTCAACAAACCTAAAATCAAACCAAAGTTAGGAACTTTGAACAATCACAAAACCTAGATTTGGCTTAATTGAAACAAACCCTACCAGAAAACCCTAAAATTCAAGAATATGAAGAAAACCCTAAACATTCATGAGTAATTGAAGAATATGAAGAAAACCCTAAAATTGATTGACTAATTACGAGAAAAACCCTAAAATTGAGTAATTGAAGTTTCAATCCCATAATACATACCTTCAATAGCAATAGGGGGTCCAATTTCGCTCGAAAAATGCCCGTGACCTTCAATTGGGTGAGATTTAAGTGAGAATTGGGTGAGATTTCGCTCTTGCTCGCTCCAAGAATGTATGCTAAAAAAGGCACGACAAATGGGTTTAAAAAAGGGAGGGAAATTATCATTTAACGGAAACAGACTAACGTTTTCCGTTAGTTGGTAGTGCTACTCAAACTTTTAAAATTTATAAGGTAGTTGTTTTGAAAAAAAATTATATAAGGTAGTTGTTTCCAAAAGTGGACATTTATAAGGTAGTTTCTGACAAAAAAGGCTTTCTTTTAAGAGTTAACGGGTAGTCGGGTACCCGTTTACCCCTCAAAACTGGCCCATGACCGGACACGGATACCCGCTTTTTATCCGGATCGGGTACCCGACCCGAATATTCATAAAATTTCAGTTAATTACCCGGCTTTTTTTAAGCGGGTTGGCGGGTTAGCGGGTCAGGTCAAGCGGGTCGGTTACTTTTGAACACCCCTACTGATGGGTTATCTCATTTTCTAACTTTTATTTTCTTTTTCTTTCTCCCCTTTTCTAATTCCTTCTTTTTCTTTTTCCTTTTTTTTTTTCTTTCTTTCCCTTTTTCTTTCTCACTTACTTGTATTCCTTTTTACCTTTTTTTGTTTTGTTTTCCTTTTCTTTTTCTTTTAGGGGTTGTATAAATACCTTTAACCGCCTTTATTAGGGAGCTAAGTTTTATGTTTTTTTTATCATTCAACACATTTCAATTTTAGAATAGTTTTTTTAGGATTATAGGCAGGATTAGCCTCCATAGTTTAGTTTACGAAAAAAGTGAGAGAACACAAAGAGAATTTGAATTTGGATATTCAAGGGTAACAACTTGTATTAAAAGATTCAACAATTTATCAATGAGCATTTCTTACTCTCTCTCCTTTTTTATTGCTTTATTTTAATTGTTTTTCTTAGATTAATGTTCATGCTTAGATTAATTATTTGTAGTTTATTTTGTTTAGTTTAATGTTAGATTTATGATTATTATAATGGTATTAGTTGTTAATATCTCTAAAGTTCTCATTTTTATGTGATACGAGATTTTTAGTGTGTCGTTAAGACATCAAAAATCACTTTTCAAACAATATATCTATCACCTAACAAGCAATTACTAAGAATATAATGTAGTAAAGGCAAGTCAAAGCTCGATTCACTGGGAAATTGGGATTAATTAAAGTCTAACAAGCTTAAATTACCTAATTGAAGGGTATTTGGGGGTTTGAGAATGGTTTTGTAAGTTGTAACAACTAATAACTAAGATCAAATAAACTAGCAAATAAAATTATGAGAAGATTATCAATATGAGAAAACACTAGAGTTCAGGCTACTAGTACGAATCAAAGCAGAACAACGATCATTAATGCAACTATGATTCAAAGGCGACAATTATACAAGGTTTAGTTTTCCTCTAAAATACTCATGTTTAGTCTCCTTGGGCGACAAGTAAACTACTATCCCTCAAGATGTTCTTCAATTGGAGACTTGTGCAACGATGTCCCAATCAGGTAAATCCGAACCTGAGCTCCGTTCCCAAACCTGCAAAAAAGGGACCCACCCTGGAGGTTTGGGTAGTGGTTCCCCCTCCAAAGCTTAAGTCAGGTATCAGGAGTGAGAAGGAAAAGTAGAGATAGAGAGAGAAAGTGAGAGAGTATTTTCACGAGTAAGTTTACCTTTGTTCAAATGAATTACCTTTCTCGATTTCGGGGGAGTATTTATAGTGTTTGAGATATGATTCTTTGCCTTTTTAGGTTACCCTAGAATAGGGGCACCTGATTGGCTAAGCAATCAAATCATGACACATGGCAGGCTATGATTAGGGGTGGATCATCAACCAATCACCTGCAGCCATTTTTAGGGATTTGGGCCTGGAATATCCTTTAGGCCAAAAGGTGGGCTCTTACTCCTTTCTCAGTAATACCCAATGATTAAACCACTCTTTTTACTTCCTTTGATGGGACACGTGTTTGATCTCGATGGATCCACGTGTATCCAAGAGAGCCGTTGATTTATTTAGGCTACAACAACTCAAGTCCTCTTTCGAATGGTCCTCAACAATAATCGCTGAATCAATCAACTAAATCCTCTCTCGAATGGTCTTTAGTTAATCGATTAAGAGATCCAACAAGTAAGGAAAACCCCTAATCAAAGTATCCTCTTAGTTTGTACCCAATATCTTGGCCTAGAAATTAAGTTGATTCATGGGGATGATAAATGAGTTCAAAATTCATTTTAAAAAATTTGTAATGAAAATACCAATGTATAAATTTGATAAATATATGTCCTAAGGTCTCAAAACACCAAGATCAATAATCATCATTCTATCATCACAATTTATATTAACAACCAATGAAAACCTTAATTCATACTTTCACCCAAACCCTAAACTACTCACTAATCATGGAAACTAAGCATAAAAATCTGAAATTTGTAACTATTCTACTGCTAGAAAAATGGTTAATGAATGATTAATATGATGAATATAAGCAATTAAGGAACTATAAACTATAAAATCTATAACTATGGAAGAAAAGAGAATAACAATGAGAATAATCACTAAAAACTAAAAACTTGCAATTAAATTAATCAAAATTACGTTCAGTATGTAAAAATCAACAACCTTTGATCTAGAAATTTGAATTAACAAAGTTTCAATGTGTTTTTCTCTAAAAGGAACCCTAAATATCTCTCTAATAATGTCTAACCATAAAGCCTCGTTCAAAAATAAAACATCCCTAATGTTTTTATTTGGCACGAGCCTTACAAAAATTATCCTGGAACTAAGTGGTGCCGGCGCACCAAACCTATTACTCCCTCCGTCCCATAATACTCTTGACACTTATCAGGGCACGTAGTTTTAGATGATAAGTTGTTGTTTGGTTATCAATTATTATTTTATTAAAAAGGTAGATGTGATAGGAGTTAGTAGGTAATAAAAGTAGTATTATTTTATTTGGTGGAGAGAGAGTGTGGGCCAATGGTTAGAGTTGGTGGGTAATAGGAGTGGTATTATTTTATTTGGAGAAGAGAGAGTGTGAGCCAATAGTTAAAAGGTAGAAGGATTAAAATAATAGTGGGTCATTTCCAAAAATAGAAGTGTAAAGAGTATTCTGGGACAGATGAAAAAGGAAAGTGTAAAGAGTATTCAGGGACAGAGGGAGTATTTTTTTTTGTGCAGCTTCTGTCGAAAGGTGCGGGCGCATCTCAGTAAGTGGTGCGGGCGCATCTCATTAAGTGGTGCGGGCGCACCTAAGAAACAGGTGTTGGTGCACCTCTGGTTCTGCTCTGGTCGGACAGTTCAACTTCAAACGAGCATAACTCCTTTTTAAATCCAATCAAGCTTATGACCAGTCGTTCGAGAGCTACCGAAATGAGCTTTCACCTCCAACTAGAATTACCTTCATCCGATTTGTGTTTTGAAAGTTATGTATGTCCATTTGAAGTTTCCCTTAGGAGATTTTATTGTGTCATGTGTTCCTTTGTGCGTGGGACATGGCGCATGGTGTGAACGCATCATTTCTCAACTTAGCATCTATTTTCATTGCTTTCTTTGCCGACTCTTGAACTTGTAGTCATCTAAATGATCCCACCTACATTAAAAACATGGCAAAACATAGTGAAAGCAATTGTGCTAGAAAATCGGTCAAAAATGACCAAAAATCTAGTAAAATGTCACTATGATCAAGAATAATCAAGTGAATGAAATAGAAGGGGAAATGGAGAAGAAAGAGGGAAGAAAGGGGAGAAAGAATATCAAAATGAGCTAAACGGGGTCCATACGCAAACGCACTTATCAAACTCCCCCATGTTTAACATTTTACTTGTCCTCAAGTAAACCA
The DNA here is from genome assembly GCA_947648045.1 of Beta corolliflora. NCBI lineage: Eukaryota > Viridiplantae > Streptophyta > Magnoliopsida > Caryophyllales > Amaranthaceae > Beta > Beta corolliflora. The sequence goes on along the minus strand of CANSZD010003329.1, from coordinate 2,023,781 downwards.
AAAATAAGAAAGAGGAAAGAAAAGAGGAGAAAAAGATGCAAAAGAAAAGAAATGCAACACACTAAGCCTAAATGCACTAGTAGAATAAGTGCTTATTCTTTGCGGGAATTGTTGTGCGGTTTTACCCATACGCAGCAATAAATCACGTCAAAAGAAAAGGAAAAATTAAAAATTAACCTATTGCTGCGGTTGTGGCTGGAAACCACAACAATAGATGTCAACGGGAATTTTTCAAAATTGTTTGACCGGTTTGACCAAATCTATTGCTGCGGTTCCCACCCAAAACCGCAGCAATAGATTATTATAATTTTTTTTAATACTATTTAAACCTATTGCTGCGGTTCCTACAAAAACCGCAACAATAGACTTTTAAAATATATATTAAAAGGCGCCGGTAGGGTTTCCCTTCTCCCTCATTCTTCAGACCTTAGGCGCCTGTATTCTCTCACATTTGTTCCTCTCACATTCGTTCTTCTCCCACTCTCACATTTCAGCGTTCCTTCTCCTCGTCACTCTTCACCCTCTCTCACTTCGGATCTCACTATTCTCCCTCTCTCACTTCGGATCTCACTCTTCGTCACTCATCTCACTTCAGATCTGGAAACGAAAATGACGACTTCGTCTGAGATCTCGATCGCAAATCTCGACTTCATCATGACGCGCGATTTTGTTCGCTGACAACGACCTCTCTCACTTCGGATCCACCGCCGACGACGCGCGTATGGTCACCGGCACATCCACTCTCGCTGACGTCGAAACCCGGTTGCGTTCGTCGAAATCCGGTTGAGGTTCCTCTTCATCACCGTCGAAATCCGGTTCAAGTCTCTAATCCTTGACCATCGTCTCTCATCCTTCCGCCCAAACAATCGAAAAACGCGTCAAGTCGCGCGGTAGCTTTCTCTCTCGCCTCTTATTTTCGCCGTCGTTGAAGAAGAAAAATGCGTCAAGTCCGACGATTTACCCGACAACCGACGAGTTTCTCTCTCCTCTTTGTGCGACGAGCGATGACGGCGTGTTGATGATTTTTAGTTTTGATATTTTGTAATTAGAGGTTGTTGTTTGGTTGTAATTAGAGGTTGTTTATTTTTCATTCTTGACTGATTTTGTTAGATTTCTTCACTCGTTAGTGCAGTAAGTTGATTTCTTGGATTTCTTAGTTTTAGTTTGTTTTTGGATTTTTTTTTTGAGGAGTTTTTCGGATCTCTTAATCCTTAGTTATTTTTCATTTCTTTTCAAGTTTTTTGCATTTTTGTTTTTTAGTGTAGCTAATTTTATTTTTTTCGATTTTTATGTTTGTTATATTTTTGGTAATTATTGTAAGAGTATCATGTTTATTGAATATATGAATTCAATGTGTAGTTTGTTGGAGTTATTTTTGTGTTGTAATTTTTCTTTGAGAACTACTATAATATTTAAATTTCAAAAAACAATTTTTTTTTACTTGCACCTATTGCTGCGGGTTTTTCCCAACCTATTGCTGCGGTTTCTACCAAAAACCGCTGCAATAGGCTTCATTTTTTTATTAAAAAAAATACCTATTGCCGCGGTTTTCATTAAGAACCGCAACAATATCTTGGCCTATTGCCGCGGTTTAAAACCACAGCAATAGGTTAATTACCTATTGCTGTGCGGCCAAAACCGCCGCAATAGGCCACTTAATGACCGCAGCAATAAGCATTTATTCTACTAGTGATGCTCTATATGCAAAGCTACAAAAATGACATGTGTAGGCGTGTTTTTATTTCGCCTACGCGGTGTGAGCGCGTATTTGTATTTGACTACCCCACTGTAAAGGTTTTATTAAAAATTATTTTGAAAGAAGTCGCCAACAATTCTTTTTAGGAAGAATCATAAACCTAATTGGATATGGGAAAATCGTAGGGACTAATTATCCAATGTAGATTTCCCCATCATGACTCCATAGATGGTCAAAATGAACCAAAGATTGAGTTCGGGGGTGAGGGTACGAATATAGTCATAATGAACCATATTGCCCATTGCTGGCCTCCACTAAACATCAATTCATTACAGATTTTATGCCAAACCCTAAAAATATTTAGTCTAAATTGGTTCAGGAAACACATAAAAGACTAATTTTTAGTGATATGTTATTTAGGCAATCGTTTTACAAGTTTCCTAACAGGTTGTTCTAATTAATCTGATTAATATTAGAACAGTTCTTTAGGTCTTGTTTAGCAATAAATAACATGTGAGGTGATAAAAGCAATAAGCAGGACAATCATATAATATGTATAGTATCATCAGGCAAGTATGTAATAATATGAAAAATAAATAAAAAAAGAAAGAGAAGAGTTTAGAATATACAGTAGAGCGATTATTACTTAAAGATCTACATCATGAAATAAATGATTAGTAACTTCAAAGCAATAATATGGAATTTATTCAAGGATCCTCAGGATTATACCTATGCGGCTTAGATTGAGGAGCGCAACGATCTTTAGGCGGAGCAATTGTGGAACCAAGAGCGCAGTGATTAAGAATTGATTGAAAGTATTTGAGTGTTTGAGTATTCGAAGTGTATTGTAGAGGTATTCGTAAGTTTTTATATTCGTGAAATAATAATATGAAAAGCCGTCCGTAATTCAGGAAAATACGGGTATTTATAGGAAAAAGAGAACTTGCGCTCCACGCAAGCCTTGCGCCAGGAGCAAGCCTACGTGGCTGGCGCAGTGCCACGCGTCCGACGCACATTGGTGTGCCCGATGCAGCCAGCCCAATCAAGTTTAGGCACGTGTAAACGCGTTTTGAAAAGATAGAAAAGAAAGTTGCGTCTCACACAAGATCTGCGTCAGACGCAGGACTCTGTGTGAGTCACAAAATCTACGTGTCAGGCGCTCATTGGCTCGCCTGACGCGATATGGCCTATGTGCTGGACGCACGTGGCGCGCTGAGCGCAGCTCCCGCGTCCGGCGCATATTTTGGAATATTCGAGCATATTCCATTGCGCGTCTTTCAAAGATACTTTTTTATCCCTAAAATTCCGGAGATGGAATTTTACGGATTAAAAATCTAATTTATTTATCAAAGATAATAAAATATTTATGAAAAATATCTATTAAAATAATAAATATTTGATTGGGCTTTTAAAATGGATTTAAAACATTTTATGGGCTTGAAATACAATTAATCATCATGAACAATTAATTGGGCTTTAGAATATCATTTCAAAACACATTTTGGATTGATTCTTTAGATTGCTCTTCCGTTGGGTCGCGCCAACTAATGTTGCGGTATGTTTCATCATTGGATCCTTAAATGGGGAGACACGATTATGTGTCTACAACATGCAAGCTAAATGAGTTCATAACAATATTTAGGAGACCAACCAAAAACAATAGGGAAAATGATTAGAAAGCACAAGAGTGACTCAAGTTATCTAATTCACCGGTCAACCGAGTTTTCTTGAAAACTAGGCTTTCTAGGAGTGATTCATCACACCTCTCCACTTCCATTTCTCGAGTATGAATCCCCCCTAGGGATGCTCAACCATATTAGCTTGCCTCTACCACATTTTGATGACCCTCGTCATGACTTGTACAAAATCTCACCCGCCACTACTAAATTGACCAAGACTAATCTAGAAGTCAACAAGGACTTTATCAAGGTTGTAACGGGGTTAGGTTAGGGGCGAGGATGATCAATTTGGGAATGTGGTGCAAAAAGGGTAAAGAGGAGTACAAAGTAGGGGAAAAGACTTCCCAAGCTACACTTAACACCAATTCAATTTGAAACCTCAAACATAACCACTTTTTCTTTGTTCTCACTTTGATTTTCAATTTTTGAACATATTTTTCATTTTGCTCAACAATTTGCTCTTTCTCTTTCTTTTCTTTCAACAAGAATCCAAATGAATCAATAAGAGCTTTTTTCTTTTCTTTCGCAATTTTTAATTTTTTTTAATCTTTTGCAATTATACAAACACACTAACTCACTTTCAACAAAATACTTAATATCAAAACAACTCAACACAACACAAACTAGACATGTACTCCACTTTGAGGAAAGTTTGACCATGACTTATTATGAGGGTTAAGCAAAAATAGGATAGAAAGGCCCAAATGGGTTGAGAAATTGATAATTATGTCGGTATAAAAAGCTTTTTGGGTTTTGAACTCCTTATTCCAGCAAAAAGAAACACCCTAAATCATTCTTCTATTTAGTTAAGTCATATGCAATCTTGGGAGCTAAAATGCAAGTCATCACAAGTTAACCGATCAATGATGAGAGTTGTAATTGAGTCTTACGAGGTTCGTGGCCCTCCTTCGGGGTTCATCACACAAGGGATAAGGTAATACAATCAACCAACTCACCTAATTTTAAAAAGACTGTACCAAAAGTTACCATTCTCAAAGATCACCTAAAGTCACAACAAGGCTTCCAAAACCATCAAGTCAAATGCAAGGAAGGTCTTTCAGTCAAGTTATGAACACTCTTAGCAACATATCATGCATGCATGCAACTGAAAAACTCTAATGCTAAAAAAAGTAAGAAAAGAAAAATCTTAATCTTTTTGTTAGTTTTTTTAATGCAAATGCACTAACATGAACCTAATTATTAAGAGAAGGAAGAAAGTGTAACAGCCCGGACTTTCAAGCTGCTAGCTAATCACACTTAACATTCACAAATCTTAATTACCATTTAATAAACCTCAAATTACATTCACTTGTAGCGGAAACGTAACTTTGAACATAACTTACAACCCGATCCTGAACTTGTGGGTTATGGGCCCTGAATACAAACAATTCCAAATATATATACAACTTATGAATTAATTTATAATAATCTCCAAATAACTGCAATAATGCACCATAAATAAACCTTAATTCCTCAACCCATTCAACTCCGGCTTTGCCCGTCCGAAAAGTTAATTCCCTTATCATAGCTTAAGAATTTGATTTCCTTTGGAGCTCTTCGACTTCTGCAAAATAACTAACAATGAACATTGCCTCCACCAGGTTAAGTTCCAGGAACAAAGTCAGTGAAACTGAGTACACACTGTCCAACCAAATATTCATTTTAGGTGGCTTAAAACTTATCTACATAATTAAATGCTATCGAAACTTAATCGATACAAAGTAAATGGAAAACCGAATACTAGATAAGAATCAATAAAATATAAATAAGAGTTATTGACTTCTTACGAACTCATCCTAATATTAACTTCAAAACTTGATATCAGATTTATCATAGCTCTTGTACTGAAATCATTTTCAGGTAATGTAAAGTCAACAAACTTTGTAATTTCACAAACACAACCATTTCAAGCCTTCTCATCCGCTTATATATCTGAATCCTCCTACATGCAACGCAAGTTCTTTATTTATCCTCTTCGAATAAGTTCTCATAGAATTACCTATAAATTTAGTGTATAAATTTCTATAAACTGACGTAATAACCCTTATTCGAAATAAGATTTCAAACACTCTAGCATAATAATTTGATATTCATAGATTTGGTCCTTCAAAAACACAATCACACAAAAATTTACGTTGGAAAAGAGAACACGAATAGAGAGGGGCCTAAGCCATGTCTTAAAACTCTTGGAGGACGTCTCCTCATCTTTTCACATTCTACTCGCAAGACTTTTAGGACATGTCCCTACACAAAGGAGCAATACCCGCTCCAACACATATTGAGCAACTTGCTCCACAAATGTTGTTCACTTTCCCCATAAGAAAAAAAACTAAATCATAATACTTTTTTTTTCTTAAAAACACAAACTTATACTTAATTCATATTATTTAAATACTTATGCTTAATTCATAAAATTCGCATAGTCATTATTCCATAATGACTTGAATCCCAATACAATAATAGTACAATCTAAATTTCAAAATGATTTCTTTACTTCAAAATCATGTAAAAGAAACAATATATATAAAACTTATTCGAATTTGAATGCATTCCGCAGTTTGGAAACCATAACATAACCAAATAAGACATATGTTCCTTGAAGATTTTGCAAACTCTAACAATTTCTGAAACAAAAGGATAAGTATATAAAGCTTATAATATCAAAATCTATAAATTATAACTATAGATAATATTCCCTCTACTATGTTTGAGCTAAATATTCTCTCGTCTTGACGATCTCATTCCCTCATAATAGAACTTTTGATCTTAGCTATTAGCAATCCAACTATAGTCTATTAGAATTTCCCTTAATAAATTCCCAATCATATTTGAATTTCACTCCTCAATTTATATCAATTTCGCATTACGATAATGTATTTCCAACTTATACCATTAACAATTCATGACTTTATAGCTATATTATATCATGATAACTCTTCTACAATTATCATAACCCAATATTATCTTATTGGTATCCCTGGTCATGAACTAATACGTAATACAATTAGTTATCTCCTCGAACCTTGCTATTTCAAATACATAATCTCTAATATTCCTTAATCTTCAAATCATATCTTCTTTATACCCAAAACATAATACTAATTCACCCAAATATAATTGGATCCATATCCTAATACTTCAACTCAATGTAGCCCGAATGATATCCGTATGCCTAACTTCACCTCCTCGATATTTCATATTTTTTACAATCAGAAAACCATCTATGATTATTTTAATCCAAAAATGTCTCGCCTACATTGATATTACCACAACTACAATATTTGTTTTAAACTTGCAATTCCGGACAATTAAATTCAATATCCACTTTAAGTTTAAATTTATAACTCATAACAGTACTTCCCAAATATTTGAACTCAATGTTCATCTTACTCTTAACTTCATACTCATTTCATTATAATTCATATCATTAATTCCCAAGCTCTCCATTACACCAGATTTACCTTTCTCCCAACTTCCTATTATTTAACCTTATTATCTAATTAGAAAATTCTATCTCTAAACTTTATTTCTTACTTAACCTAATTTCTATGACCTCTCATAACTTAAGTATTATAAATTACACTTCCCTAGTTGATATTCCTTCAAACCATCACCCATATCTTGATCCTTTATATCCACTAATATGACATTCGCATCTCAAACCTCACTTCCCAATATTTAATCTTGCATTTCAAATACTTATTTTGGTTATAACATCTTTCGAACTCACGAACCTATTGTAACAACTCTATTAACCAATTAATAAATGTTTGAATTTTGAAATTCATTCCCAAATTGCCATTTTTAAATATCTAACTTAACTTCCTCACATAACATTTTTTGATCTTAATCGTAATTTCTCGATCGACTAATTTTCTTCGCAACTACTCCCAACACCGGTCTCCAATAATATCAGACCTAAATCCTCTTGATGCCATCTCTGAAAAGTATAATATAACCTTTAATCCGAACTTCTTCTCTTCACAAGAACCAACCATATGACTCCTGCATATTTTAACCAATCCTATTTTTGTACAGTAACTCTTATCATAATTCCCAATACTCATATTAGAGTATACTCGAAAATTCAACATCACATCTTGAACTTCGAACTCATATCTTCTAACCCTCTAATTCATAAATCTCATAATTGCTAAACAGTATATCATAGTCGCTTTAGAAATTCACATACAAAACTAGAATTAGAACCCACCTAGCCAACACGATATACTCGGATTCTCAATAATTTAATATCGGTTATTTCACCAAATACCCCTGACAAATCACGAAATTCACCATATACCTTCAATGTTTCAGATATTCACCATATACCCCTGAGTTTCCGAAAACGTTCACCAAATGCCCTTTTTCTAACGGACGTTAAGTTGACGTTTGCTTTATTTACAATTTTGCCATTATTAACCCCTAACCCTAACACCTAATCCCTCACCCCCTAAACCCTAACCTTAATCCTAACCCACCTACCCTCCACCCCACCCCAGCCCTGCCCCAACCCACCTCCCCCTCCCCCTCCCATCCACCCCAACCCGGCCCTCTCCCCCTCCTCCCTCCACCCGAGCCCCCCCCCACCCCTCCCCCTCCCCTCCTCCTCCCCTCCACCGCCGCAGCCCCTCACCCCCTCCCCCCCGCCACCCCACCCCACCCCTCCCCGCAAGCCCCGCCCCTACCCTCCCCCTCGAATTCCGCGGCGGCCCCCTTCCCATCCCCCTCGATTTCCGCGGCAGACGCCTCCCCCTCGATGCTCTGATTACAAGGGTGCAACGAAAGGCAATAACCTCTCACTCTCTGTTGTTCTACTTCTACAGGGTGCAATAAAAGGCAATAACCTGGCTAATGCAACTTACCATGAAGTAAATCTGGGATCCTTTCCAAAATAGGGTAGAGGAGTATTTATACCCCCTCTAATTACACAAGTCGTAAAAGAAAAGAAATCCGGAAAAAGGCTCAGCGAACAGAGGCCCGAGCGGGCTAAAACGGGCCCGGGCGGGATGGTAAGAGGAGCCCGGGCGGTGCAGGGTAGATGGGCCCGGTCTAGTACCCCGGGCGTGCATTAAATGTCCAGGCAGGAGGCAGAAAGTTTGGCCGCTGATGGGCCCGGGCGGGCGGTCACATAGCCCGGGCGGGTGTCTTGGCCCGGGCGAGCGGTCACATAGCCCGGGCGGGCTCATTTGCTCGGGCGGGCTTTCTGGAGCTCGGGCGGGTTTCTTTGCTCGGGTGGTCCTTGAGCTTCCCAAGCAAGCTTCTTCCTCCTTGCTTCTCCTTTTTGCTCCCCTCTTAGCTTGTAGAAACTTGAGTTCCTACACATCAAAGATCAAATAGAAGAGTAGGGGAGGGGGATGCAAATACATGTACACACGTGCTAAGAGAGAGTTAGATAGAAAAAAAGGCAAAATTAAGAGAAAAAGAAACTAAAATAGGAATAAGTCAAGTAAAATAGCCTTAATACTACCCTAGGAGTGAGATTAATCTCACTCATCAACTTCCCCCAAACTTGAGTGTTTGCTTGTCCTCAAGCAAAGTGCAAAAAGAAATAGGAGGGAAGGAAATGACCCAACGAAGATAGCAAGGCAATATCAACCAAGACAAAACACACTTAAGGTAAAAAAAAGAAACTATATACACTAACTCATTTTCGTAGGAATCACGATCACTTTTAGCATAAGTGACAAGCCATTTAAACCCCAAAGTTGCCAATGAGGACGAGTAATGCTCTCGTAAGGGTTTTCTAAGAGTTTGACCCATAACTCTAGATCTTAGAATTCAAGGCAAATCAAAAATAAGAAAACCAAAAGAAAATAAAAAGGATGCTCTTAAGTGAGATTTTGAAGAGGAGCAAACACAAATGGATGCAAGAATTTCTAGACACTAAAAGTAAGCATGCTCAAAGATGTCCATAGGTTGATTAAAACATACCATACACTAAGCATAGAGAACTAGATAGAGCACATTTCCTCAAATTCTACAACCATACATACCGTGTTCTCTCAACTAGTTTCAAATTCGCCATTCAAGGCAGCTTCTCTAAACTCTGAAGAATGGAGCCGATAAATGTAACAAGAAATAGAAGAGGAGAAGGTTACTCGACATCTCGACATGGCACATTAGCTCAATAGGCTTGATTCCAATCTTCCGCCACCGACAATGACTCAACCCTGTAAGGTCAAAAGGACTTTTTAAGGTGGTAACGTAGGCTAGGGGTAAAGGGTGCGAATAAATTTGGATAGTGGTGCTCAATCCTAAAATAGTGAAGTCTTAGTAGGAGCGAAAGAGCTAAATAACCATAAATCACAAATCATTTAGGGATAAGGTTCCCCCCAAACTTATTCAAAAACATGACAATAATGAACTATTTTTGGATTTTCTCTTTTTTTTTTTTCATCTTGTTCATCATTTTTTTTTTCATTTTCCCCGTCTTCTTTGACTTTGGGTGGCTTTTTCTACGAAGTTGCAATTGCATTTATTCGAATATATACACAAAATTTCCACTATACCATAAGAATCTCATCATTTTTTTCTTTGCTATTTTTTTTTTTCAAATATTATTCAAGACAATCGCTCTAACTTCACTATTCACTACAAGGGTGAAAAATAAAATAAGGAGGCAATTGGCTTGTATTGAGGTAACCAAAGAAAATGATAAGGCTAGAAGGGTTAAGAGGAAGGGCAATTGCAAATAAAAACAAACCAAGAAAAAGAAACGAAATCAAAGGACCTAAAACTATAAAAATAAAAAAATAGTCACCAAACTGAACGCCTTTATCTTTCCCTAGAGTGGCTCGGTCACGATCTTGGATAGATTGGAGTCAAGTTCTCGATAAAATTATGCAATGTCGAGGATCCATGCCGCTCAAAATAGATGTTGGGGCTTTTTGAAAGTCCTCACATGGGATTATCAAGCAAATACTACCCTTTTTAGGTTTCAAATTCACTAGAGAGAGCAACACCATCATACCACCATCCATGAATTAAGGTCTTGTGCTCTCAAAAAGTTCTAACCACTACCTTAGAATATTGTAACCTAAAATCAACCATAAACATCTCAAAGCATGCGGACTTCTAACATCTAGGAATAAAAGCATTCAAAAGAGTGGAGTTTCAATGATATTGTTCTCAACTCAAGAGCAAAAGAAATAAATAAAAGAAAAGTTTGCCTTGATTCATACGCTTTTTTTTTTTTATATACACACCATCAAACTCAAACATCACTCATCAAATATCAACACTAAACATCAAGCAATTCTAATCCTCATGAAGTACACCCCAAAAATTAAACCTACCCTCTAGACACTTAGTCATTCACTACCCTTTTTTAAACATCCCCACCCTTTTAATACAAGTGAAAGCAACCCCCCCAAACTTATCAAAAACACCGTCCTCGCTGTGCCAAAGCTTAGACATATTGGGGAGGGCGGGGGAAAGATGATGAGGATCCTAATCCTCATCCACCGGGTCATTGTCCGACAGTTGGGACGCGGGAGAACCATGGGGGGACCAACCCCCGTCAAATGTAGGATCGTCAAAAGGGTAGGAAGGATCGCCCCTTGGATCGGTCCCACCCGACATCGTGTAGTCATATGGTGTTGGACGAGGGGACCAAAAGGGGTAGGTCGGTTGACCACAGTTCCACCCCGGAACCGGCCCATATTGGGGAGGCATGTTGGGGTAGTTGACAAATGGCTCAACTAGACCTTGCTCCACATGATAATGAAAAATTTTATTTTGTTGGAGCATGATAGTGTCAATGTCATGTCTCATCCATTGGTATTGGTCATTGAAGTGACCAAACCCTTGGGATTGAGACAATGCGAGGTTGGCTAGGTGAGCCTCTATTGAAGACATGTCAAAAGAGGACTCACCTTGGTCGGAGGAGGAGCCGGCACGGGAAGAAGAGGGGCCGGCTCAGGAGGGAGGGGGTCGTGGAGGTGGACTATCATCACCATCTCCATGGGGTACCTGCGGCCCTGGATCCCTAATGGTTCTAGCAATGTAATAGGGATTGGGCGTGTCTCTCGTAAGAGAAGTGATAGATGCGTTAGGAAGGCGACACCATGAGGTTTTCTCCGACCCTACTAAAAGGAAGTAGGGACGGGTTTCATTGCCACCTTGGCGGATGAAATTCATCACCCGCAATTGCCGGATGTCTAGGAAGACATCCGTTGAAACAGGGGAGAGGGTGGCAAGCTCTTGACCAAGACCCAAATGACGGGCAATAAGTGTAATCATGCCCCCCATAACAATGCCGGATCGGTGTGGGGTGTCGTCCCGGTGTTGTATCATCCGAACTACAAATTGCTCGGCAAAGTTAATAGGGGGTGGATCTTGGTGCTCTTAGGTGCACAACCAAAGGGCCGGCATTTCATGTTCACTTGCCGCGCCTACTTCGGAACGGCCATAGACCACGTATACCATCATGCGATGCACGTAGCGCATCGCAAGATGGATAATGGAGGATGATTTCTCATGACTCCGGTCGAAGTAGTCTCGGGAACACGTAATGCGGGCCCAAAACCTCTCCAAGTTAAAATCGTCGATAGTGTTTAAATCCGTTCCCGTAGGGGAATTAGGATCCCACCCAAAACAAGTATTTAAATCTTCAAATGACATATCGTAATCCGCATTGAAGAGACGGAAACGAATTAGGGTCTCGCCCGTCTCATCATCCGTGTCACGTGATAATGTACTTAAAAATTCACATACAAGTGAGGGGTAAGTGGGAGCGGATTTGTCTAAGAATGAAGTCCACCCAATTCGTGCGCACAACAAACGCACATCTTCATCAATGCCCAATGCAGTGCATGAGCGTTGATGGTAAAATTTTGTTGGTTTAAAATCGCGTTTGATGTGCGTTTGAAAAAGGCTTTTCTCGGCGGTGCTTGTAAGTGTGATATTGAATCTCCTCCATGGTTGGGAGGAGTCTTGTTGATGAGAGTTTGTGGTCGCATCTTGAGCTAAATTAGATTTACGGCTTTTAGACGGCCTTGACATTGTTATGAAAATCGAAAATCGTAAATTTTCGTTTAACTACAATGTCGAGGTTGTTTAATCACGTAAAGCTAATTCCCAAATTGCAATCACAAATTAACTCAACAAGTACAATGTCAAACTTACAAAGCTAAACAAAAACACAATCACGAATCTACAATTTCAACAAATCTCTAATACAAATTCCAACTAATCCACAAGCAAACCACACAAAACCAACGATTATTTCACATCTAAAAAGAAACGATAAAGAAAAACTAATCAAGGACTAATCCACAACTAATACGACAATCAAATCACAACTAATACCACAATCAAATCACAAAATATTATCTAATGTAGCATAATAATTCCAACTAATCAACTATCCTACACCACAATCAAGGGGAGCAACAATAATGGGGAAAAACTAGATTATAACTAGGATATTGAGAGAAAGAAATGAAAATAAGCAAGAGTTAGAGGAATTTGTTACCCAACAATGGAGAAATTCCTTGAAGTCTTGCAAAATCTTGTTCTTTTAGCCCAAAATATGATGCTCTTCTACCCTTGAAGCTTCCTTGAGTGTTAATGGAGGAGAGAGAAAGTTTAGGTTTAAGGATTTGTGAAAGAGGGGGATTTTGTGAGTCAAAGAGTGAAATTTGTTGGGGTTTTTGTAGAAAAGATGGAAAATGTGGTGATTTTGTGGTTTAAATGAGTGGATTTGATGGAAAAATGAGGATTTGAGAGTTTAAAATGTGAGGGTTTGAGGGTTTTTGAGTGGGAGATGAGTGAGAGAGTGAGGGAGGTGAGTTGAGAATGAGAGAAAATGAAAAAGAGAGCAAGCAACAAAGAGGCACGAGCCTCGTTTTTTTTTCGGCTGGAGTGCAGCGCCCGGGCGGGCAGGTTGGCAAAACCCGGTCGAGCTGATATTTTGGCTCGGTCGGTGCAGGGTGCACGGGCCCGGTCTTGTCCCCCGGGCTTGCACCATTTTTTTCAGCATATAGGCAGTAAGTCCCAAAAAATTTCCACCGGGCGAGCGGGCGAACAGCCCGGGCGGGCGGCCTAGCTCGGGCGAGCCAGTATTCACTCGGGCGAGCGACTTAATTTCACCTTATGGGCAGTAAGCCCCAAAACTGGCTTCCCGGGTGAGCTGGCCCATAGCCCGGACGGGCTTGTTTGCTCGGACGGGTCCTCGTGAGCTCGGGTGAGCTCCTTTGATCCTTGGCCATTTTTTTTTAATGTTTTACTTCTTTCTTTGCCTCTTTTCTCCCTTTTTTTTGTTTTAAGGAGTACTTGCACCAATAAAAACAAGAGTTAGTGAGGAAAATTAAAAATAAAATAAAATAAAAGTAGAAATAAAGTGAGAAGGAAAAGAAAGTGATGAAAGGGAGAGAGTAGGAATTTGGGTTGCCTCCCAAAAAGCGCTTGTTTTTAAGGTCTTTAGCTTGACCATAGTGAAATGTGTGCTTCAAGTGGTATGAAGGGGGGTGAAATCCCATAGGATGGTTGTAGAGATTGCTCTAACAAAGGCATAACCTTAGTATTTCTTCAATCGGTGTCCATTGACCTTGAATGGGCTTTGGCTTAAGAGATGGTGACCGAGCCATATGGAAAGACTTCCTTAACTTCATAAGGGCCATTCCATCTTGATGTGAGCTTTCCGGGGAAGAGCTTCAATCGTGAGTTGTAGAGGAGGACTTGGTCACCAATATGGAACTCCTTCTTAACAATGTGCTTGTCATGCCAATCTTTGCTCCTAGCTTTGTATATACTTGCACAATCATAAACGTCCATGCAGAGTTCTTCAAGCTCATTAAGATCAAGGAGTCTCTTGTCACCCGCACTCTTCAAATCAAAGTTAAGGGCTTTGATTTCCCAATGAATCTTGTGCTCAAGTTCCACCGGAAGGTGGCAAGACTTCCCATACACCAACTTGTATGGAGTGGTGCCAATAGGAGTCTTGAAGGCGGTTCGATAGGCCCATAGTGCATCATCAAGCTTGAGTGACCAATCCTTTCTATTCCTATCCACGGTCTTTTCTAGGATCAACTTGATCTCTCTATTTGACACTTCGGCTTGCCCACTTGTTTGAGGGTGGTAAGAGAGACCAACCCTATGGTGAACACCATATTTAGCTAAGAGAGCTTGGAATGACTTCTTAGCTAAATGGGAACCCCCATCACTTATAATGGCCATGGGCACGCCAAACCGTGGAAAAATAGTCTTTTTTAACAACCTAGTCACGACCTTTGAATCATTAGCGGGGCTTGCAAGACATTCAACCCATTTAGAGACATAATCCACCGCAAGAAGAATGTAGAGGTTGCCACAAGAGGAGGGAAAGGGTCCTATAAAGTCAATTGCCCACACATCAAATATTATTTAAGACAATCGCTCTAACTTCACTATTCACTACAAGGGTGAAAAATAAAATAAGGAGGCAATTGGCTTGTATTGAGGTAACCAAAGAAAATGATAAGGCTCGAAGGGTTAAGAGGAAGGGCAATTGCAAATAAAAACAAAACCAAGAAAAAGAAACGAAAACAAAGGGCCTAAAACTATAAAAATAAAAAAATAGTCACCGAACTGAACGCCTTTATCTTTCCCTAGAGTGGCTCGGTCGCGATCTTGGATAGATTGGAGTCAAGTTCTCGATAAAATTATGCAATGTCGAGGATCCATGCCGCTCAAAATAGATGTTGGGGCTTTTTGAAAATCCTCACATGGGATTATCAAGCAAATACTACCCTTTTTAGGTTTCAAATTCACTAGAGAGAGCAACACCATCATACCACCATCCATGAATTAAGGTATTGTGCTCTCAAAAAGTTCTAACCACTACCTTAGAATATAGTAACCTAAAATCAACCATAAACATCTCAAAGCATGCAGACTTCTAACATCTAGGAATAAAAGCATTCAAAAGAGTGGAGTTTCAATGATATTGTTCTCAACTCAAGAGCAAAATAAATAAATAAAAGAAAAGTTTGCCTTGATTCATACGTATTTTTTTTTATATACACACCATCAAACTCAAACATCACTCATCAAATATCAACACTAAACATCAAGCAATTCTAATCCTCATGTAGTACACCCCAAAAATTAAACCTACCCTCTAGACACTTAGTCATTCACTACCCTTTTTTAAACATCCCCACCCTTTTAATACAAGTGAAAGCAACCCCCCCCAAACATATCAAAAACACCGTCCTCGGTGTGCCAAAGCATAGACATAGGGGGGAGGCCGGGGGAAAGATGACGAGGATCCTAATCCTCATCCACCGGGTCATCGTCCGACAGTTGGGACGCGGGAGGACCATGGGTGGACCAACCCCCCGTCAAATCTAGGATCGTCAAAAGGGTAGGAAGGATCGCCCCTTGGATCGGTCCCACTCGATACCGTGTAGTCATATGGTGGTGGACGAGGGGGCCAAAAGGGGTAGGTCGGTTGACCACTGTTCCACCCCGGAACCGGACCATATTGGAGAGGCATGTTGGGGTAGTTGACAAATGGCTCAACTAGACCTTGCTCCACATGATAATGAAAAATTTTATTGTGTTGGAGCATGATACTGTCAATGTCTTGTCTCATCCTTTGGTATTGGTCATTGAGGTGACCAAACCCTTGGGATTGAGACAATGCGAGGTTGGCTAGGTGAGCCTCTATTGAAGACATGTCAAAAGAGGACTCAACTTGGCCGGAGGAGGAGCCGGCACGGGATGAAGAGGGGCCGGCTCAGGGGGGAGGAGGTCGTGGAGGTGGACTATCATCACCACCACCTTGGGGTACCTGCGACCCTTGATCCCTAATGGTTCTAGCAATGTAATAGGGATTGGGCGTGTCTGTCGTAAGAGAAGTGATAGATGGGTTAGGAAGGCGGCACCATGAGGTTTTCTCCGACCCTACTAAAAGGAAGTAGGGACGGGTTTCATTGCCACCTTGGCGGATGAAATTCATCACCCGCAATTGCCGGATGTCAAGGAAGACATCCGTTGAAACAGGGGAGAGGGTGGCAAGCTCTTGACCAAGACCCAAATAACGGGCAATAAGTGTAATCATGCCCCCATAACAATGCTGGATCGGTGTGGGGTGCCTTCCCGGTGTTGTATCATCCGAACTACAAATTGCTCGGCAAAGTTTATAGGGGATGGATCTTGGTGCTCTTGGGTGCACAACCAAAGGGCCGGCATTTCATGTTCACTTGTCGCGCCTACTTCGGAACGGCCATAGACTGCGTATACCATCATGCGATGCACGTAGCGCATCGCAAGATGGATAATGGAGGATGATTTCTCATGACTCCGATCGAAGTAGTCTCGGGAACACGTAATGCGGGCCCAAAACCTCTCCAAGTTAAAATCGCCGAGAGTGTTTAAATCCGTTCCCGTAGGGGAATTAGGATCCCACCCAAAACAAGTATTTAAATCTTCAAATGACATATCGTAATCCGCATTGAAGAGACGGAAACGAATTAGGGTCTCGCCCGTCTCATCATCCGTGTCACGTGATGATGTACTTAAAAATTCACATACAAGTGAGGGGTAAGTGGGAGCAGATTTGTCTAAGAATGAAGTCCACCCAATTCTGCGCACAACAAACGCACATCTTCATCAATGCCCAATGCAGTGCATGAGCGTTGATGGTAAAATTTTGTTGGTTTAAAATCGCGTTTGATGTGCGTTTGAAAAAGGCTTTTCTCGGAGGCGCTTGTAAGTGTGATATTGAATCTCCTCCATGGTTGGGAGGAGTCTTGTTGATGAGAGTTTGTGGTCGCATCTTGAGCTAAATTAGATTTACAGCTTTTAGACGGCCTTGACATTGTTATGAAAATCGAAAATCGTAAATTTTCGTTTAACTACAATGTCGAGGTTGTTTAATCACGTAAAGCTAATTCCCAAATTGCAATCACAAATTAACTCAACAAGTACAATGTCAAACTTACAAAGCTAAACAAAAACACAAACACTAATCTACAATTTCAACAAATCTCTAATACAAATTCCAACTAATCCACAAGCAAACTACACAAAACCAACGATTATTTCACAACTAAAAAGAAACTATAAAGAAAAACTAATCAAGGACTAATCCACAACTAATACCACAACTAATACCACAATCAAATCACAACTAATACCACAATCAAATCACAAAATATTATCTAATGTAGCATAATAATTCCAACTAATCAACTATCCTACACCACAATCAAGGGGAGCAACAATAATGGGGAAAAACTAGATTATAACTAGGATATTGAGAGAAAGAAATGAAAATAAGCAAGAGTTAGAGGAATTTGTTACCCAACAATGGAGAAATTCCTTGAAGTCTTGCAAAATCTTGTTCTTTTAGCCCAAAATGTGATGCTCTTCTACCCTTGAAGCTTCCTTGAGTGTTAATGGAGGAGAGAGAAAGTTTAGGTTTAAGGGTTTGTGAAAGAGGGGGATTTTGTGAGTCAAAGAGTGAAATTTGTTGGGGTTTTTGTAGAAAAGATGGAAAATGTGGTGATTTTGCGGTTTAAATGAGTGGATTTGATGGAAAAATGAGGATTTGAGAGTTTGAAATGTGAGGGTTTGAGGGTTTTTGAGTGGGAGATGAGTGAGAGAGTGAGGGAGGTGAGTTGAGAATGAGAGAAAATGCAAAAGAGAGCAACCAACAAAGAGGCACGAGCCTCTTTTTTTTTCGGCAGGAGTGCAGCGCCCGGGCCGGTGCCTGGGAGCCCGGGCGGGCTAGTCGGCAAAACCCGGTCGAGCTGATATTTTGGCTCGGTCGGTGCAGGGTGCACGGTCCCGGTCTTGTCCCCCGGGCTTGCACCATTTTTTTCGGCATATAGGCAGTAAGTCCCAAAAAATTTCAACCGGGCGAGCGGGCGAACAGCCCGGGCGGGCGGCCTAGCTCGGGCGAGCGAGTATTCGCTCGGGCGGGCGACTTAATTTCAGCTTATGGGCAGTAAGCCCCAAAACTGGTTTCCGGGGCGAGCTGGCCCATTGCCCGGACGGGCTTGTTTGCTCGGACGGGTCCTCGTGAGCTCGGGCAAGCTCCTTTGATCCTTGGCCATTTTTTTTAACGTTTTACTTCTTTCTTTGCCTCTTTTCTCCCTTTTTTTTGTTTTTAGGAGTACCTGCACCAATAAAAACAAGTGTTAGTGAGGAAAATTAAAAATAAAATAAAATAAAAGTAGAAATAAATTGAGAAGGAAAAGAAAGTGATGAAAGGGAGAGAGTAGGAATTTGGGTTGCCTCCTAAAAAGCGCTTGTTTTTAAGGTCTTTAGCTTGACCATAGTGAAATGTGTGCTTCAAGTGGTATGAAGGGGGGTGAAATCCCCAAGGATGGTAGTAGAGATTGCTCTAACAAAGGCATAACCATAGTATTTCTTCAATCGGTGTCCATTGACCTTGAATGGGCTTTGGCTTAAGAGATGGTGACCGGGCCATAAGGAAAGACTTCCTTAACTTCATAAGGGCCACTCCATCTTGATTTGAGCTTTTCGGTGAAGAGCTTTAATCGTGAGTTGTAGAGGAGGACTTGGTCACCAATATGGAACTCCTTCTTAACAATGTGCTTGTCATGCCAATCTTTGCTCCTAGCTTTGTATATGCTTGCACAATCATAAGCGTCCATGCAGAGTTCTTCAAGCTCATTAAGATCAAGGAGTCTCTTGTCACCCGCACTCTTCAAATCAAAGTTAAGGGCTTTGATTGCCCAATGAGTCTTGTGCTCAAGTTCCACCGGAAGGTGGCAAGACTTCCCATACACCAACTTGTATGGAGTGGTGCCAATAGGAGTCTTGAAGGCGGTTCGATAGACCCATAGTGCATCATCAAGCTTGAGTGACCAATCCTTTCTATTCCTATCCACGGTCTTTTCTAGGATCAACTTGATCTCTCAATTTGACACTTCGGCTTGCCCACTTGTTTGAGGGTGGTAAGAGAGACCAACCCTATGGTGAACACCATATTTTGCTAAAAGATCTTGGAATGACTTCTTAGCAAAATGGGAACCCCCATCACTTAAAATGGCCTTGGGCACACCAAACCGTGGAAAAATAGTCTTTTTGAACAACTTAGTCACGACCTTTGAATCATTGGCGGGGCTTGCAAGACATTCAACCCATTTAGAGACATAATCCACCGCAAGAAGAATGTAGAGGTTGCCACAAGAGGATGGAAAGGGTCCCATAAAGTCAATTGCCCACACATCAAATACCTCAAGCTCTTGGATTGAATTTTGGGGCATTTCATCCCTCTTGGAAATATACCCCGTTCTTTGACAACGATCACATGTTTTCACAAAAGTCCATGAATCCTTGAAGAGAGTGGGCCAAATCAAACCACTTTGAAGAACCTTGGCGGCGGTCTTGTTTGATCCCATGTGCCCTCCACAAAGGGAAGAATGACACATCTCTAAAACTCTTTTCATTTCTTCATTAGGGACACACCTCCTATTCAATCGGAGCATCTCTTGTAAAGTAAGGGCTCATCCCATATGTAGTACCTTGAATCATGCTTGAGCTTGCGCCTTTGTTGTGGTGTAAATTCGGGGGGAATCGCACCACAAGCTAAGAAATTCACAATATCGGCGAACCAAGGGAGGTCCTTGCTCTCAATAGCATATAAGGCATCATCACGAAGATCTTCATTGATGGGAGCATCATCCATACCAAGCTCCATAGGCTCCAATCTAGAGAGGTGATCCGCAACAACATTCTCACATCCTTTCTTGTCTCTCACCTCAATGTCAAATTCTTGAAGAAGCAAGACCCATCGAATCAACCTTGGTTTAGCATCTTTCTTAGACATCAAGTACTTGAGTGCCGAATGATCGGTGTACACAATAGTCTTGGACCCAACAAGGTATGATCTAAACTTCTCAAAGGCATACACCACCGCCAACAACTCCTTCTCGGTTGTAGTGTAGTTGCGATGTGCATCATTGAGGGTCTTGCTAGCATAGTATATGACATGAGTCTTCCCTTCTTTCTTTTGACCAAGGACCGCTCCAATAGCATTATCACTTGCATCACACATGAGTTCAAAGGGAAGTGTCCACTCCGGTGGTTGGACAATTGGAGCGGAGGTGAGAGCTTCTTTAATCCTACAAAAAGCATCTAGGCACACATCATCAAATACAAACTCACTCTCCTTTTGGAGAAGAGCGGTGAGAGGTTTGGTGATTTTAGAGAAATCTTTAATAAACCTCCGGTAGAAACCGGCATGGCCTAGAAAAGATCTCACCCCCTTAACCGTAGTTGGAGGTGAAAGTCTCTCAATCACCTCAACCTTGGCCTTATCCACTTCAATTCCTTGGGATGACACTTTATGCCCAAGAACAATGCCTTCTTGAACCATAAAGTGACATTTATCCCAATTAAGGACAAGGTTGGATCTCTCACATCTCTCCAAACATTGAGTGAACTTAGATAAGCAAACATCAAATGAAGAACCACATACGGAAAAATCATCCATAAAACCTTCCATGGTATCTTCAATCATATCGGCAAAGATTGCCATCATACAACGTTGGAAAGTTGCCGGTGCATTACATAACCCAAATGGCATCCTACGATAAGCATAGGTACCATAAGGGCAAGTGAAAGTCGTTTTTTCTTGATCCTACGGGTGAATAGGGATTTGGAAGAACCCGGAGTAACCATCAAGATAGCAAAAGTAGTTATGCATCGCCAATCTTTCGAACATTTGATCAATCAAAGGCAATGGAAAATGATCCTTCCGGGTGGAGACATTTAGTTTTCGATAATCAATACACATTCTCCACCCCGTAACGGTCCTAGTGGGGATGAGTTCGCCAACATCATTGCGAATCACCGTCATCCCCCCCTTCTTAGGGACTACTTGCACCGGGGATACCCACTTACTATCCGAAATAGGATAGATGATCCCCGAAGCAAGTAGTTTAAGGACCTCCTTTTTTACAACTTCCATCATGGAAGGATTCAATTTTCGTTGCCTTTCTCTTGAAGGTTTAGCATCATCCTCCAAGAGAATATGATGCATGCAAAGAGTTGGGCTAATCCCTTTCAAATCATCAATTGTATAGCCTAACACACTCTTATGCAATCGCAACACATCAAGCAATTTGGAGATTTGTTCTTGGCTCAATTCGGCGTTTACAATTACGGGATAGGTAGAGGAAGGGCCAAGAAAAACATACTTAAGGTTCGAAGGTAGAGGTTTTAATTCTACCTCTAGAGCTTTAGTATCACTTTTTGAAAATTTTGCCTCTTCCTCATCAATAGCCAAGAACACATCTTCAAATGGTTCAAGAGTTAGGGTGGAGTCAAGTAGCTCAACTATTGACTTCACCTCATCACTTCCACAATCATCATCAATCAATGCAAGAGCAAGAAAATCATTATCATAAGCATGCATGGGTTGGGGAACATCATAATCAATTGTTTCAATTCTAAAACAATCATCCGTAAATGGTGGACATTTCATGATTTGTGAGAGATTGAATTTAATCTTATCATCTCCTACTCTCAAGGTTAGCTTGCCATTTTTAACATCAATAATTTCTCCCGCCGTAGCTAAGAATGGTCTACCTAGGATGATTGGAACATTTGGATCTTCATCCATTTCAAGCACCACAAAGTCCACGGGAATATAGAACTTTCCCACCCTAAGGGGGACATCTTCTAACTTTCCTATGGGCATCTTAACCGATCTATCGGCTAATTGAAGTGAAATGTGAGTGGGCTTCAACTCTCCTAGGTTCAATCTTTTGCAAACGGAGTGTGGCATCAAGCTAACACTAGCTCCTAAGTCACATAAAGCTCGGTCAATGGTCATGTCACCAATAGCACATGGTATATTGAAACTACCGGGGTCCTTCAACTTAGTGGGCAACTTGTTTTGAATTATAGCACTACAACTCTCGGTCAAGTTAATAGTGTCCACACTATCTAGGTCCCTCTTCTTGGATAAGATCTCTTTTAAGAACTTAGCATAAGTTGGCATTTGTTTTAGTGCTTCGGTGAATGGGATTTTGACAGGGAGCTTTTTCAAGACTTCAAGGAACTTAGCAAATTGGTCATCAAGCTTAGAAGAAGAAAACCTACTTGGGTAGGGAAGCTTTGCCACGTAAGGAGGTGGGGTGCTTGTGACTAGCCCATCATCTTTGGCTTTTGGTGGTGGAGTAGGAGGGTCATCATCTCTCTCATCCTC
The DNA here is from genome assembly GCA_947648045.1 of Beta corolliflora. Taxonomy (NCBI): domain Eukaryota; kingdom Viridiplantae; phylum Streptophyta; class Magnoliopsida; order Caryophyllales; family Amaranthaceae; genus Beta; species Beta corolliflora. The sequence goes on along the minus strand of CANSZD010003329.1, from coordinate 2,001,232 downwards.
ACCATCAATCAAGTCATTGGTTAATTGTTGGTCATTCTTGTTTGCCTTACCCCCATTTACACATACATCCCCCAATTGTCTACCACTCCTAGTGACTATAGCATGAGCTTGTTCATTAGGATTTACACCTTAACTAGGGAGTTGGGTAGTGGAATTACCTTTCATAGAACCCGCCATTTGAGCTAATTGAGTCTCAAGCATTTTATTGTGAACTTGCATTTGCTTTATGCTCTCTCTTAACTCACTAGTCTCTTTAGCTTGATTAGTCATGAACGTTTGCATCATACTCTCAAGACTAGTGGTGGTGGTGGGCGGTCCTAATTAAAGAGGTGCTTGTTGAGGGGAGTTATAGTTAGGCCTTTGGTTTCCTTGAAACCCCGAGGGAGGTCTAGCATTTGAATATTGGCCTTGATTAGGATACGAACCACGGTATTGACCTTGATTGTATCCATGTTGGCCTTGACCTTGGTTAACATTTTGACCAACATTTTGAAATCCATTTTGATTAGAGCTTTGACCTTGGTTCTTCCACCCAAAATTCGGGTTATGACGCCAACCCGGATTAAAGGTGTTAGAATATGGGTCAAATTTTTGGTTTAGGGCATTGACTTGTTCCATGGAGGAAGGAGAAGCGATGTTAGAGTCTAGAAAATTGCATTGGGAAGAATAGTGGTCATATGCTCCACAAGTATCACAAAATAATAAATGCATAGGCATGTTAGTATGACCGGAATGGGGAGTGTTCCCATAACTATTCACATGAGACATGTTAGGAGGGGGATATGAGTTGGGGTTTTGGGAATGACCAAGCATGGAGACATTAGATGAGGAGGGGGACATGGTAGATGATTTTAATTGATTAACTAAAGCATCTACTTTAGAAGTAAGGAAATCAATGCTATCAACTTCATACCTTCCACCTCTCTTGGAGGTTGAAGCTCGCTCTCCCTTGTTCCAATCTCGGTCATTTTGAACCACATGTTCAATTGCTCGAAGAGCTTCATCCGCCCCCTTCATCATTATGGGTCCACCCGCTCCCGCGTTTAGACTCATCTTGTTGTGAGAAGAAAGTCCATTGTAGAAACAATGGAGTTGCATCTCCTTCCCCATGTCATGATGTGGACACTCTCTCAAGAGGCTTTTGAATCTCTCCCATGCTTCATTTAGACTCTCACCTTCTTTATCATTGAACATCATAATCTTAGCTCTCATTTCGGCCGTCTTTTGCAAAGAATAAAATTGGCCCAAGAAAGCTTTGGTGACTTCTTCCCATGTGGTGAGTGAGTTAGGAGGTAAATCCATGAGCCAACGTGACCCTTCATCTCTTAAGGAGAACTTGAACATGCTTAGGTGGATGTAATCTTGTGTGATTCCATTGTGCTTCACCGTTGAGCAAAACTCAGTAAACCTCCTCAAGTGTTCTCGAGGGCATTCATGGCAACTCCCCCCAAATTGATTGTTTGAGATGAGTTGAATGAAAGCCAGTTTGAACTCAAAATCATTTGCTTGTGTGGTGGGTGCAACAATAGCACTTGTTGGAGTATATGCCATAGGAGCACCATAGTCTCTCAAACTCCGGCTGTTTGCTTCCCCCATTTCTTGCTCAAATTCCTCAAATTCCTCGGAACTAGAGAAACTTGTAGAACTTCGAGGACTTGCAATGGTAGAGGTAGGATACGGTTGCTCTTGCACTCTCTCGCCTCTCAACCCTCTTCTTATAGCTTTTACGGTTCTCTCAAGTTCCCTATCAAATGGAATAAGGGACAAGGCACGATTGCTTCTTAGCATGCAAGACCACAAGGCTCAAGAGGGGTACTCAAACAACTAAGCAAGCAAAGGACACCAACACACAAACAACAAAAGAACAAGAAAAGAAAAATAAAGACTTAGACTCACAAGCAAAACTACTACTCAATGAAAATATGCCGATACCCGGCAACGGCGCCAATTTGAACATAGAAATTTTGGTCGTTGGACAAAAATCCTAAACCAAACTACCTAACTAACCACTAACTTAAGTACAATGGCAAGCAAGGGTCATTCTTCCACAAGGACTAAGAGTGATCACTGAAAATGTTAATTATAATAAGCTAGGCTAAGACAATGGTGATTGAAATTTGGGTTTTTTTTATACTATGTAAGAACTAACTAAAGAGAACTAAATCAAGCAAAGAACAAAGGTTTACGATAATATTAGAGGGACTAGGATATGGGATTTACCACTCAATTCAATCATGAACTTCAACAAACAAGAAGGGGGATAACAATAGCAATGGATAAAAGGGGGTCATCTCTTAAATCCCTAATTACTCTTTCAAGCTAAAAAGGGCTACTTGAGTTGAGGATTAAGGTCTATTTACATGCACCAAAACTCCAACACAAGAACATGAATGACAAGATGACAAATTAAACCCCTTAGCTAAAACCCCTATTTTCATGTAAGTCTAACTAAGTGAACATATAGGGAGTCAACTCTTCAATTTCATCTTTCAATCCTTCATTGAAGTGACTAGCATTTAAGTTTCAATGGAGGCCAACCACAAAAACTACCAATAAAAACCCCAACAGTTCATTTAGACCCATCAACCAAATTAGACCCACAAAAAGAGTGCAAAGTTCATAACTTTAATGAGAGTTTTCACCCAAACCCTAACCAACAAACTACTCCATAAACATAAAAATGAAAACTTTAGAGAAATTAATAGATGAAATAAATGAAAATAAATTACAAAAATAATCTAAAAACTGCCCCTAAAAGTGACATCGATGTCACTTATCAAGCATTTGGTGAACGTTTTCGGAAACTCAGGGGTATATGGTGAATATCTGAAATATTGAGGGTATATGGTAAATTTCGTGATTTGTCGGGGGTATATGGTAAAAAAACCATATCCTAGAGGAGAGAGAACAACGACAACAGTAGCGCTGACGGCACACATAATGAACCACGCCGGCGAAGCAATAATCTTGGTGAGAGAAAAGATTGAACGATAGAGGATGGGTTTGGGTTTCCTTCAAATAATGTTCAATTAGATTTACACGCCTCCATTTCCGAAGCAAAGAGAAATTTGATGCTCAGATATTGCAATTCATTTTGATTTGCTCATAATGAAAAATTGATAGCAGAGGAATAGAGAAGGGGAAAGACAGAGCTACATGAGAGTGAGAGGAAGAGAGAGGAAGAAGAGTGAAATGAGGGTTTTGGGTTTTCATTCCTCAAATCTTGTTGGAGAAAGGTTAAAATGTTGACAACAAGGCAAAGAATGTGGCATTTCTACAATCTGCCACGAAGAGAATGAAGAAATTTTTATTTTTTTATTTTTTTAAAAAAGAAATAATATGGTAGGAATCCATAACCTTCATTAAAAATTAAAAATACATAAGTTTTCGCAAGGAGTTTAATGTGGTTTAAGACATAATGTAAGCTAATAAAAAAGTAATATTATCCATTAATAAAAACAGCTTAAAAAGTGGCTATTACAGAAAATGCTGAGATGGAGAGAACACATGCTAACTCCCCAAACTTAATACAAACTCCGTCCTCGTTGTGTACAAGGAAAAAGAAAGTAAGGGAACCAAATCAAGCAAAAATCCCAACCAAATAAGATAAGGATAAGGGTCTTAAATACCTCTCGAAAAGTGCTCTTTTAAGATCATTAGCTAGACCTTAACACTAAATAATTTGACAAAGATCTCAATAGTTTGTCATAAGCATTATTAGCACACATTTCACAATGGATCAAATAGGTAAGACATAAACAAAGAGCATGCATAAATTTCCGAGAAAATCCTGGAAAGTGTGAAGAACAAACATCAAAATTCAAATAAAAAGAATAAAATAATGAGTTCTCCTTTTGATGGTTACCAAGACACGGGGAGTGGAATAAGGGTGCAGTGGGAAAGCTAATATGGCACTAGCATCAATAAAAATGACCTATGGATGATATGGATCCACACCATCTACATCAAGCAACAAAGATAGTGGTCCTACTACGCTCCACTAGGTGGCAGTTAGGTGGTAAAATACTTATGCCAAGTTAAAAGGGAGATTACATAATTAGGAATGCCTGGAGTCCTACCACCCCTTATTCTATTCAGAATACTTATAAACAACTAATTGGTGAAGTTCCCAAGGTTAGTTAGGCAACTAGGATATGGAACAGAATGTCTGTGACCAAACACAAAGTGATTTCTTGGATTGGGATTCAAGGAAGCCTCAGAACCAAAGATAAATTATATCAGTTCCAGGTGTGCGTATATTCAGACAACCTATGTTTTGCATTTGTGGGATGCATGTGGAGACACATAATCATCTTTATTTTTACAGTGAATTTAGTATGAGGTTGATTGCAGCTCTCATGTCTTAGCTGGGGATTCAAAGGAGGCAAATAACCTTTCCTCAATGGCGTCGATGGATTAGACAAGCTTACAAGGGCTCTAAAACCAAGAAGCAAGTGTTACTTGCCACCATATTAGCTGGGTATACTATATTTGGAAGGCCATGGATGAAGCTTTTGGCACCAGAAAGTTAGTAGAGTAGATTGTATAGCAAAAGACATCCAATACACTGTAAAGCATAGAAGTAAGTTTTGTATGCCACAAAAATGGAGTGGTAGAGACAGAATGTGGATAGCAAGCCTGTGAGCTTTATTTTTTTGGTTGCCTGTAGGATTTTGCTTGAATTTTTGGCTCCTTTAATGAAAAGTTAGCTTGCATAAGTTGTAAATGGTGTTTTTTTGGTGAAATACAACTTACCAAAAAAAATTCTGATAAGTTCAGGAGAATCCCAGTGAAGAAAATGCATCCTTGGTTACTTGTATCAGCGGTCTGTAATAGAAAATTTGCTACTAATTGTAAGGGATTATTATGAGTAAGTCAACATAGATCCTATAGTCCACCTTTTCTTGTAGCCTGAGACCGGGATCAAGATTCATTCAACTCAAGTCCTCTAATTAATTTTCAAAAATACTCCCAAGTTATTAAACAACACCGTAATAATGTGTTGAAATAAAAAAACTAGATAGAAATATACAACATAAGATAGAAAAATGCAATATTTTAAATTACCCAATGTCAACTGAAGTACATAGGACTCTTTAAATAGGCTAACAGCAAAACAAACTAAGCATGAATATAGATAACTAACTCCTAACTTCAAAGCTATCTAAACCCACTATTCCACTAACAACGTAACTTGCTAATTTGACTGGATAAACAACAAACCCACTTAGTTGATAAAACTAAACTATTACAATTGAACTAGATAATTTAGGAATCCACAATCCCACTACTTTGAAGCATTATATTCCAACACACCCCCTTGCTTAAAAGTTGGTCTTCTTCATATCTGATTCACTTCTCATCATCAAATATTTGTTGATGCATATTATCACTAACCTTCATTCAATGGAGCACTTCTCTCCGTAAACTCTCTTCAACGTAGTCTTGCAAATTTGACCACATCCACTACTACAACTTCGGAAACCGTCTCTTCGTTGACTACGACTTCTACCATGATCAGATTGCCAATTATCTGATCTGCTTGTGAGGATTGTCTCTTCACCTCAAATAGCTTGTCTCCTTCTTTTTTTATAGTAATTAAAAATGATACTTTCATGGGCTAAAAGGGAACCATTCACACAACTAAGCAAAAACCATTATATGCCATGGTTAATCACACACACTAACAATATTTTTTTTATAATTTTCTCTCCTAATTTTTATTTTTTATAATTTTTCTATTTTTGGAGCTAACATCTTTCTCTCCCTTTTTTCTTCTTTTTCTTCTTCATTACTCTCTATCTTTTTCTTTTATTGGTTGACGATCTAACCTGATGCTCTTGATACCATGTTGAAATAAAAAAACTAGATAGAAATATAGAATAATATAAGATAGAAAAATGCAATGGCTTTGTTTGGGGAGGCATTTTAGGTGCCTAAAATGATAAGTTGCTAAAATTAATGAGTCCTTTTTTGAAGAGACGTTCTCAAGTTAGTGTTAACGTAAGACCAATTGATGTCATGCTGACATCACGCGCGTGCATCAACCCAGCAGCGAAATTAGTTAAGCGCTTGGACCTATTAGTTATGCTAGCCTTAAATTGCTTCTGGATGAATTAGTTAAGCGCTGGAGTATATTAGTTAAGCGCTAAAGTATATTAGTTATATCATAGAAACCAGATTATAACGCATTTTATTGGCCCTAATTTCACTATCACGCATAAATTATTCTCTCTTTCTTCTCTAATCCATCGAGATCCCTTAAAACCTGCATTGTTTTCCTCCTCCATTTGAATTCGCTGTTTAATTTGAATGTAAGTAAAATATTTGAGCACAAGCTAGTTTTCAATGGCAAGGTCCACAAACACTTACTTTGTTGTTGTTTCACCTGACAATACGTTCATGTTGAAGTGAAAGAAGTGTTTGACACAAATTCATCACAAAGGGTAATATATACTTCCCGTGATAAGACGATAACTTGCACGTGTTGAAGAAATAGGTCAGATCACTTTGGGTTCCGAAAACTTAACTTTTCCATTTGAAAGTTGAACTTTTTATATGAAAAACATAACTAATTATACCTAAATGTTATTAGTTATTAATTTATCTGTAATAGTTAAATAACATGATGTAAAAGTTATGATGCTAGGATTGTTATGTTTTCATGCCTTGAGAATCATGCACACTCAATCACAACAATACCACATAGGTACATGTGCAAAAGGTGGACTAGATTTGCAAAGAGCGAAGTGTGGAAAAGAGAAATGGATAGAGAAATCTCTGGAGCAGTTACAAACAACGTAACCCCATGGCAATATGAAATCGCAAGAATGTTCTACAATCTCATTATTAAAAGTCAAGATAATGAAGATGCAAGAAAGGTACTGCAAAAGAAGTCTACGAAAATACTGCTGCAAGTATAAACAAAGTCTTAACACAAAACCAATTGTAGAAGAACAATGCTTATCAAGTAAAACTACATTGGTTATTTTAGACTCGGATCGTGCAAAAACAAAGGGAAGAAGTGCAACGAAGAAAAGTTATCTTGAGAAGACTAAAATAATAAATTCCAAAAACGAAACTGAAATTGGTACAATTACTCCAAGTGCTAGGTTGTTTTAAGTTCTTTTTTCAAGTTGTCTTTTGTATTTGACATTTTAGATTTATAAAAAGTTATTTTTCCGTTTACATTGGGAACTAAACAATGCTCAATAGATCTTAACTAACTATAGAGCAACAGTAACTAATGTACTGGATATGTTAACGAAAAATAATGTAAGTCTACATATAAATTACCAGCTCTAAACTATTGTGCTAAAATACTTATCTAATTCGCCAAAAATATTATCGTGAGAATTTGTGAGACGCGGTCCGTGTTTTGAAAATATATATCTCTTGGACTAAGGCAGGTCTCACGTTAAGACTAACGTGAGACCGTCTTTTTTAAGAATTTGTGAAAATATCTAAAATAAAATTTCAGTCCTAAAATGAATGATATTGACAAGGTAAAAAATTTAACTTTTGAAAATCAGGTACCTAAATCTTGGAAAATCTCAGGTTTTAACGTTTCTTTCTCATGCTCTCATACGACTTCTCTACTGCGTTGTTTTTTTTTTGCTAAGCAAGAGAGTAGATTAATAATAAAAACCCATATTACAACCTAACCAAACCTAAAGAGAGACAAAGCAACTAGGTTGGACTCCCTCACCTTTAGGAAGGTAAAACAAGCCAATTAGGCACTAATTACACATCATCACCTATAATTTCTCAAACCAGTCCATATCAGCTCTAGTTATCTTCCTAGGCATAACTGAATGTATTCTAGCTTTGATGATATTTTGGATCTGCTGAACAACTCTACTGATACGAGGGACCTGCTGCTGCCAATACACTTCATTTCTCCCCTGCCACACTTGGTACACAAGTGCAGACTGGCAAGAATTATTTGCTTCTGGAATTTAGATCTGCTGCCACCTCCGATTCTTCTAATTAACTGGTGTATATCCTCTGTCACAATCCTGATGTTCAGCCAAGTTTTGATCTGCTTCAAACATTCCCTACTAAAATAACACTTGAAAAACAAGTGAGCATAGTCTTCAGCACTGCTGCCACATATTAAACACCTATCAGTTGAACTAACTCCAAACTGGGCCAATTTAGCTGTAGTCTGGAGCTTGCTCTGAATTGCTAGCCACAAAATAAACCGATGCTTAGGGACATTCAGCCTATTCCACACCACACCATCCCAAAGTACAGTCTGTTGCTCCCCTATAAGTCTGCTATAAACAGCTTTAGTAGAATATGTGTTCATAGCACTAAAATCTCCCTGTGTATACACCTGTTTCAATTGCTCTTTGATACCACATATTCTCCTCCAATACCAACTGGCAGTAGCTTTAGGAGAATAAGTCCACCAATCTGTCCCTCTCAAATACACATAATTGATCCATTTAATCCACACACTATCTTGTTTAGTTGTGATAGCCCAAACATATTTTCCTAGGCTTGCCACATTCCATAGATATACATTCCTGAAACCCAAATCCCCTGCTGATTTTTGTGTACACACCTGTTCCCATGCTACAACACCTGACTTGGTACTAAAATGTTGACCACTCTAGAGAAATGCCCTACAAATCTTACTGATATCAGATAGGACAGATTTGGGCAATATAAAAACTTGAGCCCAATACATATGTAAACTCAACCGAACTGAGTTAATAAGTTGCACTCTTGCTGTATAAGACAAGTTCCTTGAACTCCACAATCTGATCCTAGCTGTAATCTTCTCTATAAGCACCTCACACTGAGCACTAGTTATTCTTTTTGCACATATGGGCACCCCCAAATATCTAAAAGGTAAGCTTTGTTGTGTAAACCCAGATGCTGCTGTGATTCTTTGAGCATCAGTTGCAGACATACCACAAGCATAAAAAACTGATTTACTAATGTTAGCTTGCAACCCCGATGAATCAGAGAAGAGTTTGAGAGCTTTCAACATTAGGTAAACTGAAACATAATCCCCTTTACAGCACATTATTAAATCATCAGCAAAACACATGTGTGCTAATTTCATCTTTTTACATCTTGGATGAAACTGAAATTGGCTCAATCCACCAAGTTTTGTCAATATTCTTGACAGATACTCCATGCAAATCACAAAAAGGAGAGGGGAGATAGGATCTCCTTGTCTCAAGCCTCTGTAAGATTTGAAAAATCCTTTCATCTGACCATTTAGCATCAAGGAAAACATAGGAGTAGTGACACATTCCATCACCAGATTAATAAAAGAACTAGGAAACCCCAAAGCTTGCATCATTTCGTTGAGGAAGTCCCAATTAACTGTGTCATAAGCCTTATGGAGATCAATTTTCATCAAACAACTAGGCTTCACTTGTTTTCTACCATAATGCTTCACTAAGTCTTGAATCACCATGATGTTGTGCACAATAAATCTGCCATGAACAAACCCACCTTGATTCTCCATGATCAAATCAGGTAATACCTGTCTCAATCTATTACATAATACCTTGGTAACACATTTATAAATGGTGTTACAATAAGATATAGGCCTAAACTCAGTCACATTCTTAGGACATTTTGTTTTAGGCACTAAAGTGATGACAGTTGTATTCAAAGCTTTCAAAATTCTCCCTTCCTGTAGAGCATCCAGGACTGCTTCAATGACTTCATTCCCTACTATTGTCCAAGCATCTCTGTAAAAGTATGTACCAAATCCATCAGTACTTGGAGATTTATCTCCAGGAATTGAAAATAAGGCCTTCTTAATCTCCTCCCTTGTGTAAGGTGCACACAAGATGGCTTTGTGCTCATCAGTAACTAGAGGCCCTTCTTGCACTACTTGAGTTAACACAGCAGTCCTAGGTAGATTACCCTTCCCCAACAGCTTTTCATAGAAGGATAAAAAAGCCTTAGAGACATCCTCAGCAGTATCATGCCAATTACCGTCCTCATCATAAATACTATAAACCTGGTTCTGCAATCTCCTGGCTTTAATACTCTGATGTAGTAAAGCTGAATTCTCATCTCCATCCCTAATCCAAGCCAACTTGGACTTCTGTGAAAGAAATTCCATATAAGCTTTGTGCTTAATATGGTATTCCTTTACAGCTTCTCTTTCCATTGTGGCTAGGTGCAAATCACTAAGATTATTATGCATCAACTGTTGTGCAGACACCATCTGATGGTATGCTTGTATATCAGCTGAGTGAATTTCAGAAAAACCTGCCTTGTTTAACTCTTTCAGAGCTAATTTCACAATTTTCAACTTCTGACACACCTTGAACATTTTGGTGCCTATGAGATCAATGTTCCAGGCTCTGCTAATTGTATCTTTAAACTGTGCAGATGTCCTCCACATGGTATAATACTTAAATGGTTTCAGACCATTCAAAGTATCAGGGTACACAACAAGCATAGTAGGGGAGTGATCAAACTCTCCTTCATTCTGAAAACATACTTCTGCAGTAGGAAATAAATCTTGCTAGGCTACATTAGCTAGGATTCTATCTAATTTAGAAAATACCCTAGCCACCCCTTGTTGTTTATTATTCCACGTAAAGAAATTTCCTTAACTTTTAACATCCTCCATTGTACAATATGCCATACATTCTCTCATATCCCTCATTTCAATCTCCCTTATAGAAGAGCCAATTCTCTCCTCAACATTCATTATGCAATTAAAATCACCACATAATATCCATGGATCAACAGTATTTAAACTCTTTAAATCATCCCACAATTCCACTCTTCTAGCCCTTTCATTGAATGCATAAATGAAAGTGCAATAAAAACCCTGCCTACCACTAATAGGCTGCAAATAACAATGCATCAACTGAGATGTTGTTTTAAGTATATTTACCTGAAAACTCCCAGGTTTCCAAGCCAAAATGATTCTCCCTCCATCATGATAACTATAGTTGCTAGTGAAGCACCAACCCCTAAACACCTTTTGATACAAAAAGCCCAGATTCTTGGCCTTTATTTTCGTCTCTAAGAGGCTTACAATACCAAACTCAAACTTGTGAATGTAGTGTTTCACATCAGTCTGTTTATTGGTGTTATTCAAGCCCCTTACATTCCAGCACAAGAGCTTATCCATGCTCTTTAGGAGGCCCTCCCTCTCCTTTCCTACTGGATATCTCCCTCAGATCACCATCATTCTGTTTCACCATCTGAACATCATGTTCATGCTCAGCAGCCTGTAGTTCAATTTCATCAAGTGCTGTAAAATTATTCTGAGTACTAGTCAGACTTACTCTGGTTGTTCTGACTCTAATGGGCTTTAAAGCCCTCTGGAATCCTTCCTGGTCTACTTCTTCTGTAACATCAGCTATAGGTTCAGATGAAGCAGGCACCACCACCTTAGTAACAGGATTAGGAACTACCTCTGTAATAGGAACTACAGCTTTAGGAACCCATATCTTCTTAACTTTCTTGTTCCTGCATTCCTTTGTCATGTGTCCAAATCCATTACAAGATTGACATTGCAATGGTTTCCACTCAAACAACACTGGAACTTCTGTTAAACAACCATTTTCATTCCAAAATGGAATAATCTCAGGAAATTTCTGATCAATTTTTACTTCCACCAAAATACGGGCATATTGCAATTTGTCTCGATTTCTTGTAGCATCATCTCGTTTAATTGGGTCCCCTAATTGCGACGCAATTTTATGGAGTGACTTCTCCCCCCAATACTTTAGATTCAATTGAACCCATACATGTAATGTTTTCAGATCATCTCTTTCAACATCCCTCTCTGAAGACCAAGGTTTCAATACTAGAGGTTTTTTATCAAAAAAATAATGTCCCTCCAGAACTCTATCTCTAGAATCCATAGCATTAAAATAAAATGCATTTTTTAAGAATGGCATAATAATTTATAATATATAGATTATTTTAAAGTATAAAGTGCGCTAGACGCGCGCGGTTAAGACCCTGTTGATGGAATTTTTGCAGCTCCTCTCCTTCTTTATTTTTTACCTTTGCACTCTAACCCCAATCATCCCCATAAAACCCTTATTCAACCATTAAACATCCATAAAATTCTATTTTTATCAAAGAGTCAGCACATGCATTACACCCACCGTTTTCAAAAAAAAAAAAAAGTTAACCCGGTTTCCCACTAAAAAAACATCCGAGATCTAACCGACCTTCATTTTACACAACGATAACGCTTGTTACATCACAGGAGCGATTATAACTGAGCTTACCGGAACAAACAGAAAAACAAGAGTTCAAGCAAAAAAGCTAGACTTGACAATTCTTTATCCTTGGGAGGATTGATACTAACTCGATGTCCTTTAGACCACCCCCGACCGTATCTAACTATGATTAGATAAAATTATAAAATACTTTTAATAGATTTTACAAATTTACAACAACAAATGTTTAAAAAAATAATTTTTCATTTTTAATATTTATTTGATTTAATTAATATTTTTGCGTTTTGCTAAATTTCATAATAATTATTAACACTTTGAAATTATAAACATTTTTCTTAGATCATGTTACATGCTTATAATGTATTCCATGCCTTAGAATAATTTTTATCTACTGTTTACTGTTTTAATTAATATATATCTGTTTGTAATTCTGTTCGCAGTATATAATTCATGAAAATTATTTGTAGAGCATAAAATAATTTTAATAATATGTATGTGAGTTTTTACATGTTATTTAATTTTTAATTCGTCTGTTTATATTTTTAATTATTATAATGGCTTATTTAGGAATCGTATATTAACTGTTAAAAATACTTCGAGTCCGAAAATTATAAATAAAAACCATGTAGTAGAGCTGTTAGGTATAATAATTTTTGTGATTTAATGCTCAATTTGTTAGTTCATAATTATTATGGTGTTTTTGTGATGAAATAGGAACACTTTTAAATTTAAGGCTGTAAATCAGATATAATTTATAATTAATATATCGGGTTTGATTTCAGTAGTATACAGTAGCATCATTCGGTAACCACATGTTTAGGTTATTTATGAATAAAAATTTAATTTTATTACTCTTTTAATAATAATTATAATTGGGAGTTTGTGAGTGTGGCTAAAAACCAGATATGTAATGATGTTTGGGTGTTAAGTTATAGAGTTATTTATATTATAAATGATTTATTAATAAAACTAACTCCCTTTTATAATATTTAATGATACTTAGTTTGTATGCAGATTGTATTTTGAGATAAGAATACGGAAGATGTAGTCCCCGTAGAACACCAACCACCAACGGTAATTGAGGAGTCTCTACCCACGGAGTTGGCCATTTTACACGAACGCAACCCAGCACACAAACTTAGAGATTTCACATAATTAATATTTACTATTATTTATATATATAAATTATTCACCACCATCATTTACTATTATATCACTTCATCAGAGCTTTATGATTCTTGCACTAAAAAATTCTTTTAATAATCTTAATGGTGTTACTCCCACCATTGTGGATATTTGTTTATATTTTGCAGTTTTGTTGAGGGGATTTTCTTTGATTTGGCTCAGAAAAATCTATAGGTTTTGTTCTAACTCTCTTTAGTTGAGATAGTTTCTTCGATTTTAATCTAATAATTAATTTACTTATATATTTAATTATGTTTGTTTTATCACTTAGTTATTTAAACTTATCCAACTCCATTCCCCCAAAATATTATTTTCTTCTCAAAGGGTGTACATTAAACCTTACGAGAAACATACCCTTTTTCACCAAAGCAACTTTATCAACCTTGAAATTCCTCCAGATTCTACGCAGAAACCCTTCCATTACTTGTATTGGCGGATTCGAGCCAACTACATAGCAAATAATTGAAGAGCTCCAGAAATCGATTTCGTCCTGAATGTCTTCAAGTTCAATATGAATAGGCTCAATTTCATTCCTAATCACATTTTCGTCTACTACATCATCCTCACAATCAATTTCATTCACTTCAACATCCTTATTGACAGCAATATTTTCAAATTGTTGCAAAATTGGAACAGGGTTACCTGGTTGAATCGGAGCTACTGATTGATCGCATTTCCCAGCACTATCATGAATTTATTGAAGCCATTCATTGAATGTGTGACGAATATTAGATTGTTGCCGCAAATGATTCAGCGACGATTTTGGAGTTAACATATCGCCCAATCCAAAATCAATCGCCTCAATCCCCATAATCTCATCCATGGACCTTGTACGCAAGGCCTGAGAATCAGAAGTTGGACCTCTAGCCTTCTCCTTGTGTTTCCCATGATTTCCACCTTATACAGCGTTGTTGGTCTTTGATCCTTCTACTGCATCTCTTCTCAAATTTCTGCATCTTATTTTCTCAAATCAGGTATCATCCAATTTCGTTCATCATCTCCTTGAAATTGCCATATGTTTTTTCTTACAATTTTATGCAAATTTCGTTCTTTATTTCTCCAGTTTTCTGATTGCTTTTGGTTTGCTTTCCCTTTGTTTATGAATTGGAGAGGAGAAACAAATTTAATTGGGTTATCACAATTTGAAGGCGCAAGGTAACTTTTTTAAATTAAAGCATCTGAAATTTTATCTCTTCTTTGTCAAGAACTTCTAATTTTATCACAATATGATGATTGTAGAAAATATGAATTGGGTATTTGTGCAAAGGTTCTTTGTTATTTTCATGGATCTCTTTTACTGATTAGATTTCGTGTGAATTGGGTATCATGTTCATCTTAGCAATCATCATGTTTTAGCAATAAGTACTTGCTAATGGTGCTACTTTGTTTTACCATAATAGCTTTAAAGTATCATGTTCTCTTTTACTACTTTGTTTTATCACAATACTTGCTTGTGACGTTCAAACATTGCTGCATAATCTTGTGCTTACATTTCTTCTTTTCAAACATTGGTTTATCTATGATTTTGTAGCCAATGATGAAATAATTTAATAGCAAAATGTTGGAATTACTGTGATTTTTATTGATGTTAGGCTCTCTTACTGAAGCTGTGTACTATTTTTGTTAATTTGATCAATTATCAAAATTTCTCGAGCTCTAAAGCTGGAAGGGGGACTAGATTAGGTCTCATTGTTGTCAAAATACCAAGCTATGACGCTGACTCAACAAAAACACCAAAACCAAGCCTTCCAAACAACAACCCAAAAACCAGAAACTTCTCCTGTTTTAAGAACTGGCATGTCTGCATGATAGCTTTTGTCTACATAGACTTCAAAACTTGTGCTGCATTGTTATCCTTCTATAGTTGTAAAACTAAGATCTCAGTTAGGACTCAGGAGCATAATCATTTTTGGACATTATAGGGTTGCTTGAATATTATTGTTTATGGTAATTTTGATATGGAAAATCCCTTTTTTATAGATGACGCCAACAAATGATAAAAAGGAGGGAATTTCATATGGACAGATAATGACATGATAGTTTTTTTGTGACATTTTGTTCGCCTCATCTGATGATAAAGTAAAAGGACGTGCAATTAAGTGGGTATTAGTTCATGATGAGTTTGAGAAAAGAATTAAGCGGAAATGTCCAATAAAAAGTATGAAGAATAAGTATGATTGTCTAGAGGAGAGATTGGCAGCTTTGGAAATTTTTAACAACAATGGAAACTGGGCTTGGGTCGGACCCAACTACGGGAAAGATCAAAGCTTCAAATGAATGGTAGGAAAAGAAAATTATGGTTAGTATCATATTACTTTTTTCAATAGATTTGTTTTGTATAAGTTAAATTTATAATACTACTTTTGCATTTTGTAGGAGAAACCTGAGGTAAAAAAGTTTGGAAATAAAGGACTAGCTTTCGAGATAGAAGATTTATCTCTATTATATATGGCAACATGGGTGGAACACCAAAAAATAGAAAAAAGGAAAAAAGAAAAACAAAAAATGATGTAACTACCTAATTAATTAAAAAATAAAAAGATAAAAAAGCATAACAAAAAACAAACAATTAAAATTTACAACATAGTCAATTCCTTCCTCTCAACTGAATTTTTGAATTTTTTTAAAAAAATCCTTGATTTAGTAGCATAAACTGATTACAAATTTAAATGTTACTGATTTATTAGATGTAATTAGCAAGTAATTTAAGTTTCTACATATTTTCGCACGCATCGCGTGTATGTAAGACTAGTGGAATAGGGTGTATCAAGATGGATATGCTACTGTGAACATGTTGTGTCAACAAGTATTGACCCGTCGAGTGTACCTTATCAGTTTCAGCTACATTTCAGGTAGTATTGCCAAACAGAGCCAAGATCTTAAATTACTCAATGTCAACTGAAGTACATAGGACTCTTTAAATAGGCTAACATCAAAACAAACTAAGCATGAATATAGATAACTAACTCCTAACTTCAAAGCTATTTAAACCCACTATTTCACTAACAACGTGACTTGCTAATATACTTTGACTGGATAAACAACAAAGCCACCAAGTTCATAAAATTAAACTATTGCAACTGAACTAGATAATTTAGGAATCCACGATCCCACTACTTTGAAGCATTATATTCCAACATAATCTACGTAATCATTGATGGCAATTATTTAAATTGCGGCATTAATTCTCAATTTTGTTGTTTATAGAGTATATAAGTTAATCCTACAAAAAGCAAGATTTCAATAATCTTAAATCACAAGCCACATAAACAGTGTGGACCAAAAGGTTACGGCTAATGTAGCAACAATATATGTCCATAGCATAATCACCGAGCATTCACCTTCACCTGTCTCGAAGATTTGGCTGATAGTACCTGTTTGGTATACCAAATTTAAGTTATGTTGTTGAAATAAATGCAAATATATCTATATCTATACAAATATATTAAAAGGCGTTCCTGTCAATGGAACGGTGTCACGTGACGTGGCACTCTTCTCAAGCTTCTAATACTCATGTTTATAATCTCATTAAAAAATATTAACAATATGTAGTTACTAGGATTCGAACACAAGACTTTTGAAACGAAATGTAAGTGTTTAACCACTAATCCACTACAATTCAAATGCTTAATGTTTCAAAGTAAAACATAAAAAAGTCTTATAATTATATGTAATTATAAAGAGATAGATAAACTTTTTGATCTCTAACACTTTTATCAAGTAATTACATTCTTTTACCTATAATTCCATTGAAATTGTTATTTTAATCCCCAACTCCTTAGAAGTTTTTTTAAACAACTCATCATGCCATAATGTCCATTTTCCAATTTCGCACTAGACAAAATATTACAAAAGGCTTAAAAAATCAATTATGAAATTTATGTATAATACTATATTTGATAATTGTAAATTTGTAACTGACCCGGGGCATCGCCCGGCCAAAATACTAGTCTATAGACACGCCACGTGGCACCTCTACTCCACTAGAAATCTAGAATTGTCCAATATGTACATATGTCATGTCAACTCACAAAACTAAATTGGCTTGTAACAAGATTTGAACCCATGACATCTTGCTATTACATAGAGCATAGTTACCATCTCAACCAACTTTTAATCATGCTTTAAATGTCCACATTATTATATTTGTACATTTTAAATGTTGAGTTTTTTTTATTATATTCTAATGCGAATGGAAAAAAGTACATATCAAGTTCGGAAAAAATACCACCCGGGCAAACGCCCGGGCCCAAATACTAGTTAATATATTAAAAGGCGTGTCTAACAAAATATACACGTCACGTGGCATCTCTCTTACTCCGCTAGAATTGTCAAATGTGTACATATGTCATGTCAACTAACAAAAATAAATTAGCTTGCAACAAGATTTGAACCCGTGACATCTTACTATTATACATAGCATAATTACCATTTCCACCAAGTTTTAATCATGCTTTAAATGTCCACATTATTATATTTATATCTTTCAATTTTTGAGTTTTCTTTATTATATTTGCGAATGGAAAAAATTGCATATCAAGTTCGGAAAAAATACCATCCGGGGCAACGACTGGGCCAAAATACTAGTTATTTAGTATTAGGAGGAAAAAATGAAGTAAAGTTTGTAGTTCCAGAAGTTGGAACAATACCTACTTGCATTGCTGGTGGCACGGCAAACTGAAACATAAGAACAAACCTATAAGAGGGAGTTTGGTTCACGAAGTGGTATATGTTTGGAATAAGGAATGAAATCGGGGTGGTATGGGGTTGGAACTTGATACTTGATTCCATGTGTTTGGATTTATCTTGGAATGAATTTTTTCCTTTTATTTTTATGCCTGAAGGTTTGGTATGAGTCATACCCACCTCCCCCCTTGGGTTTCTAAACCCCATACCTTATGGGTTTGAGCCTTTGAGGTATGGGTTTAGAAATGTAATATTTTGCAAACAAACAATAGGTATAGGTTTTAGTCATTCTAAACCCATACCTCATACCTTATTTTCTTCAACCAAACAAAATGGTTTTGGTCCAACCATGCCAAGATGATGAGCAGTTCTTACGACGACGATGCCGAGTAAAGGCAATGCTATGAAACGAACCATTATTACTCCTATTATAAGCAGTGCACTTAATCCTGATCTTCTCAAACCTAAAATGGAGCCATTTTTTTGGATAAGTAACATGCATTCATAAACAAAGTAAAGATTAACTGACTCAAATAAACAAACAAGAAACATGAAGATAATTACTACCTTTTAGAAGGTTTGCTCCAAGTACTAGTGTCACACAAGGCACAGTTGCTCCTCTAAAGATAATTCCAAAATAAAACCAAATCACCAGGGATCTTTCAGAATCATTTGTAGTTTTTGGCTTTTTGTTTTTTTAACATTTTAAAGTCACATGGAGTAGGTTGTATACAAAGTAATCATGTTCATATTAAGAATTAATAATCGAAAACTATAAACAACATTTTCTGGTTTACATATATTTGCTATTAAATTTTTTAAAAAAGAAATCTGAAAATTATAAACGACAACAGACTGATATTGTAATCGCTCAATTCGATATGGGTGGCTAATGTAATAGTGTACTCAGGGCCGGCCCTGAACCAGTCCAAAATGGGACTCAGAACAGGGCCTCCCTTTTAGAGGGGCCTCAATTTTTTTTAAAAAAAACCTTTAAACCAGCAAAACAAGCCCAAGGCCCAAAACGTCAAAAGTACCAAGCAGCGGCAGCGAGTGAACTGACACAACCCCAAATTTCTCTCTCTGTCTCGTTGCTTCTCCTTCTTTAACCAGTTAACCACTGGATTTTTGCTCTTCTCCTTACCAGAGTCCTCAGTCCAGAAATCCAGAATTCACATCCCAATTAAATAGGCTCATCTCCATATGGATAACTAATTTCTACCCCTTGCGTATGTTCATATATCCATGAAGCCGGCCACCGCATCTAATATCTTACTCAAAGAAAAAAAATATAATAGATATGAAGGGTGAGTTCTAATCGAATTGAATTAGATACTCTATTAAACTATTTGTTGTAAATAAGAGTTTTCAAGGCTAAATGTAGAGCAAGAGAACAAGAAAAACTTATGGAACTTGTTGAGCCGTGGTAAACAAACCACTGCCTTGAAAACGAGATTCGGTGCAACCGGGATGCACAATTGTATTCACCGATTCGTTCCCTAAGGTTTACACAACTCTCAACACACAATGTCACTCTTGGGTGTGAGATGGAGATACTAGAACTTATGCCCAAAATAGAGAGAAGGAAGAAGAAGATGAGAGAATGATCTATGTCTCTATTACAAATCAGAAATATGGTATTTATAGGAATAGAGGGAGAGATAAACCACCCAAAGAAATCAAAGGGCTCAAAGGAATCAAATGATTTTATTCAATCCAACTAAACTCATGATAATGAAGGATTGATAACCCCCATAATCAAGAGAAGTAATGGACTAACATTAATCAAATGATAATCATCCATAAACCACAATAAACCGGGGGTTACAAAGAAGGAATCCAAGGAGGAAATCAAACTGGAGATTTTCGACCTCCACCCGGTCGGGCGCGAGAGCACTTTCTCGCTGCTACTCGCCCGGTCTCCACTCGGTCGACCGGACGAGAGAGCACTTTCTTACTGCTACTCGCCCGGTCGACGCCCGGTCGGGCGTGAACAGCCCGGTCTGGAGCGAGGGCTGTTTTTCCAACTTTAATTCCAACATTATTGTAATAATAACTTAAACTTATTTGAACTAAATTACGTGACATAATGTTTTGGAAACTAAATCAACATAAATTAAAGGCAAGCAAACATGATGAAAAAATATTGCTTTTTATAAGAAATAATGCATACCCTAATATATCAGAAGCACTGTATAGAATACGAAGAGGAGCATTACTACCGACTACCAAGTTCTTCAAATAAGGGGCTACTCCGATGACCAGTCCAATTATCTATATTAAAAAGGAAAAAAGTTAGCGGAAAAGTAATATGTATACATACACTATGTTATAAATAATTGTACTGCCATTGGAATTACAAAATCATACTTTAGTTATGAAAAACAACTCATAAAAAGGTTTATGAATGACTAAATATCGTCCTGTATTTTCCTAGTATTTGAATATGTATAAATTAAAGATACACCCACATTCTCCCCGTTTTCCCTTTTCTTATATCACCAATATCAACCAAGCTTGCTTGGTGGAGGTGGTGGGGAACTCATCTTGTGACTTTGAGGTCACAAGTTTGAACCCCACTACCTACTTGTGCTTGGGAGTAGGGATTCCCTTATATCCCCCCTACTCTCAAGTGTTGACCTGTGTAGTTGGGTTGACTGACTTGCGAGAGTAGGGTATTTCGTCTTACCAAGGGGGTTCCCAGTGAGGGCCCCAAAAAAATTACACCTTCTCCTTAGCTCTCCCACTCCAGCCCGATAAGAGCCACCACCAACATTATTACAAATTTTCTGATCAAGAACCACTTCAACTCCTCTTTCTCTTTCCTCTTTTCCCCCTTTCCTTCACTTCCAATCTACCTCCTCTTTCTCCCTTTCTTGCACCACCACCACCACCAACACTACAAGTTTTTCGGCCAAATTTTCCTCTCTTCCTCTCTCCCCAAATTTCCGGCCAAAAGGGCGTGATTTTTTAAAATCTTTGGTGAGGCGTCTGCTTCAGACACCTAACCTTAGGTAGAGGCATTTGTAATAGACAATCTCACCACATGTGGAGGCGTCTGTTTTTGACATCTTACCCTAGGATTAGGCGTTTGAAACAAACACCTGATGTTTTCAGGTAAAACAAGCGCATGCTACTGGTGGTGATAGTTGTGGTGGTGTTGTTGATGGTAGTGGTTGTGGTGCTTTTGGTGGTGGTGGTTGTGGTGGTGGCGCTTCCAATGGTGGGGGTTGTGGTGGTGGTGTTGCTAATGGTGGTGGTTGGATGAAGGAAGGGGGGAATGGGAATTGGATGGGTTGGTTTTAAAGAAAAGAGGAAGGAAAGCAAAATATAAAACTACGCATAATCAAACGTATTTACTATTTAGGGTGATACTAAGAACTTTCAGAGCGGCAAATAGCAAAACTCAAAAGTTTCCCTAATATAAGGATAGATTTCCATCCGGTTATGACAAATGCAAAATGAAGAAAACAAAAGAATAATAAATTCACGCAATTTTACATTGTTTACCAACAATGTATTTAACTAGTTCACATGCTGACATGCAGGATGAAAAATAAAAAAATTAGTTGGTTTTTGTTTTTGAAGAGAGATTACAGAAGCCCGAATGCAGTCATACAAAAATGTCACTTAAACTGCATCTCAACGTATCAGGTAACACTTTCTTCATGTAGAGAAAAGGAAATGGTCTGAAAATTGTAACAAGCACTAGGTCTTAGAAGTTACCACTCCGATATTAGTTGGTGTGAACAACATCTGTAAATTGATACTCGTGAGTGTGTTGATGAATCCAAGTGCTCCATTCTCGATCTTTTCTGACATGGACACAAGGCCCCCAACCTATAAAAACAAATATATACAGCTTCGTTTTGATTTTTCTTTTTAAAAGATAAGAAGAATAAAGGTGTTAAAACAAAATAAATAAATATTTGTGTTAGATGATCAAAACAAATTATTTATATACCTTATAATTTAGTAATGTTTCTGTGAGATCTGATGCTTCACTAGAAGACCTTATAGTCACCACAGAGTGATGGGTGTCTCCTTCTCCGCCATTGTTCTTTTCAGCTAAGTTTTTCATAATAATATATACATAAGACCAAGTATATATGCCTGCTACCTGAAAATGATGCAAGATACTACATTATATTATTGTAGATGCATAATCATGTCTCTTCATTTCCCTAACCGATGATGATACAAACTGTTGTCCTAATTGGTCTTATCTGAAAAGAAATAGTACGAAAGGCTAAGCCCAAAATCGTTTTAAGAACACAAAGTCTATTTATTTGTTTAAAATATTTCAACCCCAACTTTAAGGAACCAATTAATTATTCATAATAATTAATTGTATTTTTAAGCCCATTTTCAAAAAGCCCATTTAATTATTCTTGATAATAATTATTTTTTTAATGAATTTTTTCTGAATTAAAGGATATTATGAAAATAATTTTTTATTTATTTTCTAGATAAGTGATCTACGAATTCAAATGATAATATTCAATAAAGGATAAAAATAATATTTTAATCTTGGATAAAAAACAAAACCCTTCCAGTTATGCGGATGCACTTCGCGCGCGCACCGGCATTACGTTTGTGCACCATTGTGCGCACGTGCGACCATCGAGTAGTCAACAAAGCAAAGAAACACAAATAGCATGGGCCAAGCGCACAACCCCTGTGGATCGCAAGCTCCTTGCGTTGCGTGACGCGCACCCCTCGTGCATGTCGTGCATGAAGCTTTTTATCTTTTACGCGATTTTCGAAACTTTTTTTCCCCTATAAATAGGCCTTATTTTCGCAGGATTTTCCGACATGACTTCACAACATATTTACACAAGAATATCACCTCTAATAATCCAAATCCAAACACTTCAAAAACAACCGTCAATTTCTATTCATTTCAATCTAAGCTCCAAAATTTCTCCTCCTGCAAATCGTTATTCAAGACCTAGACGACAAAATTATATTCTTGAGGGTCCTTAATATTTCAATTTCAATTTAATTCCTTGAAGATACTAACGAGTTTTTCATTATGTAGATCATTAAATAATTCACGTCTTCTTGTATATTCTTCTCCTAACCTCTTTTTCTTTATTCATATGTTTTCATATTCATGGCTCTATGTTTATTGCTTTCATCATCCTCACATGTTTATTTTTGCTAATCAAGGATCTAAATAAATGTTGCAACATTAAAATCTGATAATTTGGACAATTGAATTAGGTTCCTAGTAATTTGATTGCTTAAAGAACATATCACAAAACTTAATTTTTTGCATGTCTAATGACCAATATTGACTAATTTTTATGATGCTTGAAAAGAAATTTGGAGGCTTCAGTTTTAGAGACATTTTTTTGTGGAATATTGCCAACATGGGTAGATATGTTTGGGCAATTGCAACAAAGAAAGATAATGCTGGATTAGATGGGTGGCTGCTGTGTATATTCAGAATTCTGACTGGTGGGAGTATGTGCCTCAACAAGGGGCTCCCTGGTGCTGGAAAAAGATATTTGAAACACGAGATAAATTGAAAGTTGTGTTCACAATGGATGAGTTAAAGGCTCTGCCTGCATATTCTGTCAAGATGGTATATAATAAATTGGTTCATCAACAACATTAGGTGACTTGGAGTAAATTCATTTGGAACAGACTCAGCTTGCCTAAACATCGTTTTATTTCTTGGCTTGTTGTGCAAAATAAACTTCAAACTACTGAGAAGTTAGCCAAGATTGGTATCTGTGTGAATGGTGATTGC
The DNA here is from genome assembly GCA_947648045.1 of Beta corolliflora. Taxonomy (NCBI): domain Eukaryota; kingdom Viridiplantae; phylum Streptophyta; class Magnoliopsida; order Caryophyllales; family Amaranthaceae; genus Beta; species Beta corolliflora. The sequence continues at coordinate 1,977,415 of CANSZD010003329.1, read as the reverse complement.
CTACTGTGTGGAACCAGTGTAGAAAGCCGTGCCCACTTATTTTTTGAATGTCATTATTGTATGAGATGTTTACAGGCTATTAAAGATTGGTTGCACATTCAATGCTCTACCAATGAGTTAGGAAGGATTTTAAGATGGATCAAGAGTAGTAAATTGTCTCAGTTCAGGAAAAAGGTGTTCTATGCTGCTGTTGCAGCCCTCATATACAAGATATGGCAGAGTAGAAATGAAAGTTTTTGGCAACAAAAAGTTCCTCTTCTGCATAATGTAATTAGAAACTTACAATTTGTAATTAAAAGTAGAGTGTTAGCTATTATACCTGATAAAATTTTACAAAGAGATAGGATTTGGTTTCAAGAGCTAGCTTAGTTAGCTGCTCTTCTTTTGGCCTGTTGTAGGCTGTTTCGGTTGTAATTTTTTGGTTGGTTATAATACATCTTTCTTACTTAGCAAAATAAATAAAAAATTTTATGATGCTTAAACATATTGCTTGGTTGTTTATTTGCATAAAACTATAATATGAATCGTATTAAATATAGGCCAATAATAGGAGAATATTTTTGGTTCATTGACCAATTATGAAATCATGACGGTGAAATCTACATTGGATAAGTCCCTAAGATGTGCCTATAGTTTTCCAAATATTCAGTTAGGTTCATGAGTCTTCCTTTAAGACTTGTTGGCTACTTCTTTCCAAAACAAACTTCAAAACTAGCTAAAACCTTTACAGTGAGGTAGTCAAATCAGCGCTCATCTCACGTAGGCAATAAAAATATGCCTACAATTTGGCGACTTCACTGGGGAGGATTCAAAATTAATTTTTAACGAGTGGATGAAACTGGACAAATGTGATTCATACTTATTTTATACTTTTAAATAACATTACTGATTTGCATATGCATGGCTCTTTTTCAAAGCCTAACCTAAGGATATCTGACTTTGACTCAAGTCAAGTTAACTGTCATTCAAATCAATAGCTCCGAATGCTCAATTTAAGTCAAGTATCTTCTAGGCTCAGAATGCCTAATTCAAGTCAAGCTTTTCAAAAGCAGGGCTCAGAATGCCTAATTCATGACAAATTTACACACACGAATATCACCTCTAATACTCCAAATCTAATCACTTAATAAACAACCTTCAACCTCCATTAATTTCAATTAAAGCTCTATGATTGCTCCTCTTGCGGATCGTTCTTCAAGACCTACGCGACAAAAGTATATTTCAGAGGGTCCTTGATGTTTCAATTCCAATTTAATTCTTTGAAGATACTAACAAGTTTTTCATGATGTAGATCATTAAACAATTCATGTCTTCTTGTATATTCTTCTCCTAATATCTTTTCCTTTATTCATATATTTTTAGATAAACATCCATAGGTGATAATTGCTTTCATCACCCTCATATGTTTATTTATGCTAATCAAAGACTTAAATAAATATTCTAACATATATGTTAGATCATTTGGACAAGTGGATTAGATTCCTAATAATTTGATTATTTAAAGAACATATCACAAAAATTAGTCTTTCGGATGTCTAATAAACCAACATAGATTAAATTTTAGATTGATTAAACATATTGCTTGGTTGTTTATTTGTATAAAACTAGAACATGAATCATATTAAGTAGAGGCCAGCAATGGGCGAATATGATTCATGATCATATTCGTATTCTCACCCCCGAACTCAATTTTTGGTTCATTGACCAATTATGAAGTCTTGACGGTGAAATCTACATTGGATAAGTCCCTAAGATGTCCCTATAGTTTTCCAAATATCCAAGTAGGTTTATGAGTCTTCTTTTAAGACTTGTTGGCGACTTTTTTTCCAAAACGAAAATCAAAACAAAAACTTTTACAATGAGATAGTCAAATCCATGCTTTTTTTTTTTTTTTGATCGGCAAGTAAGAATATATTGCATCAAAAACAAGATACAAAATGATTCAAGGCATGGAGACAAGCCTCCACTGCCAAGACAACAACATCAGGCTACAGGTAGCCTAATACACATTCTCAAACAGAGCAACATACCATGTCCTATCCCCATTACAAAGGGACCTAGGGAAAACACTATTAATTCTCTTATACACATCCTTTTAAATTGATCTAACTACTGTATCTATACACTTAACAGTATTATGCCAAAGGGCATTATTCCTCTCTTTCCATATACATTATACTGTACACAACATGATAGAGTAATGGACTTCTTTCCTAAATTTGCTAATTCTTCTCCTGTAAACCCATTTGATCATAGTATGGAGATCCTTGGGACATCTAGCCATGCCAAGCCACATGGCAATCTATTGAAGACATTTCAGGCTGAAATAACATTCAAAAAAGAGATGTTTATGACTCTCCTTAGCCATGCCACACAACAAACAAGTATCATCCTGAGTTATACCCATTTGCAGCAATCTTGTTTTTGTATTTAGCCTCTCCAACATTACCAACCAAGTAATGAACCTATGTTTTGGTTGACTCAATCTGCTCCAAATTGCTCTGAACCAGTAGGTGCTTCTGGAATTAGAAACTAAGCTGCAATAAGCTTGCTTGATAGAAAAACCTAGGTAAGTTACTCAACTGATTCTCAGTATAATGTTGCTTCACTAGATCTTTAACACGGCAAATGGCCCTCCAATACCAACTATCACCAGCTTTTGGTTGGTACTCCCACCAGTTCCTCCCTTTAAGATACACTGAGTGTATCCATCGAACCCAAAGATTATCCTTCTTGCTTGCAATCATCCAAACATACTTACTCATAGCTGCAGTATTCCACACTTTGATATTTTTTAAACCCAGACCACCCTCTTTTTTAGGCTTACAGACATCAGACCAAGCCACTCTCCCAGGGGAACCATAATCTGCATAACCTTTCCACAAGTAATTCCTACATATATTATTAATCTGAGAGAAAATACCCTGGGGAAGTATCATAATTTGAGCCCAATAAGTTTGTAAAGTCATCAGTACTGAGTTCACAAGTGTAAGTCTACTAGCAAAGGATAAATTCCTAGAACTCCAGAGCTTAATCCTAGCACACATTCTTTCAACTATTTTATCACAATCTGCCACTGTAATCATTTTAGAGCATATAGGAATGCCTAGATACCTGAAGGGAAAGGTACCTTTAGCAAAACCAGTCATATCAAGAATTCTTTGGACCTCAGCAGAAGACATACCAGAGCAATAAACCGCAGTTTTAGAAGGACTAGCTCTCAACCCAGTAGTGTCTGAAAACAGATTAAACCCTTGCATCATAAAAAATATAGACTTGAACTCCCCTTTGCAACCCAGAATGATGTCATCGGCGAAGCATAGGTGAGTAAGCTTAGTGTCTCTACATCTAGGGTGATACTTAAAGCCTTCCTTTTCCCCCACAACAGCAAGAACCCTAGACAAATATTCAACACAGAGCACAAAGAGGAGGGGGGAGATACGATCTCCCTGCCTCACACCTTTTTTCCCTTCAAAAAAACCATGCAATGAGCCATTTAGTGATAGAGAAAACCTAGGAGTTCTAACACAGATCATAATGAGCTTTATGAAATGGCTAGGAAACTGAAGGCAAGTGAGCATCTCTTCCACAAAATCCCACTCTACAGTGTCATATGCTTTCTGGAGATCCAATTTAATCAAGCATCCAGCAGAAGCAATCTTCCTCTCATACCCTTTAGCTAGATCTTGACACACCATAATGTTGTGTGCAATAAATCTGCTATGAACAAAGGCTCCTTGATTCTGGGCAATGACATCGGGAAGCACATTTCTAAGCCTATTGCACAAAACCTTTGAAATGCATTTGTACAGGACATTGCAGCAAGAAATAGGTCTGAAATCTTGCACACTATCAGGGCATTTATTCTTAGGGATCAGAGTAATACTGGTTGTGTTTATCTCTTTCAAGATCTTACCAGTAGTCAAGAAGTCCAAGGCAGCAGTAACAATATCATCTCCAATATACTCCCATGCACCTTTATAAAAGGCACTACCAAAACCATCAGGCCCTGGAGCTTTCCCTCCATCAATGTCCCACATAGCCTCCTTAACTTCAGCCCTGGTAAAAGGAATGCTAAGTAAGGCTTTGTGATCTTCAGTTAAAAGAGGCCCTTTATTCACAATGCACTGTTTAACTGGAGTTCTCTCACTCATTTTTGTACCAAGCAACCAAGTATAATACTCTAAAAAGGCTACAGGAACTTGAGCAGGATCATTGGTCCATTGACCATGCCTATCTTTAATTGTAAAGATAGTATTTTGAACTTGTCTTTGCTTAATAAATCTATGAAACATAGAAGTATTATCATCACCATCTCTTAGCCAATTCAGTTTTGCCTTTTGAGACAGGAAATTCAGGTATGCCTTGTGAATTACAAGATATTCCTCCTGAGCTTCTTTCTCCTTGTCAGCAAGATCAATATTTGCAGGATTTAAATGCAAATCATCTTGCAGTTCCTGAAGCTTCTGCTGAGCTTTAAGATCCTGAGCCTCAATGGCACCAAAGCCCTCAGTATTCAACTGCTTCAAAATCCTTTTCACACATTTCAGCTTATGGACTACTTGGTACATCTTGGTACCCTGAAACTGGGAATGCCAAGCTTGATTCACCAGCTCCTTATATTGAGGAGCATCCTGCCACATTTTGAAAAACTTAAAAGGCTTTTTGCCTTTTGCCATCTCAGGATGAATAGAAATAATACCAAGGCAGTGATCAAAATAGCCTTCATTCTTGAAGCAGACTTCAATGGTAGGATATTTCAAATTCCATTTATCATTAACTAACATCCTATCCAACTTTGAAAAGACCCTACTGCTACCTTGCTGCTTATTATTCCAAGTGAAAAAATTTCCACATGCCTTAGCATCCTCAACACCACAACAGCTAACACATTTTGAAAGTCTTGCATCTCTTTAAGCCTTACAGCACTGCCAATTCTTTCCTCAGTATTCAGAATGCAGTTGAAGTCTCCCATCAAGATCCATGGAACATGAATATTAGTAGCCAATCCACACAAACCATGCCATAAGACAGATCTCTCTTGTTGAGAGTTATGAGCATATATATATAGATGAAAGAGCATTCAAACTCCTCACCATTTCTAGGAACAATCTTGCACTGAACAAGTTAACTAGAACACATATAAGAATTAACTTGGAACTCGTGAGCATTCCAAGCTAAGATAATTCTACCCCCAGGGTGCATCATACTATTAGAAGTAAAAGCCCAACCACTAAACAATTTTAAGTACAAGGCTCCAAGATTCTTGGCCTTGACTTTAGTTTCAAGGAGATAAATAAGGCTGCATTTATTATTTTGCAAAAAGAACTTGACATCTCTTTGCTTATCAACCTTGTTTATCCCCCCGACATTCCAAAACATCAATCTATCCATGAGGGTCAGGAGGCTTTCCACCTCCCCGCACGGCATCCCCCCTTGTCCAGTTGATACTACTGTAATACTACCCATTTCACCCTTTTCTACATCATCCTGATCCAACACCTGAAAAGAGTTATCCACTCTAACAGAGCCCGAACCTCCTTTCTTACTTGCACGAGGTCTCACCACCGGGCCGGAAACCCTCTTTTGTCACCTCGGCGGGAACACCCTCTCGAGTAGGAGCCTTAACCACCCAAGTCTTGTGTCCTTTTTTCTTCTTACAATCACTAGATAAGTGCCCCAAGAGTTTGCAATGGTCACAAACAACAGGCTTCCATTCATACCCAATATTGATGATCTTCAAACATCCATGTTCATCATGAAATTTAAGTCGTTGCGGGGAGTTTTTGAGACAAAGCAACCTCAATTTGCACACGAGCAAACTGAAGTTTATCTCTATTAACAGTAGCATGATCAGCCTGAACAAATTTACCCACTGATCCAACGATCTTACTCAAACATTTACTACCCCAAAATTTCAACTCCAAATTCCTCAGTTGAACCCAAATAGGCACAACCTGAATTTCAACCTTAAAATTCGCAATGTCTTTATGCCAAGCCTTACAAATCACAGGTTTCTTGTCAAAAGTAGGCCTATGATCCGTTAAGACTTTATCTCGACTCTCCATTGAACGAAATCGAACTATGTAAATTCCATGATCAATAGTAGCTACCTTATCTACTCCTAAATCTTTCCAAATACGCCTAAAGAATCCCTCAATTACAGATAGAGGAGGATTCGCTCCTAAAACAGAGCAAACAATGGCGGAATTCCAAAAATCAACCTCATCTTTGATATCATCCATATCAATTTTAACAACATCATCATTCATTGCATCATCGATTTCATCAGATTGAAGAATAGGGATTGGAGATACCTGATTCTTCAAAGAAGAATGAGAACCCGATTTCATCACCGATAACCACGAAGAAAAAGTTCTATGATCTTACTTCTGAGCTTGCAATGCAGCAATTGAAGCTTTAGGAGAGAGAATTTCACCTTCTTCTTCCAAAGATTCCTCGCCCGAATCAACCTCCATTGCTGGAATTCCAAGGATTACATCCATGGATTTCGTCTTTTTTGCCTGAGAATCAGACATAAGACCCTTGGCCTTCATCACCGGAACATCTAATCGCGATTTCTTAGGAGTTTTCCTAGCTTTTGATTTCCCTGCCATGGCGCCAGGCGCGGGATAAGAATGGGTCTTCTTAACCTACACCGAGAGAAAACTTAAGCGCATTCCACCCCAATTTTCAATACTTTGCAAATGAACTCCATGCTCTTTCCACGTAAGGAATACAAATATGCCTACAATTATGCAATATTATTATCACTTGGCTTATATCTTGGTATATGAAAATCCACTTTCAACATTTCCTTCTTATGAGGTTAAAATTCACCAATTTTGAACTTTTTTTTTTACAATGTTTAAATATTAAAAATATTATCAACCAGAATCTTATTGGTTTTTGATAGAATATAATATATTTAGGATATATTTTGTTCTTAGAATTCTACTATGGATAGGTTTCCTAATATGTATAGGACTATCCTCAGGTTGTAAACTATAAATATTGATCAATGGTCATCACTCCAATCATAGAGTTTGTCCTAATCTAGTATGGCATCTGAGCTTTAGGTTTACACTAAAATTTTTCTTTCCTGCGCCTATTGTCTTCGTGCGCCCCCAGGCTTCCACCAACATGGCTCCAACCGAACCACCACCCGCGACCTCAAAAACCGGACCTCCCCACCATGAATACTACCCTGTTCTTTCCGTCACTAACATCAAAAATTGTATTCCTTTGATTCTTGATCGTGAGAAAGTTAAGTATTCATATTGGGTTGAGTTATTTGAGTGTCATGCTCATGTCTTTAATGTTTTATATCACATAAATCCAAAACCCAACCACCCAACTTATATGTCTGCTGAGTTATGGGCCCGTCTTGATTCCAACTTCAAACAATGGATTTATGGCACTATTTCTACAGATCTATTACAGACAGTTCTTTGTCGTGGTGATTCCGCACAGGAACTTTGGGACAAGTTGAAAGCTATTTTTCAAGATAACAAACATACTCGGGTTGTCTATCTTGAAAATTAATTCAATGCTCTTCACTTGTCAAATTTCACTGATGTTTCTTCTTATTGCACGCAATTAGAGAAAATCAATGACCAACTTGCCAATCTTGATTAACCAGTTTTGAAGAGAAAATTAGTTCAATGGCTTGTTTCCGGTCTCATCAACACTGATTTTTATATTGTGGCTACAATGATACAACAAATGGAGCTGTTACCTTCATTTGAATCCGCGAAAGCTCGTCTCTTACTTGAAGAGTCTCGTCGTGCTCAAGATTCGACACCACAAAACTCTTCAATTGTGGCTCAAGGCATGCCGACAGCCCAACAAACCACCATCGCCCCACCACAACAGTAACCTCAGTCCAGCCAGCGTGGGGGTGGTGGCCGTGGGCGCGACAAAGGGGGTCGTCAAGGACGCGGTAGAGGCCGTGGCCGCGGTGCACAACAGCCCCAGCAGACCACGACGCACGCCCCACCAACATGGGATCCTTGCCTAGTCCAAAATCCTCCGCCAGTGGGGGTTGGGCCCCTGGCCCAGCACCATACCCATAACAGTTTCGGGCCCCTGCCCCAGCGCCCTATGGCCCGAGTTGCGCACCCCTCCCCATACGCCCCTTCCACCTCGTATGGGCCGCAAGTCCACTACGCCTCTCCTACTCCATATCCTGACTATGGGCCTCTTATGACTCCCACGGAGTTGGGAAACGTGTTTTCCAATATCCCTCCCACTGAAGTATTATTTAAAATAACCCCCTCATATGACCATATTCGGATTTTTGGGTGTCTTTGCTTCGCAAATTTAACAGTTATTGCTCCTCACAAAATAGCTCCTCGCTCTACTCCATGTGTTTTTCTCGGCTATCCATCAAATCATCGGGGGTATAGGTGTCTTGATATTGCCACAAATAAAATAATTCTCTCTCGTCATGTCACATTTGATGAGTCTTCTTATCCATTTCAGAATTTGGCTCTCTATAGGCCTCTTGATTATTCTTTTCTTGAAGATTCGAGGCCCAACCCCCTTGTTTGTCCTTTCTGGCAGCTTTCTCTAGCACACAAAAATGCCCAACCCGCGCTCCACAAACCGCACCACGCGTCTCCCCTGGTCCGTCTTCATGCCCATGCCCGGATCCTCTCCCCCTCCCCTGGCGCGCACCTACCCCCGTGTGTTCCAGGCCCATCCAACTGCTTTCCTTCATTTGCTACCCCCAGCGCCCTCCTCCAAGGCCCATTGACCAGATTTCCCCCCCTCTTATCCGGACCCAAGCCCAACAGCTTCCTCACATTCGGTACATCCATCCCCCCATGCGTGGGCTCCTAGCTATCAGGTCCACACGCCCTCTTCCTTCCCCCACCACATGACCACTCGGTCCAAATCAGGCATCTCTATACCCAATCCCAAATTTGGTTTACATTCTATTGCCATATCTTCTCCTCTCTCCCGCTCACCAACTCCTAAATCTCACAAAATTGCTTTGACTGACCCGAATTGGAATGCGGTGATGCATGATGAATATAGTGCTTTAATTCATTTAGGGACATGGGAATTAGTACCTAGGCCTATGTGGGTGAACATTGTTAATTGCATGTGGATTTATACTCATAAAGAAAATGATAAAGGTGACCTCCAAAGGCACAAAGCTCGTCTTGTTTATGATGGCAGGTCTCAGGAGGTTAGTGTGGATTGTGATGAAACTTTTAGTCTTGTTGTTCGTCCGGCTACTATTCTTACAGTGTTGGGGCTAGCTATGGCTTGTAACTAGTCTATTCATCAACTTGATGTAAAAAATGCTTTTTTACATGGTGACTTACATGAGATAGTGTATATGCATCAGCCCCTCAGATTTGTTGATAAGAGGTTTCTTCATTATGTTTGTGGCCTTCGCAAGGCTCTTTATGGTCTCAAACAAGCTCTCCGAGCTTGGTATTAGCGTTTTGCGCACTTTCTTCTTCAGATGGGTTTTGTTGTTGCTAAGAGTGACAACTCTTTATTCACATTTCGTCATGGTAACGATATGGTTTATCTTCTTTGCTATGTTGATGATATTATTTTGTGCACATCTTCTAATGGTCTGCGGGACCGTATCATTGCTCACTTGAAATCTGAATTCCCTATGTCTGATTTGGGATCACTTAGTTATTTTTTGGGTATTTCTGTTACTTGCACACCTTCCTACATGCTTCTTTGGTAGAAAAAGTATGCTCAAGAAATATTGGAGCGTGCAGGCATGGGGACATGTAAGCCTGGTGCGACTCCTATCGACACTAACTCTAAACTTAGTGCAGATTCGGGACCCTCAATGGCAGATCCGACTCCTTATCGTAGTTTGTCAGGTGCTCTGCAGTACCTCACTTTTACTTGTCCAGATATTGCTTATGTTGTTAAGCAGGTATGCCTTTTTTATGCATGATCCCCAGGAGACTCATTATAATGCATTAAAACGCATCCTGCGTTATATTCAGGGAACCATTGATCATGGATTACATTTATATCCTACTACTCAGTTGCGCTTGATCACTTATACTGATGTTGATTAGGGTGAGTGTCAAAGCGTTCTACTTCCGGATATTATTATTTTCTTGGTGATAACTTAATTTCTTGGCAGTCTAAGCGTCAGCCAACTCTTTCTAGATCAAGTGCCAAGGCAGAATATCATGGCGTCGCCAATATTGTCGCCGAAGCTTGTTGGTTACGTAATCTTCTTTTGGAGTTACATTGCCCTCTTTGATAGGTTACTATTGTTTATGTGATAATGTCATAGCTATTTATTTATCTCGCAACCCAGTACAACAACAACGCACCAAACATGTTGAGATGGATATTCATTTTGTTCGGCAAAAGGTTGGGTTGGGTCAGGTACGTGTAATTATGTGATAATGTCATAGCTATTTATTTATCTCGCAACCCAGTACAACACCAACGCACCAAACATGTTGAGATGGATATTCATTTTGTTCGCCAAAAGGTTGGGTTGGGTCAGGTACGTGTAATCCATGTTCCTAATAAATATCAGTTTGCAGACACATTCACTAAAGGTCTTCCGCGACAGTTAGTTTTGGAGTTCAAGTCCAGTCTCAACGTTCGCCCTCCTTCCGCTCCGACTGTGGGGGTGTGATATAATATAATATATTTAGGATATATTATGTTCTTAGAATTCTACTATGGATAGGCTTCCTAATATGTATAGGACTATCCTCACGTTGTAAACTATAAATATTGATCAGTGGTCATCACTCCAATCACGGAGTTTATCCTAATCTAGCAGTTTTATCTCAGTATTATAAACTACATATAGCAGTCATGATTTTCAAGGTCCCATAGATGCTAGCTTGCTTTGAAAGCTAGGTGGCATGATTTTTAAGCTCCCTTATTAATTATTATGTCGCTTGGAGCATGCTTCTTTTAGCTGAGGGTTCTTCCTAGAAGATTTGTCAACTCTAAGAGAGGTTATAGATTGTTTTGGTCAATGGTCATGCTTCGAGATATAATTACTTTTTTTTTCTTTGATTAGGAAAGATAATTGGTCCGAAAACTAACTCTTGCTATGTTACTAGCTTGCAGGGCAAACCAGCTCAGATGCTGGGTACAAGGCTAAACAGCCCAAAAGACAACAGATCTAAAGGCTTATTGCCACCACAAGTGAATGCCCCAACATATTGTTTGGATGAGGATTCGAATCCTAGCTAGGCAATGCCTTGGAATTCGGGGTGGTACTCCACTACCACATCTCCCTCTTCGAGATATAATTACTTAATTACCGAGAAAATACAAGAAAACGTAAAATTATAATGAAAATAACTTATAATCCCTCATGTGTTTCTTTGTAATAGTTATACTTGTTTCTTTCTAAATTCTAATTATATACTGTACTTATTTATTAGTTCTTTTAGGTAGGTAAGATGTAAGGTCCTAATGGACCGGAACTAGGGATGGCAATGGATCCCAGACTCGCTCCACATCTGTTTTATAGGATCTGGATCTTTGAAATCTTAGATCTAGTGGATTCGCGCCGGATCTAGATTCAGGGTATGGCGGGTCGAATTTGGATTTGAAGTGAGATCCAAATCCAACCCGTCGATCTATTATATATTGTGAAATATATTATCACAAGTATAATCAAGTGATAATATATGTTTATGATAAAGAGAATAGTCTCGTTAATGTTTTTTTATTGCAAAATGAACTAAGCGATTGATAATTCTAGTTACAATAATCATCTTTTAGGTGTCTTTTATTTTCAAGTAAAAAAAAAATTCATGTGAATCGAGATTCAAATCTGTGGATCAGCGGATCAGCGGATCTAATGGATCTGGATTTAGATCTGACTTTTTTCTATCCAATGGATCCAGGTCAGATCCATATCCATGTATAATAATAAGGATCTGGATCTGGATTGACTAGGATCCGGTCCAGTTCCAACTCGTTGCCATCACTAGCCGGAACTTGTTGCATATCAACCCGAACCGGGTTTACAAGCTAGACACTTTAGGAGCACTGGAAGGAAGGATAAGGGGATCCTCTCTTCCAAAGTGTCCTTGTGGGGATTAAATGTGTAGGAATTTAAATGCTTAATGTGGAAAACGAGTATCACATACTCAAACATCTAACACCAAGATCTTTGCATAAATTAACATGAATCTATAAAGAGTATAGAATATACCTTTTGATGCGTGAATTCCACTTCCACCCCGAGCCTTCTAGTGGAGATCCTTTAGAACGTCAAATGTCGTTCCTCTAGTGTTGGTCCAACGAACAACCCTTAGATCACCACGTATGCTAGTACGGAAGAGAGAACCCTCTTGCTTTTGAGGTGAGAGATGACCGAATGAAGGGGAGAGAGGAGAGCAAAGAAAAACAGATTTTCTTTACTAAAAATGTAATCACCCATCACCTTTGTAACCCCCATATGATTATATAGGGTGGTTACAAAGAGATGATTCATGAGGCTTTATTTTGCCTCATAATGTCATACATTATGAGTCTATAAACTCATGAGTTACAACTCTTCCATCCATCATAAAAACCGCCCAACCCATTTCACAAATGGATTTGGGTAATATCCAAAGGTTGTCACATTGTGTGACCTCATGGGACCCAATACATATTAGTAGTTGGCCTAAATATACTAGCCCAACAAACCGCAATTAGCTTCTAGCAAAACGTTGCGGTCACCTAATATTATTGAATATGTTATCTCCATAATTTGTCCATATACATTTAGTTTGTTACACTTGATCGAGGACAAAATCCTTCAATCTCCCACTTGTCTAAGAACAAGTGTGTAACCTTCAAACTCCTTAAGTCACTTAATGTCTAACTTGATGACATGGTAACATCATATGTAAACCATACCAATATTCAAGTTGTTTCTTGAAATCCGAGTTCGAACTGTCGAAATAAATGATTAACTCCTTAATCCATTTGAGCACGGCCATGCATTTTCAGTTCTCGCTCTTCAAGAGGCCAAGACACCAATCCTAACTCTTAGGAGGACTTTATCCAGTCTTGTATAACCAAAACTCCCACTCAATTCGTAGCAGTTTCGATCACTGCCTTTATAGCCTCCTTTTACGGCACGACGTTTTGCAGTGTCAAAAACATACTAATCCTTAAGTAAGAATAGTGTCATACTCATGTCTAAGGAATCCACTAAATATATTAATGAGATTCTCATAAACTTTTAGAGAACTCCCACTAGGTCTGCCCAACGTGTATCAACTATACACGCCTATGCAAATGACTAGACATCTCTATGTCCCCATAGCCCATGAAACTGCGCTATCAATCAACTTGCAATCTAGTCCATGAAACAAAATCATTTACGTTCAATTTTAATGATTCGAACTAGGGACCAAGGTAAAATATAACTCCTGTTCACTGGATAGGGTTTCATTCGTCAAATCACATATTTGACAATCCTATCAAACGTTATAAAAATACTTTGAACGTTTTATTTAATACTAAACGAAGATATAAATAAGAACATAACCTTTTATTGATAAACATAACCAAACATATCACAAGAGTAACTATAACTGTGAACTAATTAAAAGTAAATAGTACACAATCAAAACCACTCTCCTACATGCTTAAGCCCTATAGCCCTTGTATGACTCTCATGCTTAGGCTGAGGCAATGGTTTAGTCAAAGGATCAGCGACATTGCTATCCGTATGAACTTTGCTAACTATTACATCTTTTCTCTCAACGATTTCTCGAATGAGATGAAACTTCCTAATAAGTACATGTTTACACCTTTGATGTGATCTTGGTTCCTTAGACTGAGCTATGGCACCATTGTTATCACAATGTAAAACAATACCATCTCCAACACTAGGCACTACTCCTAGCTCCAGAATGAACTTCTTCATCCAAACGGCTTCCTTTGCTGCATCTGCCGCATCAATGTACTCAGCTTCTATTGTAGAATCAGCGACAGTACTTTGCTTTGAACTTTTCCAGCTCACTGCCCCTCCATTTAGACAAAAGATGAAACCAGATTGGGATCGGAAATCATCTTTGTCAGTTTGGAAGCTCGCGTCTGTGTAACCTTCAACAATTAACTTACTTTCACCTCCATACACTAAGAAATTATCCTTAGTCCTTCTTAAGTACTTTAAGATGTTCTTAGCTGCACTCCAGTGTGCGTCACCTGGATTTGATTGGAATCTGCTACACATGCTCAAGGCATATGAAACATCTGGGCGAGTACAAATCATGGAGTACATAATGGACCTAGCTGATGCATAAGGAACATTACTCATTCGCTTAATCTCATCAGGTCCAGAAGGACACTAAGCCTTGCTAAACGAAACACCATGTTGCATGGGTAGAAAACCTCTCTTAGAATTTTCCATATTGAACTTAGTAACGATCTTATCTATATAAGTTCGTTGGCTAAGTCCAATCATCCTCTTAGACCTATCCCTATAGATCTTGATCCCCAAAATGTACTAAGCGTTTCCAAGGTCTTTCATAGAAAAACAACTCTTCAACCATTCCTTGACTGACTCAAGCATGGGAATGTCGTTTCCTATGAGAAGTATGTCATCAACATACAAGACCAAGAAGACTATGTTACTCCCACTTTCCTTCTTGTAAACACAAGACTCTTCTCCGTTTTTGAGAAAACCAAACTGTTTGATTGCCTCATCAAAACGAAGATTCCAACTCCGGGATGCTTGCTTCAATCCATAAATGGATTTTTGAAGCTTACATACCCTCCTAGGATATTCTGGATCCACAAAACCTTCCGGTTGTGTCATATACACATCCTCTTTCAAGAACCCATTCAAGAAAGCGGTTTTGACATCCATTTGCCAAATCTCATAATCATAAAAGGCAGCAATCACTAGGAGTATCCGAATGGATTTAAGCATTGCTACTGGTGAAAAGGTTTCGTCATAGTCTATACCATGAACTTGCTTGAACCCTTTTGCAACCAACCTTGCTTTGTAAACATGAATGTTACCATCCTTGTCTGTTTTCACTTTGAAAACCCATTTGCAACCAATAGGTGTAACCCCATCGGGTAAATCCATCAAGTCCCATACTTGATTTTCAGACATAGATGCCATTTCGGACCTCATGGCTTCAAGCCATTTTTCGGAGTCTTCACTCATCAAAGCTTGCTTGTAAGTAGTAGGTTCCTCAAATTCTAAGATCATTATCTCAGAACTTTCGGTTAACAAGAAATCAACAAACTTTTTGTTTGGTATTCTTGATCTACTAGTCCTACGAGGGGCTGCAACAGGAGAAATTTTCTTCTCAACAATTTGAGAATTTTCACACGAATTAGATTCGAGTGGGACAGTAGGAGGTTCGTGTACAGGATGCACGTCCTCCAACACTTGGTCAGTTATGGGAGAAGATTCTTCCAAAGGAGGAACTACTTCAAGCTCCACAACTGGCACTTGTGCTTCTGACTCTAACATAGGTTGAACTATGTCCATTTATTGCTTTTCTCGAACCTCTTCGAGAAATATATTACTCCCATTTGCCTTTTTGGAAATAAAATCTTTTTCCAAAAAGACACCACGACGAGCAACAAACACTTTGCCCTCAGTTCGATGGTAGAAGTAATAGCCCTTGGTCTCTTTGGGATAACCCACAAAGAAACACTTATCTGATTTAGGGGCGAGTTTATCTGAAAGTAAACGTTTTACATAAACCTCACAACCCCAAATACGTATAAAAGATAAACTTGGAACCATTTTTTTACTCCACATCTCATATGGTGTCTTTTCTACTGCCTTTGATGGAGTTCGATTAAGTGTGAAAGTAGCAGTTTCGAGAGCATATCCCCAGATCAGCAAAACTCATCATAGACCGAACCATATCAAGTAGAGTTTGGTTCCTCTTTTCGGATACACCATTCAACTGAGGTGTTCCAGGTGGAGTGAGTTGTGAAAGAATTCCACAACTCTTCAAGTGATCACTAAACTCTTGGCTCAAATATTCACCACCACGATCGGTCGTAGTGCTTTAATTGTTTTGCCAAGCTGGTTTTGGACTTCATTTTGGAATTCTTTGAACTTTTCAAATGATTCCGACTTATGCTTCATTAAATAGACATATCCATATCTACTTAAATCGTCCGTAAAAGTAATAAAGTACCCAAACCCTCCCCTACCTTTTGTGCTCATTGGTCCACACACATCAGTATGTATTAGGCCCAATAGATCACTGGCCCTTTCACCCTTTCCAGTAAAAGGTGACTTTGTCATTTTACCCATTAAACATGATTCACACACATCAAATGGCTCAAAGTCAAAGGATGTTAGAAGTCCATCTTTATGTAACTTCTGAATGCGTTTCGCGTTTATATGTCCTAAACGACAATGCCATAAGTAAGTAGGATTAGTATCGCTTGATCTATGTTTTTTGCTGTCTATGTTAAGGACATCTTTGTCTAAGTCTAGGAAATATAGACCATTAGACCTTTTAGCAGTAGCATAAAACATTAAATTCAAATAAACAGAGAAACAACCTTTCTCAATTGTAAATGAAAACCCTTCATTATCCAAAATAGGAATAGAAATAATGTTTTTGGTAATAGCAGGAACATAATAACAGTTATTAAGCTCTAATATTAAACCAGAAGGCAAAGGTAGACTATAAGTCCCAACTGCAATGGCCGCAACTCGTGCACCATTTCCAACGCGCAGTTCTACCTCCCCTTTAGCCAAGGTTCTACTCCTTCTTAGTCCCTGCACATTCGAAATAAAGTGAGAAACACAACCGATATCAAATACCCAAGAAGTAGATGTTGCTAAATTAATGTCAATGACATAGATACCTAAAGAAGAAGCCCCAGACTTCTTATCCTTCAGATACTTCGGGTAGTTACGCCTCCAATGACCAATTTGATCACAATGGAAGCACTTGGCATTTGCGGCCACCTTTGGCTTTGCCTTTGCCTGTGGCTTATCAGCAGTCTTAGTGGCAACTTGCTTGCCCTTGTCTTGCTTTTTCTTGCCAGCCCATTCCTTCTTAAAACCCTTTCCCTTTTGAACCATAAGAACTTCCTTCTTAGGTGCAACAGAGATGTTTTGCTCGGCAGTCATGAGCATCCCATGTAACTCAGCAAGGGTTTTCGACACCCCATTCATAGTGAAGTTCAACCTAAACTGGTTGAAGCCTTCATGAAGTGAGTGTAGTATGATGTCAGTAGCCAACTCTTGGCTATAAGGAAAGCCCAACCTCTCCATTGCCTCGAAATAACCAATCATTTTAAAGATATGAGTGGCGACCGGCTTGCCTTCGACTAACGCACACTCAAGAATAGCCTTGTGAGTTTCATACCTCTCTATCCGAGCTTGTTGCTGAAACATGGTTTTCAGCTGTCGGATAATACTGTAGGCATCCAAGCATGCAAACCTCTTTTGAAGGCTTGGTTCCATAGCCGCAAGCATAAGGCAAGTAACAATTACTGACCTTTCTGCAATAGCCTTATGGGCCGCCTTTTCGGTTTCAGTAGAGGTGGTTGTTAAAACCGGGATCGAGGTTTCAAGAACATCCTCTCGACCTTCGGATCTAAGAACAATTCTTAGATTCCTTTCCCAATCAAGGAAGTTTTTCCCGTTCAACTTATCCTCAAGGATTGAACGTAAGTTAAAGGGTGAATTATTGTTGTTACCAGACATGATATCAACATAGAAGATGCAAAAGTAATAAGTATGTTTATCATAATAGCTTTTAACCAATTTTAAACACTTTAAAATAAAAGCTATGCACTTGACCAATTTTCAATGTGTCCCCTTTTGAATCAAGTGATTCTAAGATCCTATTAAACATGATTTATAAGTGGACTTTGGCCTCAACTTAAAACCAAGTTTAAAAGGTAAGTAAACTCCTTTACTAATTACAACAATTGTAATTCTTAGTTGATGGGCGATTGCTAAGGTGATTAAAGCTCCCAGGTAAGGAAGTTACCTGCAACGTTGGGGAGAGCCTTCCTAATCCTAGACAGAACTTGTCACCCAAACACAAAAATCCAACCCTTTGCTTCAAAATCCAAAACCGTTTTGATGATTTTGTTGGGCCAAACCAAACTAAACATGTAAATTTCGGAAATTTACTCTACTTAGCCCAAGATTGGAAGTAACACTCTGCTTTGGCAGAACCTATTACTAACGATCAAAGTTTTAGTAGATGTTTATTTGGAATAGCAACTACCCAATATTAGCTTTAGGGACCTAAGTAAATTATTATGTGATTTAATTACTAGTGAACTCATTGCAAAAATAAATCACATGCATAATAAAACTTAGAAAGCATTCAAAAGCAATATTTAAATGCATAAAATAAAATTGTGATCCTAGACCTAGTATGGCCCCTAACCCTAAAGACTACTCTTTAAAGCCTCCATTCTTGAATCATCATGGATCTCCATCCTTGTGCTTCATGGGATAAGATTGAATCACCATTCTTCTTATTACAACTCGAATAAATATTTTGGAATTTTAAACTAAAAATTACAAAAATACCAACGATGCGTAGATCGTATTTATATTACAAAAATACATAAACGATACGCAGATCGTATTTTCTATCCAAGTTTGGGCCATACTAGTCACCGCATGCAATCATAATATCATATATATAAAACATGTATTTTAATCAACTATTAAAATAAATTATTATGCCTTAACAACTTTAAAACATAATAACACCATCTAGATTTAATCTCATATTAAATCAAATGGTTAGTACCTTAAGACAAATTTTAATCATATTAGAATTTATCTCCCAAGGGCTTTAAAATATTAATCTAACAAATTTAATCAACTTTTAAATTTAAAGAAAAATACATAAGCACTCTAAGGCACCACATATATTTTAATCATATTAAAAATATAAACATAACATGATATTCAATCACATATACTAGCATGAAATAATTAATCAACTTATTAAAACTAACATTCTAACATAAAATTAAACACCATAAAATGAACTCCCAACATAATTTTAATTCATTTAAGCATTAGCATAGGATACCAAGCATAAAAGTTACTTAATATGCATTAAGGGAATAAACGGATTTAAACGTTTTAATCCGTTGAAAACAAGAACCAGCCGTTATGGCCATTGAACAGGTCGCACCCCGCGAGCAGGGTCGCACCCCGCGAGCAGGGTCGCACCCCGCGAGCAGGAGGGTCGCACCCCGCGACCAGGCTCTGCCTCCGTTTTTCAATCTCAATTCAGGTAATTTTAATCGATAAACGCATGATTTTCTTTATACAGTAAAACATTTTTATGCATAAATAAATCATACTCGGCCTCTAATTCAAGAAATCATGCCATGAAATTATACATAATCAAATTAAGCATAAAAACTCAAAGCATGCAATTCATGAATCATACATATATACATCATATTCTAATTAACAACTTAATTAAAACATGAAATAATATAACAATTATATATATATACATGTATCGAAAAATGTATAAACAACTTTTATACTCCCACTAGATTAAAACCCTATTATTTTAATCATGCAAACAATATCCTCATGCTAATACCCTCCCCTAAATGAATTAAAATGAAGGAAAACATGCATCAACATGATCATATTAATCTATGCAATAGGCTAACTGATACCACTGTAGGAATTTAGATGCTTAATGCGGAAAACGAGTATCACATACTCAATCATCTAACACCAAGATCTTTGCATAAATTAACATGAATCTATAAAGAGTATAGAATATACCTTTTGATGCGTGAATTCCACTTCCACCCCGAGCCTTCTAGTGGAGATCCTTTAGAACGTCAAATGTCGTTCCTCTAGTGTTGGTCCACGAACAACCCTTAGATCACCACGTATGCTAGTACGGAAGAGAGAACCCTCTTGCTTTTGAGGTGAGAGATGGCCGAATGAAGGGGAGAGAGGAGAGCAAAGAAAAACAGATTTTCTTTACTAAAAATGTAATCACCCATCATCTTTGTAACCCCCATATGATTATATAGGGTGGTTACAAAGAGATGATTCATGAGGCTTTATTTTGCCTCATAATGTCATACATTATGAGTCTAATAAACTCATGAGTTACAACTCTTCCATCCATCATAAAAACCGCCCAACCTATTTCACAAATGGATTTGGGTACTATCCAAGGGTTGTCACATTGTGTGACCTCATAGGACCCAATACATATTAGTAGTTGGCCTAAATATACTAGCCCAACAAACCGCAATTAGCTTCTAGCAAAACGTTGCGGTCACCTAATATTATTGAATATGTTATCTCTATAATTTGTCCATATACATTTAGTTTGTTACACTTGATCGAGGACAAAATCCTTCAAAATGTACTTATTTATTAGTAAAATTTACTAAAAGTTGATATTTTAAATATACGCAATGAAGAAGCTCTAACAAGATGATGTATGATATGCTTTTATTACTGAAACTTCGGCAACAAATAACAAAATGTGACCATTAAACAGAAACTTAGGTATAGCAGTCTCGAACATATGGTGAAGTAGAGAAGAAGAAACAATATACATACCGCCATTGTAATGGAAACATAAGCTGCTCCATCAACCATGCAAATGGAGTATTCTCCAAAAGGGCTCTTAGGCTCATTGCATATCGCTGGGATGAGTATGAGAGGCAAGTTCCTTAAGTTTCCTGTTCATTTGTATTTGGGAACAACTTTATCGAGGTTAATCACGGGGAAAAACATGTAATTCAACTAAAAAAACGAGGCATCTTATACTTCCTCCTCCCTTCTAAGTAGTATTAATTGTAACATGGTGTGATTAGGAGTCACCTCACACACAAAAAAAAAAAAAGGATTGGGAGTATGGTAATGTAACATAAACAAAGTGAATTTGCATTACACCGGCTTAAAAGAAAAAAGGAGTAGTGTGTATTGTGTAATAAACCAGCTGTACAACAACCAATTACAACGCCTTGCAAATGAGGTGGTGGTTTAGTGATCTTGATTAGTATCCATCCCAATGCTGATCCGATAACAAACGCAATTAAAATGTTTACGGGCATGAACCACCTACAGAGAGTCATAACTCATAATAATCATAATCTCTATTATATAAGTTAAGGGGAGCTATGGTGTCCCTCTGTGAAATTTTTTTTTTGTTCTTAGCTAAATATAATTGCATATTCAAATTTTCTACAATTATATCCTATCCTAATTTAAAGATGGGTTTATAGTGTGTATTGGTGTCTCTTTATAGTTCCAATAATAAACTAAGTAAGCATTAACAAAGTAACTTGACATAATAAGAAAAATGGTTACTGAATAAAAAAAAACTTTTACAAATTTAATTTGACTATCATACTTACATCTAAATATTCATCACAATTTCTAAAAACTTTATAAATTACATTAGTTTGTACAATAATGATTATAAATTACACTTTCAAAATTATATTTAGATGAAATTTAAGAACAGAGTCAAGCAATCGATGCACGTGTCGTATGCATAGAAGGCTAGTAATCATGAATGATAGTAGGAATTAAGCATCACAATTAACTCATTACGATCAATACAAACATGAATCTATGTGATGATCAAAATACATAATTTATTAGATATGATACTCGAAAAATAAGCATTTACCATATAGTATAAACTATGTCTTTTGGAGTCTATTTAAGGAAACTTTGTGGGAACATGACCTATTAGTTTTCACTTTTTTTAAAAAAAAAACTACCAATACTTCCTACTCTCACTTTTACTTGCAACATTTGAGATTTTGCTCTATTGACTTGCATTTGACCACCTTTGCTGATTTATATGTAAGGCAAACTATTGTCATGTGGGATCTGGTTAGATTCGGCTCAATGTATATTTTCACAATATCTAATTTTTATAATTTTTACATATCTATAATTAGAGATATGAAGGGTTAAAAATATGCATTGGCCAATGTGAAAGTCAACATGTTGCAAATAAAATTATCAAAAAAAAAACATGTTGCAAATAAAACTGAACATAGGAAGTAGGTTTTTTTTTTGCATATTATTATCAAGTTTTGTTTAGGGGCACTACCAAATGGTGAAAACCATTAATGAATTTCATCGGTGGAGTCAAAAGAAGAATTGTCGCTAATTCCAAATTTTGGAAACCTTGATTTGCAATCTTCTAACTACCCGAATTCCAAATTTCTTCACTAAATTGATAAACCCTATTTTCCAAAATGCTTGAAAAATATCATCGCTAACCCCAAATTTTTTTATTTTTGAAATGATATGCAATTACTTGTTGCTAAATGTATGATTTGAACACTCTTGGTATTCGATTCAATGCTACGAATTAGGGAGATGGATGATATATATGAAAGCATTAATTATGAAATTGCGTGGGCAAGGAAGTATGTGAGCTCATTGACATAATTTATTAATGGTTTACGTCATTTGGTAGTGTCACTTAAAGAAAAACTTAATAGAAGTAATATATAGTTGTTTTTAAGAAAAAAAACTTATTAGGTAGTTGTTTTCAAAAAAGTAAAAACTAATAGATAGTATTTTCCAAATTTTCTATATTTAATCTTAAATACTTTTGTGATGACTTACTTTTTTAAGTCGTTTTTGTCAAAAATTACCTTACAAAAGAATTTATTTTAAATAATACTACCTTATAAGACTTTTTAGTTGTCAATCGCTACTACTTGTTGGGTTGGATTTTCTTTCCGGTATTAACTCTCTCGTGTTGTGCATGTGACTTCGTGCATTTCATTTTTACCCTTTTTACCTCATTCTCTCACTCGTTTTTTTTCTATCTAAGAATTGACAACGAACAAAGATGAGTGATAAGAGACAGCAATGGGATAGTTGTATTAGGAAGGAATTGAGTCAGAGAATGCGGGATAGCAAGGAAAATGGAAAGAAACACAACATGGTGGTAACTATTGACAACTAAAAGTTTTTCTAAAATACTCCCTCCAGTCTTTATTAGTTTACCCGTATTCCTTTTTGAGAAGTTCCTTATTAGTTTACCCATTTCTTTTGTTTCTATTTTTGGAATGGGACCACTAACTTTCCATCACACATACATTCAACTTTAATATAAAATGATAGTTTCTCTTTCTTTCTATGTCCCACAACATTGTTTCTCCTAAAACTCTGTGCAAAAGAAACGGGTAAACTAATAAAGACCGGAGGGAGTAGTTGTTAGACTACAAAATAATACTTTTTTTTGTATTTTGGTAAACAAGGGAGTTAACATAATATCTACTCTTTTTTTTTATGGCTACTCTATTTTATGTATAACTGGATGAAGTTGCAGCACTTACATTTCAATTATAGCATCAAGTGAAATGGTTTTTGCCAGGTAGGCAGCCATCAGACAAGCATTGAATACGTAATATACCAACTGTGTTCACAGAAAAATAAATTTTTGTTAGTCATAAAGGAAAGGGTAATTAATCTTTAGAAAATAATTTATTTTCAATTTGGAATTTGAAATTAAAGGCCTGCTAATTCGAATTTTTTACTAAAGAAAACTGGTGAAATGCTCCCACTTTCCCTTAAAATATGACCAAATGTACTATATCTAGTGTATGCACGATAGTTGTGCGTAGTGCGTATTAGAGGTGTCAATTCATTTCAACAGTTCAGTTATGGTTATATCCAAACAGTTCAGTTCAGTTCATATCAGTTCAGTTTACACCAGTTAAAATTATTAACAGTTCAGTTCAGTTCAGTTAACAAACTTTTCAATTCAGTTTAATTAAGTTATTTTTATTTCAGTTTCAGTTCAGTTCAGTTGCAGTTTAAACCAGTTTTACCCGAACAGTTAAACCAACCAACTGTTGAAACCATAGCAGTTAAAACACGTTGCATTTATTTTCAGTTTCGTTTCAGTTTATTTCAGTTATTGACGAAAACCACATAAGTTCGACAATAATCGCATCGGTTCGGGTATAAGTTATTCACATTCTTATATTTGTTCGAAAAAAATGGAATTTCATGCCGGGTTTTGGCCAAATGTTTTTTTGGGTTCGGTTTAAATTAATGTGGCAAATAAGTGTAGTCCGGCACTTGCCTCGAAAACAACCGGTTGTACATCCCAAAAACGTGAATGAGGGTGACATTGATATATGTGTACTTTACTAATATATTCGACAATTTGAAAGAAGACAATTTTATATAAGTCGATATTCAAACTTTTAGTTGTATGCAAATCACATCATGTTTGGTTAAACATCTCATATCAGTATAAATTCTTATAATCTTTCTCGAAAGACGAGTTAGACATTATTTTTTTTAAAGCTGATTAGATCAACGTCTTACTAAAACTATATTAGATCAATGGATTAATATAACTATACTAGTCATTAAGCTCTTTGCATTTGAAAACTGAAAACATATAATCGACGTAAAATAAGTTAATATTGGATTAGATCAAGGTATCTATGTGAATTGAAAAGTTAAATCAAGATAACAATACTCCATTTGAGTTAATCGTTAACAAGTTATATTCAATTTGAAACTCATATATCTTAGCTAAATTGAAATAAATTGATATTATATTAGATGAATGTATCAACGTAAGTCGATAAAGTAATTGAAACTCAAAACATTTACTTGAATTGAAACATGTTGTTATTAGAATGAGTGTATCAATGTAAGTCGCTAAACTAATTCAAGATAATAGCATCTCTGTACTTAAATTAATCATCTCAAGATCCTGATATGAAACGAAAATTCGTATATGTAGTATACTATAAGGTCTATTACTGACTAAGGCTTGTTATAGCTTACACAAGTTCACTTAAGTGAATACAATCAAATTATTATAAAGCTGAGTAATTATTGGATAAGATTAACGATGTAAGACGATAAGGTAATTGAAGAATCCAAAACATCATTTTAGTTTATTTTCTGAAACAATTCCGTCTTTAGATAAGATAAATGTATCAATATAAGAAGATAAGTTGGTTCAAGATAATAATACTCTTAAGTTATTTGTCTTTATGTGAAGTGTATTTCGAAAATAAAAACATCTTATTGAACTGAAGTAAGTTGTAATTCGCATAAGATCAATGTGTCAAAGTTAGTAATAAGCTTATTCAAGATAACAATACTCCATTTAAGTTAGTCATCATAAAGTTATAGTCATTTCAAAACTTTTAACATCTACTTGAATTGAAATAAGTTATTATTGGATTAAAGGAATGTATAAATGTAACTCGAAAGACTATTATAAGATAACAATACTCCATTTAAGAAGCTAATAGTCTTTAAGTTATATTCAATCCGAAACTCAAAACATCAACTTGAATTGAAATAAATTATTATTAAGATTAGATCAACGCATCAAATGTAAGTTAATAGAATAAAAAGAGATAAACAAAAAATCAGGTTAATTGTCATAAAGCTAACTTCACTTTAGAATTTAAAATTTATAGTTGAATTGAAACTAGTTGTTATTATAATAGATCAATGTATTAATTTGAATACTAACAAATAACAACCAGTCAACCATAAGTCCATACTGATCATTGATTAGAGCCAATAAACGTAGACATTTAGTTAGTTAGTGACTTTCTCACTACTCAGTCACTCTCACTGAGTCACTATATAACAAGAAAAAAGAGTTAAAAGTTGAGTTGAATTAAACAATTAGAAATTAAGAAATGAAAATATGATCAAGATCGTTGATGTTTCGGTTGTTGATCTTAAAAGATAGTAACATATGAGGCAATCTTATTAAACGGTCCACATTAGAAAAACCACGTTACGGTTCTTTATCTTACAAAATAGGGCTCGATGTTATTACACGGTTCACAATAACCAAAACATCATTAGATTAGATTGATCGACTTTCATTAAGTTAAGGTTCACATAAATCAAATGATCATAAGATTGATTGTCTTTGACATTAATCAAACCATCAAAAGATTGATCGTCTTTCATCTTTCTTGTTACGGGGTTCTTTATACAAGATACTGAAATAGGGTTCGATGTTATTACACGGTTAACAATAATCGAAGCATCATTAGATTAATCGGCTTTTATCGTTGATATTTCGGTTGTTGATCTTAAAACATAGTAACATAGGAATCGCGAGTCTATTTGATTCTCCGTCTCTTTGAGTTGCTACACGTATCGGTATTACACTATTACAGCTTTACCTTAACAATTTCACATCATTCATAATCATCTTTACATGAATCTTCCAACTTGTTTAAAATTAATAATACTAATTAAACTTTTAATGTTTATAATTTTTATTAATTTCTAACCGTAATACTAGTTTAGGAAGTTAAGTAGAGAACCAAATTTGCTGGGCCTTGGGCCAGAAATATCAAAAAGTAGCTGAATAAGAAAACAAAGCTTAATTCCTATTGGTTAATATGCATATACACGGATCCCAATCCGTGAACTCAACATAAAACAACTATACACCGTCGATAACTCCTTAAATCCAAGTGTTCTTATCATCCATCTCAAACACCTCGAAAATTTTACAATTCCCGCTCACTTTCTCCAATTCCGAAAACTCCTTATATAAACTCCCCTAACTCCACCTTCTTCATCTCAATTCAAAACATCCAAAAATCTCACTCAGAAAAAATACACAAAAAACCTCCAAAAAAAGCTTGAATTTAATCAACAATGGCGAGAACAAAGCAAACAGCGAGAGAATCCACCGGAGGAAAAGTACCAAGGAAGCAACTCGCAACAAAAATCAGTTATGGCTACCGGAGGAGTGAAGAAACCTCATAGATTCCGTCCTGGAACTGTCGCTTTACGTGAGATCCGAAAGTACTAGAAGGGTACTGAGATTGATGTGTTTGTCGTTCGAAGATTGGTGTGTTTACTCACTTGTATCATATAGATGGACGTCCTTGTCGAACCCATGTATGTCATAACGTCACCTTTGTTACCTCTGATAAAAAAATTTCCAAGTTAATTTCTTGAAACCTTTTTTTTTTTGTAATTTGATTGACGACAAAGTTTGGTAATGTGATCAATTTTGTGCAGATGGACCGTGTCCTGTCGTTTGCTGGCATGGATGTTCCGCTGTCTAGTAGAAGGTTTGTGCATCACTTGTATCATATAGGTTTTTGCATAGAAGCACGTGTAAATGAATTTCTACACTTCTACTAGACGAGTTGTATTTTTTTGTTGTGATATGTGTTGTTTAGTTTGTCGGTTTGATTTAGGGATAAGGAAGTGAAAGCAGCATGTAAAAGGAAAACTGTTATTTGTTGGTCTTTGCTACTATTTTTAGCTGGTGAAGTATAATCCATATGTTTGCTTATCATGTGCCAAAATATGTAATGGAAGTGGTACTTTCCATCTTCATATCTTTACTTTCTTGCTGGCTGTTGCCATGTGCCTTCATCAAAAACTTTTTCTGCTTTGTCACTTTTTGTTATCTATTCATCTGTCTGTATGATTTGTTTCTTCCTTGCAGGGATGGTATATCTGCAGTAGAGTTTGATGATCAGGTAAATGATGGACGAGTGTTCTCATTCTGTTTCCCAGTATTGATTATATTGATCTAAATTTGGGTAATATGTGAAATTGTGAATTCGGTTCGGGTACAATTAAAAATCAGTTTAAAACAATTTTAGTTTAAATTGGTTTCAGTTCAATTCAGTTTCAGTTTCAGTTTGAATCAGTTCAGTTAATTCAGTTACATATTCAGTTCAGTTCAGTTGATTGATTAACTTTTCAGTTTTTCACAGTTATTTTCAGTTCAGTTGCAGTTGAGTTTTGGTTTTTCATTTACAATTTATTTCAGTTTCACTTCAGCATTTTTCAGTTGATTTCAGTTATAGTTACTCTCAGTTCAGTTTGATTCAGTTCAAATTTCAGTTGTTTCAGTTCAACCAGCAGTTCATTAACCAAACTGACAGCGTCTAGTGCGTATGGTAATGACTAATGAAGATGGACTATTTCAATATTGCTAACAAGTAAATTGAAACTTTGGACGTACTTGAACTATTAAGACATTGATCCTTGAATGCTGACATGAAAACGGAAAACCTCTTTAAGAACTTAGGGAATGCTTCATTTGTCTACTAAATATTCTACTTACTAAAGATAAAGAATATTAAAGATGTTTTTGTAACTGAGTTGGATTTGTAATATATACTTCCTCTATTTCTCAAATCTGCATTATGTATGAATCGGACATCTAGTTCAAGTAACGGATTAGAGAAGGCAATAAGCATGGACGGATCTTTATGGGGCGGGTAGGGGCTTGGCCTCCCTTAGATTTTGACCCAAAGTTTTTATTTCCAGTAAAATTAGGAAGAAGGCCCAATATATAAAATGTAACCCACACGTGTTGGTGAGATCACAAAACTAATAGTATTACACTATTATTGCATAACATGTATTACTCCCTCCGGTTTCTAAAGATCCTACCTCTTTCCGTTTAAGTGCGTTTTCAAAAGATCTTCCCTCTGTATTATACATTGATCTACATGTGTCGTTTGGTAATTAATTGTAATTGCCAAAAGAAAGTTTGTTTTTCTAACATTACCGGTTTTCGATTTTTTATAAAAACTTGCAATGAATTTATCACAATCATACTCCCTCCGTTTATTTTTAATTGTTACACTTACACTTTTCACGCATGCCAATGCAAATTGAAGTTATAAAAACGTGTGTATCTGTATTATACATTGATCTACATGTGTCGTTTGGTAATTAATTGTAATTGCCAAAAGAAAGTTTGTTTTTTCTAACATTACCGGTTTTCGATTTTTTATAAAAAATTTCCAATGAATTTATCACAATCATACTCCCTCCGTTTATTTTTAATTGTTACACTTACACTTTTCACGCATGTCAATGCAAAACTTTGAAGATATATAGCTCTAGTTTTGTATTTGTAAAAATTATAAAAGGTATATATTAATCAAATACATACTAAGACGAATCTAACAAGATCCCACATGACTATGTTTTTATTCACGTATAAATCACAAACGAGGGTCAAAGTGCAATTTGTGAATAGTGTAAAATGTCAAAATGTAACAATAAAAAAAACGGAGGTAGTATAAATTAAGGTGTTGTTTGGTTGGAGATGTATTTCCTTGGAAATACAATTTCCTAGGAAATGGCCAAATATTGTTGTGTTTGGTTGACCAAAAATATGGAAAGCATAGGAACTCACATTTCCAAGGGAATTACAATTTCCCTCACAACACGGGAAATAACTCACCCACCCCCCCACGGTGAGTTACATTTCCTGTGTCTATTTTTACTGGAAAATGACAATCATGCCCTTCAAATTTTCACAAAGGCGCGCTTTTTCCCTCGCCTTCATTATTTCATTACGAGGGTTTGCTCTCCAACAAGGCAACAACCCACACCTCCATTTTACATGCAATCTCCAATACTTTGATCTTGCAATCTCCATCTTTTCCTTCTCGTCATCTCACAAGCAAGGTTTGATTTTTCTCTCTCCTTTTCTTGCTATGTGTTCAATCTTCATTGTGTGTGTTTTTTTTGATATTTTTGAGATTTTATCAAAAATTTAACTCATAAATAGGTTCCAAAAACATCTAAAAAAATTTAATCTGAAAATTGGGTCAGAAATTCTAGCACTAAAAGGTTTGTACTTTAATTAATTCTAAGTGGGATTTTGT
This sequence comes from Beta corolliflora, assembly GCA_947648045.1. NCBI lineage: Eukaryota > Viridiplantae > Streptophyta > Magnoliopsida > Caryophyllales > Amaranthaceae > Beta > Beta corolliflora. Next base: position 1,947,799 of record CANSZD010003329.1, on the reverse strand, counting down.
GTTTTTTTTTGCTCAATTATCTTTCTCGTATCAAAATACAGTGATGTTCATTTCATTATCTTTAGATGTTGGGGAAATATGTGTCCTTTATAAAAATTAAAATTAAATTGGAACTTACAGTTGACAAAATAGACATTGAAAATATTGAAATCGTAATTTGTGGAGCGCAGAGCCGCAGACACGAGAGAGCTTAAGGACAAGAAAGATGGGGGAAAGTATGAGTATGAGATTGAGATAAATTGAATTGGAAAATGATTGCGTTTGGGATGAACTTAGTTTGGGATGTTTTCTTGAATGACCGAAAGTTGTCGATGTTCATTGATCTCACTGTCAACTATAAAGTATGATTAGTGTAGTGCAGAGGAGATATGTTGATGTTAGGGGTTGATTAGGAAGTCAACTCCTAAATGCAATTGTTAATGGTTGGAGAAAGTAGCACTAAGGAACATGATGACATGTCTAATTTCTTATATCTATACTTTGTGTTTATTTCTTTTTGTTTGATAGAATATTGTACTCTGTATTTATCTCTTTTACTAGATATATGCATATTTGATCATAATCTTTTAATTTGTATTGTTTTCAATTGTTAAACAGTAATGGCTCGCATTCCTTTAAGTAAACAAAAGAAGATTGCAGCGACTTGTATTGTGATATATAGGCAGATTATGGTCATGATTATGGAGATAATACTTCATCTCATGTATCTTCTTTCCATTACAAACATTAAAATTCCTAAGCCTATATCATTTGTGTTTGATGATTCACTTGAAGAGCGGTTGACTGCTAGAGTTCTAAATATTAGGCCAATGATCCAAGGGAGTGACATAGCATGCTTGGATAACCTTAGAATGGACAGAGCTTGTTTTTATAAGTTATGTGAGATGCTTAGAGATGTTGGTAAATTACAAGGAAATAGGAATACAAGTTTGGAAGAAAAGGTAGCTTTATTTCTCTTCACGCTTTCTCATGATACAAAAAATCGAAGAACTCAATTACACTTTAGAAGAAGTGGCGAAACTGTTTCAAGGCATTTCAATTTAGTACTACAAGCTCTTCTTAGATGTCATCATATCTTCTTTGAAAAAGCCTACGAAGAGTGATGAGAAAAACTGTCAAGATGATAGGTGGAAATGGTTTAAAGTAAGTTTACTTTGCCATACAAAATAACTATTTTCATAATTGTTTGCAGATTTGGTTCATTAATATATGGATGGTTCTTCTTTTCTTTTTTCCCTTTGTAGAATTGCTTAGGCGCTTTGGATGGAACACACTTTAAGGTTCGTGTAGGGGATAAGGATAAAGTTAGGTTCAGAAACAGAAAAGGAGATCTTATTACAAATGTCTTAGCTGCTTGTACGCGGGATATGCAATTTATATATTTATTACCTGGTTGGGAGGGTTCGGCACATGATAATAGAGTACTTCGTGATGCCTTGTCTAGACAAAATCCGTTAAGAGTTCCTCAAGGTAATAGATTTAGTTATTTCTTCTATATGTCATACAACAAATATATGAGAATAAAATGGTTACAACTTTTGTTGCTTGGCATTAGGTAACTATTATTTATGTGATGCTGGATACATGAACTGTGAGGGTTTTTTGACGCCATTTAGAGGCCAAAGATACCATTTTGAGTATTTAGAAACGTGGTTCTCTTCCTGTATCAGCCGAAGAGTATTACAATATGAAGCATTCTCAGGCAAGGAACGTGATTGAGAGATGTTTTGGATTACTAAAAATGAGATGGGGTATCCTAAGACATACAACTTGGTATCATCGAAAGACAGTTAGTCGAATTATCTTGGCTTGTGCTCTTGTGCATAACTTCATTCGAACATATATGTCCATTGATCCTATGGAGTCTCTACTTGTTGATAACATGGAAGACAATGATGGTGATAATATTGAAATCATGGAAACAAGTGCAACATGGAATGCTTTTAGACAGGAGCTAGCAAATGAGATGTATAACGCATGGATTCAAACCAGAAACACTTGATTAATTTTGCTTTGAAATCTTTTTTTCTACCAAGTGTACTACTTGTAATGCATGACTATGTTTTGGCATATGTAATGAATGCTTTGTTTTGCACACTTTTGATGTTATTGACCATATATGTATATATATAAACATTTCTCTGTACAATATTTCAATTGACATTTGTACATGTTCTGTACTTGTTTTGTTGCATTTTATTGGATTTTACAGATGAGTCCACCTCAAAATTCTCGTAGTAGCAATACTACTAGAAACTTGTCAAGATGGTCAGTTGCTGAGGATCGTGCACTCATTATGGCATGACTGATCTTTTGGATATTGGTGGTTGGAAAGCAGATAATGGCCAATTCAAGAGTGGTGCTTATGCTAAGTTAGAAGCTATAATGTTACAAAAATTGCATGGGTGTGAGAAAAAAGCCAAGCCTCATATTGAATCAAGAGTAAAGCATCTTAGGAAACAATATGATGCTATAACGGAAATGCTCAGCCCAAGTACTAGTGGTTTTGGGTGGAATGATGAAGAAAAGTTTGTTACATGCCCCCAAGCAGTATGGGATGAATGGATCAAGGTAATGTAGATATTCTTACTTGCTTAATTAGGTGCTTTTGTTTGCTTTCTCGAACTCAAGTGTCTTAAATATCAATTAAGTACAATTTTGTGAGTATGCTTTCTTATTCTTATTTGTCCAAAAGCTTCTTCAGTGGGTCTCTAGTAAAGCCTATGTACAAGTTGATACGGGCATAAATTGTATACCTTCAAGGGTTTTTTTTTTGTTTCCTTTTTGTACTTCCTGATATTGAACAAAATCATACATCTTAATGACTATCCTCCAATTTTATTGCCGTGAAACAGAACATCAGTATTGCCATTCCAACTTCAGTTCTAACAATCATAAATGTATTGCAATAGATAATGATACAGAGGAAATAAGTCTACATTATTATATTATACAGTCATCATATGGTTACTGTAACTTTGTGACAATGGTCTCCCACAGTTCAAAAAATTAGAGGGAAATGCAACCATCAATTGCTTTTGTCACTTAAGAACTCATGTATCTTAAATATCAATTAAGAACCTTATGCTTAGTCATGATCGATTTTGATTGTCATTTTTTTTTTGTAACAGAGCCATAAAAATGCAGCAGGGTTAAGGAACAAGCCTTTTCCGTTTTATGAAGAGTTGGGGAAGATTTGGGGCAAAGACAGAGCTGTTGGTAATGAATCTGGAACTGTGTACGATGTTCTACAAGAAATGGAGGATGGAGCGAGAGTCGGAGAAGAACACCAAGTTCCTAATCTGAATGCAGAGGAGAGTAATTCACCTACTCAATGTGATCCAATGGGACCTCCATCATCAACACCACAATCAACAACTCCTTCAAGTAGTCGAACAAAGAGAGCAAGGACAGAAATAATTGAAGCTTTAAAAGAATTTTCTACCAAGATTGGGAAAATTAGTGATGTCATGGAAGCCGCTACGGAACACATTGGACGACTTGCTAATTGCTTTCAACATGAATCTGATTCGGCTGATAGAAGGATGAAACTAACTACTGAGATTATGAAAATGGAAGGGTTATCTCCTAGTGAGGTACTTTTGGCATCAAAGAAAATTGCTCTTATTCCTCTTGAGGTTGACTTCTTTTTCAGCCTACCAGAAAACTTTAAATATGCTTATGTTCAAGGTCTTCTACTTCCTGACCAGTGATATACTGATGTGAGTACAATATCAGATTTTTTTTGGGCTTTGTTGGAATGGTTGGTGATAGGAAATTGCTATGTTTTGTTTTGGCTAATTTATGAATGGCTTGATGTAATTTTTTGGACAAGGATGAGATTGAGCTGGATTTGTAGCTCTGGTAGTATAACATTTGCAAGATATATATTAGCAGGTTTTTGTTGATCTCACAGTGTTCATGTTGATGGCTTTATGACATTTGCAAGAAAAACAAAAAAAATTACTATGTTGAAAATAAAACAAGAAAATTTAAAGAAAAAGTTGAGATAAAAGTAGTTAAAGTAGTTAAAATGCCATGGGAAATAGATATGTACACCAAACAAAACATGGGAATTGACTTCCTAGGAAATTCAATTTCCTATAATGTCAAACAAACAAATTTAACTCAATTCCAAGGGAATTTACAAGGGAAATAACTTCCTAGGAAATAAGAATTCTCATAGGAAGTTATTTCCTATGCGAACCAAACGACACCTAAATCATTCTGATGCGAAAATAAACAGCAAAAAGTAGCGGTAAGGATCCATAAGAAAGAATAGTATCGACTTTTTGCAAACCCTAAAAAATTGGATAGTATTCTTTCTTATTTCTATACGCATTTGCTACGTGTTAATTCTCCAAATAAACTTAAAAACTGCCAGAAAAGAGGCAATAAAGGTCCGAATCCTTCCCCTAAACCATAGCAACACATACAACTAGAACACGAGCTCTTGGGTACTCAATATAAAACTTAACAGAATTATAAGTTGTAAAATCAACATCTAGTAATAATAATCGCATGAATATTCTAGCTAGTTTTGAGAGGGAAAATGAAGCGCATATATACTTACGTTGTTCAAGTTGTGCCTTACAGTTGGACCAACACTTGCTAACAACAACGTCAACAACACCGGAATAAAGGCCACCATAAAGAATGCTAAGAATCCCATTGTTGCTCGATCGCCAAAGCTTGACTTTAAAAAATGGAACAACCGCTGATATATGATCAGTGGCGGAGCCACTAAGTCACAAGGGGTAGCAGATGCTACCCCTAATTTTCTTTAAAAAAAAATGAGTTCTCTAAAAATACAGAGAAAAAAAGAGAAAGAGAAACCTTCAAAAAAACTGAACTGAAGCCCTAGCCCCTAATGTGTAGCAGACTCGCAGCTTCTTCTTCCTTTCTCTCTCCTCCTTTGGGGCTTTTTTAGTTATCATTTATTCGATTATCTACAAGCAAATCAAAGGTTTCATTTTTTATTCCCCTTGATGCAATTTAGGATTTTTTTTTCAGGTTCAATGTTAAATTTGGTGGTGATTTGTTTATGTGTAGGCTGATCAGAATGCATTCAATTTTGGAAACCTGTCTTTCGTTATTATAGTTCAGGTTTTTGTTAAATTTCTGTGGTTTTTTAGTTCTACAAAATAAATTAATTTTTCATCTTCTTCTTTCCTTTTTCCTGGATTCATTTCTTCTTCTTTTTTTTTAACAAAATTATAATAGTGAATTTAAAGAATTGTGAATACTAATAAGTGAATTCTAAAATGTGGGTTTCTGATTTTTTGTTGTTGTTGTTGGACTAATAGGCAAATCGTCATGATGTGAATTGTGAAATTAAATGTGTCAGATTACTTTGTTAGTTTTCTAATGTTGAATTACCATGGAAGTAACAAAATTGTGGTTGAAATTTGTTTATGAATTATTTTTACCTATGTTATGTATAATCAATATATATTAGAATTATGATAAGATTACAAGAGACTTTTTTTTAGAAATGACACAAAATAAAAGTGGACACAATTTTAATCCAAAATTTTCTCCATCAAGTATTCCTTTCCAAAATCAAGAAGATGAATTATAATTTGGAAAACCCAACATGAAAAACTACTTTTAGATTGTATTTGAATTTTATAACTTTCCAAATTTCTGAAGAATTTTTTTCCTTATATTTGATACAATAGTTATCAATATTATGCTACCCCTCACTCCAAATCCTGGATCCGCCACTGTATATGATATATGAATGAATGAAGCTTTTATAACTGAATTATATTTCTTGGTGCTTTATTTATAAATCTCTCTGAATGTAGCATGGCAAATCTATTTATGTAGTACCGGTACGACATGTTCTTCATCTTGGCCAATTCAAAAACTTTACTTTTTGTGCTGACGACAATTCTTCATTATTTAAAGCCTAGATGTTAATTGTTTTTTTTTTTCATAGTTAAGAATGGGAAGAAAAGGAAATAGATTTCGAAGAATATTAATAAACATTACACCTAATAGAGTTGATATCGAGACGTTGACCATCTCCGAAACGTTTCGTCTCTTTGGCAAAGGCCAAAGGGTTATTTTGTGTACCCCTGGAATATGAAATATAGCCAACTACAGTCTACAATATTATTACTCTCTGATAGGCATTAGGCAATATAATTCTCTTTTACTCTCTCAATATGTAAGAGGGAGATGATGAATCTAGACAAAGAATCAGGACATGCTAATTCCAATAGTTCTCAGGACTCAGGAGTCACGTGATTTGCTACCCTTGAAGCCAAACCATTCGTTGCCATCTTGCTGAACGAATGATTAGAAAGTTTTTTTTTTTTTTTTTTACATCCGAGATTAGAAAGTCTTTAATACCCTTATTTAGTATTAACAAAGTTAAAGAGCTGAGTTACGCCACACATGACACATGTGACAGAAAGAAAAACAATGGATATTAAAATCTACTCCCTCCGTTCCTTTATTGCAACCAGGTCCGGTCCGAGTAATATGGAGGACCGGTTCTGGTGTTTAAAAATAGGTCCCCATATAAAAAAATTCAATTGCACAATGGTTTCAAAAATAAATTAAGGGAATTTCGCCTATTTAACTCGGATAATTCGGCATTTACAAAAATTAATATGAAAATAAAAAAGCAAAATCAAGCCACTGTTATCTCTTGGATCAGAGGAAGTGAAACTTTTTTATGTGGAAGCTAATTAAAAAAGCAACTTGTTTACAAGCTTCCACATAATTCGTCATTTACAAGCTTAGCGCATTAGCGATTCGCCATTTGTAAGCTGTTGATTCGCCAAAATTCACCCATTCACATCCATGAAAGCATTATGACTATTCTGAAATCTGCCCCACGACTTTCACTATTAATACAGTGGGTTGATTTAGCAAGAAGGGAAGCAACGATGTAACAACTTGCACCCCCTAGACAAGAAAAAGGGGTTGAATTTATCGTTGGATACGTTACAAAAATACTAAGATAGAATGAAGTAAAGATAATTACAGGATTCTGCCTAGATAAATTACAGATAATTTTGCATCAATCGGAATCATATTCAAAGTAACAGTAGCATCGCCTGAAAGAATATCATAGTTGACAATACCTTTCAGCAATTGCTATCACTAGTGGAATAAAGTCCAACCGCTGCGGTCAAAACCGGGCTTGCCGCTGCGGTTTTGGCCCGCAACGGTTGTACCAGCAGCAGTTTTCATTAAAAAACTGCTGCGGTTGTGAACCGCAACGGCAAAGCACAAACCGCTGCGGTTCCAAGGCAAAACCGCAGCGGTCAATAAGAAAAACCGCTGCGGTTTTTCCTTGAAACCGCAGCGGTTTGTGCCTTGCCGCCAACCTCTTTGTATGCATTGGAACATTAACTGATGCGGTTCTCTTTATAAACCGCATCAGTTAATGTTATATAATATATATATATATATATATATATATATATATATAATATTTTATTATATCTAACCTGCTATAGTTGACACAAATCCCACAAGCGCGTCGTATACAAGTCAAATTAATATATATAAATATAAAATTTGGAGAATGTACTACAAATGAAGTTGTACTAAGTACTAAAATCCAAAATAAACATCAATTATATTATTGTACCTAAATAACTAGCAAGTAACACAATAAGAACAAATAAACTCAAAGTCGCGGCATCATCTTCACATGCAAACTTCGGTAAAGTAGTGTGCTAGCAAATCCCGAACCTCGTTTATCTCGGTTGTGGTGAAAGAACTCTCCCTTTGGTTGAATACCTTAAACATAAGAAAACACACATAATATCAGTTTTAGTTTGAGTAACACCTTAGATAATTCTAAAGAGATTAAACAAATCGAGCTTCAAAAGCCAAAATCGGTTAAAAATGACAATCATTTACCCAAAATGGGTTTCAAAGCATATGAGCGAACTTTAATTGACTCTTATAGTTATATATGTACCTATTAGAACTATATATGACCTAATATGTGGCTAAAAACGGGAAACTAAGTGAAATGAGCTTCGAAGGGCAAAATCAGCCCGAAAAGGCCTTCATTTACCCAAAATGTGTTTCAAAGCATATAAGTGGAGTTTAATTGACTCTTATAGTTATATATGTACCTATTGGAACTATTTATGACCTAACATGCGGCTAAATGCAGGAAACTAAGTGAAATGAGCATCGAAGGCCAAAATCGGCCCGAAATGGCCTTCATTTACCCAAAAATGGGTTTCAAAGCATATGAGTGAACTTTAATTGACTCTTATAGTTATATATGTACCTATTGGAACTATATATGACCTAACATGTGGCTAAATGCGGGAAATTAAGTGAAAAGAGCTTCGAAGGCCAACATCGGCCCGAAACGGCCTTCATTTACCCAAAATGGGTTTCAAAGCATATGAGTGAACTTTAATTGACTCTTATAGTTATACATGTACCTATTGGAACTATTTATGACCTAACATGCGGCTAAATGCGGGAAACTAAGTGAAATGAGCTTTGAAGGCCAAAATCGGCCCGAAATGGCCTTCATTTACCCAAAATGGGTTTCAAAGTATATGAGTGAACTTTAATTGACTCGTATTGTTATATATGTACCTATTGGAAATATATATGACCAAACATGTGGCTAAATGCGGGAAACTAAGTGAAATGAGCTTCGAAGGCCAAAATTGGTCCGAAACGGCCTTCATTTACCCAAATTGGGTTTCAAAGCATATGAGTGAACTTTAATTGACTCTTATAGTTATGTATGTACCTATTGGAACTATATATGACCTAACATGTGGCTAAATGCGGGAAATTAAGTGAAATGAGCTTCGAAGGCCAACATCGGCGCGAAACGGCCTTCATTTACCCAAAATAGGTTTCAAAGCATATGAGTGAACTTTAATTGACTCTTATAGTTATATATGTACCTATTGGAACTATATATAACCTAACATGTGGCTAAATGCGGGAAACTAAGTGAAATGAGCTTCGAAGGCCAAAATCGACCCGAAACGGCCTTCATTTATCCAACATGGGTTTCAAAGCATATGAGTGAACTTTAATTGACTCTTATAGTTATATATGTATGTATTGGAACTATATATGACCTAACATGTGGCTAAATGCGGGAAATTAAGTGAAATGAGCTTCGAAGGCCAAAATCGGCCTGAAACGGCCTTCATTTACCCAAAATGGGTTTCAAAGCATGTGAGTGAACTTTAATTGACTCTTATAGTTATATATGTACCTATTGGAACTATATATGACCTAACATGTGGCTAAATAAGGGAAACTAAGTGAAATGAGCTTCGAAGGCCAAAATCGGCCCGAAATGGCCTTCATTTACCCAAAATGGGTTTCAAAGCATATGAGTGAACTTTAATTGACTCTTATCGTTATATATGTACGTATTGGAACTATATATGACCTAACATGTGGCTAAATGCGGGAAACTAAGTGAAATGAGCTTCGAAGGCCAAAATCGGCCCGAAATGGCCTTCATTTACCCAAAATGGGTTTCAAAGCATATGAGTGGACTTTAATTGACTCTTATAGTTATATATGTACCTATTGGAACTATATATGACTTAACATGCGACTAAAGGCGGAAAGAAAACAAAACTAAGTGAATTGAGCTTTAAAGGCTAAAATCGATCATAAATGACATACATTTACCCAAAATGGGTTTCAACGCATATGAGTGGAGTTTAATTGATTCTAATGGTTATGTATGTACTTGTTAGAAGTGTAGATGACCTAAAATGTTGTTAAATGCGGGAAACTAAAGAAATTGAGCTTTAGAGGCCAAAATCGACTTTAAATTAAGCTACGTATATTAGTTTTATATGTATATATATATACCTTCTCAATATCCCCGACTTCCTTGCAACTTGAGGCTATATCGAACATGAACCTCAACACATAGTAGCCACACTCGGTTCCCCCTGGTTGCTGAGCACACTAATCATAGAATTACATAAAAAAATCATGTAATTAACATACATGGTTGTTTTTTGCTAAAAGAAAGAAGTACGTAGCTTAACTAATATGTATTACCTTCATTGCTTTCCATTCAGGTATATTTTCCCGTGCTCTTAAATTTCTTCAAAGAACTGTAGTTAAGTTGATTTTATGTGAGAAGTGGCCAAAGAATGAAATTAGTAAAAAGTGTAATGCTTAGCATTTTAAATAACAAATATACCTATTTATGCATGATTTGAGGAATAAGTGTTGTGGTGGATCTTGAGCTATAGAATCAAAATGATATACTGTGTTGTTTGAAGGACAAATCACAACGAGCGACCAATGGAGACTAAAATGCAAAAAAAGTTAGGAAGCAATCATGTGAGTACTTCTATTGTATATATAATGATAATTAAAGTGGTAAAAATAGATACAAGGTTAAGAACTATACTCTTCAAAACAAGGGGCAAGTATGAACTTATGTTGTGCACGTAGAGATGTTTTGATAAATAGCCAAATATACTCCTTCACCTCATTTATGTTTTGCAAACAATTGTCGGCTCGGGTGAAATTTGGACATAACCACCCAAATTGCACTTGTATGCTCTTGCGTCCACAACGATCATCTTGGAGTAATCTTTAAAGCACAACCAACTTCGTAACATAAATATATTATTGTATATTGCAAAGCATTTTTATTTACTTCAAAAGTACAAATGTTTTACCTCATGAAGACTTGAATCAAGGAAACATTCAACATCTCTCCGCAAAGGAACTCTTTCAAATCACCCTTAGACACCCATGTCGATGTATCCTCAAAGTAGTTGAATTGCGTGGTACCCAAATTCACCTCGAGAGGTGCATCATCCGACATATCACGCGCATTTGCATGTAGCCATATGCATGCCTTAGTGAGACACTCGATCTTTGGATTCTCGATCCAAGTATATGTAGTTGGTTTTTCTTGGTGACTTGAATCTTGCATTCCTTTACCCAAAATGGCCTTCTTTGGCCCGCTTGAACCCTTCTTCTCTGAACCCTTCTTCGCCTTCTCTAGAGGAGGTGAGTCCGCCTTGCTTTCCTTGGGCTTGTTTATTCTCTCCAAAACCTAATAATTCAACGGTAAAACATTCAACTTAGTTAGTAGGTAGGTATGAAACAAATCATTATGAATATGGATTTAAGTTGCTTCAATTTACCTCGTCTGAAAACCTCACCCATGCCGATGGCCACAACACATAACCACCACGAGCGTCGGTCAAGACATTTACATTAATTGACGGTTTAGGCAGCGGAAGAGCAAAGTCTTCGTAACCAGGAGTAATGGTGACTACACTAACCGTCAAGTGCTCATTGTCCACAGGCTCATGATGGACTATTGCTCGTTCACTTCGTGGTTGTGCATTTCCTACAGCCACCACAATCAAACCCTCATCTTTTACATCTAGTAAAAGCTGGCAAGGCGTTTCTTCCTTCAAAAAGTAAATGAAATTGAGGTTACGAACATGCAATTACAGAATATAACATGTTACTTAGTTTTAAAAATTATAAGGATAATAGTTACCTCTAACTCAAGTATAGATGGTGGGGATTTTTGTGTGTTAGGATGGCTAGCTTTGTCCTCCAAAAGACGATCCAGTTTAGGTTGATGTATCGCCGGTAAACCAAACTGTGAGAGGACCGCGTTGAAACTCTCTGTGAGTTTCTCCGTGAGTTTCTCCGTCACTTTCTCCGTGACTTTCTCCGTAATTTCCTCCGTAAGCTTCTCCCGAATAGCTTGTGTCATAGCTTCCATATCATATGGTTGAGAGCGTGATTTTGTACCCACGCAGTAATCTTTAGAATACGCTTTTGTCACACCTAGACTAATACCACCTAAACCCCTCAAACGTCCACTATGGTCCTTTCCCAAAGTCTCATAAAAGGCATATTTGTTGCCTTGGGGAGTGAACTCGCCGCTAACCTCTTTTTGCTTGAGCCCCATCTATAGAGAAATTAACAACGGTAAGTTACAAAAAAAAATCAACATCATAAGCGGCAGCGGCAGGGGGTGGGGCAGCACTGTGCGGGGCGGAGCATGGGTGGGGGGGGAGTGTGGGGGGGCAGTGTGCGGGGGAGTGTGCGGGGGGAGCAGGGGGTTGGGGCAATGTGCGGCGTGCGGGGGCGGTGTGCGGGGGAGGTAGTGTGCGGGGAGTGGGGGATGTGTGCGGGGAGTGGGGGATGTGTGCGGGGGTGGGGTCCGTGCGGGGGAGTGGGGGATGTGCGGGGAGGTGGGGGCGGTGTGCGGGGGGGGGGCATGGCGGGGAGTGGGGGCGGTGTGCGGGGAGTGTGCGGTGGGGTGGGAGTGTGCGGGGGGCAGGTGGGGGGTGGGGGGGGGGGGATGTGTGTGGGGAGAGTGTGCGGGGGGCAGTGTGCATGGGAGTGTGCAGTGAGGTGGGAGTGTGCAGGGGGGCAGTGTGCGGTGGGGGGGCGGTGTGCGGGGGAGTAAGACGTGGGGGTGTAACACCCTAGAATTTCAAAGCGGAAAAGAAAGAAATAATAATAGTATTAATAGGACGATGGCGGAAACATCGTCTTCTGGGAATGTCACTACTACAAGAAATGCGTTTAAATAACTAAGTGATAAAACCAACATAAATAAATAGTATAAATAATTAATTAGAGTAATAACTAAAAGAGAAAACTGACTCTCAAACTAATTAAAAGTCTAGGCCTAAAACAACTATCATTTCATTGCTCACAACTCAACCCGAACCCAAAACCAAAGAAGATTCCCATCAACATAACCCGCAAAATATATAACAACAATCCACAATCAGTGGGGAGTAACTAGCAGTTCTCCCAGAACAAAAGAAATCAAAGCATGATTCAGACATAGATTAATAAGAAAGGAATGAAGTCAAGTCAACTACAATATGCATCCACTTCCATATAACTCACAATTAACGCAAGTGAATAATAAATAGCAAGTGAGTTGGATAAAAATAAATAAATCATCTCAAGAGTAATTTTATAAAAATAAAAAGTATAGGTAAAACAAGTTATTGAGTCAGAAACCGAACGCCAGTGAATCGCAATTCACTTCCTAAGGTTTGTCAGATCGCAATCTCCAGGTCAGTCTATGGGCTTACGTTCCCCACTGCATGTGTCTAAGAATGGCCAAACTCCCGATGCAGGGTAGAACACGCAGAACTCCCTGACCTCTCGGACGACAACAATTAACTCAGGTGTACCCCTAGTTCGCAAACCAGGTGGTTGGCATGTTCTTCACCGGGGACTACATCTATCCCACCGGATATTCTTATCTCAAAATAAAATCATAAATATCATCAAAGTATCATTCATCTCAAAAACATTCGTCAAAAGGGATGCCACCCGGCCTTACACCCATAATTCATCAAAAATAATTCTTCAAAAATCATCAACGTAGTAACTTACAAACTTACAACAAATGTCTCCAACAATAAACACCTTGAACATCTTTAAGCATCAACAATGATATTAAATTAGTTTTTACAACACTAATAGTTCAATCAAAAATGCACCACCAATTAACTCCAAGGCTTATTAAATAAATGAATAGTACACAATTAATCATTTTTCATAAATCAAACATAAACATAATGATACCCAATAATACTTACAACAACCTACTAAACACCAGCGTCCAAGAAACATAAAAGATCACAAATAATTTCTGGTTAACAAGCTCTTAAATAATTTAAAAGAATATCCTCAAATTAACAACAAAAACCCAATAATAATTATTAAACTAATAATTACGATCATTAAAATAACACAAAAATTATCATACGACCCTAATGGCTCTACTGACATGGTACAATTTTTATTTATAATTTTCAGACTCTATAAATATTTTTAAACGTTAATTTACAGAATACCCAATAAAGCCAAAATAATAATTACAAATAATAATAAACGCCCAAAAATTACCAAAAATTTACCTAACATTCATAAACTCACGGAAATACATAATATACAAAGAAATGAATTTTTCCGCTTTCATAAATAATTTTCATGATTTATATACTGACAGAAACGATAATGCAAAAACAGATATATCAATTAAATAAATAGGTAAACAGTAGGAAAAAATTATTCTAAGGAATGGAATAAATACTACATATATAACATGATCCATGAAAAATAATTTCAGTAATTTTAACATTCGTTTAATAATTATTATGCAAATAAGCCAAAACGCACAAAATACCAATTAAATCAAATAAATACTAAAAATCAGACGAAAATTAATTTTCTTTATACAATATTCACACAGCATGCATCAAGTATATTCATGTCAAATTTCGTCAATAATTTCATTCAAAAAGTATTTTAAATAATTCCTAGCGTAATAATCTAATACCGAATAATACTCTAATCACTATGGTTCTAAGATAACTACTAGTTACCTGGAACGTCGGAAGGAGAGCTGAGTCTAAAGAGATAGTTAAGAGTTACGCATACAATCCAATTCCCCTTCTAACCCCAAAGCACAACGAAAGAGAATTGTAGCAACAAGTCACTAGGCATTTTCTTCTTGAACGTTGAAAACTCTTGTTTCGCACTGCTCTGTTCCGACCATGATTTCCGGTGATCAAAAGCTCGGATTCTAAATCGATCTGGTAATAGTTAAGAACAAGATGTTGTAAACGTTCTGTCCAAATTTGAAGACGATCCAACGGTTAGATCTCCGGATACGGTTATTTTCGTGAAGGTGTGACAGGAAAAACCGGGTTGAACCTTTCTATTCTTTTCCTCTTCTTTTTCTCTCTTTCTTTTCTTGAAAACGGTGAGGGTTAAATGAGAATGATGCTGAACTTATTTTAATAAAAATCAGAATTTTATGGCAAGGAAAAAATGAAGGGTTTAGGAGAAATGATTAGGGGGGTTATGGGGGTTACAAACTACCAAGAGTCAACAATTAAAAGAGATGAAATAAAAGAAGAGAAACTTCTTCCTTCTCCCTCCCCATAGCCGGTTGTCCAAGCCCAAGTACACCAAGATGATTTCGGCCCAAGTCATCAAAGGTCCACGCATCAAAAGTCCGTCACGCGACATATCGATAAATTCCTAAATCGCGCCTAAACTTTGAAAATACTTAATAATGAAAAAAATTCTAATAAATTATATTATAAATATAAATATAATGCACACATTAACACACCATATAATAAAATAATAATTCGGCTCCCAAATTATAAAGAATAAAAATCATTAATCTAGAGAAAATAATAAATTATTTATTTTTACAAAAAAAAATATCATTTTAAAATAAACTAACACCAAAAATAAAGGGTGAAAATTACGGGGTGTTACAGGGGGAGTGTGCAGGGGGTAGGGGGATTGTTAGGGGTGTGGGCAGTGTGGGGTGGGGGATTGGTAGTGCATGTACTTACAACGGCATTGGCTATCTTCAAGGTTCCCAGATCTGAAATGGTCATTTGATTGTTGATATCACGCCTATGCAAGGAGCACCACCAATCAGAGACACGATCAACATTGACAGACGGCGCGACCTTAGAGCTAGAAGACGGCGTTGTGATTGTATCGGTAGAAGGGTAAAATTTCTCGTCAATCCACAAATTTCTCGCGCTCGCATAAGTATGGGAACCCATATGATGGTAGTGCTTCCTCTGTCTTGCACTGAGTGAATGTTTCTCACGTTTAGCCTATAAATTCACATGGGCAATTAGAAAACACATGTCATTGTATTGAAAGTGAACATGCAAAGTCGAATATATATAGTTTAAAGTGCAATACTTACCACCATCTCCGGCGTAGTATTTTGGGCAACAAATGCCTCCCAATCTTCTGGTTTTATATGTCCCCAAATCTGATGAGGCAAAGAATCCGGTTGAAATGTATCTTCCTCTCCCCCTTCCTTTTCTATTTCCTTTTCGGCCTCCTTGTCCGTCTCACCCTCATTTTGCTTTGATTTTTGAATTTTCCTCCTCTTTATAGTCCTCTTTCTCCGTTTCGTGATCCACCCACTCACTAGTTTGCTTTTGAAAGCTCTAAATCTTTCGGCCACCGCGGATAGAAACGCCGCCTTTTTTTCCTCATTATGAGTAATATGGAACGTATTATATAAAAACAAGAAAAAAACAAATAGTTACCCAAAATGTATTTCAAAGCATATAAGTGGAGTTTAATTGACTCTTATAGTTATATATGTACCTATTGAAACTATATATAACCTAACATGCGGCTAAATGCAAAAAACTAAGTGAATTGGAGTGTAAAGGCCAAAATCGGCCCGAAATGGCCTTCATTTACCTAAAATGTGTTTCAAAGCATATAAGTGGAGTTTAATTGACTCTTATAGTTATATATGTACCTATTGGAACTATATATGACCTAACATGCGACTAAATGCAAAAAACTAAGTGAATTGGAGTGTAAAGGCCAAAATCGGCACGAAATGGCCTTCATTTACCCAAAATGTGTTTCAAAGCATATAAGTGGAGTTTAATTGACTCTTATAGTTATATATGTACCTATTGGAACTATATATGACCTAACATGCGGCTAAATGCAAAAAACTAAGTGAATTGGAGTGTAAAGGTCAAAATCGGCACGAAATGGCCTTCATTTACCCAAAATGTGTTTCAAAGCATATAAGTGGAGTTTAATTGACTCTTATAGTTATATATGTACCTATTGGAACTATATATGACCTTTACCGAATATCGTTTCAATACCCTTGACTTGATCATAAACCTCAATACCAGTCAATGGTCTACGAGCAACCCCTTCCTCAACTGTTCCATCGAATGCCTTCTTCTTATTACGATAAGGATGGTCGCGTCGAAGGAACCTTCTGGTGCGCATATAAACATCTTTGTGACAAGTAGTAATGTATTTAGATGCTGTGTCGTCCAGGCAAATCGGGCATGCTTTCTTCCCTTTGTTCTTGTACCCGGATAAGTTCCCATAAGCAGGATAGTCATTAAGAGTGTATAAAAGCATGGCACGCATTGTGAATACCTCATCAGCATGTGCGTCATACACAGAAACTCCTTCATCCCACATTTTTCTCAAATCATCAACAAGTGGCTGGAGGTAGACATCTATGTCGTTTCCAGTCAAGCTTTCGCCCCGAAATAAGAATCGACAACATGATGTATTTGCGTTTCATGCACAACCAAGGAGGCAAGTTGTATATAACTAGAAGAACCGGCCACGTACTATGTTGAGAACTAAGATTGCCAAATGGGTTCATTCCATCCGTGCATAGGCCAAGCCTCAAATTTCTGTCCTCGGCACCAAAGGTCTTATGACAATGGTTGATACCTTTCCACTCAGGAGAATCAGCCGGATGTTTGAGAAAACCGTCCTTTTTCCTTTGTTCTGCATGCCACCTCAAGTTCTTAGCATCTTTTTTGATTGAAAACATGCGCTTGAATCGTGGTATAATCGGAAGATACCACATCACCTTTGCTGCAGGATCTTTCTTATCACCAACCCCTGCGCGCCTGTAACGCGATTTCCCACATCGAGGACACTCATCCATATTTTCATATTCATTTCGATATAGCACACAATCGTTTGGACAAGCATGTATCCTCTGGTACTCTAAACCGAAGGGACACATCAGTTTCTTAGCATAGTAGTTCGACTTGGGTAGTTCATGGTCGTCCAACAATATATCACCAAATGCTTGCAACAAGGAAGTGAAACAAGAGTCACTTATACCGGCTTTCGTCTTGATATTAAAGAGTGTTATCACGGCCGTCAGCTTGGTGTACCTCGTACAACCGGGATACAACGGTTTCCGAGATGCCTCGTCCATGCACTCAAAAATACGAGGCCGTTTGCCAGAATGATCTACCCCCGCCATCATCTCCTCGATATGATCCCCTTCATCATCATCATCTTCTACTTGAATATCCTCATATTCATCCTCGATGTTGTCATTCTCAATGACATCAAACTCACCTTCTTCATGCACATCGTTAACAATGGCATTTCGACCATCATACATACCCTCCTCACCGTGCCAAACCCATACATAGTAGTCTTGTCTAAATCCGCGACGAAAGATATGTTCCCTAAGCGACTCAATGCTACTAACGATGCTCACATTACCACAATCAACACAAGGACAATAAAACCCCTCGGTTCCCTTTGCAGCCTGATGACTTAATGCAGCATCACAAAATTCAAAGACCCCATCCACGAATTCACACGTGTCACGACTACCATACATCCATGCACGATTCATTTCAACCAAACCTAGCTCTAATTAAACACAAGCAACAAGTACCACATGTCAATGACAAATTTCACTACATTATTAGAGTTTATACACGATATATATTTAATGAAATTAGGCATGCTTTCCAAGGGTCCTTATCACTCCAACCTAACCCATCCTTAGATGTCTAATTGCACTAGTGAATGTATTGCCTTCAGTTCGAATCTACGGAAAATCCGGCAGCATTTCCCTACAGTTCTCCAAGTACACGATGTAGATATATAGTTATTTATATCTACATATGTACCCAGAGAACAAAAGTAGGGAAACGACGAGCCAAGATTTTCCTCTAGAATCGAACTAAAGACATACATTCACCACCTAAGTGAGATTAAACATCTAAGAACAGTCCCAAACCGGGGACTATTCAAGACTTACTCCTAATGAGTAAGTCTCGAACTGGTATCTAGGCATATGATATATGATGCAAACATAGGTTTTTAAAAACAACAAAATATTTTACATCTAATCTCAATTCAACGATAAATATATACACATTTGCACATATATATAAACCAATTTACTATGAAAGAAAGTTAAATATGAGTGATAACATACCAATATCAAGGTTGTGAATAGGGAAATCGAGCTCAACACTCCGTCCCTAGCTAGCTTCAATAATCAACAACAAAGTTTAAAAGTTAACATTAGTATAAATTAGCAATTCAAACAAAACTAAACTAAACTAAGCTAAACTAAACTAAATATCTAAACCAATAATCAACAACAACGTTTAAAGTTCAAACCTAACTAGTTAGTAAGTACTACAACAACAACAACAACAACAACAACAACAACAACAACAACAACAACAACAACAACAACAACAACAACAACAACAACAACAACAACAACAACAACAACAACAACAATAACAACAACAACAACAACAACAACAACAACAACAACAACAACAACAACAACAACAACAACAATAGCTACTACCAACAACAACCACAAAAATAGCAACCACAACAAAGCCCTAGTTTTTTTAACCTAAAAATCAAACTAACTACTTTAAATAAAATAATTAACTCAAATCAATCAAATTTACACCCGTTAACTATTATACAACCTAATTTCATTAACAATTATTCATAAAAGAACAATTAATTATAAACTTGAAGCTTCAAATATGAGAAGGAATGGTGGAGGTAGAGGTAGAGAAGGAATGTAGGTACCTAAGAAGAGGTAGAGAAGGAATATAGGTGTTTAGGAACGGTGGAGGTGCGGCGGTGGTGGTGCAGCAACGGAGGAGGACGCAGGTGCAGCCACGGAGGAGGACACAGCAGGTGGGGTTTGTGGTTGAAACCCACCGAATTGGAGAGGAGGACGCAGCAGCTGGTGGTCGTCGGGGTCGGGGGAAGGTGGAACCCAGTGGTGGTGGTGGAACCTAATGGTGGAAGTGGTGGTGGTGAACCCTTGCGTGAAATGTCGATGGAGGGAGTCGTTTTGTTGAAAGGAAGGACGAAGGAGGGAGTTAACAGTGATGAGAGGGAGCCAGGCCTCTTTGACGCGAAAAAAAAAAACAAAATAAACCGCTGCGGTTCATAAAACCGCAACGGTTAATAGCGAACCGCATCGGTTAACTGTTAACCGTTGCGGTTTTATGAAGACCGCAGCGGTTTGTTAGGCCACTTTTCCCACCCAAATTTTCGACGATTTACCGTTGCGGTTCTCTTAAGGACCGCAGCGGTTTTGTTGTGACATATAGCGTTTTATCCACTAGTGTATGAAGATCTGTTTAAACTTTCCAAAATAATTTATGGCCATTATAGAGAAGAAGGTAAGGGTAAGTTTATCGCGCGTCTAGAGGCAAGTCTGAAACAAAGACTTTGCTAATCTCAGGCGATATTGTTCAATAAAGGTTGAGAGAGTCTTGGATAGAGTTTTGGGTTCCAAAACTCTGACAAAGACTCTCTTCGTCTTTGCTGGCAATACTGCCATGTCCCACCCAACACAAATTGCAACGGCTACTTCCTTCCCAACACAACAGTTATAAATATTCCTTCAAAAAAACGGTCATAATTTGCACTAGTAAAATATTCCCATACGCAGCAATATAGCACGTAGAAGGAAAAAGTAAAATATAAAATAAAGATATTGCTGCGGTTTCGGCCTAAAACCGCAGCAATATGGTATCAACAGGAAATTTTTTGAAAAAAATTTAACATTTGACGAGACATATTGCTGCGGTTTTTATCGAAAACCGCAGCAATATATTAAAATAATATTAAAAATAATATTTTAATATATTGCTGCGGTTTCTGGCAAGAACCGCAGCAATATCATTAAAAAGTATTTAAAAAAAATATATAAGGCGTGTCAATCAGTTAGGGTTTTTTCCCTCACTCTTATTCTCTTATCCTCACACGCCGTTCTCTTCTCTCACTTCACCCTTACCTTCAACTTCACCCTCACGGCCTCACCTCCCTCACCTTCAACTTCACCCAGCCGGCCTCACCTCCCTCACCTTCAAGCTTCACCTTCACCCTCACCCTCACCCTCACCCTCACCCTCACCCTCACCCTCACCCTCACCGTCGTCGGCCGTTCGCACGCTCCATCCGTCGACCTCTATTTTCAGTCGTTCACACTTCTCTTTCGACCTCACCGAGAAGAAACCACCATGGCGAAAAGCCAAACGAGAAACGCGCAGCACTTCGACCTTTATTTTCGGCCTTCGACGAAGCAAAGTTCATGAATTTTCGGCCTCCATTTTCGATTTCAGCAGTCTGTTTTTTTTTACTTTTTTTTTCATTTTTTTAGATAAAACTGCTGGTGATCTCTATTTGCTAGTAGATTTTTTTTAGGATTTTTCGTTTTTTTTTCGATATTTTTAGGTCTGTTGGTAGTATTTTTAGGATTTTTTCCTTTTTTTTTCTTTTTTTCAATAAATTTTTTTCTATTTTCGTTTTAGGATTTTTTTAAATTTTCAGTTTCTAATTTTTTTAAATATATATTTTTTGTAATTAGTCATTTAGTTGTAATTGTTGTTTTTTTATTTTTGCTTTTTGATCTTTTGTATTATTTATGTAACTAGCTTTTTTTATCTTTATATATTAATGAGATTTATATGTCATTTCATCTTCCGTTTGTCTGCGAATTTGGTGGATAGTGGATTGGTTAGTTGCCTTGTTTTAATATTTCATATTTAATTGCGAAATGCAAAAAAAAAAAAAATTTTTTACTTGTACCAGGACCTATTGCTGCGGTTTTGGGAAGAAACCGCAAAGAATATGCGTATTTTTTATTATTAAATACAGCATATCGCTGCGGTTTTCCCCATAAACCGCAACAATATGCTGTATTATTCTGATATAAAATGTTAATTACCTATTGTTGCGCCCTTAATTGCTGCGCGGTCAAAACCGCCGCAATAAGCATTTATTCTACTAGTGTTGTATAATTTATTGTATAATAATTTGTAATAATGCCTATAAATAACTCTTTATGTACAACTTTTTTTTACATTCTCCTATGTTCTCCCATATCAATTTCCCTTTTCTCTCAATCCTCTGAAAAAAAATATCCATCTATTATATTTTTAATGGATCCAAATCAGAATTTTTTTTGATTTAAACTCCCTTATGAGCTTATTTCAAAATAATCCCCATTTTCAGACATTTTTAGCTCAACAAAATCAATACCAAAATTCCCAAAATTTAAATTTTTCTAACCCCAATCCTAATAGTATGGGTAATGCACAAGTGCAAAGTTTTACCCAATTTCTCCAAACTCCAAATAACCAATATACTCCTACTAGTCAAAATATTGACCAACCTCCTTTTACCCCCATTAGTATTGGGTCCAATTCCGACAACGCATTTGTAGATAATGCGGGCATTGAAGAGGAGGAGAATATTGATGTTACTACAACTACTCGTACTGTTGCTCGTACTACATCACGTCGCAAAGTATGCCAACCTAAAGAGAAAAAAGGGTTAACTTGGACGATAGAAGATGAAACACTTCTTGGTATTGTATGGAGTAATACTACCAAAGATGAAGTAAATGGCAATGCACAAAGAGCAAATGCATACTGGGGGGAAAATTTGTGCATTCTTCAATAAAAATAGGCAAACAAATCAAGCTGAACGAGAGGTAAACCCTTGCAAACAACATTGGTGGGCAATTAATAATGCACTTGGAAAGTTTGCAGGGTGTTATGCCAAGTATGAAAGAGGAGTGGGTTCTGAAGCTTTGAGACTCTCAGAGACTCGTGCACTTTACCAAAGTCTCTACAATTCCAAGTCCCAATACGATCATGTCTGGAGTATTGTGTGTGAAACTAATAAGTTCAAAGCTGAACTAAAGAGCAAACGTAAGAAAGACAACGACAGTGATTCGTCAAAAAGGAAAAAAAAATTCTAAATCAGGAGACTACATAGCAAGTGGAGATGATGTTGAGGCTTTCGATGAAATTGAGGAGGCCCGACCAACAGGTCAACAAGCTGCAAAGAAACAACTAGCCGCCCGAGAGGAAGGGAAAAAGCATCCAGAGTAATCATAGTGAATCCATATCAGTTGCAAAGAATATTGAAGAGTCACGTGTACAATCAATCAATCGTTTGGTAGATTTGAATGAGCAGAAGCTTGAAAATCAACTACTTTGTGCCGATGTCACCAAGATGGCTGCTTTGAAAAGAAAGATTCATGGGAAGAAGTTGCAAGCACTTGTGGAAAAATATGGATGGACTTTTGATGATTAGGTTGCTTTCAACTTGCTAAATTTGATTATGTTTATTAATGTTCATTTATGTCGTTTTGAATATGTTGTAGCTATGTTCCAGTTAAGCATGTTTTTATATCATGAACTTAAGTTACTTCTTAATATTAATAATAATTAGTTATTTTCATTATTGACGTTAAGTATGATAATTATTAGTAATATTATTAATAAAAATAATCAAAACAATAATGGTGAAATGATTCCAACTTCATTGAGTTGTCACCTCCAAGTCTATATCAGTGCATGACTTGTAACCTCACATCCATCTTTTCAGTAACTTTGTCAGATATCATTGCACTATTTTTTGAATTATTATACCAAAGATCAGTGCATCATTGTTATAGTACTCATTATAGTGAATGAATTATTTGAATGTTGTGCATTGAATTATTAACTTCCACAACTTCTATATATTTACCCATTTCTGAACTTAAATTCTCATAGCAAACTATCCACAAATCCTCTCAAAAATTCTGAACCTCAAGGCATAGTGATATGTCATACTTTAACCCTCTCAACACATTCGCTGAATTGTACAATCAAACGTATGATTCATACATGGGGGTGACACTTCCACAGATTTAGTAGATGATATTCTAAATCATGTCATTGAAGATAACCTTCAAACATTAGAACAATAAGAAAGAAAAGAAAATACACATAAAGAAAGCATGAGGAAGGGCATGAGCGGATATGGAATGATTACTTCTCAGGTAACCCGGTGTATAATGCACAACAATTTCGCCGAAGGTTCCGAATGAGAAAAGAGTTATTCCTTCGCATCGTCAATGCTCTCGAAAATCATTCTCCATATTTCCAACAAGCAAGGATTTGATGCTATTGGTAGAAATTCTCTCTCCACACTTCAAAAATGCATTGCTGTCATTCGGTTATTGGCTTATGGAGTGGTTGGTGATGTTGTAGATGAATACGTGCGAATAGCTAGAAATACGGTGCTACAATGCTTGAAGAATTTTTGTAAGTGTGTGATTGAGGTTTCTGAACCTCATTACTTGAGAAGGCCAACAGTCGATGACACCCAACGTCTTTTTCAAATCGGGGAATCCCGCGGATTCCCTATTATGCTTGGTAGTATCGATTGTATGCATTGGCAATGGGATAAATGTCCCACGGCATGGCAAGGACTGGAGGTCATCAAGGTGTACCAACAATGATATTAGATGTTGTTGCTTCTTATGATTTATGGATTTGGCATGCATATTTTGATGTTGCAAGATCTAACAATGATATCAATGTCTTGGATAGATCCTCGATATTTGATGAGTTGCTTGAAGGTCAAGGTCCCGAAATCCAGTACACGACAAATGGAAGAACGTATAATATATGATACTATCTTGCAGATGGTATCTATCCTGAATGGCATGTATTCGTCAAAACCATTCCTCGAGCAAACATGCTATCCGAGAAAAGAAAACTATTTGCTCAACATCAAGAAGGTGCAAGAAGGATATAGAACGAGCTTTCGGGGTACTCCAAAAGAGATTCCCGATTGTTTGCAACCCAATACATTTATGGAAAAAAAGTGAAGTTGGTGATATCATGAAAGCATGCATCATATTACATAATATTATTATTGAGGATGAAAGAGATGATACTGAAATGACGACTAGCGTTAACTATACAGTAGCAATGCATCAAAGAGAAAGTCCACAACTTCATACGGGTTGGCTTATAAATTATTATGTAAACCGAAGCAGGTACTTTGAGAATCATACACGAACTCGCAACCGAGCACATTGCCACCAACTGCAGCATGATTTGGTGGAACACATATGGTCGCGTTTTGGAGGAGACGCTAATTAAATTTCGTGTGTAATTTTCTATTTCGTGTGGCCATACTTCTTTTATGTTTTAGCAATTGTATGTGCAACTAATTATGTTTATGAATGCCTTTAAATTATGTCATTATTTAAAATGTACTCAATTTGTGTCCCATAATTTATATAGATTAAGGTAACCTTAATAATCTTAAATATATAATTAGATAAATTGAAATTTTAATGATATAATAGTCGGTAAATGTTTAAACTATATATTCTCATGACATATTAAGTTATTAATGTTATAGAAAAAAAAAACATGAAAATGATTAAATATAAAATAATATGTTAAACTTTTTGTAGAGAGTCTGGAGAGAGTATGAGGGATAAATTATAAAACTGGAATGAGTTTGGAGTCAGTCTGAAGAATAAAAAGTAGGTAAAGGTTAGTGGAAAGCTGATGTGGCACAGTCTGAAGTCTGGATTTGGGTCTGAGGGATAAACACACCCTAAGGACAGAGAGAGAGAGTTGAGAGATTTAGGGAGAAAAGTTAGGAGATAGAGTGAAAGTAGTACTCCTACCTGATAAAGTGACAAGTGATAACTGATAACGTGACTTTTGCATTTTGTTAAATAGGTAACCAGTCAACTAGGACCGTTTTCATAAAACATACCCCAAAGTTGGGACTGCTCAGAAATAATCCTTAGTTAGGACTGAAAATGGCGAAACGTCCATAGTTGAGACTATTATTCCTGTCAATTTTTCTTATATTTTACATAAGTTCTTTTGGACATAAAAAAAGTATAGTTGTGCATACATCGATTGTTTTTCATATAACATCTGAAGATGTACACTCCCCTCATGCGAAGAGTCTCCTAATATTTCTCTTTTTTACTACCATTTATAAAAAACAAATCTTAAGATGTACACATTGCAATAACCATGTGTACACACACAATACTAAGGATGTCTGAGGATCAAAAAGTAAGAAAGAAAAATAGTTAAAAATATATAAATAACCATGATTACTTTCATAAGGACATAGATGTCATTATACATTGTGGTTCGCTAGCGAACCTTTTGAAGTCTAGCCTGACTGATTTCAGATAGTAAGTATTCCCTCCGGTTTTTATTGGTTTATCCACTTTTTCTTTTGGATTGTCATTTTTTTTGAAGGATTTTCATTTATTAGCTACCCACTTCTTTTTTTTCTGTTTTTGGAATGGTCCTACCAATTTATAGTATTATCTTTACAATAAAGTTTTTCTTACTCTACTTCTCTTGGCCCACAACATTAGCTTCAACACAATACCTAATAAATTAATACTTTCTCTTCCCTTTCATGATCCACATACCTATTTTTCATAAAACTATGTGCCCAAAGAAGTGGATAAACTAATAAATAGGAGGTGATATTATATAATAATTCCACCGCCTTATAACTAATTTATGATAGGATATTCTCATTTTTGCTAAAAAAATATCACTTTTTAAGGGCCCGTTCGGTATTACTGTAGTGTTCTGTTTTTTGGTTTTTTGATTTTCAAAATCATATGATATATGTCCTATAATGAATAAAAAATTAGTCAAATTTATTGGGAACATGATGATTTTGAAAACTGACAACTAAAAAGTGAAAACCACTTTTTCTGGTTTCCTGTTTTTGATTTTTAGTTTTCAATAAAACTGAGAACTGAAAACAAAAAACGATAACGAACGGACCCTAAGTTAAAATTGGTTACTTTTAGACTAGTGAACACCTTTTACGTTATAAAAGTCACCCCGTTAAAATTAGATTATTGTAAAATTTGTTGATTTTATTGTATAGTAGTCCCTCCGTTCCTTTTTTATGTTTTCAGTTGGAATCTTTTCTAAACACAAAAAAGTCAAATTAGAAACATCACAAGGGAATAAAGGGATATGAGACTTTCTGTATTTTTGGTCTAAAGAAAATTTTATATATATACTCTCTCCGCACCATATTAATTGATACAGTTTGACTAATTCACAATTAGTAGTTTTATATGGTTTTTTGATTAATTGTTAGTAGTTGGTACTTGGTAGTGAGATACTTTTTTATTATATATAGTAAGTGGGTTGTGGGGATTTAACTTTTTGGGCGTGTAATATAATTTTTAATTTTGTTTTGGTTCGAAATAGAGTCGCCAATTAATTTTTAGGAAAAATTAATTAGAAAAAGAGAATTTGAGTTTGGCGTGATCAATTTCCTTACTTAATTCAGTGACATATTTTAATTACATGCACATAATTCATTTAATTGCAAGAAAATGGCAAACATGTTAAAGGTTGGTTTATAAACGTGTAAGATCTAATTTTTGTGATTACTTAATTAAATCACATGATTAATTACCTGGATCGATTGTCTAAATTATCTTATTAGGCGTGATTTAACTAACATAATTGCAAATAAAAAGGCATATAAAAATATTCAAAGCATGAGAAGCATTAAAATAATTATATGAGGAGATTAGAAAGAATATATAAACACATATTTACAATATTGCATATGTTTATGAATTTAATTCCTACTGTTGTGAATGTGCATGTTAAGTTTTGATGATGAAAAATAATACATATAGTATGAAAGTTTGTGACAGATGGTTGAGAAAGGAATAAATAAATGAAGACTTTGAAGAAATGAAGAATCCAGATTGAAGTCCAAGTTCATATTCCTAAGTTTAGTTACTATATGCAAAATGTAATATACTTGAACTAGATGATATATTATGTGCCAAGTATAGAAATATAATATTAGAATAATTATTATTTTCTTAGAGTTAAGGAAATAAATAATTATGTTAATTTTATATATCTATATAAAAGGAAAAAGATATTCAAAAATCAAGTTTTAATAACAATGATTTCTGAAAGAATTTTTATTAAAAAGTGTTTTTGGTAAAAACGTGTTTTTGTTAAAAACCGATTTGGAAAAGGATTTTGAAAAACCGATTTATAAAATAATTTTGAAGACAAAAGGAGTTTTAATAAAGAAAACAAAGATAAAAGGGAAAACTGATTTTGAAACAAAGATAAAAGGGAAAACTGATTTTGATAACATGTTTTATATAAAGGTAATTACTAGTTGATTTTGGAGAATTCTTATCTTATAAGGATTGAAAAGAAAAATCAGTTTTTATGAAAGATAAAATTGGTTTTTGAATAGGAAAAGAATTTTATCCCTTTATTTTAGGAATAAAAATTGTTCAAAAGATAATATATCTTGGAGAAGGATTTTTATTCAGTTCACCAAGATATATAAGGGATTGCAATTCAGTTTTATAACTCACGTTTTCAGAGAGAAAAAATCGGAGATATTAAGAGCTGAAAACAGTTTCCTAAGGCACAGAGTATAGCACAGAGTTCTAGTCAGGTTAGGAAAGTAAAACAACGTTTGTAATTGTCCTCTATTTGCTTGAATAAGAAGCACGCTTTTGAGGATCTTTTCTTTCTGTAATTTCATTATTATAGAGAGTGGCAACACTTAGAGTTAAGTGTTGGGGATCACTACTAGGGTTAGTAGTGGGGGAATCGAATTGTATCAAGAGGTTGGTATTTTACGATTCAAATAATAAAAGAGTAGTTTGTGTGGACGTAGATCTCAGAGGTGAGATTGAACCACGTTAAATTCCTGTGTCTTATTATTTGATTTTATTGTTTTATTGTTTGATACAATTTCGTTCGAGCAAAAACATTAATCGGAGAATTTACGAGTGAAGAATAATACAAAGGCACGTGCCATAAGAGTGTTTTTGCGAAAATCGATTAGTTTTAGATCAACCCCTCACCCCCCTTCTTAAAGTGTCACCTTATGTTCCAACAAGTGGTATCGGGGGGGCTATTTTCGAAAGGCTCATCCCTAGAGAATAGAAGTCATGAACATGCAAGATGACTCTCGAGATAGACACAAAGACCAATTCTCAATTTTAAAAAAAGACTATGGATGGTGGAAGGCTAGGATGAGGATCTACATCCAAGGATCGGATTATGAATGCTGGAAAGTCATAAGAAAAGGACCAATCCTTATCCAAATCAAAGATGTCTTGAAGGAAATAGTCGACAAAGATGAAGATGATGACATGACTACGACTATGCAAAAGCCGAAAAAACTTCAAAGCTATGAGTATTCTCCAATATGGAATTGGACCCGATGAATACTCAAGGATCTCGGCTTGTACTACAGCAAAAGAAATATGGGACACGCCTGGAGTTGGCCCACGAAGGTACGAATGAGGTAAAACAATCTAGAATAGATTTGCTTGTCCAACAATATGAATTGTTTACTATGAATAAGGACGAATCTATTAAAGAGATGTTCACTAGATTTACACTAATCACTAATGAATTACGTTCTCTAGGCAAAACATATACTTCTGAAGATTTAGTGAGAAAGGTGTTAAGAAGTTTAACAAATCGATGGCTCCCAAAAATAACCGCTATTCAAGAAGCTAAAGATTTGACTAAACTTTCACTAGAACAACTTATTGGATCATTAATGACTCATGAACTTGTCTTAGATTCTAAAAATAATGAACCAAAAAGTAAAGGTATAGCCTTGAGAACTGAATTGGAAATTGAAAATAGTGATAGTGATGATGATATTGATTTTCTTACTCGAAGATTTAAAAATTTTCTCAAAAAGAACAAAAACAACAATCCTAGAAAAGATGAAAATTTCAAAGGTAAGAGCACAACATATAACTTTAAGAAAAGTGCTACTAATTCGGGTTGTTTCAAGTGTGGAGAGTTAAATCACAGGATAAAGGAATGTCCCTTATGGAATGATGAGAAGCCTAAAGAAAAAAGGGATCAAACAAAGAAGGAGTTCAAGAAAGCAATGATTGCTGCCGTTTGGGGAGATTCGGATTCTGATGAAGAACAGTCAGAGGCACAGTGCCATGAAGAAAAATTATGTCTGAATGCTGTACAGACATCACAGAGAAGGGCACAGTGCCAGGACGACTCTCACTTGTGTCTAATGGCGAAAAGTTCAAACTACCAAGATGAAACTGAAGACAGTGAGGTAAGTCTTCTTTCTCTGAAACCTTCAATACATCTTCTTTCAAAAAACCAACTTGTTACTTTGCTTGGAAATATCATTGATGATTGTCAAGAAATGAATGATGATTTTTCAATCATGAAAAAGGAAGTAAAAAATTTAACTAAGCAAAAGATTGGGTTGGAATTGGAATATAAGGATTTATTAAAGGACTGTAAAGAACTGATGAAGAAGAGTGATGAACTTGAAAAAATTATTGAAGAGAAAGATACTGAGATAAACGCTTTAAGATACGAAAAGTCTCTTGCTAACGAAATTGTAAATGACACAGTGCCATACACTGTGTTAGAAGCTGAAAAATCGAGTCTTGAAAAGCAAATTGAATCGCTAAATCATGAGTTAGTTGAACTAAAGAATTCAAGACAGAAATCAAGAATTGTTCCACTAATGCTGCCTAGTGATGCTAAGATAAGTGAAGAACTTGATAAAGTTAAGAGAGAATTAGAAATTTCAAGAAAAAGAAATAGTGATCTAAATACTTCTGTTGAATTCTTGGAATCACAATTGACTATTGCTCGAAAAATGTATGAAAAGTGGTCGTATGGTCTAAAAGCTCTCGATTAATTATCTAGTACAACTAGCAATCGAAACGAGATTGGTTTAGGATATACGGACCGGAGGCACGAGTGTAAGGCACAAGGTGCCAAAAATTTTGAAAGAGACTTTCGTAAAAGAAAATATGTCGATCTACCTGAATATTTGATTTGCAACTTCTGTGGAAAGAATGGACATCTTATGGATAATTGTAATGTCAAGAAAAAGAGTGTTGCGAAAAATGTAAAGTATGTAACTCAAATATGGGTTAGAAAAGACTTGTTAGAAGCTCAACGAAAGACAAAGGGACCCAAGCAGATCTGGGTTCCTAAAACTAACAAGTGATCTTTGTGCAGGCAAACGTGAGAGGACGCAGCCTGTGGTATCTCGACAATGGCTGCTCAAGACATATGATTAGTGATAAATCTCAATGCCTCTCACTAGTAGCCTACCATGGAGGGTGTGTTACATTTGGCGACAACAAAAAGGGAGAAATATTTGGTATTGACAAACGTCGGCAAATCCCTAACACACTCCATAGAGAATGTGATGTTGGTAAGTGGTTTGAAAAATTTGTTAAGCATATCCCAATTGTGTGATCAAGGTAGTTATGTTGAATTTCATGCATGAATATTTTACAATACAATTTGTGGCTTTGGGATTAATTTCTGGAAATTAGTTGAGTATTATGATTGTTGTCCTCCTTTAAATATGTTAATTGGAGTAGGAGTGCATGTCTTTGTGAAACACTGTGAGAAAAAGTCTACTTGATATAAAACGGACTCGTAATGGTATAATGATGCTGTCCTAATGTCATGATCCTAAGTTGCCGAACTAATGAGCTATATGATCCTAAGTTGCCGAATTATTGAGCTATGAAATGCTAATTCTTTCTCCTATGGCAAGCTTGATCTTTATCCCGATATTCTGATTTTCTATTTATGAGTTTGTCATTCGTGCCTCATTATTTCTTTCTTTCATATGTCTCACCTTATAGTCATTTCCCTATTATTATCTTTTCTTCACCCATTGATCCAAAGTTCAACAAGTGCTTTTAATCTTGATTAATGATAATTTATGGGGCAAGAACATCTTGATAAGATGATGGAAGAAAAAGACGCATCAATTAAGAGGGAACGTGAAAAGGTTGGAATGAAACACAAATACGTGAAAGAATGAAAGGTACTGATTCACACTGTGTAAGGCACAGTACCAGGAGATGCATAAAAAGGAAAATGAGGTCCGAATTAACTTATTATCTTTGATCTCTTATTGATTGACTCTAGTAATATTGTATGGTCTACTTTTCCTTCATAAAAAAAAAAAGGAAAGGAAAAGAAAAGAAAAGAAAAGTAAGACACTTATTTTAGATAAGTCCTAGAGTTCAATTCAAATGTGAAGAAAAGAAAAGAAAAGTAAGACACTTATTTCTGAAAGAATTTTTATTAAAAAGTGTTTTTGGTAAAAACGTGTTTTTGTTAAAAACTGATTTGGAAAAGGATTTTGAAAAACCGATTTATAAAAGAATTTTGAAGACAAAAGGAGTTTTAATAAAGAAAACAAAGATAAAAGGGAAAACTGATTTTGAAACAAAGATAAAAGGGAAAACTGATTTTGATAACATGTTTTATATAAAGGTAATTACTAGTTGATTTTGGAGAATTCTTATCTTATAAGGATTGAAAAGAAAAATCAGTTTTTATGAAAGATAAAATTGGTTTTTGAATAGGAAAAGAATTTTATCCCTTTATTTTAGGAATAAAAATTGTTCAAAAGATAATATATCTTGGAGAAGGATTTTTATTCAGTTCACCAAGATATATAAGGGATTGCAATTCAGTTTTATAACTCACGTTTTCAGAGAGAAAAAATCGGAGATATTAAGAGCTGAAAACGGTTTCCTAAGGCACAGAGTATAGCACAGAGTTCTAGTCAGGTTAGGAAAGTAAAACAACGTTTGTAATTGTCCTCTATTTGCTTGAATAAGAAGCACGCTTTTGAGGATCTTTTCTTTCTGTAATTTCATTATTATAGAGAGTGGCAACACTTAGAGTTAAGTGTTGGGGATCACTACTAGGGTTAGTAGTGGGGGAATCGAATTGTATCAAGAGGTTGGTATTTTACGGTTCAAATAATAAAAGAGTAGTTTGTGTGGACGTAGATCTCAGAGGTGAGATTGAACCACGTTAAATTCCGGTGTCTTATTATTTGATTTCATTGTTTTATTGTTTGATACAATTTCGTTCGAGAAAAAACATTAATCGGAGAATTTACGAGTGAATAACACAGTGCACGGCACTGTGCCATAAGAGTGTTTTTGCGAAAATCAATTAGTTTTAGCCACTCAATTCAACCCCCCCCTTCTTGAGTGTCACCTTGTGTTCCAACACCTACATCATGAAAATAATTTGTTAGTAGAAAAAGAATTAAATTTGAATTGACCCTCAAGTAAATTATATATTTGTCGCTTAGGTCCGACCGGGTGCGACGTTGAGGAATTAATCTTTAGCCTTGAAAAAGAGATAAACTTTGTCGAAAATTCAAGAAAGGGGAAAAATGAATATTTCTTGGTTGAATGTGTTTGAATAGTTTTAATGTGGTTTGAATGTAGTTGAATGTGTTTTAGATGTGTTTTGAGAGAGTTTTTAGTTTTATTTTTGAGTCGAAATATATGTAAAGTCTGTGTGAAATACGAAATAAAACAATCCTATTTATCGGAGAAATAGGACTAGGTTTCAAAAAAACCGTTACGAGGCCAATAAGAAAATACATACCACTCAAGCACATGCGTTGGAGCACCCTGCTATATAAAATAAAAAAATAGGCCAGACGTCCTTGTTTAAAAATTAGGAGGTCCTATGTCAAATTGTTTATCTAATGCTCCGTCTAATTAAAGACAAACTAAAAACTGAAAGTAATTTTCATTAAATAAGAAGAAGTAGCGGAAATATCTCGTCAAATGGAAATGTCACTCTAACAAGATTTAGTTTAAACTAAAATATAAATGAAATCTCAAGTCAATAAGCCTTAAATAATCCAAAATGACGGAAAAATAACCTCATAAATCCCAATTTATAGATAAGTGTAAATAAGGCGAAAATAAATAAGGTCTCAAACAACCTACAAATCCTCTCTCTACAGGCCAAAGCATAGAATCAAACATGGCCACCTATATGATGAACAACAACAATTAATCGACAAATTATTAGTGGGGAGTAATAGCAATTCTCCCAGCACAATCAGAATTAACACAAAGCTTATAATAATAAATATTAAATAATTCCACGCACAGAAATATGCAAGAATCGTGCAAGCAATGACTGAACATGCATATGCAGAAGAAAGTCATGCACCAAGCATTCATAATCCTCAAAAAAGTCATAATACAAGAGTTAAACAACACATGAAGCAACATTGGAAGATAAATCATATAGAGTCAAAGATTGTGGAAAATCATATATATAGGTTGAAGAACTGAACGCAAGTGAATACCCACTATCATATTATTGCTATCAGACCGCAAACTCCTTGTAATCGCAACCGCCTGTTTTTAAAAGAATGGCTAAACTCCTGATGCGGATATAGAATTCCTTCCTTACTGACCTCTTGGGCGACAACTATAAACCAAGGTAAACCCCTAAATCGATACCTAGGTTGGCACATTCTTCAATCTTCACCATAGAGATCTCGTCCTTCCGGATATCTTACACTCAAGTAATAACAACAACAAAAATAATGGTAATAATAATAATAATAGTAATAATAATAATAATAATAATAATAATTATTATTATTATTATTATTATTATTATTATAATAATAATAATAATAATAATAATAATAATAATAATAATAATAATAATAAAATAATAGTATTATCATCATCAATAATATACAGACGCTCTAAAGGCCTTAGAATAAAGTAACAAAAATTTCGGATCGCAACCCAAGGATTCCATTTTCAAATGAACTCATCAATCTCAAAATAGTACGAAATAATTTGTAAAAACGCTTTCAAAGATAATAAACAAGGCACAATCCTCTATCCATCCACTCCACCGCCATCGAAGTTTGTGTATAAGGTTAAGTACAAGAAAATAACAATACCTCGTTACATAACTCTTGGAAAAGCGGTGCTCAAGGACTATTATTCTCCCTCGAGCACAAATGTTGACAACATATCCACCATAACAACCCAAGTAACAACTAAAAAGAAGTACTACAAGAAAACTAAGAAGTACTGATTCAACAACTTCTACAAGGTCAATTAACCCAAAATTTAACATACTTTGATAAACTAATGGGTGAAAAATATTAATATTTCCATAAGAAAATTTATAAAAAAAAACCTCAAAAATGTAGTTCGGACACCACAAATATACTACAACAATTCCAATAAATTTTAAAATTCATGCACAACCTTATAAACACATAAGGACATGAATAAACACATTATAAGACATATAAACCAGAATATATATAATCTACAATAAGCTGGAAATTTCAGTTTTTTAAACAAATAAAATGCCACATATTGTACATTTGTACCCATTAAACCAATATTGCAACACAAATAATTTCCACCTTTCACTAACAATTCACCCAAATAATATCGAATATAAAATATAAAAGTAATAACAGTAATTTATTTAACCAAATAAAAAATTAATTCAATAATAAAACTTTTGCCATAAACTCGAAAAAAATAAAAAAAATAATAGTTCATGCATAAATGTGAGAGGGCATTAATGTAATTTATCTTACCAAATTTTTTAAAAAAAACAGAAAAATCATATTTTTCTTCTAATCCTAACATGATTTTAATTATTTGAACAAATATAAACCATATACTAATTCAAATCGTTCTAGGGTCACTAATAGTTACTGGCGAACTCGAGAATTGCAGAGCAATGGTACTAGACTAGGCTTCTTCCTCCGGCACGAACCCTTCTTCCACAAACTCAGCTCCTACGCGCCCAAACTAACGAACTTAGCAAGCTAATTTGATAAAATCATGATGGAAAATGGGTTGGGAAAAGAGTAGGAACTTGTAATAAATATTTTAGGTGGGTTTCTTTCACGAGAAGACATTTCCAAGGGGTCACACACTAAATATCTGATTAGGAATGACAGATTTTTCTTGCTCAAAAGTGTAACCACAAGAGGGTTATGAAGGGTCTTTAAGAAGAGTTTAATGGCTGGCTTTAAAGCCATCAATGGGGAAAAGGGTTACATGGGGGGTTACTATGATCATGATTCATGAAGAGGCATCCTAAGATCCTTTACAGAGCTGATTTTGGACAGCTTTATGGATGAAAATGAAATCAGTCCAAATCGTTTAATAAAACGATCCAACACGTTTTACGGAAACTCCATATGTGTGTGTATAGGCTAGGTTACAATGAGAACAATTCTCAAACTCCATGAGAATGAGAGAACATCCACTGATAATATTTTTTAACAAATAAGTAAACCATTTTGGCTAAGATGTAATAGAGCCAATTGTTTTGATGTAATAGGGATCGGAAAATCTTCCAAAACAATTACTTACTACTAGCTGCAGGGCGAATCTAGGATTTATAATTTGGGGGCCCTTGGGAGGTGGAGGTTGATAACAAAAATCTAGTGGGGGCAAAATAATCAATATTAATAAGTTTCTTTAAATGGGTCAAAGCTGCCAAACTATCCATTATATAAAAAAAAAATAAAGTTTTATAATAAAAGTTCTTTTATTTTCTCAAGTTCAAATGGAATCAATTCATGACCCCCATAGTTTTTAAAACATAGCCCCATCCTTGACTCCCTGATAATTGCTACATCAAACTAACAACAAATCTTATAAATCTATACAAATATATTAAAGGAAAAATTGACGCTATGGGGACCAACTATGAGCGGTTTACTTTAATAGGTATCAACTATCAATAATCCAGTGAAGGTCCCAACTATATGGGTTTATATTTATTTTTGGGTTCAGATGACTTGCAACTTATTCAGCAGGTTACATTCTAATGAAAGGGCCCACCCCTTCTCACATTCCCTAAACAACAACTGGATTAGAAGAACTGAGACGAATTCCTAGCATCACCACAAGGAGTTTTCTTCCTTAGCAAAATTAAAATCATCGGCTCATCCATCTTTCGCAGCTTCAAAATCATCAACAATCTAATAAATAATCAACTGGGCTTAGATTTTGGAGATCAAAATCATAACTTCAACAACAACAACAAATTTAACAACAGCAACACCAATAAATTAAAAAAAAACCAACACAATTCTCTCTCTTATTTCAAAGGAATATGCGTGCCCTTCTATTCAAACAACAGATTGATGAACTCTCTTACTTAATTCATTCACAGGTAATTTTTTTTCTAAACAAAAAAGTTAAATTTGGAAGATTTTTTATCTACTCAACGTTTTCAATTTGGAAAGGGTGAATTATGTGGATTGATTTTTTTTACTCTTGTTTTTAATGATCTGAAATTCAGGGGTATGGCACGATGGATAAGAGAGAAAGAAGCAGAGGAAAACTTCTTTTTAATTGGCTTACGGTAAAAAAAAAATTGTTGAATTATTTTTGTCGTGCTTTAATTTTTGGTGGTCCTGCATGTTTCCTCTTGCTAGTATCACCTGAACTGATAAAGGCTTCGACTTCACATTTTACCCAAACTGATCTAAGACTTCTTTTCTCTGAAACATTTCGCATTTCTTCGTAAACCCAAAGTTTCTCGATGGAGGTCAGTGAAGTTCCAGCCATGGAAATCAGAAAGAATTTATCCGGTGACATTTTGATTTTGGAAGCTTTGGAGATGTCAAAGAAGAGGAGACAGAGAAACGTTTTGGCGTTCATCGGAGCGCCATAAACTGGAAAATTCACCTTTTTTGTTTGAGTGCTTTGTAATTTTACTTCAATGAACAAAATATGACGGTTACTTTCTCTACCCACATGCTTGCTTAGAGTGAGGGAATTCAATGGGACAGTGAGTGGTGACTGGTGAGCTAGGAGAAATCCAAAACAAGATGATGAAGGTTGTTTCACATGACTTTAAATGGTCTCACGTCACTCACGTGACCCCTTTACCTGTAATAGTAGGTTGGGTTACCTGCTGGACCCAAAAAGAAACATAGACCCTTATAGTTAGGACCTCCACTGGATTATTGATAGTTGAGACCTATTAAAGAAAACCGCTCATAGTTGAGCCCCATAGCGTTAATTTTTCCTATATTAAAAGGTGTTCCAATCAAAGGAACGGTGCCACATGGCACTCTCCAATGTATGTGCCACGTGACACTCTTCTCAAACTTCTAATACAAAAATATTAACATAGTGTAGCTACTAGGTTTCGAACACATGACTTTTGAAATGAAATGCGAGAGTTTAACCACCAATCCACTACAATTTCAATGTTTAATGTTTCAAAGTAAAACATAATAAAGTCTTATAATTATATGTAACTATAAAGACATATACAAGTTTTCTGATTTCTAACACTTTTATTAAGGTGATAACATTCATTGAAATTGTTATTTTTTATCCCCAATACCTTAGAAGTTTTTTTTTTAAAACAACTTACCATGCCATAATGTCTATTTTTCAATTTCGCACTAGACTAAATATTACAAAAAGCTAATAAAATCAATTATGAAAGTTATGAATAATAATATATTTGATAATTTTAAACTGAACTGGGGTATCGCCCGGGTCAAAATACTAGTTCTTAAGTTATAATAAAGTGGTTGCAAAAAAACCAAGAAAAAGACAAAAGAAAAGATGAGTACAAGATAGACTAGGAAACGGGAATGGAGAAAACAAAAAGTGAAGATAAATAAAAGAAAACGAAAAGTGAAGAAAAACAAAAGAATGCAAAATGAGTCAAAGGGGACTCGAACACGGGAAGAAAACTTGAGAGCATAAAAAACCAGCCACTGCTCCGCCTCCTTCCCAGTGATGCTAGGATATAAATTTTATTTTTATCATCAAACAAGCTCAGTGCAAAAATACAACCTGGATTTTTTTGGGTGGACCGGTGCCACCCAGGACCCTTATTGGGTCCGCCCCTGCTTACTACCCCGTTCCTTTTTAATCTACACATTTTTATTTTCGGGATGTTCCTTTTTAATAGTTACACTCTTACTTTTTCTATTTTGGGGAAATATTCAATCACCTTTCCACCTTTCCTAACCCACCAAATGACTTAATTCTATTTTTTAATTGCGCATTTTCCAATACAAGGACTCCTTCTTTTACCCATTCTCTCTAATTACCTCCTCTCTCTCCATTTATTCGTCTAAATTAAACCCCAACCACACTCTCTCCTTTCATTTTCAAACCCCAACACTCTCTTGTCTCTCTCCCCAACACTGTGTATATAACCCCAACCCCAACCCCAACCCCAACCCCAACCCCAACCAAGCCCACCCATCTCTCCCTCACTAGCCTCATATCTCACAGCCAAAGCCACCCAAATAATGTGCATGCAACTTTTGTAGTCTCTGCTCACCATCGCCACCACCATCCTAAAGGAAAATGTCATCACCCATCGCCACCATAACAAACCCACTCTTCTTTCTTCTTTCTTCTCCGTTACTTATTCCCATACCTGCAACAAACAACTACGCCAAGCGACGGGGACCGACGCTAAGGCGAGGAGAACCCACTCTTCTTATGTTTTCATATTTAACCTTCAATGTTATTTTCTAGTAAATTTTCTAAATATAATATTAAGTGTAGATCTTAGATATAAATTTAGTCTTCTTGTTCTTAGATCTATTTAGTTGTAAACTTGTAAATTACCTTCATTTTTTATATGAAATTATTTTCACCAATTTTCTCTTTGTTGCTATTTTTCCGGTGTTTAATTTTTGGAGTTCTGTTGGTTGGGGGTGGTGGAAGATGGAGGGGCATGGTCTGGGTGGAAAAAGTTTCTCTTTTTCTTGTTTAAATTTGATTATTTTTTGGCGTTGATGGTGGTGGTGATGGTGGTGGCAGCGGCAGGGGCGGTATTAAGGAGGTAGGTTGGTGGTGGTGCCGGTATCATTTTCCTCAGATCAGATGTTTAATTAAGTCCCCTAATTTTTTTCTCTCCCTTACTTTTTCCTTTCTCTGCCCTTGTTTTCTCCTTTTCAGTCTCCCTTATCAGTGTCTCATTGGTTCTCCCCCAAACCTGACCGTGTATATTATTTTGGAACAGAGGTAGTACAATGATTACTATGTAATACCATAATAAAGAATTATAATTTTACTAAAAGGATTGCAATTTAACTAAAATGGGTTACTATTAAACTGTATGCATTCTCCTTAAAAAAATTCATTTGAAATACATTATATATATACAGGTACAAGTATTGGGATGGACTTACCATATTTAAGAGATTAGGCATGAAGCTTATAGAGCAATGAAAGACTCCCTACTTGTAATCCCCACTATTTTTACAAATTTTATAAATAGTGAATTTAAAATGTATTTATTAGTATTCTATATTTTATTTTAAGAGGGAATTAATATTGTTGACTATTTGAAAGTCGAAATTATTAGGGTTTGTCAATTATTGAATTTATCCACTCAAATATTTAATTGAATTATTAGACATTTCCAAGTTAATGATTTTAAATTGAATATTAGGGTTTATTGTAGCACTAGGATATCCAAAATCAACAATAGGGATTTGCACCTTTTTACGAACCCTAAAAGTCTCCCTCTTCTTTCTCTCACACCACCCTCTTCTCTGATCACTCTTTCTCCTTCACTTGTGCTCACTCCTCCTCCTTGTGTTGTGCCATGCCGCCGCTACCGCCGCCAGCCGCCGCGCGCCTCCTCCCTCTCTTCCTCCTCATAATTCCCTTTGCCGATTCTCTTCCTTCTCTCTCTCATTTTCTTCTTCTTTTCTTTCTTTATTTTTGGTCATTATTATTATTATTATTATTATTATTATTATTATTATTATTATTATTATTATTATTATTATTATTATTATTATCATCATCATCATTATTATTATTATCATCATCATTATTATTACTATTATCATTGTTTTGTTATTTAGTTATTGCTAATCTTATGTCTAAGAGTATATTAATATTAATAAATTTTTTAATATAGTTTGTAGTACTTATACTCTAAAAACTCAGATTTACAGATTGAAGATTTATGTTGTTTAAAGTATTGGATTATTGGTTTTAAAATTTTTAAAGAGAGAAATCTTTCGTGCTATGTTTGTGGAGTAAAAGATTGGAACTTTGAAGTTTAAAAAGAAGTTTTTAAGGGTTTTAGAATACTTTTAAGTGCGATTATAAGTGTTGTAATTTTTATTATGGTGGTGATTAATTATATTATTATTACTTGCAAGATAGAAATACTCATTGAGTGAATTTTAGTGCACAAAGTTGGCACAAAGAATAGGTTATACAAGGTACGCGTATGTCAAATAGTTTTGGACGTAGCATTATGTACTAGGAATATTTTTGAAACTTATTATCATGCTTAAGGAACTTTTATAGTTCTTAGGCAAAAAAATTTGCCATGAGATATAGCATGTTTTCTATGACTATTATGTGCAAGCATGGGAAATTAATTATTTTGTGTTTGCATGGACTATTGATACAAGCATGTAAAGGGAGTTTGATTATTTATTAATCATGTTTATTGTTTATTACCTATGAAGGGTAAAGTGGTTATTGGAATTAGGTTTGTTCTGTTCAACTTATTTTGTCTTGTCTTATCTGATCTTATCTTATCTTATCTTATTTTTTTCTGAAATGAGTGAAGATAAGTTGAACATAATATCTTATTTATCTTATCTTATCTTATCTTATCTTATCTTATCTTATAAAATCTTAAATAAGTTAAAATAAGTTGAACAAAACAGGGCCTAATTGTTGTATCAATCCATGTTTTATTATTTATTACTTATGGAAGGTAAAGGTTGGTTATTGGAAATATTTATAGTGTTATTCCATACTTTATTATTATATTACTCCTTCTTGATCGTGGATATAATTGAGTAAGTGGAAGACATGTCTTAATGACATTGGTTTAATGTTGATTTTTGATAGGCGTGTCGCGCACCTAACAAAAATAAATAACCTAACTAACCTTCTAACTATGTAGTAGGGTAAGTCAGGGTCGATCCCACAGAGAGAAAATTGTTCTATAATTAGTCTTTAAATAAATGTAAGACTAAAGGAGATTAATATCGATGATGGTCGAATAAACTATATAATCAATCTATAAATAAAAGACTCTATAGTTAAGTATCTCCACTAGCATGAATTAGTATGATAATAATTTCTACCCCAAACTAATTAATTAAATGCTCACAAGGAAAAGTACACCCTATAAAATACCATAAACCTCTCCCGAGTATCTATGGCTTCCTTAATATGCACTCAAGCCTACTCCCGTGGAATCATGCAAATTAAAGACATTAAACACGGCACTCTAACTTCCTAACAATCCATTCTACCTACTCCCGTGGAGAACTTCATGTCCTTAATTGAAATACCCAAATCCGTCAAAACCCAACTCCCGTTGTGATCAATACAATGGAATCATAACAATACTAGTTATCCCTAATCTAGTATTGAAATATGCACAATCAATTAAGCAAGAACATTTCAACAATTAATTTGGGAGTTTAAAGAAATAATCATGAATTAATTTATACTAGGGTTCAACTTAACAATAGAGAAAAGAACTACTCAAGTATAATTGAAATAAATAAATAAGTTAGAGAAGAATAATTAAAATTCATAATAGAAAACAAAGGGAAAAGAAGGAGAAAATAAATACTTGTAGAGTCTTGAAGAACAATGAAGATCTACAAGTTTCTCTCTCTAACTTCTCTCTAAAAACCTTAAAAAGTGTATATAATCAATCTCCCCTTTTCCGTCATTAAACGAATAAAAGGTATTTATAACTTCCTAAAATAACAAAACCGACAAAATAGAACGCGCTACGGAGCAGACCAACACAGACGTGTCAATAATGACACAGACGTGTTGACCTGCTACTACATAAATATCATACGACAGAAAAGCTTCGAAGAAATCAGAGTGACATGGACGTGTCATAAGTGACACGGACGTGTTGGTCTGTAATCGTCAGATTCTCCAGCTCAACTTCGAACAGCTATAACTTTTGATCCAGAGTTTTGTTTGGTGCATGTAATATATCGTTGGAAAGCTCTTCAAGTCTAGTTTCCAACCCAGTTAGAATCACCTTATTATAATTTTTGTGTCAAAAGTTATGAGTAAAATGGTGCAGAGATGTGATATTTCGCACAAGTACACAAAGTCGTGTGTATTTTCTTCACTTCCAATCCGCTTTGGGCACATGATATATCGTTTTGAAGGTCATTCAAGTACCTTAATCATCATATCCTCAAATAGGAGTCCAAAGTACCTAATATTACATCAAAAGACCAAACAACCCGTGAAAGCATCGTAGCTTATAAAAAGGGACCTAAATATGCATAAATGCAATGTAAATGCTCTAATACTACATGAAAATGCACCCTAAAATGCAACTAAATGATGTTAAAATATGCACTTATCAATTTTATTCAACTGTAAGATTAAAGAAATTAATGGTTATGGAATTGGTTTATTATGTGATCACTTTTATTAATTAAAGAAAAAAATATATTTATTTGTGAGGTGATGATTGTGTTGTATTTATAATTAATGTTGGTTATCAATTAATCAATTAATTACTTAATGTGAAAGAGAATAAGCAATGAAACTCTAGATTAGTGCACATCTAAAGTACTGAACATTGGGAGTTGGAGTACATGGTGGTATACTCGTGGCTTTTCGAGGGCCATCTGATCAACGAATTCCTCTTATATGTTTTATTTGTCGCTATCAATTGGCTTTTAAGGCGCAGAGTCGTGCGATCTTGCCCCGTCTTCTAAATGAAAACTTGTTTTTGTTTGGACAACTACTTCATTACTTATTGAAATTTAGTTAATAAATTAAATTACTAGTGGCATCGTTCAAGTAGTACTTATTATGCTTAAGACTATATGTACTCAACTTTGATGGATATGTGCTTTGTATGGTTATCATGGCTTATGCCTTATTGATCATGTGACGATCTATCTCTACTATTGTATTGTTGAGCGAGCAGTCACCTGCATCACTAGGTCATAGCTTTATTTCAGGTTGGAGGTCATGATGTATAGGATGCGAGTGTTTAAACTATCTTTATAATATTTATTATTGGTTTTGGATTTTATGAAGTTTCTTTAAACATTGGTTTGAATTTGTTTGAAACTAGAGTTGATCTACTTTTCTTAATTGACTTTTAAATGTTGACTTCGTTTTGTTTTGGTGGGCCATGATTGGTTCCAATATGTAAGACTTTTTGTTTGACTTTTATTATTGGTTTGAAATGTTCTTTTAATTTTCCGCTGTAAAACTAGATCTGAAAATGCTGAAACTGTTTCACACGTGAAGGTAATGATTTAGTAATTCTCTATTTTTTATTGGACAAAGTATTTTTAAAAGGAGAGAATTATTAGGGTGTTACACTAATTCCTTACGAGAATCGTGTAGGATTTTGATGTTATTAGCGGAATTATAGAAAACTATTTTTCTAGCATCATATATCAGAGATCTCATGCATATATTAATACAAATGAATAACAGATAAATTATACCTTTGAAGCTTGAATTACTCTAACTATCTGGATTTTTCAAATAGCAAGAACGAAGAACAGGTTCTCATACGTGATCCCTCTAATCACTCCACTAAGCACTGAATTGGAGCCTACACTTGTCTACTAATAGAACAATATCTTTTCTCTTAGTAATAGGCATTGGCTATAATAGTAAAGGAGGAACGACTTTTCTCTCTTAACTAGTATTTGGGCCCGGGCGTTACCACGGGTGGTATTTTTTCCGAACTTGATATGCACTTTTTTCCATTCGCATTAAAATATAATAAAGAAAACTCAACATTTAAAAGGCACAAATATAATAATGTGGACATTTAAAGCATGATTAATAGTTGGTTGAGATGATAATTGTGCTATGTATAATAGCAAGATATCAAAGGTTCAAATCTTGTTGCAAGCCAATTTACTTTTGTTCGTTGACATGACATATATGTACACATTGGACAATTCTAGTGGAGTAAGGGAAGTGCCACGTGGCGTGTATACGTTGTCAGACACGCCTTTTAATATATTAGTATTGATTGTATTGTGTTTCCTAAACACCCTCTCTTTGTATTTATAAGATAAAGTACTTGAAAAATAATCAACCTATGGTAATGAATACATCAAAATTTTATAACTTTGATAGTATTTTGTTTGTCTCTTAAATTTGTTGTAATACTCCGTATTTTTAGTAGTTAATATTTATATTTTTAGAAAAGTTTTGGTTATTAAAA
This sequence comes from Beta corolliflora, assembly GCA_947648045.1. Taxonomy (NCBI): domain Eukaryota; kingdom Viridiplantae; phylum Streptophyta; class Magnoliopsida; order Caryophyllales; family Amaranthaceae; genus Beta; species Beta corolliflora. The sequence goes on along the minus strand of CANSZD010003329.1, from coordinate 1,903,056 downwards.
ACGTTTTTATTTACCAAAAAGACTTGTTATTTACTAAAAAGGCTTTTAAAATAGGCTTTTATAAAAGATTTTGGGTATTTAAAATAAATTCTAGCCCAATTTGGATTTTGGGCCTAGGTTTACTAATTTTAAAATCCAGGTAGTTTGTTTAAAACAAAATTTAAAAATGTTTTAAAGTAAAAAATCCAAAAGATTTTACAAAAAGATTTACAAAAAGAAAAAAAGAAAAAAAAAAGTAAAGCATTGACTTCAATTCCGACGGATAACTCACTCCCAAAGTTAACAAAAGTTGGTTAACTTTACTTCTATCTTTTCCTTAATATGCTTCTGGATTATTTATCTTAGGGAATATTCCCCAATTCTAGCTAGATGATCACAAAAAAAAATAAAAAATAGTGGATCTTAGCTCAAATTATTTATCTTCTCTCAAAAACCCATCTTTTAGTTTCGAGTCCTAGTACGACTCTACTTGTCCAACTAGTATAAATAAGGGCCTCCACCCCTCATATTCTTCACACCAAATTTGAGAAATACATCTCTTTTCTCAAGTTTAAACTCTCTCTTTTAGCCTACCCTTTCTCTTCTTCCCTAGTAGGTATTAATTTTCAAGGTGCGTGTATATGTGGATCTTTAAATATTGTTTGGCACATTTAGTATCATGTTTCTAGTGTTGTTATTTTGGATTGATATGCATGTTCCATATGAGTTTAATTATAAACGCTATGAGTTTTCATGAGTATGTTAAATATTGTATGAAATTCTATGAGCATATTATTAGTTTATATTTAATGTTTAATCTGGAACTTTAGAACTTGTTAATTGACATTATAGTCATGCGGTGAGTTAGCGGTGTCAAACTTATCAATATTATTCTAAGATCATATTTCACCTTGTCAAAGTAATATTCCACCATGATGTCAAAGTATCTTAATCATGATTTATTAAACTATCGTCATCATGCGATCTTTGATCTCTCAAAAATCATCACTATGCTTATCTTGCGTCAGGTTATATAGGGTTGCATAATCAATATTAATATCCTTGTTATTTTCGTATGATTAGTATACTTCACCATTATTCTTAATACTTTTCGAGTTGTATTATTAAGCAAGATTTTATTTATGCCTTTATATGGCTAAGTTTATAAGTATTACTATTCTTTTTAAAGAAGGATTATACCCAAAGAATTTTTATTAGATATATGATCTTTTATGATCGCAAATATAAAGAGGCAACGGCTTGTTATTTATTAGCAAGAACGGTAGCTATGATATTTTACCCATGTACTTTTTGTATATGTCATGTGGACAAGGTAGTTCCCCTCGTCATAGACTCATTAAGGAATACTAAACTTGGGTGTGTGCACACTTTAGGAAAGATACCTAGGCAAGGAAAAAGGATTTTCATTAAAGTTATATACTTTATATTATACAAGAGTATTATCAAGTATCCAAGAAAGGTTTTTCGGAATTAAATATTTCAAATATTTAATTAAATAAAGTGTTTTATATTCCGCATGTACATGTATACAGTATTTTTACTGACACGCTTTTTGTTTGTTTGTTTTATGGCTTTGTCCATGTGATGACCTTATTTTGGTAAGCAGAATTTATAAGTTGATTGGATGCATACTTCACATGGGGGAGCTAGTGAGGAATAATAAATAGTTTAAAAGTTGTTATTTTATTTTCTATTTTCTATTGTCATAGTAGCCACAATAAAGTTAATATTAATAAAGTTAAGTTATTTCTATTATTTCCGCTGCATTGTTAAATTAGTAGTTAGTAATTATAGCCTTTAACGTTATCACGTGGCGGTAATACTCTCAAGTTTCTCAAGTGTTTTATATTAAAATATATTCTTCAAAAAAAAGAGAAATTTGGGGGTGTTACAAAGTGGTATCAGTTTTCCAGGTTTCTGAAAATAAAATAAATAGTCAATGAGAGTATGGGTAGATTTAGGAAGGGCATATAAGATAGGGTTTCGCATTCTATTTGCATTTTTTTTGTTGGCATGTTATATGCAAATTCTTTTTTCCTGCATAAATACTTATATTTTCAAGTATAAATATTTTCTGATTTATATTTTGAGGAACGGGACAAGTGTGTGGAATATTAATCTGAGGAAAGTTCTGGCTAGGAAAGACTTGGTACTTAAGTTGGCCGTTTGTGCCGCACCTCTCTTTCCTGGGAACTCACTCGAATAATTATTCATACACTATGAACCTAGTACTCAAATAAATAATTTTTAATCATATACTTATATATGTACTTTTCAAAAATTTCAAGCGAATTTTTTTTTTTGGAATTTCGAATATCTTTTTGATTCATTTCAGATTACAGTTAAAATTTTATTTCTATTCTAACTATTATGTCAACATGTAATTTGTATTTTACTTATATATCTATATATTTTTTTCCAAATTATAAAGATGAATTTTTTTAATGAAGTTTTGAATGTTTTTTATATGAATTATTTAGTTATTTATTGTTATATTAGAAATATGATTATTATGAATATATTTCAAGGAGGTTTGACTTGTTGTCAAGTTAATATGAAAATCTTTGTATTTTTCATAAGCAAAAGAAAGAGTTTATTGTTTATTATAAGAATTGAGTTATTATTCTGTCTTTCATGACATATTATTAAGAAGCTACTTGCAAGTTGTGATATTACTATATTTTGAGGTATTTTTTTTGCACGGATATTTTCTACGAGATGAATTTGGTTATTAACGTCTTATATGACATGTATGCATGTGATCTAATTCATTCAAAGTGATTTATATGTTTATTTTGTTGATTTATAAGTGTTACAAGAACCTATGACTTCAAAGTAAGCCTAGTTGTTTTAGATCCATTAAAGGTGAATACTATTTTGGTTTATTCCTTTGAAGGAAAGAAGTTTAGTAGTTATGTTTTTTTTATAGGCATGAAGAAGACATTACCTTATGTTATGCTAAGAATTGTAAAATTAGTCATTTGAAGTTTAATTATTTAGTTGGATGACCTTTGATTTTTTTATTTATATGAGTAAGGAAGGAAAAATTTACGATTTGTGGAAACAAGAAGTAGGATATCAATGGTTTATACTAGCTTGGAGGAATTATCCAGATTTAGATAATATATTTTGTTTATGGATATAGTCAACACCATTTTAGCTATGATATAGATATAACCTTAAAAAGGTGACAAAATAAGGGATATTACGAGGACCTTATAGGTATATGAGATACCATATCTGAAGTTTGATTTAATTAAGGAATCTTACCCTATGCTGAATTGCAAATATATTTAAAGGAGTTATCCACTAGTGGAAAAAAACGCAAGGGCTGCAGTGCAAGGGCTGCGGTTTATTGCAAAACGCAGCCCTTAATAGTGAAGGGCTGCGGTTAGCCCAAAAACCGCAGCCCTTAATAATTAAGGGCTGCGGTTTTTGGTCTGACCGCAGCCCTTAATTGAAGGGCTGCGGCTTTTGGGCTAACCGCAGCCCCTAGTAGGCCCAGTTAATTATTTACTTGGGCGAAATTCTCCCGCGTACACATCCCAAAACAAAACCCTAACTTTCCTTTTCCCTCCCCAGTCGCACGATTTTCCCTCTCACCTCATCAAACCCCCATCCCTCTCTGACTCTCTCTCTTCGCATCTCTCTTCGCATCTCGCCGCCGTTCGCTCGCCGGAGTTTCTCTCTCTTCGCATAAGCTTGCCTGGTCTGACTCACAGTACAGCCGCGCCGGAGATTCACAGAGTTCGCACTTCTTCGTTAAGCTTCAAAGCGCCATTAAATTTAATGGTGGAGGTCCGATTCTCTCTCTCTTATTTAATTTGTTTTGTAGTTTTATGTTTTGCAACATCCTTGCCTACGCTTTTCCGCCACCGCGTGAATTCGTCTGCATCCCGTCATCTTCCACCATCAAAGCCCTAATTTCACAATTAGAGACCATCTACATTGGTTCTTATATTCTCAATTCTACAACAAAATGGAAGAAAAACCCTAAAAAAGAAGAAATTGGAGTATGAATTATGGCAGGAATTGAAGAGAATGGTTTTTCATCTATTTTGATTGTGCTCGAGTTTGTCGCATTTTCAGCTTGGGTTGTTGATGAAATGTTGACGTTTTGTTGAATGATTTGTTTAACTTTCGATTTTAGTCGTTGTTTATGTCTATGGTTTGTCAAAGGATTGATGAAATGTTGTGATGATTGATGAGAAATTTGGATTTGGTGGACCGCGTTTGCATCGTGGTCTCAATTAGCATATGGTGATGTATATGAGATCTTTGCTTGTGTGTTTGATACTTTTAGCGATGATAGTAGTCTTATGCTTTGAAATGTGATTGTAGATGCAGCTAGCTTTTTTTAATACTGAATACCTTGTGAGTTGTGCCTGTCATTGCTATCTCTGCTGAAACCGAAATCTTCTCAAATTCCTTGGCTTTGATGAAGGGTAAGTTAGATCCCATAGAACAGGTTACACTTAAAATGCTGTAAGGTTTCATAGGGTTTGGAATAGGTGGGGCTTCTGTACACACTGAAAAAACCCCGTTTGCCGCCTTTCATATTCCATAAGGGCAAACCGGAATCGCCTTGAGGGCCATAAAGAAGTCTTGCGAATCTTTTTTTATTTTTTTTATTTTTGACCGTGTTTACAAACAGAGACATGCTTCCTGTATCTTAAGCACTTTTCTACACTGAAAGAGAGTGCTGCCATCATTGCTGTTGCCCTTTAGTCTTTGTCATTATGCACATAGCTTTGCGATGGTTATGTATATTAGAGGTTATAGATAGGAATTTCTTTTCCTGATCAATTGTGCATGTGGGACATTGTGGAATTGAAGGCGTCTTCTTTCTCTGTTTGCAAATGATGTAAAATATGATTTGTCTTGTCTCTCGGAGCCTTTCCAAGTCTTATCTTTACTTTTATCCAGGGTAGGCTACAGATGGATCCTAAGATTTTTCGCTCTTGGTTGTTATGCCATTTTACTGATGCCTGGTTTTGTTCAAGGTATGTCTTTGAAAGATTGGGTCTATTCTACTAGTTTACACTTTACATTCTTGAATTTTGTCAGGTTTATTATTTATTAGCATCCACTGTTAGCTTAATTATGGTTCTTACCCTCCCACAGTTGGATATAAGTACTTCTTTTCAAGTCGTATCCGCAGAGGTATAGTCTATGGTGATCAACCCCGAAACAGTATGTATTACTTAATACTAACAGTTCTTGTAATTTTATAATGAAGCTAATCTGCCGGGTATTTGGCAGGCTTGATCTCGTACTTGCCCAAGAATTCAAATGGGCCAAAGCCAGTTGTTGCATTTGTGACGGGTGGAGCCTGGATAATTGGGTGAGCTATCAAGAATCTCTTTTCTCTGATACCTTGCTGTCGGCATATGAAATATCAATAGAGGCTCTCGCTGAATTTTGTAGCTTTATGTCCTTTGTTCTATATACTTGTCCACTGCCCTTATACCTATCACTTTTAATGTGACTGTGTGTGGCAAAAGTCTTACCATAACTAATTTTGCAGGCTAAGGAAGACACTATTCTTACATGATGGAAATCATGGTTTTTATTAACATGGACGAATGAGTTATAATTTCATGCTCCTTTAGTCCCTATCGGTATGCACCATTTTCATGCTCCTTTAGTCCCACCCCCTACATAGCCCCCGCACACCACCCCCATGCACGGACACCCCCTCGCACGCCCCTGCACTCACACCCATGCACAACCCCTGCACACACACCCAACGGACCCCCTGCTCCACGCCCCCCCACGGACCCCCCCGCTCCACAACCCCCCACCCTACTGCCGTACCCCCCACCCCCCTACATAGCTCGCACACCACCCCCATGCACGAGACAACCCCCTCCCACATCCCTCACACCCCCGCACATCCCCCGCACACACCCAATGCCCCCCCGCTCCACGGCCCCGTCATCGCCGTACCCCCCCACCCCCTACATACCCCTGCACACCACCCCCATGCACAGACCCCCTCTCCCACATCCCCTGCACTTACACCCCCCTCCCATGCACGGACCCCCTACTCCACAGCCCCCCCACCTCCCGTCGTACCCCCTCATCCCCTACACACACCCCGCACACCACCCCCATGCACGCACCCCCCCCGCCTCCCACAGCCCCTGCAAACACACGTACTGACTTTGTTTAATTCATAACACTAGATTCAAAAACGATTCACATTTTCTCTATATTTGTATAAACATCATTTGCAACGAATATTCTTGTGCATGATGGTGTTTTGATGGAAAACCATTGCTCTAGTTCTTTTCCTTTTATTCTCAGATGGCTCAGTATGAGTTGTATTGCTTCTTTTGCTAACTTTAATTTGTTGGTGGTATTACGTAAGAGTTAAGACTGTTGTCCCATTAATCCGGTTGTTTTCTTAGAAGTTCTTAGTTTACTTGATGTAGCTACAACCTACAGAAATATAAAGCAACTTCAAGTCTTGAACTCCTTCATAATTAGTAATTGTAGTTTGATGGTGGTATGTTCTTATGCAAGTGGTAAATCTGGTAATCTTATATCTGGTGTATCTTTTGGTTTCTGAACTGCTGCAATTTTCTATGGATTGACAATCATAATAAACTGTGTACAGGGGTTCATTGACAACAAGTCAATGAATGCTGTATAAACTCCTTCATAATTATTATTTTCTCTTTGATTTTTGTTCTTTAGGTGTTTTTTGCATTTCATAATACATGTGCTCTGGTCATGTTTGATGATTCTTGCTTTGAAAGTGGTGCCCATACTCCAGATACGAGTTTAAGTCCATGCTTCTGCAAGTTGAAAGTTAGCTGTACTACTAAAATGAAAAATATCATGTGCTTTGAAAGTGTTGCATTGCATGTGGACTTATAGTTGTTGTTCTTTTGTTGCTGCCGCAATTTCTTTTGATGTCGGCAAGCATTGTCATATTGTTCACTTGTATATGCCTTATAATGTACAACCTGAGATTAGACTTTGTTCTCCTCGCCTTAATTTGTCTTATTTCAAGAAACAAGTTTAACTCAATTGAGTAAGACTTGTAAATTAAGTTTAGACTTTAGAGCCAACAAGTTCAGAAGTGTATAATTATTATTACGTTAACTAGTATATGACTAAAAATTAAACTTAAATTGACAGTGATATTGAATATGTTCTTTCGGTTGAACTAAACATAATTGATTGAATATTGGAGTTGTTTTCGATGCAGGCGTTGTAGGGGTTAATTTCATTAGAGTAAGGCGTTATATATTGATTTGTATTAATCTCTGGAGTATGAGAAAAAGGTATGTGTTATTCTTTCTCTTTTTTTGTGCTGCTTTTTGTGCTGTTTTAGAAAAAGGACAGGATTCATTCAGGATGGTGTTACCTGCCACATCCTGACAAGGTAGAAACTGGAGGAGAAGATGCTCACTTCATATGCATATAAAAACAACTGGTTGGTGTTGCAGATGGTGTTGGTGGTTGGGCAGATGTTGGTGTTGATGCTGGAGTTTATGCTCGACTACTACATTTTAATTTGTTACTATTTTCTTTATATTTGTATGAATAACATAAGTTGCAATGAAAAGTGATACTTATATATATATGTAACTATTATTGGATCATTTAGGACAAAAAAATGCAAAAAAAAAAAAAAAAATTTTTTATTTTTTTTTGGGTCACAAGGGCTGCGGTTTTTGGAAAAACCGCAGCCCTTAGTGGGTTAAGGGCTGCGGTTAAGGGCCAAAACCGCAGCCCTTGGTGAGTTAAGGGCTGCGGTTTTGGCCCTTAACCGCAGCCCTTAACCCACTAAGGGCTGCGGTTTTCCTTGACCTCGACCGCACCTTAACGCGCTAAGGTTAAAAAACCGCAGCCCTTCCTAAATGCCAAGGGCTGCTAGTCTAATGGCTGCGGTCAAAAAACGCAGCCCTTGGGCCCTTTTTGACCGCAGCCCTTGGGGTTCTTTCCTCTAGTGATCGTTGTTATAGTTAAGCAAAGAAAGTACGAAAGACCATATTTGAATTTTTAGTAGGTTCCTTTAGATCCTTTTTGTTTTAAATGGTAGAAGTAAGATACTAGAACTCTCTAAATGTATGCTAAGTTGATTTTAGGGGATTATTGAGTGTCAAGAAGAGTATTATTTTTGGAAGTAGTCTTAAACTCTTGCTTGAGTGATAGTGTATTCACAATAATTGTTGATTTTAAGAGATGTTTCTTACAATGAGTTATAAAGGATTGGGTATATCAATTATTGAAAGTGAAGTGAATCTAATGATGGAAGAAATATACTTTTGAAAAAAAAAATCGGAAGTTTAATAAAGGAGAAAAGGGAAGAAATTAGTCAATCAAGGTAATTGACTTGGAAATACTAGTCGTATTTTTGTCTTATGGATTTAAGCAATTGAGTATATATTATGTGAAGGAGTTAATTTTATTGAAATGGAGATTATATCAATTTTGAGGCAAGATTGTTTATTTATTGTCTAAAGTCCTAGTTGACTACTGTCTATTTTGAGAGAATATTAATTATAGTACTTTAAGTAAAATTTGAAAATGAATTTCGAGAACTTCTAGTTTTGAGGACCTAAGTAAGGAAGACGATTTTATTCAAGTATATGTTGTGTTAGTGTAATAACAAATTTTGCTTATAAATGATGAGTTGATTTGATTTGATTTGTAATATATATGATCAAGGGTTGTTTTGATGATATTTATTGTGAGACCTTCATGGGTTATGTGAACCTGATTAAATTTTGAGAGAAAGCAAAGGTATTTTTTTTAAAAGGGGCATGTTTGAATATAGCATTTTCGAGAAAAGCTTGCAAAAGGTTTTATAAAATTCATTTGTTATGACTATATTAACGCATTTTCATAATATATCAGTATTTGCTTCAAGTCTTTTTCCTGCTATTTCTGCCTTTATTATATATCAATTTGTAATTATTTATTATTTCAAGAATTTGGAAAATTTTCCTAATCAAATTTATAAACTTTTCAGTTTGTCATAAACTATACCCTTTTGGACTTATTCAAATATTTTTTATATTATGTTGATCTATTATTGAAGGCAAATACTTGTTTTATTAATACCTTGAAAAAGAGATTAACTCTCACAGCTCAAAAGATATTTTTTCGAAGGTATAATCTATCTAGTGATTTTGTTATTCTTTGTCAACCAATGTTTCTTATATTGTTTGTATTACAAAGTTGGTAAAAAAAAAAATTTAAGTCAAAATTTCAGTCTTAGCGAGTTACGGGGACGTAACTCCTTTTAAGGGGGGAAGAATGCGATAGGGTTTCGCGCTTTTGACTTAAAACGTTGTTTTTGACCTAATTTTGACTTGTTTTATGACTTTTTAACTAGTCAACTTACTTTTATGGAAAGAATTTGATATATGTGAATTACTTGCTTTATTTTTTACTTGCTTGCTTGAGTTTCGAGGACGAAACTTCTTTTAAGGGGGGTAGTATGTAATACTCCGTATTTTTAGTAGTTAATATTTATATTTTTAGAAAAGTTTTGGTTATTAAAAAGGTTTTTATTTACTAAAAAGACTTGTTATTTACTAAAAAGGCTTTTAAAATAGGCTTTTATAAAAGATTTTGGGTGTTTAAAATAATTTCTAGCCCAATTTGGAATTTGGGCCTAGGTTTACTAATTTTAAAATCCAGGTAGTTTGTTTTAAACAAAATTTAAAAATGTTTTAAAGTAAAAAATCCAAAAGATTTTACAAAAAGATTTACAAAAAGAAAAAAAGAAAAAAAAAAAGTAAAGCATTGACTTCAATTCCGGCGGATAACTCACGCCCAAAGTTAACAAAAGTTGGTTAACTTTACTTCTTCTATCTTTTGCTTAATATGCTTCTAGATTATTTATCTTCGGAAATATACCCCAATTCTAGCTAGATGATCACAAAAAAAATAAAAAATAGTGGATCTTAGCTCAAATTATTTATCTTCTCTCAAAAACCCATCTTTTAGTTTCGAGTCCTAGTACGACTCTACTTATTGTTCACACCAAATTTGAGAAATACATCTCTTTTCTCAAGTTTAAACTCTCTCTCTTTTAGCCTACCCTTTCTCTTCTTCCCTAGTAGTTATTAATTTTCAAGGTGCGTGTATATGTAGATCTTTAAATATTGTTTGGCACATTTAGTATCATGTTTCTAGTGTTGTTATTTTGGATTGATATGCATGTTCCATATGAGTTTAATTATAAACGCTATGAGTTTTCATGAGTATGTTAAATATTGTAAGAAATTCTATGAGCATATTATTAGTTTATATTTAATGTTTAATCTGGAACTTTAGAACTTGTTAATTGACATTATAGTCATGCGGTGAGTTAGCGGTGTCAAACTTATCAATACTATTCTAAGATCATGTTTCACCTTGTCAAAGTAATATTCCACCATGTTGTCAAAGTATCTTAATCATGATTTATTAAACTATCGTCATCATGCTACCTGTGATCTCTCAAAAATCATCACTATGCTTATCTTGCGTCAGGTTAAATACACTAGGGGAAAAAAAAAAGGAAGGGTTGCGCTGGAAGGGCTGCGTTTTATTTAAAACGCAGCCCTTCGTGTATGAAGGGTTGCGATTTTCAAGGAAACCGCAGCCCTTTTAGTGAAGGGCTGTGGTTAACAAGAAAACGTAGCCCTTCGTACTGTATGAAGTGCTGCGGTTTTTAGGTTAACCGCAGCCCTATTAGTGAAGGGATGTGGTTAGCCTAAAAACCGCAGCCCTTCATACACGAAGGGCTGCGTTTTTTGGGCTAACCGCAGCCCTTCATTATCCTTTTTTTTTATCAATTGATTTGCGCGCATACAATACAGTACCCCTATTTCAATTTCCCTCCCTTAGACAAAAATTCACGAGCGAAACAATACCCCTCCCTCCACTAACCCTAATGCCCCATCACCGGAGCCCTGTCGCCGGAGCACCGACCCATCGCCGGAGCACCGACATTGACGCACCAACTCAGTGTGACATTGACGCACCACCAACATTGCTTCATTCTCTCCTCCACTCACCACCAACTCAGTGCGCACCACCACCACGCAGCTGCACCACCATGCGCACCACCCACCAAGCGCAGCAGCGACCTCCACCACCACCACTACCCTTCTCTTTCTTCTGTTCTCTTCTGTTCTCTTCTCTTCTCCACCATTTTAGTGGGTTTAGGGTGTGGAGCTCCTCCACCTCTACGCAGCGCCACCACGCACAAGCGGCAGCAACGACTACCACCACCACTGCCCTACTCTTTCTTCATTGCTCTTGGGTTTAGTCAATTTTTGCTTAGTTAAGTATGAATTAATCTTGTTTTTAAGTTAGTTTTGTTTTTCTTAATTGAATTAAATGATTAATGTGCAATGTGGGTTTTTTTAATTGTAGGAAGAAGAGGCTTAGGAAGGTAAATAAAGTTCCAACTATCTCTTCTCTCTTCATTGCTTATCATTGGTGTTAAGAGGTAACTAGTTTAATTTCGTTGTCTTTTTTGTTTGATTTGTTGATGAGACAAAGTTGTCATGTGATTCAATTTGATTAAGTTATGATAATTTATTGATATATATATGTATTTCTTATAATGTATGTATATTTCTTGATATGAGATTGTATGAAAACACAATGTAGTTTAGCTATGAAATCTACAAGTTGTTTGAATCATCATCATATGCCTAGATACCCGTTCAAGACTTACTCATTAGGAGGTATAATGTAACTATTGTGTAGATTTTTAGGCTTCCATCTGTTGTTGGTTGAATTTCGGGAACGAAAATGTCATTTTACGCCTACATGGCAATGATGGAGTGCAGTGGGGGGGGGGAAGTAGTGGCGGTGGTGGTGGAACTGTTGCAAATGTGGAGAGTAAGGTCACATGGCAATAGAATGCTCTCCACATTTATAACAGTTCCAACTCCCCCGCTACCAGCTGATGGGCATTCCATTGCCATGTGACCTGATTCTCGGGTCATTTTAGGCCTATTTTCGTCTTTCGTGTCCAATTCGTACCTATCGAGTCATTTAACCCCAAATTCTTTTTGAACATGATTATATGAGGTATAATGTAACTATTGTGTAGATTTTTAGGCTTCCATCTATTGTTGGTTGAATTTCGGGAACGAAAAGGTTATTTTACGCCTACAAGGCAATGAGGGAGTGCAGTGGGGGGAAGTAGTGGCGGTGGTGGTGGAACTGTTGAAAATGTGGAGAGTGAGGTCACATGGCAATAGAATTCTCTCCATATTTATAACAGTTCCAACTCCGCCGCTACCAGCTGATGGGCATTCCATTGCCATGTGACCTGATTATCGGGTCATTTTAGGCTTATTTTTGCCTTTCGTGTCCAATTCGTACCTATCGACTCATTTCACCCCAAATTATTTTTGAACATGATTATATGAGATATAATGTAACTATTGTGTAGATTTTTAGGCTTCCATCTGTTGTTGGTTCAATTTCGGGAACGAAAAGGTCATTTTAGGTCTATTTTTGCCGATTCGCGTCCAATCCGTACTTATCGAGTCATTTAACCCTAAATTCATATTGAACATGATTATATGAGGTATAATATAACTATTGTGTAGATTTTTAGGCTTGCATCTGTTGTTGGTTGAATTTCGGGAACGAAAAGGTCATTTTAGGCCTATTTTGGCCGATTCACGTCTGATTCGTACTTATCGAGTCATTTAACCCCAAATTCTTCTTGAACATGATTATATGAGGAATAATGTAACTATTGTGTAGAATTTTAGGCTTGCATCTGTTGTTGGATGAATTTCGGGAACGAAAAGGTCATTTTAGGCCTATTTTGGCCGATTCGCGTCCGATTCGTACTTATCGAGTCATTTAACCCCAATTATTTTTAACATAATTATATGAGGTATAATGTAACTATTGTGTAGATTTTTAGACTTCCATCTGTTGTTGGTTGAATTTCGGGAACGAAAAGGTCATTTTAGGCCTATTTTGGCCGATTCGCGTCATTTTTTTATATTTTTGTTCATCCAACTCCAAACTTTTGTTGCATATGCCAATATGAGGTAGAATGAAACTACATATTAGGTTTTTGTGCATGAATTTTCATGTAAATGAAATTAGGAAACATAATGGCTTAAAGAAAAGGGGGGAAGTTGTGCGTAGGGGCGGCAGTGGGGGAGGGTCATTAGGGGCTTGGGGGGTCTGCGCAGGTGGGGCTTGTGCGAGGGGAGGAAAGGGCTGGACAGCAGTGGGAGAGGGTTGGCGAGTGGCTTGGGTGGGTTGGTAGGGGCGGGCGGGGGTTAGTATCTACCTCTGCCACCCGCGCCCCCCAAGCCCCCGCCATCCCCAAGCCCCCGCCGCCCTCCCCCACCCCCCCGCCCCCCCCTCCTCCCCTCCCCCCGCACAAACCCCCCTCCCCGCACGGACCCCCCCCCCGCCCCGCCCGACCCCTCCCCCCCCCGCACAAACCTCCCCTCCCCGCCCAGGTCCCTCCCCTCCCTCCACAAACCCCCCTCCCCGCCCAACCCTCCCCCTCCCCGCACGACCCCCCCCCCCCCCCCGCCCAGCCTTCTCCCCCCCCTACACAAACCCCCCTCCCCGCACGCACCCTTCCGCTCCCCGCCCAGCCCTCCCCTCCCCCCGCACAAACCCCCCTCCTTGCACGACCCCTTCCCTACCCAGCCCCCTCCTCCCCGCACGGACCCCCCTCTACACATACCCCCCCCCGCACGACACCCTCCCCTCCCCGCACGGACCCCCCCCCCATGCACACATACCCTCCCCCTTGTTGCACTCCCCCCTTGGCCCTTAGTGCCAATGTGAATTTTTTTTTATCTTGAGCTTTATGTATATTAATGTGTATATTTGTACAATTCCAGGGAGATGACGGAGGTGCATACGGATAAGAGCACGAGTGCTGAACACACAACCGAGGATGAGTCTTTCGATGCGAGAAAGGAACGGGGTAAATTGGCTCGACCTCGCCGTGAAGAATTAAATGCACAAATGTCTAGGAAGTCATTGACCCCGAAAAAGAGAAAAGGAAGGGGACCTACAAAGTCACTAAGGAAAACACACAAATATGACTTTGGAGTACGATAATATGGGTCAGCCTTGTGGAAAGTGGATGGCGTCATCAGTATGGCATGCAAGTTGGCATTTGCATGCATAAACTCTCCATTGTGCACTCATGGAAAGAGGTGCCCGAGGGGTTGAAGCGGTGTCTATGGGAAGATACTATGGTAAGTTTCACGTACAATAACGTTTAGTTTCTTAATTATTTAGTTAAATATATGTGTAATATTACTGATAGCATATTAATTACAACATTTGCGAAAACTAATTTGTGAACTGCGTTTTTTGTAGAATCAATTCAATATCGAAGATGATGAAGCCAAGAAGAATGTATTTTTATCCGCGGTTGCCCAGAGATTCAGAGATTTCAAGGCTAAGTTAGTGTCTGGGTGGATCACTAAGTGGAGGAAAGTAGTAGGTACAAAGAAGAAGAACATCTACGGCGGAGAAACACCATCCGGTCCTGAGGCTTCACCGGAAACATCATCTGAACCCTCCAAATTACCATTTCAGATATGAAAAACTATCAAACCTGAAGAGTGGGAATCATTTGTTGCCAAAAAAAACAACCCCACAAGCTATTGAAAGAATATTTTATTAAGATTTACTACACTTATTAGCTCCAGTATTATTGTATAACACCGTACCTAACCTTTGTTTATAATTGTGTGTTTTAGGCAAGTCGTGAGAAAAATAGCACGAGTGCAAAATCTAGGAAGTATTATCATCATTTGGGTGCTCATTCGTACAACGAGGCGAGAGCGAAGTGGATGTTCGGCCATTAGCCCACAATAGGGTCGACAACGGCAACGGGGACTAGCTCTACGACGACAGTTGCACAGCCTCGGCAACCAGATAGAGTCCTCGATTGGTGGTGTTCGATGCATGGGGTTTATGCAAAGGGAAAAAGAGTCTTGCCTGATCCCGGTACAGAACAGATAGCCAACGCCATTGTAAGTACAAAAAAATGTCATTTTAGGCCTAATTTCGCCTTTTCGCGTCCAATTCTTAGATTGTGCGTCATTTAACCTCAATTTCTTTTTCAATATGACTATGTAAGGTATAATATAAGTAGTGTGTAGATTTTTAGCCTTGAAGTTATTATTGGTTGAATTTCGGGAACGTAAATGTCATTTTAGGCCTATTTTGGCCATTTCGCGTCCAATTCTTAGATTTTGAGTCATTTAACTACAATTTCTTTTTTAATATGGTTCTATAAGGTATAATATAACTTTTGCGATCACGAGCATTTCTCTCTTATCCTTATGTAGATTGGCTTGAAGGAAAAAGAGACTACTGGTGAGTTCACTCCTAAAGGACACATTGATGCATTGCACGAAACTTCAAGAAAGGACCACAGTGGACGCGTGAGAGGCGTAGGAGGTGTCCGCCTCGGTTTGAGAAAGGTATATGGTGATCAATACACTACAGCGACTAAATCAAGTGTAAGTAGTGTGAATTCGGCAGCGTCAGTAGATGTGGAGGCTATCAAAGCTGCAATTCGGGAGGAGCTTAGGGAGGAGATGACACATAACTTCAACGCCATTTTAGAGCAAATGGGTTTACCGACTTTTGCTGCATTGAAGAAGGGTAGTGATATTACACCTAGCCAGCCGTCCAGTGATCCACAAACATCTATTGATCAGATGATACCTTTACCTGATCCACCTGTAGTACCCGAGTTGAAGGTAATCACTTAATCCATTTGCTTTGTTAAACAACTATTGTTCTTAAATGCATGGAATTCTTACTATAATAATGTTGTTTCATAAACTAACTATAAATGGAGTTTTTTTTAAAGGAGGAGACACCATGTGAACTAATAGCTCGAGGAGATGGTTAAGATAGTTTCATTCTCGTAGCTTATGGCCATGCACAACCCCCAAGTGACCGAGTACTATTGCATAACCAGTTAATGGATGCTAATAACTATGTGGTAACCCTCAATGAAATTGTGTCTGGTTTCGAAGAATTACCTTTTCCGCTGCCGAAGCCAGAAGTTGGTCTACATTTACTGAATGATGCCCTTGGCAGTTATGTTCTATGGCCGCGTGCATTGGTGCGGTTTTCAGATGAGGTACAATGATTAACATACATATATATATGCGTGTTTTCTTTTATAGTTCCTATGATAGTCAGTAATATCTTTACTTTTAACTAATTACTAGGTTTGGGGGAAGGCCAGATCACATGACAGGTATGGAAAGAAGGCTTGTTCACCTGATAAGAAACCAAGTTTACGTGATGAAGGTGAACGAAATGTGGTGAAGGGAAATATTTCTATGACAAAGAATCCACTTATTATCGAGCCAGAGGTGGTGCGAGGCCTTAGTATTCCATGCTTTTGGTTACATGAGTGCGCTAGCGATTTACCCGATGATAGTACAATAGAGGTTCCTTTGGGGGCGCAACAATTCCACTACTTTGAGGAGTCATCGACATTCATTTCTAAGCTCGATATTAAAGAATTCTTATGTGCGGTAGAGTTGAATGTTTCCATGATACAAACTTTCATGAGGTAATACATAAGTATATAAATTAAATATACATATACAAATGCCTTAAGTAGTTTTCAATTCAACTTCCATAATAAGTAAGTTTACTTTTAATCAATATGATTTCTCAGGTTATTATACAATGAATTGATTGCAACATCAAGTGAGTCAATGTTTGGTTGGTTATGTCCAAACATAATACGAGATGACAATTGCTTAAAAAACAAAGCCGAAGTGAAAGAGTATCTCGATATGAGTTTGAAAGCATCATCTCGTTTAGGATATCATCAGATCATCCTTGTCCCGTATATTGAACAGTATGCTTGTTAAACCCGCTTTACTTTTATTATTCGATAATTAAATTTACCTATTAATTGTTCTATGATTAATAATAACTATATTTTCTTGTTGTAGGGCTCATTGGACACTGCTTGCGATATGTTTGTCACGTAACGAAGTCTACCACTTTGATTCTTTGCGTCGACAACCACCACAGTCCTTACTAATCAAATCATTGTTAAATAGGTAGCCTAATCGAAACTAAATATATGTGCACTTATTAATAATTACACATTATTCATCATCTTTATATATATAAACAGTTAGTACATCTAATCTTATAATCATGTATTGATGTAGTGTGATGAAGCATATTAGTGCAACAGGACTTCAAGCACCAAAAGCTCCTGCTTGGATATCAGTCGAGGTAACATGACTAATTTGTTTGTCCTTATATAGAAACACTTTTCGCCACATACTACACATCTAACATGAATGTCATTGGATGCATGCTTTGGTGAACATTTAGTGTCCGCAACAAGAAGATGGACTTGCATGTGGCTATTACGTGCTGAGGTACATGTTCGATATCATTAACCATTGCACTAACGTCGATGATCTTCAAAAGGTATGTAACTTATTAGTATATGTTAGTTTAGATTAGATCGATTGGTAATAATCAATTGGTTTATAAACCAAAGTAGCACATGCATATTTGCAAAAAATGACCCCATTCTACCCTAAAACATGGTACTTTGATGCATTTCATATAAATATGAGGTATAATAACTAGTGTGTACATTTTTAGGCTTGCATTTGTTGTTGGTTAAATTTAGGGAACGAAAAGGTCATTTTACGCCTACTTTCACCTTTTCGTGTCCAATTCGTACCTATCGAGTCTTTTAACCCCAAATTATTTTTAAACATGATAATATGAGATATAATGTAACTATTGTGTAGATTTTTAGGCTTGCATTTGTTGTTGGTTGAATTTCGGGAACATAAATGTCATTTTAGACCTATTTTAGTCTTTTCGCTTCCAATTCGTACTTATCGAGTCATTTAACCTCAAATTCTTTTTGAACATGATAATATGAGGTATAAGGTAACTATTGTGTAGATTTTTAGGCTTGCATTTGTTGTTGGTCGAATTTCGAGAACGTAAATGTGATTTTAGGCCTATTTTCGCCTTTTTACGTCCAATTCCTATTTCTCGAGTCATTTAACTCCAATTTGTTTTTGAACATGATAATATGAGGTATAATATAACTAGTGTATAGAGTTTTACGCTTGCATTTGTTTTTGATTGAATTTCGGGAAGGTATATGTCATTTTTAGAACTATTAACTACGGTAAATGATTGAATTCTTATATTATGTGTTTATTCCTTGGTTGTTTTGCAAGGTTTATATGAATAACACACCAAGTTTGAGGGCCTTCACCATAGAGGAATTACATGAAGTTTGGGATAAGTTGGCGACCTACCTTTGTGATGATTGCTTATGATACATTTTTGTGGATTTCGCGATATAATTAGCTAGTTGGTATATATCAATTCTATGTACACTTTTTACATTATTAAATATATATATTTAAAGTTAATTATTATGTTGAAAAACTTGTGATATATTGCAATTCGATCGGTTTTTTTTTTGTCGAAGGGAGGTGTGCAGGGGAGTGCAGTGGGTCAGGGTGGGGGTGCGGGGAGTGCGGGGGGTGGGGTGGGGGTGGGGTGGGGGTACAAGGGCGGTGGGTGGGGTGGGGGTGCTGAATTTTTTTAAAAAAAAAATTCGAAAACGGTTTAGGCAAAGCCCATCATGGAAGGGCGCGTTTTGGCCTAAACCGCAGCCCTTCACTTTTGTGAAGGGCCTGCTATGGAAAGGGTCACGGCCAAAAACGCAGCCCTTAGGGCTGTTTTGACCGCAGCCCTTCCGTTTTTTTCCACTAGTGATAGGATTGCATAATCAATATTAATATCCTTGTTATTTTCGTATGATTAGTATACTTCACCATTATTCTTAATACTTTTCGAGTTGTATTATTAAGCATGATTTTATTTATGCCTTTATATGGCTAAGTTTATAAGTATTATTATTCTTTTTAAAGAAGGATTATACCCAAAGAATTTTTATTAGATATATGATCTTTTATGATCGTAAATATAAAGAAGCAACGACTTGTTATTTATTAGCAAGAACGGTAGCTATGATATTTTACCCATGTACTTTTTGTATAAGCCATGTGGACAAGGTAGTTCCCCTCGTCATAGACTCATTAAGGAATACTAAACTTGGGAGGTGTGCACACTCTAGGAAAGATACCTAGGCAAGGAAAAAGGATTTTCATTAAAGTTATATACTTTATATTATACAAGTATTATCAAGTATCCAAGAAAGGTTTTTCGGAATTAAATATTTCAAATATTTAATTAAATAAAGTGTTTTATATTCCGCATGTACATGTAATCAGTATCTTTACTGACACGCTTTTTGTTTGTTTGTTTTATGGCTTTGTCCCCGTGATGACCCTATTTTGGTGAGCAGAATTTACATGTTGATTGGATGCATACTTCACATGGGGGAGCTAGTGAGGAATAATAAATAGTTTAATAGTTGTTATTTTATTTCTTATTTTCTATTGTCATAGTAGCAACAAAAAAGTTTATATTAATAAAGTTAAGTTATTTCTATTATTTCCGCTGCATTGTTAAATTAGTAGTTAGTAGTTTTAGCCTTTAACACTATCACGTGGCGGTAATACTCTCAAGTTTCTCAAGTGTTTTATATTAAAATATATTCTTAAAAAAAAAAAGAGAAATTTGGGGGTGTTACATTTGTAATTATATACGATTTTGGAATTAAATTTATCTATTTTTCTTTATCCTATTATGTAAAAACTGATTTTGACTTAGGAGATATTTGAATGTTTTGCCAACTTGAATGTTCTATTACTCTCAAGTGCCAAGCTCTATTTTAGGATTTTAAAACTCCAATCCAATATATAGTCATTTTGATAGTTCAAAAAACAATACTAGAAAGGAGAAAATTGTATTATTTTCTATATATATATTTCTCATTATATAGAAGCAGAGAGGGGAAAAGGAAGGGATGAAGAACCCTAATTCAGCCCAAAAAATATCCTCTATAACCACAGTACATGGGTTAGAAGCTTCTCTCTCTAAAAATTCTCTCAATACGTTATATCGTTGCCATGGCAAGAATTCTAAGATGCATAAGACTAACAATTCTAACTCTAATAAACCTAAGGGTCCAAGCTCGGATTCCCATGCTAAAAAGATGAAGACAATGGATGAAATTCTAGGTGTTGCAGCAATGAGGATTGAACACCGATCGAATGAAGAAGAAATTTGTAATATCCAGCTTAGTCAACAAACTCATCGACTGTTCTCGGAATGGTTTACTTCCATACACTAAATTGTTGAGAAAAATGTGAAAAATCAGGAGAAGAGTAGCACTCCGGTCGATCGTAGTGTACAAATTGTGGATCCGATTCCAATTTTGTAGTTCAATGAGGAGGAGGTAAGTTCTGATACTACTAGCAATACTCTGATTAGTAGTAGTAGTAAAATTGTGATTAAAATTGATGATGATGATATTCAATAGGAGGTAGATTACTGGAATTCTTCTTTGATTTGTTATGTAATTGGAGCTAATCCACCTCAATATGTGATGGAGGGATTTATAAGACAAATTCAGAAAACATGTGGTGTTGATAAGGTTGCGATGCTTAAGAAAGGGGTTTATAATGTGAGATTTTTGTCCATGGTAAAACGTGCTGGCGAAATTCCTTTTTTCGATAGTAAACCTATGATCATGAAGACATGGGATGCTAAATGGATATCGAGAAGGAAAATTTTGATGTGTTGCCTACTTGGGTTCAATTAAAGATGGATTTCAATTATTGGGGAGAACAATGTCTCAGAAAACTGGTGGCTCCTATTGGGAAGTTTATAAGAGTGGATAAAGCTATTGAGAAAAGAGATAAATTGCAGTATGCGAGGGTGTTGATTGAGGTGAAGGTGGATCAAGATTTCCCTGCGCAACTAACCTTTGTTAATGAAAAAGGTATTGAGGTAGTGTTCGAGATAAATTTTGAATGGAAACCAATTATTTGCACTTTTTGTCATTAATTAGGACATCCCTATGAAGATTGTAAGAAGGCAAAAGTGAAGCAAATCTGCCAACCTAAGGTTACTCAGGCTCCTATTGTAGTGGAAAATATGGTTGACAAGGAGAATGATATCTTTAGAGAGGTTAGACAATCTGCTAAAAGGTCTAACTCTCCTGTCAAAGAGATTAGTGTGGGCAATACCTTTATAGCACTATCAGTGGAAGATGATGATTATGTAGTGGGTGATGTTATTTTTAGAATGGATGGTGATGGGGTGCACCGGAGGGGGGACCCTGATAGGCCGTCGTCAAGCCTCACAAAGATAAACCTAACTCAGTCTCTCTAATTAAATAGAAAGGGCAAGCAAGGGTCGAGTCCACAGAGAGACAAGATTAAACACCAATAAGCTAATGTTAAATAAGCTAAGTTAGTACAATGGTGATTGAAATTTGGGTTTTTATGCTATGTAAGAATTAACTAAATAGAACTAAATCAAGCAAAGAACAAGGGTTTACGATAATATTAGAGGGATTAGGATATGGGATTCACCACTCAATTCAATCATGAACTTCAACAAACAAGAAGAGGAATAACAATAGCAATGGATAAAAAGGGTCATCTCTTAAATCCCTAATTACTCTTTCAAGTTAAAAAGGGCTACTTAAGTTGAGGATTAAGGTCTATTTTCATGCACCAAAGCTCCAACTCAAGAACATGAATGACAAGATGACAAATTACACCCCTTAGCTAAAACCCCTATTTTCATGCAAGTCTAGCTAAGTGAACATGTGGGGAGTCAGCTCTTCAATTTCATCTTTCCATCCTTCATTGAAGTGACTAGCATTTAAGTTTCTATGGAGGCCAACCACAAAAACTACCAATAGAAACCCCAATAGTTCATTCAATGCCATTAATGAGAGGTAAATAATAGATATTTCAAGTCAAAACTAATATCAAAGCATAAACAACAAGTATTGAAAACTAGTGACAATGTAAGAGAGAGAAGAGATATATAAAAGTGAGATAAAGAATTATACTACAAATTTCCAATCTTCATGAGCATCCAAATATTCAAACTTCAATTTCCAAAATATTCCCTTGCAAAAGCTTCAAACTTTCCTAGATTAGAGTAAAATAATCCTTGGGCTAAAATAAAGTAGCTAGGTTTAAACGTTGATGTCCTAAAACGGCAACAAATAGGGTATTTATTCCAATTACATTTCCGCAAGAAAAACTAGAAATCGCGAGAAAAATAGAACGGCGGGCCCGCGCCATATATATACTCTGGAGCGCCCGCGCTATGTAAAATCCAGCCAGTGTTGGGTGCTGGGGAAATGACGGCGCGCCCGCGCCATACACTCTGGAGCGCTCGCGCTGTGCAAATTTTGCGACTTCAAAAGTTCCTACCTCGGTGAAAATGAACAGAGAGCCGGCGCTGGACACAATGGAGCGCCCGCTCCATACAAAATGGCGTGCTCTCCTCTTAGGCACTCGAATGAGTCCTCCAAATGGGCTAGGGGTGTAGGCTCTTCCTTAAATTCGGCTTTCCACGATCTTTCTCCCTTGAGTCTTTTGTAAAGCACTAAGAATACCTGCAAGAAAGAGGAAACCAAAACAAGGAGCAAAAGAGGGTCCTAATAGAGGGAAAAATGCCTAAAACTCGAAATTCGTCATAGAAAAGGTCCTAAGTGAGATTGATAGCAAAATGAAGGTAAATCTAATGAAAATAAAGAAATATGTACAACAAATGATGGGAAATAGGAGGCTAAAGTGAGTTAGAAACTCACTTATCAAACTGCCCCAAGCTAATCACCTGTCTGTCCTCAAGCAAGGAGGCAATCACACCACATTAAACTATGAACCACAAGATCGAGGATCCGAGGGAGAATATAGACAACCAACAAATCAAACTTCAAAACAAGTTTTCGAAACCAATATAGCAAGCCGGTTTTCATGAGCAAGGAAGGAGGCTATAACATGTTCTAAACTAAGGTGCGGCCTCAACAATCGTTCGAACTCTTCTAAAAGCATTAAAGAGCTTCTCTAAGATCCACACAATTCAAAGGCCCACCTAATAGAATGAAAATGATCATCCAAACACCTTACTACCCTATCGCACACAAAGTGATTCCCCCAAGCTAAGCATTTTCATTGAGAATAAACTTTTATTTATTTAAATATATACATAATTTTTTATATACTCGAATGGAACACGAGATAGCGGGTTGAGGCCTCGCTCTCTTCATGCGGTCCGACTACCGACGAGAAAGTCATGTTTCTGAGGAACGGTACCATGTACACAGTCGGAGACGCATTAAGAGTTGATACATTCATACCTAAGCCGCGGCGATCCAAATCGCCACTAGAGAGCTCTACTTCTATTTTCGAGCCTCCACTTAGGCATAGGAATGCGCTAGGACTCACGGTTACTAACCATCCTTATTTTCATATCTCAATTCTTTCTTTTCTTTTTTCTTTTTTTGGATGGCTACTAGCCCCTTTTTTTCTTTTGTTAATTTTTATAGAGATCATAGAAGATTGTTAACAAGAATGCTTAACTTGGTAAGATGAAAAATGTGCGAGTAAGGAGAAATTAAAAGGTGAATAAAACAATCTAAGGACTTTCTATTAGGAGCGCAAAAGTACTATTAGGCTTTTTAAGAGATTTTTTTTTCGTTAGAAGAGTTGCTCAAAGTAGGGAGTTTTGCAACAAAGTTTAAAACATGTTAAAACCTCCTAGCTTGCTCATAAAAGGTAGTGCACAAAGGTTCTACTAGCATGTTTGAGTAATTTGAGGCCCTCAAATGAAGGATCTCTACCCTTCTTGTTTGGATTTTCAAGGATTTTCATTTTTAAGGGTATGGATTTTTCAAAAGGGGAGCAAGTTGTCCAACAAATTATCAACTCTCATCATCAAATTATCACAAGAACATCATTCACATCCAATTTGACCCCCGGATTCGGAATCCAAGTTGGCTCTAGATGTTGGTGTGAGACCATCATAGAAGTTTTGCATAAGGAGCCATTGGTTGAAACCATGATGAGGACATTCTCGGATATATTGCTTGAACCGCTCCCAAGCTTCACTCAAAGTTTCATCTTCATCTTGAGAGAAGTTAGAAATTTTTCTCCTCATTTCCGTGGTTTTCTCGGGTGGGCAATATTTATCCAAGAATTCCGTTGTAACTTGTGCCTATGTTGTAAGGGAGCCCTCGGGAAGCGATCTCAACCAATGTTTTACCTTGTCCCGAAGAGAGAAACCAAACATATGCATTCTTATGTACTCCGAGGTAACATTGTTATGTTTAACCGTAGCACACAACTCCAAAAAGCTATCCAAGTGGGCAAAGGGACACTCCTTGGAATCTCCACCAAATTGATCGGCTTTTATCTTCCGTATAAGTTGCGGTGAAAACTCAAAATTATTGGTGGTAGTGGTAGGGAGTGCAATACCACTTCGAAGCTCAAAGGCCTCGGGATGCCCATAGTCACGGAGTAGTCTTTGAGGTGGATCGTCTTCCACCATGTCGGACTCAACTAACTCTTCTGATTCGGAATCCGAAATTTGAATTGCAAACTCGGGTTAATCTTGAAGTAGCCTTCTCGCACTTCTTAGAGTTTTGTCCAGTTCTGGATTATAGAGTATAAGTGGTGATTGTTTGCTCTTCCTTGTCATGCACAATCAAGCAAAGCTAAGTAGATCGTTAGCAATAACAAGTAAGACACTCAAAACCAAGAAAACACGATATGTACATGCAAATAAAGACTTAGTCACATCTACAATAGCTTTTTCAATGTAATGATATGCCTCCCAGCAATGGCGCCAAAATTTGATAGGCCGTCGTCGATCCTAACAAAGATAAACCTAACTCGGTCTCTCTAATTAAATAGAAAGGGCAAGCAAGAGTCTAATCCACAGAGAGACAAGATTAAACACCAATAAGCTAGTGTTAAATAAGTTAAGTTAGGACAATGGTGATTGAAATTTGGGGTTTTTATGCTATGTAAGAATTAACTAAAGAGAACTAAATCAAGCAAAGAACAAGGGTTTAAAACAATATTATAGGGACTAAGATATGCGATTCACCACTCCATTCAATCATGAACTTCAACAAATAAGAAGGGGAATAACAATAGCAATGGATAAAATGGGTCATCTCTTAAATCCCTAATTACTCTATCAAGCTAAAAGGGCTACTTAAGTTGAGGATTAAAATCTATTTTCAAGCACCAAAGCTCCAACTCAAGAACATGAATGACAAGATGACAAATTAAACTCCTTAGCTAAAACCCCTATTTTCATGCAAGTATAGCTAAGTGAACATGTGGGGAGTCAACTCTTCAATTTCATCTTTTAATCCTTCATTGAAGTGACTAGCATTTAAGTTTCTATGGAGGTCAACCACAAAAACTACCAATAGAAACCCCAATAGTTCATTTAAACCCATCAACCAAATTAGACCCCCAAAAAGAGTGCAAAGTTCATAACTTTAATGGGGGTTTCACCCCATACCCTAGAAAAGGGACTACTCACTATTCATGGGATCCACAACACAAAATAAATGATTCAATGCCATTAATGAGAGGTAAATAATAGAGATTTCAAGTCAACACTAATATTAAAGAATAAACAATAAGTATTGAAAACTAGTGACAGAGTAAGAGAGAGAAGAGATAAAAGTGAGATAAAGAATTATACTAGAAATTTCCAATCTTCATGAGCATAAATATTCAAACTTCAATTTCCAAAATATTCCCTTGCAAAAGCTTCAAACTTTCCTAGATTAGAGTAAAATAATCCTTAGGCTAAAACAATGTGGCTAGGTTTAAAAGTTGATGTCCTAAAACGGCAACAAATAGGGTATTTATACCCCTTACATTTCCGCAAGAAAAACTGGAAATCGCGTGAAAAATAGAACGGCGCCCCCGCGCCATATACTCTGGAGCGCCCGCGCTGTGTAAAATCCAGCAACTGCTGGGTGCAGGGAAAATGAACGGCGCCCCCGCGCCATATTCTCTGGAGCGCCCGCGCTGTAATACCCCGAACCTTAATCTCGTTTTATTAATTACTAATTATGTTTATTAGCTTATTTGCGTCCTGAATTTTTCCGAAATGATTATGGCTAAGATTATTTCTCTAAGTAAATCTATTTATTTTAGTTATTATGAAAAGTGATATTTATTATGATAAATGATTTTATAATATAGTTTATGGATTTAATAAGAAAATCCTATGTATTATTACTATATGATTTTGAGCTAATGATTTTTAGTTAAAGTTAAATGTTAATGTTTTGAAGCCCAAATTTAGCAAAACCCAACACTTGAAAGAGGGTCAAAGTTTGACACTTATTTTAGTCACCAAAAGCAAAATTGAATAAAAAAAAGGAGGAAGAAACCCCCCCCCCCAAGAAAACCCACCGTAGGAAATCGACCACCCCACCTCCCTATTTTTCCCTCTCTCCTCTTTGTCCCCTACATTAGCTCTCCTATGAACAAAACCACCACTCACCATTCTTCCACCTCCCTTTTGTCTGATAAATTCATCTATAAATACCCATGGAATTAGGGCTCAGAAAATCATTTCACAACAAGAGGAAATTCACAAAAAACTTCTCCCCTCACTCCTCTTTGGCTCACCCCGTCACATCTCTCTCTCGCCGGAGTTTCCCCGCTGCTCGCCGGAGCTTCCCTTGCTGCCGCTGCTCCTCTGTTCTGTCCTCTTCGCTTCTGTGCGTGCGGTGCTGCTCTCGTGCCGCCGCGGAGCTGCTGTGTTTATAAGTATTATTATTCTTTTTAAAGAAGGATTATACCCAAAGAATTTTTATTAGATATATGATCTTTTATGATCGCAAATATAAAGAAGCAACGACTTGTTATTTATTAGCAAGAACGGTAGCTATGATATTTTACCCATGTACTTTTTGTATAAGTCATGTGGACAAGGTAGTTCCCCTCGTCATAGACTCATTAAGGAATACTAAACTTGGGGGGTGTGCACACTTTAGGAAAGATACCTAGGCAAGGAAAAAGAATTTTCATTAAAGTTATATACTTTATATTATACAAGTATTATCAAGTATCCAAGAAAGGTTTTTCGGAATTAAATATTTCAAATATTTAATTAAATAAAGTGTTTTATATTCCGCATGTACATGTACTCAGTATCTTTACTGACACGCTTTTTGTTTGTTTGTTTTATGGCTTTGTCCCTGTGATGACCCTATTTTGGTGAGCAGAATTTACATGTTGATTGGATGCATACTTCACATAGGGGAGCTAGTGAGGAATAATAAATAGTTTAATAGTTGTTATTTTATTTCCTATTTTCTATTGTCATAGTAGCAACAAAAAAGTTTATATTAATTAACTTAAGTTATTTCTATTATTTTCGCTGCATTGTTAAATTAGTAGTTAGTAGTTTTAGCCTTTAACGTTATCACGTGGCGGTAATACTCTCAAGTTTCTCAAGTGTTTTATATTAAAATATATTCTTCAAAAAAAAGAGAAATTTGGGGGTATTACATTTGTAATTATATACGATTTTGGAATTAAATTTATCTATTTTTCTTTATCCTATTATGTAAAAACTGATTTTGACTTAGGAGATATTTGAATGTTTTGCCAACTTGAATGTTCTATTACTCTCAAGTGCCAAGCTCTATTTTAGGATTTTAAAACTCCAATCCAATATATAGTCATTTTGATAGTTCAAAAAACAATACTAGAAAGGAGAAAATTGTATTATTTTCTATATATATATTTCTCATTATATAGGAGCGGAGAGGGGAAAAGGAAGGGATGAAGAACCCTAATTCAGCCCAAAAAATATCCTCTATAACCATAGTACATGGGTTAGAAGTTTCTCTCTCTAAAAATTCTCTCAATACGTTATATCGTTGCCATGGCAAGAATTCTAAGATGCATAAGACTAATAATTCTAACTCTAATAAACCTAAGGGTCCAAGCTCGGATTCCCATGCTAAAAAGATGAAGACAATGGATGAAATTCTAGGTGTTGCAGCAATGAGGATTGAACACCGATCGGATGAAGAAGAAATTTGTAATATCCAGTGTAGTCAACAAACTCATCGACTGTTCTCGGAATGGTTTACTTCCATACACTAAATTGTTGAGAAAAATGTGAAAAATCAGGAGAAGAGTAGCACCTGGCTGATCGTAGTGTACAAATTGTGGATCCGATTCCAATTTTGTAGTTCAATGAGGAGGAGGTAAGTTCTGATACTACTAGCAATACTCTGATTAGTAGTAGTAGTAAAATTGTGATTAAAATTGATGATGATGATATTCAATAGGAGGTAGATTACTGGAATTCTTCTTTGATTTGTTATGTAATTGGAGCTAATCCACCTCAATATGTGATGGAGGGATTTATAAGACAAATTCAGAAAACATGTGGTGTTGATAAGGTTGCGATGCTTAAGAAAGGGGTTTATAATGTGAGATTTTTGTCCATGGTA
Source organism: Beta corolliflora (assembly GCA_947648045.1). Taxonomy (NCBI): domain Eukaryota; kingdom Viridiplantae; phylum Streptophyta; class Magnoliopsida; order Caryophyllales; family Amaranthaceae; genus Beta; species Beta corolliflora. The sequence continues at coordinate 1,874,621 of CANSZD010003329.1, read as the reverse complement.
AAACGTGTTTGGCGAATTCCTTTTTCGATAGTAAACCTATGATCATGAAGACATGGGATGCTAAATGGATATCGAGAAGGAAAATTTTGATGTGTTGCCTACTTGGGTTCAATTAAAGATGGATTTCAATTATTGGGGAGAACAATGTCTCAGAAACCTGGTGGCTCCTATTGGGAAGTTTATAAGAGTGGATAAAGCTATTGAGAAAAGAGATAAATTGCGGTATGCGAGGGTGTTGATTGAGGTGAAGGTGGATCAAGATTTCCCGCGCGCAACTAACCTTTGTTAATGAAAAAGGTATTGAGGTAGTGTTCGAGATAAATTTTGAATGGAAACCAATTGTTTGCACTTTTTGTCATTAATTAGGACATCCCTATGAAGATTGTAAGAAGGCAAAAGTGAAGCAAATCTGCCAACCTAAGGTTACTCAGGCTCCTATTGTAGTGGAAAATATGGTTGACAAGGAGAATGATATCTTTAGAGAGGTTAGACAATCTGCTAAAAGGTCTAACTCTCCTGTCAAAGAGATTAGTGTGGGCAATACCTTTATAGCACTATCAGTGGAAGATGATGATTATGTAGTGGGTGATGTTATTTTTAGAATGGATGGTGATGGGGTGCACCGGAGGGGGGACCCTGATAGGCCGTCGTCAAGCCTCACAAAGATAAACCTAACTCGGTCTCTCTAATTAAATAGAAAGGGCAAGCAAGGGTCGAGTCCACAGAGAGACAAGATTAAACACCAATAAGCTAATGTTAAATAAGCTAAGTTAGTACAATGGTGATTGAAATTTGGGTTTTTATGCTATGTAAGAATTAACTAAATAGAACTAAATCAAGCAAAGAACAAGGGATTACGATAATATTAGAGGGATTAGGATATGGGATTCACCACTCAATTCAATCATGAACTTCAACAAACAAGAAGAGGAATAACAATAGCAATGGATAAAAGGGGTCATCTCTTAAATCCCTAATTACTCTTTCAAGTTAAAAAGGGCTACTTAAGTTGAGGATTAAGGTCTATTTTCATGCACCAAAGCTCCAACTCAAGAACATGAATGACAAGATGACAAATTACACCCCTTAGCTAAAACCCCTATTTTCATGCAAGTCTAGCTAAGTGAACATGTGGGGAGTCAGCTCTTCAATTTCATCTTTCCATCCTTCATTGAAGTGACTAGCATTTAAGTTTCTATGGAGGCCAACCACAAAAACTACCAATAGAAACCCCAATAGTTCATTCAATGCCATTAATGAGAGGTAAATAATAGATATTTCAAGTCAAAACTAATATCAAAGCATAAACAACAAGTATTGAAAACTAGTGACAATGTAAGAGAGAGAAGAGATATATAAAAGTGAGATAAAGAATTATACTAGAAATTTCCAATCTTCATGAGCATCCAAATATTCAAACTTCAATTTCCAAAATATTCCCTTGCAAAAGCTTCAAACTTTCCTAGATTAGAGTAAAATAATCCTTGGGCTAAAATAAAGTAGCTAGGTTTAAACGTTGATGTCCTAAAACGGCAACAAATAGGGTATTTATTCCAATTACATTTCCGCAAGAAAAACTGGAAATCGCGAGAAAAATAGAACGGCGCGCCCGCGCCATATATATACTCTGGAGCGCCCGTGCTATGTAAAATCCAGCCAGTGTTGGGTGCTGGGGAAATGACGGCGCGCCTGCGCCATACTCTCTGGAGCGCTCGCGCTGTGCAAATTTTGCGACTTCAAAAGTTCCTACCTTGGTGAAAATGAACAGAGAGCCGACGCTGGACACAATGGAGCGCCCGCTCCATACAAAATGGCGTGCTCTCCTCTTAGGCACTCGAATGAGTCCTCCAAATGAGCTAGGGGTGTAGGCTCTTCCTTAAATTCGGCTTTCCACGATCTTTCTCCCTTGAGTCTTTTGTAAAGCACTAAGAATACCTGCAAGAAAGAGGAAACCAAAACAAGGAGCAAAAGAGGGTCCTAATAGAGGGAAAAATGCCTAAAACTCAAAATTCGTCATAGAAAAGGTCCTAAGTGAGATTGATAGCAAAATGAAGGTAAATCTAATGAAAATAAAGAAATATGTACAACAAATGATGGGAAATAGGAGGCTAAAGTGAGTTAGAAACTCACTTATCAAACTGCCCCAAGCTAATCACCTGTCTGTCCTCAAGCAAGGAGGCAATCACACCACATTAAACTATGAACCACAAGATCGAGGATCCGAGGGAGAATATAGACAACCAACAAATCAAACTTCAAAACAAGTTTTCGAAACCAATATAGCAAGCCGGTTTTCATGAGCAAGGAAGGGGGCTATAACATGTTCTAAACTAAGGTGCGGCCTCAACAATCGTTCGAACTCTTCTAAAAGCATTAAAGAGCTTCTCTAAGATCCACACAATTCAAAGGCCCACCTAATAGAATGAAAATGATCATCCAAACACCTTACTACCCTATCGCACACAAAGTGATTCCCCCAAGCTAATCATTTTCATTGAGAACAAACTTTTATTTATTTAAATATATACATAATTTTTTATATACTCGAATGGAACACGAGATAGCGGGTTGAGGCCTCGCTCTCTTCATGCGGTCCGACTACCGACGAGATAGTCATGTTTCTGAGGAACGGTACCATGTACACAGTCGGAGACGCATTAAGAGTTGATACATTCATACCTAAGCCGCGGCGATCCAAATCGCCACTAGAGAGCTCTACTTCTATTTTCGAGCCTCCACTTAGGCATAGGAATGCGCTAGGACTCACGGTTACTAACCATCCTTATTTTCATATCTCAATTCTTTCTTTTTTTTTTTTTTTTTTTGGATGGCTACTAGCCCCTTTTTTTCTTTTGTTAATTTTTATAGAGATCATAGAAGATTGTTAACAAGAATGCTTAACTTGGTAAGATGAAAAATGTGCGAGTAAGGAGAAATTAAAAGGTGAATAAAACAATCTAAGGACTTTCTATTAGGAGCGCAAAAGTACTATTAGGCTTTTTAAGAGATTTTTTTTTTCGTTAGAAGAGTTGCTCAAAGTAGGGAGTTTTGCAACAAAGTTTAAAACATGTTAAAGCCTCCTAGCTTGCTCATAAAAGGTAGTGCACAAAGGTTCTACTAGCATGTTTGAGTAATTTGAGGCCCTCAAATGAAGGATCTCTACCCTTCTTGTTTGGATTTTCAAGGATTTTCATTTTTAAGGGTTTGGATTTTTCAAAAGGGGAGCAAGTTGTCCAACAAATTATCAACTCTCATCATCAAATTATCACAAGAACATCATTCACATCCAATTTGACCCCCGGATTCGGAATCCAAGTTGGCTCTAGATGTTGGTGTGAGACCATCATAGAAGTTTTGCATAAGGAGCCATTGGTTGAAACCATGATGAGGACATTCTCGGATATATTGCTTGAACCGCTCCCAAGCTTCACTCAAAGTTTCATCTTCATCTTGAGAGAAGTTAGAAATTTTTCTCCTCATTTCCGTGGTTTTCTCGGGTGGGCAATATTTATCCAAGAATTCCGTTGTAATTTGTGCCCATGTTGTAAGGGAGCCCTCGGGAAGCGATCTCAACCAATGTTTTACCTTGTCCCGAAGAGAGAAACCAAACATATGCATTCTTATGTACTCCGAGGTAACATTGTTATGTTTAACCGTAGCACACAACTCCAAAAAGCTATCCAAGTGGGCAAAGGGACACTCCTTGGAATCTCCACCAAATTGATCGGCTTTTATCTTCCGTATAAGTTGCGGTGAAAACTCAAAATTATTGGCGGTAGTGGAAGGGAGTGCAATACCACTTCGAAGCTCAAAGGCCTCGGGATGCCCATAGTCACGGAGTAGTCTTTGAGGTGGATCGTCTTCCGCCATGTCGGACGCAACTAACTCTTCTGATTCGGAATCCGAAATTTGAATTGCAAACTCGGGTTAATCTTGAAGTAGCCTTCTCGCACTTCTTAGAGTTTTGTCCAGTTCCGGATTATAGAGTATAAGTGGTGATTGTTTGCTCTTCCTTGTCATGCACAATCAAACAAAGCTAAGTAGATCGTTAGCAATAACAAGTAAGACACTCAAAACCAAGAAAACACGATATGTACATGCAAATAAAGACTTAGTCACATCTACAATAGCTTTTTCAATGTAATGATATGCCTCCCAGCAATGGCGCCAAAATTTGATAGGCCGTCGTCGATCCTAACAAAGATAAACCTAACTCGGTCTCTCTAATTAAATAGAAAGGGCAAGCAAGGGTTGAATCCACAGAGAGACAAGATTAAACACCAATAAGCTAATGTTAAATAAGTTAAGTTAGGACAATGGTGATTGAAATTTGGGGTTTTTATGCTATGTAAGAATTAACTAAAGAGAACTAAATCAAGCAAAGAACAAGGGTTTACGATAATATTATAGGGACTAAGATATGCGATTCACCACTCCATTCAATCATGAACTTCAACAAACAAGAAGGGGAATAACAATAGCAATGGATAAAATGGGTCATCTCTTAAATCCCTAATTACTCTATCAAGCTAAAAGGGCTACTTAAGTTGAGGATTAAGATCTATTTTCATGCACCAAAGCTCCAACTCAAGAACATGAATGACAAGATGACAAATTAAACCCCTTAGCTAAAACCGCTATTTTCATGCAAGTCTAGCTAAGTGAACATGTGGGGAGTCAACTCTTCAATTTCATCTTTTAATCCTTCATTGAAGTGACTAGCATTTAAGTTTCTATGGAGGTCAACCACAAAAACTACCAATAGAAACCCCAATAGTTTCTTTTAACCCATCAACCAAATTAGACCCCCAAAAAGAGTGCAAAGTTCATAACTTTAATGGGGGTTTCACCCCATACCCTAGAAAAGGGACTACTCACTATTCATGGGATCCACAACACAAAATAAATGATTCAATGCCATTAATGAGAGGTAAATAATAGAGATTTCAAGTCAAAACTAATATTAAAGCATAAACAATAAGTATTGAAAACTAGTGACAGAGTAAGAGAGAGAAGAGATAAAAGTGAGATAAAGAATTATACTAGAAATTTCCAATCTTCATGAGCATAAATATTCAAACTTCAATTTCCAAAATATTCCCTTGCAAAAGCTTCAAACTTTCCTAGATTAGAGTAAAATAATCCTTAGGCTAAAACAATGTGGCTAGGTTTAAAAGTTGATGTCCTAAAACGGCAACAAATAGGGTATTTATACCCCTTGCATTTCCGCAAGAAAAACTGGAAATCGCGAGAAAAATAGAACGGCGCCCCCGCGACATATACTCTGGAGCGCCCGCGCTGTGTAAAATCCAGCCACTGCTGGGTGCAGGGAAAATGAACGGCGCCCCCGCGCCATATTCTCTGGAGCGCCCGCGTTGTAATACCCCGAACCTTAATCTCGTTTTATTAATTACTAATTATGTTTATTAGCTTATTTGCGTCCTGAATTTTTCCGAAATGATTATGGCTAAGATTATTTCTCTAAGTAAATCTATTTATTTTAGTTATTATGAAAAGTGATATTTATTATGATAAATGATTTTATAATATAGTTTATGGATTTAATAAGAAAATCCTATGTATTATTACTATATGATTTTGAGCTAATGATTTTTAGTTAAAGTTAAATGTTAATGTTTTGAAGCCCAAATTTAGCAAAACCCAACACTTGAAAGAGGGTCAAAGTTTGACACTTATTTTAGTCACCAAAAGCAAAATTGAATAAAAAAAAGGAAGAAACCCCCCCCCCAAGAAAACCCACCGTAGGAAATCGACCACCCCACCTCCCTATTTTTCCCTCTCTCCTCTTTGTCCCCTACATTAGCTCTCCTATGAACAAAACCACCACTCACCATTCTTCCACCTCCCTTTTGTCTGATAAATTCATCTATAAATACCCATGGAATTAGGGCTCAGAAAATCATTTCACAACAAGAGGAAATTCACAAAAAACTTCTCCCCTCACTCCTCTTTGGCTCACCCCGTCACATCTCTCTCTCACCGGAGTTTCCCCGCTGCTCGCCGGAGCTTCCCTTGCTGCCGCTGCTCCTCCGTTATGTCCTCTTCGCTTATGTGCGTGCGGTACTGCTCTCGTGCCGCCGCGGAGCTGCTGTGTTGCTGCTGCTTTGAGGCGGCGCTGCCGCCGTGGTCCTGGTTTGGCCACCGCGAGTTGGAGCTCGTCGGTGTGTCGATCACCTCGTTCTTCTCTCTTCCTTGCTCGCATCTCCTTCCTTATGATGTTGTCCCTATTGGTACTACACCCCTTCTCCTCCTCTTTTTGGTTTCAATGATAAATTTTCCGATTATTTCAAATATATTGAGAAATTTGTTCTAAAGATATGATTGAAACAATGTCATGGTGTTGTTGGTTTGATTGTTTATGGCTGATTTGTTATTGGTGGTATTTGATAGGAATAGTACTGATTCTTGCAAGTTTCTTCTCTACATCTTCAAGTTTTGAGAATATATGTCCGTTCCTGCAACTAGAAATTGGATTGAGCTATATGATGATGTTGTTGGCTATTTGTGGTAAACTATAATCTGTTGCTTGAGGTTATGCTGAAATACTCGAAAGGTGTCAGTCCTGGTGCAATTAAATCTCATTGATGTTTAAAAAGGACTCAAGTATAAACTTAAGTAAGGAATTGAGTTTTGGAATCTAATAACCAAATGTAAGTTATATGTGTTTTGGACATGAGTTATGAGTCCCAATGATGGAAGTTTTATGGTGATAATATGCTCTTAAGTGCTTTCAAACTAAAGTAGAGTTTCACTTATATGATAATATAGTGGTTTGATGTTAAGTGAATGAACTCAATGAGATTATATTATCAGTTAAGGGCCTCTAAAGTATTCTATCACACAAATTAACCAAGCAAACTACATACAAGTTGTAACTCATTCTAAAAAGGGCATGTATATGTCTTCAAGTGATATTCATACTAAAATTGGGTTAGAGTTAGCGTATCGAATCTGAGGTAGGTCCTTTGAAGGTTGTAACAAAGAATGCAATTCTAGAATAAACTTATGGTATAACACGAACGCTATTTATTTACCTTAAACTGATGTATGTTTATTAGACCATGGGCTATCAAGTCTAAGTCAATTCTTGTTAGTTAACTTATGGCAAGAAACCTATGATTATTCGGGCTGATCTGTCATTGAATTTAGATTAAATTGCATACCTCGAATGGTTAATAAATATGGAATAAGTATGCCTTGTGTTTCTTAAGTGATCAGAAAGTGTGAAAAGATTACATTTGTTCTTATGATAGACGAGTTATGAGATATGTTTACAAATTTCCGATTATGCCAAAGTATACCTTTTAATTTTGAAACAATCTGAAAGTATGAATGACTCTTAGGCGATATAAAGTACGAAAAGACTGGTATGCTCCTGCTATGTTTCTGCTAGGTATTCTGAAGAGTATTTAAACTTATGAGATATGCTTACAAATTTCCGAATATGCAAAAGTATACGTTATGATAATTCTGACACGATATGAAAGTATGAAAAGCACGACTCTGTTATAATCAATCTGAAATGATATGAAAGTATGAAAAGTTTATGACTCTGTAATGATCTCTGAAAGACACTTGAAGGAAACGAAACGTTATTTATGAACACATGTTCTATAAATTCCTCATGCTATGAAAAGTATGCAATGTCTATTATTAATATTACATTATGAATATATGGATTGTGAGATATGAAATGTTTTTTTGAATATAATGATTATCGATGTTATGAACGAATTTCATGGAATAACCATGATGCTACAAGAGCATGATTATGATTACGTTATGAACATGATTATGAATATGTCATGCTTATCATTACTTTTCATGATTACGATTACGGTTATGTAATGTAATTATGGTTAAGTTATGATGATGATTACATATCATGATTACGATTACGGTTATGTAATGTAATTGTGGTGCGTAAAAACAACGAAACATGATAAAGCTAAGTGAAAGATGGTTCTTGCAGAATTTGGGCACCGCAAGTGTCACCTATGATGTGACCGCCTTTCTGTATCTTCTGGGGAGACGTGTCTGGTTCATAATTTGGGTACCGCAAGTGTCACCTATGATGTGGCCACCCTACTGGTTAATGAATTTGGGCACCGCAAGTGTCACCTATGATGTGACCGCCTTTCTATTAAAAATAATTTGGGTACCGCAAGTGTCACCTATGATGTGGCCACCCTACTGGTTAATGAATTTGGGCACCGTAAGTGTCACCTATGTTGTGACCGCTTTTCTGGGGGAGACATCCCTACTGTTATACTTGCCAAGATACCAATATGATTAAGTAAAATGAAAAGATAATGATGAAGTTTATGATATGGAACGAAATATTTGTTATGTAGATGATTTTATGATTTAATGCTATGAAGTATGGTGAATTTGATGTTACGAAAGTATGATTATGATTGCGATTTTTTTTTTTTTGATTTCACACATTAGGATATCGATGTTTGGATTAGGAGATATGAAATGTTTTACGAATATAATGATTAGTGATGTTATGAATGAATTCTATGAAATAACTATGTTGTTACGAAAGTACGATCAGGACTACGTTATGAATATGACTATGACTATGACTATGTTGAGTTTAAGATTACATCTTATAATTACAATTAGGATTATGTAATACATCTATGGTACGAGAAGAACGAAACACGATAGAGTTAAGTGTAAGTATTCGACAAATGAAGTGAATGAAAGATGATAATGACTTATGACAAAAATCGTATGACTCAAACTATAAGCTTTATGAATTTATGATGATATGAAAGTATGTCTTCTACTTTAATATGAAAGAACTATGATGATGTTACGACTCTGCTATTATTTCTAAAAGAACTTAAAAGTCATGAAACATGATGAATAAAGTAAATATTGCTATGTTGTTGTGATATGGTTATGAACGATGTGAACATGATGATTACGTGAGAGTCGTAGACACCAAAGCATGTGTTAAAAAGTTTTATGGGTTAGTACTCAGTGTTGTGCTGATGTGTATGTCAATGTTTTGTTTTGTCACTACTGTGGCCTGTCACTTGGTGGGTGGCAGTGTTACAATAGTTCCAGGTTGCAGTTCTGGAGCATCTCTTCCAAGATAGAAGCGATTATGTGTTGGATCCAATGTATTTTAATTATATGTTTTGAGGCGAGGACGTTCCACTTTGTATTAGATAATAATTAATGGTTTAGTTTTATTTCTAGTTCTGGATGAGCAATAGTGCTCCTGAGTCTCATTAGCTGCTGCTCCGCGAAAGCATTGAGTTTTGGATTTGTGTTGTTTTTAATTGTAACAGGTTTTTCAAACATTTTCCCATTTTGGGTTGTCCAATTTACAAAGGAAACTCTGCCGAAATTTCTAGAAAATATTAGTCTATTATTATAGTGTTTCTTTAAAGAGTGAAAAATCAAAGTAATGTCTCTGTAAGTTAATGTTAAACGTCGCCTTGTATTTTCCCCTAGTGGAAAGTACGGCGACAACGCGCCGACTAAGCTAGGTCTTCTGCTGCTAATCTTGATTAATTAACCTAATAAGGATGTATGAAAGTCGGGGCGCTACACGCGCTGTGCAAATTTTGCGACTTCAAAAGTTCCTGCCTCGGTGAAAATGAATGGAGAGCCTGCGCTGGAAACATTGGAGCGCCCGCTCCATACAAAATGGCGCACTCTCCTCTTAGGCACTCGAATGAGTCCTCCAAATGGGCTAGGGGTGTAGGCTCTTCCTTAAATTCGGCTTTCCACGATCTTTCTCCCTTGAGTCTTTTGGAAAGCACTAAGAATACCTGCAAGAAAGAGGAAACCAAATTAAGGAGCAAAATAGGGTCCTAATAGAGGAAAAAATGCCTAAAACCCGAAACTCGTCATAGAAAAGGTCCTAAGTGAGATTGTTAGCAAAATGGAGGTATATCTAATGAAAATAAAGAAATATGTACAAGAAATGATGGGAAATAGGAGGTTAAAGTGAGTTAGAAACTCACTTATCAGACTCTCCTGATGAGCATAAATAGTATTTTTTTGTTGGAATGTTAGAGGGGTCAATAATTTGAATAAATAAAAGGATGTAAAAAACCTTCTGAATCAAAGATCCCTTGGCATTATAAGTCTCATTCAGAGTAAAGTTAAAGCAAGTAAAATAGGATAGTCGTATCAACACTTGTTTCTTGGATGGTGCTTCACTCAAATTCTTCTTTTCACCCTGGAGGAAGAATCATAGTGGTTTTGAACCCTTTAAGCTTCATTGTGAACATTAAGCATGTTTCTTATCAACTGAATCAAAGAGAGAAAGATTAAAACACTATGTATGGTATAAGAACTATGCATGGCAGATGGGTTGATTCAGCAGAGGAGGTAAATGAAGCTTTTTTGTCCTATTATAAATGCCTGCTGGGGTACTGAAAGAGCTGTTAGAGACCCTGTTTTTGATGACGTCATTGACAGAGGGGCTGTTCTGACTGGTGAACAACAGAGAGAGATGCTTCTTCCATTTTCTAAAAATAATGTGAAGATGGCTTACTTTTCTATTCCTGATGATAAATCCCTGACCCTAATGGGTTTGGGTCTTATTTTTACAAAGCTAGCTGGTCTGTGGTGGGTCCAGACATTACAAGAGTTGTTCTTGAGTTCTTTAATTCTGGAAAGCTTCTGAAGAAGATCAATATAACTGTTCTTGCTTTGATTCCCAAGGTTAAATGCCCAAGGAGTGTAACTGAGTTCAGGCCTATTGCCTACTGTAATGTAATATATAAATGCATTACAAAGCTCCTATGCTTGAGATTGAAAAAAGTTATCCATGAGATTATTGTAGAAAATCAATTCAAGGGGCTTTTATTCAAGGAAGATTCATTGCTCACAACATCATGATTTGTAAAGGTGAGTTTTTGAGGGCTCTAGATTTCTCTCGGCGTATAATAAGTTTCGTCCTTATCTTGCATTGGCGCCATGGCACGCAAATCAAAAGCTCGAAAACCTCCATTGAAAACTAAATCAGCTGTTTTGTTGAGTAAACCTACTGGACTAGTGTCTGATCCATGGAAGAAGTGGTATTCCAGCAATAGAGGTTGATTCGGATTCAAATTTAATTTCAAAGAGTATTGATGAAGATTACGACGGAATTCTCTCTCCTAAAGCTTCAATTGCAGCATTGAAAGCTCAATCGGAGGATCATCGCGATTTTCGTCATGGTTGACGGTGATGAAATCGGGTAAATCTCCTTTATCCGAGAATCAGGTATCTCTAATTCCTATTCTTCAAACTGATCATGTCAATGCTTTGAATGATATTGTTGTAAAAATTAAAACTGGAAGATATTCAAGAAGAGGTAGATTTTGGAATTCGGCCATTGTATGCTATGTGTTAGGTGCTAATCCCCAATTATCTGTAATTGAGGGATTATTTCATCGAATTTGGAAAGATTTTGGGGTAGATAAAGTTGCTAGTATTGATCATGGAGCCTTTATTATTAGATTTTTCATTTTGAAAAATCATGACAAGGTGTTATTGGATCATAGGCCAACTTTTGATAAGAAACCAGTGAATTGTAAACCTTGGCATAAGGATATAGTGAACTTTTAAGAGGAAATTCAGGTTGTTCCCATTTGGATTCAATTGAAGAATCTGGACTTGAAGTTTTAGGGTAGTAAATGTCTCAGTAAGATTGTGGGTTCGATGGGAAAATTTATTCAAGCAGGAGAGCTACTGTGAATAGAGATAAACTCCAATTTGCTCGGGTGCAAATTGAAATTTCCTTGACTCAAACTCTCCCTGATGAGTTGCACTTCATGATGAAAATGGGGTTTTAAGATACATTCTGATTGGATATGAATGGAAACCAATAATTTGTGATCATTGCAAAATTATGGGTCATTTAACAAAAGAATGCAAGAAGAAGAAGGGTAAGAAGACATGGGTGGTTAAAGTGGCTACTGAGAACAGAACAATTACTCCACCAGTTGTTGAAAAGGAATCCTTTGTTCCTGCTTCTAGACATGTACATGTTAGACAGGAATAACCTGCCCCAATTGAAATTGGAAATTCGTTCCAGATTTTAGGACATAATTTTGATCAGATTCAGGAGGATTTGGGTGACATGGAAGGTGATGCAACCTTGAGGGTTGATCAAGAGCAGGACATGGATGTAGGAGGTGGAGAACCTCCTAACATTCATGGATATAATCTTATTTTGGAATGTCAGGGGGATAAATAGGGCTGAAAAGCAAAGAGATGTGAATTTATTTTTACATCAAAATAAATGTAGCCTTATTTGCCTCTTGGAACTAAAGTCAAGGCTAAGAATTATGGTGCCTTGTACTTAAAGTTGTTTACTGGTTGGGCGTTTACTTTAAACAGTATGATGCATCATGGAGGGAGAATTGTTTTGGCATGGAATCCTCTTGCATTCCATGTTAGTCCTTATTTATGTTCTAGTCAATTGATGCAATGTAAGATTGTTCCTAAGCATGGGAAGGAATTTGAAGGGTCTTTCATTTATGCACATAATTCTCAATAGGAGAGATGTGCTTTATGGAAAGATCTTGGAGTTTTGGCTGGGAGTATTCGAAACCTTAGCTTCATCGGGTGACTTCAACCGTGTTTTAAACACGGATGAAAGAATCAGCAGTGGTGTTAGGTTAAAGGAGATGCTGGATTTCCAAGAGTGTGTGGAATTATGTGGGTTAAGTGATGCAAAGTCTTGTGGTAACTTTTTCACTTGGAATAACAAGCAGCAAGGTAGTAGTAGGGTTTTTTCCAGGGTAGACAGGGTATTGGTGAATGAAGCATGGGTTATGAAATATCCTACAACCGAGGTTTGCTTCAAGAATGAGGGTTATTTTGATCAATACCTCGGTATCATTTTCATTCATCCAAATATTGCTTCTTTGGGAAGAAACCTTTCGAGATACTTTAAAATGTGGCAATCCGCTCCTCCATATCGAGAGATAGTTTCTCAAGCTTGGCAAATTCAAGTTCGGGATACCAAGATGTATCGGGTAGTGCGAAGGCGAAGAGTGTGAAGATTGAATTGAATAAGCCGAATAGGTGTGGGTTTGATGAGATTGAAGTTCAGGATTTGCAAGCTAGTATGAAGCTCCATAATTGGCAAACAGATCTTCATCTTCAACCTACTAATGCTGATATTGTTGAGCAGGAGAGTTTAGCTCAGGAGGATTATTTGAGAATTCATAAAGCTTATCTTAATTTTCTTTCTCACAAAGCTAAGCTTGCATAGGCAAAGGATGGTGATGATAACACTGCTATGTTCCATAGATCCGTTAGATAGAGGCAGGTGCATAATACTATTTTCACAATCAAAGATATGAATGAAATATGGACTTCTAACCCTTCTCAAGTGCCTGAGGTGTTCTTGGATTATTATAAGTGGCTTCTTGACACTCAAGCTAGTACTAGAACTCAAGTTAAGCAATGTGGTGAATAAAGGTCCAGTGCTGAATGAAAATCAAAGAGTCTTCCTTAATCATGCTTTTTCAAAAGAGGAGATAAAGGCACCAATGTGGGAGATTGATGGCAGCAAGGCTCCATGCCCTGATGGGTTTGGAAGTGCTTTCTATAAGGATGCTTGGGGTGATATTGGAGATGAAGTGAGCACTGCTATTCTTGATTTCCTTAACACTGGTAATTTACTGAGAGAGATGAATGCTACTAGCATCACTCTAATTCCTAAAGGTAAGTGTCCTGAAAGTATGAAGGATTATAGGCCCATATCATGTTGCAATGTGGTGTATAAGTTCATTTCAAGAGTTCTGTGTGCCAGATTAAGAGAGGCTCTTCCTGATGTGATAGCACAAGACCAAGGGACTTTTATTCATAGCAGGTCCATTGCTCATAACATCATGGTTTATCAAGACCTTGCAAAAGGGTATGAAAGGAAGAACAATATGTCGGGTTGTCTTATTAAGCTTGACCTCTAAAAAGCCTATGACACTGTTGAATGGGACTTTGTAGAGGAGATGCTGATTGGATTAAAATTTCCACCTCACTTTATTAAGCTAGTTATGATATGTGTGAGAACTCTAAGGTTTTCTCTCTCCATTAATGGCTCCTTACATGGGTTTTTTTAAGGGAAAAGAGGTTTGAGACAAGGTGATCCCTTGTCACCTCTTTTGTTTGTGCTTTGTGTTGAATACCTATCAAGAGTTTTGAAGATGGTGATGAGAAACTGGGGTTTAAATTTCACCCTAAATGCATAGCAGTCAAGTTGAATCATCTGTGTTTTGCACATGATATCACCTTGTGCTGCAAGGGTGATTTTAAATCTGTTTTCTTAATGATGCAAGGGTTTGAGCTCTTCTCTAATACTACTAGCTTGAAAGCTAGCCTTGCAAAAACTTATGTCTACTGCACTGGGATGCCTACTGATGAGATTCAAAGAATCTTGGACATGACTGGGTTTGCTAAAGGGACCTTTCCCTTCAGATATCTTGGTATTCCCATATGTTCTAAAAAGATTACTGCTACTGAATGTGACCAGATTATTGAGAAAATGTGTGCCATGATTAAAATTTGGAGCTCCAGGAACATGTCTTTTGTGGAAGATTAACTTTAGTAAATTATGTTCTGATGACTTTATAGTCTTATTGGTCTCAGATTATGATCCTATCAAAGGGTGTTTATTCTCAAATTAACAAGATTTATCGAAATTTCCTTTGGAAAAGTTCAGCTGATGCAGATAGTCCTGTGAAAGTGGCTTGGGATCATGTTTGCAAGCCAAAGAAAATGGATGGTTTAGATTTGCTTAACCTCTCAAATTGGAATATAGCTGCCGTGGGGAAGCATGTTTGGATGGTTGATGTGAATAAAGACAACCTTTGGGTCAAGTGGATACATTTTGTGTATCTTAGAGGGGCTAGCTGGTGGGATTATAGTCCTAAAAAGAGTGATAGCTGGTACTGGAGAGCAATTTTCCAGGTGAAAGAGAAGATGAAGTTGTGGATCGCATAACCTTAGTTACTGCTGATGGGAAAATATTCAATTAAGTAAGTCTACAGCAGCATGGGAACAAGTATGAGAAATGTATACTGGTCTCAAGCTATCTGATGTAGAATGGGGCAACCCAAAGACAGGTTTATTTCTTGGTTAGCCATTTTGAGAAGACTTAATACCAAAAAAAGGCTGATGAAAATAGGAATCACTGAGGATGATAGATGTATGATTTGTGCTCTAGAGTGTGAGGATCATTAGCATGTTTTCTTTAAATGTTAGTATCGTGCAAGATGTTTGGAGCATATTACTACTTGGCTTGCTTTGAACATGCATAATTTCAATCTCCTTGATTTGATAAAATGGACATGCTGAAAGAAACTAAACAAATTCAGGTGAGGTATACATTTTACTGTCATTTTATTTACAGTTTACAATATATGGAAGGAAAGGAATAATGCTCTTTGGAATGCTCTAGTGAAGAGTATTGAGAAAATTGTAAGTAGTATAAAGCAGGATGTAAATAATAGAACTTACAGAGTTTTACATCATAATATCAGTGATATGATCATAGATGGTATAGGGATTCTGTAATGGTATATAAGGCTCTGCGCAACCTAGTTGGTGTTGCTCTTGTATAAGAAGGCTTGTCTCCTTCTAGAGATAGCTGTACATGTTCTTTTTGGTGCAATATAATATACTAACTCTTGCCTATAACAAAACATCATGATTTGTCAAGATATTGTGAGAAATTATGGGAGGAAGCAGTCCACCCCAGGTGTCATTATAAAAATTGATATGTAAAAAGCTTATGGCTCCATTGATTAGAGTTTCTTGAAAAGAATGTTGAGTGCTTTAAAGTTCCCTGAAAAGTTCATAGAGTTAATTATGGAGTGTCACTAGTACATGGAAGGGCTATGTCGGCGCTAGAAAAAGGGCTATGGCGGCGCTTAAAAGCGCTGCTACAACATTTACCGACGCTATCCAAAGTGCCGCATAAGCCGCTGCCGCAAGGACCTATGGCGACACAATTTCCAAGTATCGGTATACTATAAAAAATAGCGCTGCTAGATAGACGCGCTTTTTAACAATTTATAGAGACACTAAAAAGCGCCGCCATTTTATATTATGGCGCACCACTCATTAGGCTATTCAGGCATTTAAAGCGCCGTGATAGCTACCATGGCGCAATTTTTTAATGACTTATTTAGGCACTTTTAAGCACTGCCATAGGTATGGCGCACTTTTCTTTAACATATTATACCACTTTTAAGCACTGTAAGAGGTAAGTGTGCGCACTTCTCAATAGCCTATGTAGCACTTCTAAGCATTGCTAATATCCAATTAACAACACAAAGAAATATAAAATGATAATATTATAATCACGAATATTGTTGAATAAATGAATTTTGATTTTTTTTTTGGAGTACCTAAAATCATTCAAACAAATTATCATCTAAACCTATACATAAAAAAGTTGTTCAATAGCTCAAATGTCTAATTCCATGTCTAAAACAAATTCTATTCATATAGAAGTTCAATGATATTGGGCACGCCTATGAATATGCCTTCATGTTCCAACTTTGATGTAGCCACCTCTTAGCCTGCAATTAATAATACAAAAAATTAGCATCCATTCATGAAAAGTATTCAACCATCCCTACAATTAATTGAAAAATTATATATATGAGTTAGAAAAGTTATTGAATTAGTAGGGGAAATTTTTCAAAATATGAAACATACAACAAATAATCTAACCTTCAATTAAATATCTCACATATTGTCATTGTTAGACCGAGTAGCAAAGAACATCACCCTAGAAAAATAACAAAAAAAAATTACCAACTTCACAACATCAAATACTCGAATTATATATAAAGCATATGGGTTAGCCAACAAATGATAACAATGCACTAAGACTTTCTGCAATTACAAAATAATGGGCATTAAAAATGTCAGATCCTTTATCACCTTAGCAAATTTAAGTTTATTTCACAAACACATAAGAAATGAAAGGTTTAAAAGAGTGTAATTTTTTTACCTGATTAATATCAATATTATCATATTCTTCATCGATTCGAGTCATCGGACTCGAGATGTAAAAGAATCCACATCGATTCGATTCATCATCATCGGAGACATCAATGTTATGCTCTTGCAACTTCTTTTCACCTTTGTAATAGTAATTCCTTGCTTTTTCAAACTGTCTCAATCTTTGGACTTGCCCCTTCAATCGGCGAAAATAGTGTAGAATGGCTGCTTCGTCATCAGCGGACATGGTTAGACTATTGCAATATCGAGGGTAAGAAGGGTCTCCTACATTTGATGGCCTAACACCTAATCCTAAACCACGAACACGACCATATTGATCTTTTCCCAACACCTTTGAAACAGGATCGTCATCCAAGACAACGTCTTGGTCCCCTTGTTCAGATGCAATATTCTTGATTTGATTCTACAAAGCATAAACAATAAAGTAAATACTCATAAAAAAAGTAGATTATTCAAATGAGAGAATTCCCGAAAATAGCAAATAAAAATATACACCGTTATATCCGCTTCACTTTCATGTTGGTGACATTGTAAGTAGACTTGAGTTCGTGATGGGCTTTTATTCAATCTTTGTTTCTAAGATAAGCATAAAAAGGGTGTTACATATTAGAAATTAAGGAACTAAAAATAGTGCGTAAAATAATTCAAAAGGATATTGTTTTAGAGTTGGAAAAGAGTACCATCTCTTCACGAACACGAGCATGACTCTTAGTGCCTAAGGTATGAATTGGCTTCACTTTAGCCTTTTCATGTGATTCTTTACTACGCCTACTTCTTTTCTGCCACGACAAAATATATATGGCATTAATTAGTTCTATGTAGACAGAAATTGGATTGCACAATTGTAGAAGAAAAAAGTTTAGTTGTAAAAAAATTATTCTGATGGAAAAGCTTCAAATTATTCGTCTCCATGATGATGTGCACTAACCTAGCTTCAATGGCTACCTTCAAAGCAAGTCAAGCAGCCAAAGCCTCCGCCACATTTACCTCACAACCCCACCTAAACACCAATTGACATCACATCTCCCACTTAATCTCTAACTATCCCCACCAAACCATAGCTACCATCTTCAAACACTGCCTGCATCGATGTTCGGTTTAAATTCATTCACGAGAGGGGGGGGTTCCAAGCACATTGGACTCGGACCACGATTCCATCGGTTAAATAGAGGCCAAGGTGAAGGTAGTGCTTTTGGGAAAATTGTTAATGATATCTTGGTGCTGGCAGATTCATGCTCTCACATTAGCTTCTCACATGTAAAGAGACAGGGTAATCAATTAGTGCATAATTTATCTAGATGGAATAAATTGCCTGGAGAAATGACAGTTTGGATTGAGGAGGTGCCTCCGGATTTGCAAAGCTATGTAATAAATGATATCTCTAAAAGTAATGAATAAAATCTTCCCTTTTCCCGTCAAAGAAAAAAAACAAAACAAAATTATTCGTATTATACTATAGCATTCTCGAGCTTTTTTTGTTGTAACGGATAAACATGAAAGAAAGAAATCAACGAGTAACCAGATCATTCTAACAGATTGCAAAGCTCCTAAGAGGATGCTCAAAGTATTTACATTGAAATCAAGCAAAATTTATATACAGAACTTACCTGTCCTTCTTCTGACCGCCAAAAATTGACAAGGCTAACCCATTGATCATAGTCAACATCACTATCCGGACAGTTATCATAAAGAGTGTTAACATTTGTATCATCATCATAGCCTTTTCCTTTTAAGAGGCATTTGTAATCTCTCCATTTATGTCCAATTGATTCCAATATCCATTTCCCGAGTGATTTTGGGTAAAGAAATCGTCTCTAGAACATGAGAAAGTAAGAATTTATAACAGTACAAGATATGTATGATTCTTTCAAATTATCAATTTTCTTATAAATAAACACAAACACATTACCTCGACTTCTTCTAAAATCATTTTTTGGTTGTTTCCATTACACCCTTTCTTCAAAAGATCCCATCTTGTGTAAGTAAGAGAGCAAAGTGATCCATTTCTAGCGCACTAACAGAGACAACTTTGTCAATTTGCACCCTGGCCATAATTCTTCCTCAGCATCTTTTAGCAAACTATAGAAGCTTTGAGCTTCTTTGTTAGGACATGGTACATCTTCATCCATGTTCTCACCAACATTTGGATCATCGTCTCTATGATCGTATATGTCATGTACCAACTGACGCATATCCATATGCGTATGAGTCTCATTTTCTACTGTAAGTTCCATAGAATTCGGAGTAGAAATTTGATCTAAATTTTCCCCATGAAAAGACCATGTTGAATAATTAGACATTATTCCATAATGGAGCAAGTGGTAATTCACATCATCAGGTCTCAAAAGCTTATAATTAACACACTTCACACAAGGACATCTAAGTCTACCATCAGCTGTTAGATTACTGTTAGTATAACTCATGAAGCCATCAACCCCTATTCGATATTCAGCTGCTTTTATTGGAAACGCTAAGTTTTCCTTGATTGTTCGCAAATCCATGATCAACTAATTAAAGTGGAAAACAAAAATTCAATGACTTTATTTATACAAATAATGCAACGAAGATTAAACATAAAGTTATACATTTATCACATAATGAAACATCAAAGTAGCTTAAATGAAGTAAATCAGGATAATATTGAATATGTGCAAGTAGGATCAAACAAGTTAATATTGTTTAGTGATAATATTGTTGTGAGTACAAAGTTCAGGGAGTACAAAGTTTAGACATTTTGGCTAGGATCAAACAAGTTAATATGTGTAAGTAGGATCAAACAAGTTAATCTGCTACTTCCACACTAGTATTTTTAGAAAATCAAGGTTCCTAAGGAAACTAAGACTTTATTGTAGTTAGGATAGGCTCAACACTATTGATAATCAGTAGAAAATAACACCTAATACCGAGTGTTTATCTCCTAAGGTCCGTCCTATCACCTATGTCTTATTGGTGAAGAGTCTGGAAGGCTCTTCTTCTTTTATGGCATTGAGAGATGACGTCACTTTTCGAAACAGGTTTATTTCCATCAGAGAAATTATTGGGTGAGACTGAGCTCATGGTCTCTTGTGGAGTTCTACCAGCCTAGTAGGTACAATATTATTTGAAGTTCAGAACCAAGGACTTGCTTGTATACCAACCACTCCACCAAAGACAACCGAAACACTAAAAGTGCCGACCTCGCAGAAGTTTAAGCCAAACGAGCCGAATTATGATTAGCTCCTCTCGGAGCTCGGTGAAAATTTGTTAGAAGACATAAGTAAGATTTCTAAAATGGTAATTAGGTGAGCTAATAATACCCTTATTTTGTAACACGCCTAAAAGCTCTTTTTCTCTATCTACATGAAATGAAGTCATCTTCTTCTTTCATCACTTTCAATGTACAACCTAGCAATGAGGGATACTAGATATAATATCCACATCCACTTAAAAAGATCGAAACATGCAGAAGTCATACATTAGCCAACATAAGATAAGATACAAACGGACGAGAGGGTACTAAAGGATTGGACTAGTGGCCAACTACTAAACTAATGCCCGATCTATAAAGCGGGAGAGAAAGATCAAGACATACCAATTTGTTGTGCAAAGATATTCAATAAATGAAGTGATCGGATCGATTCCTGTGTACCCGAGTATGTCAACAAGGAGAAAAAAGAAAAAGACAGAGGAACATAGCAAATAAAGATTGAACAAACACATAAGTTTATTTCAATATCTTAAACTATGATTATACACATTTCAATATCTTTTTACGATATCTTTTTTGCATTATAAGTATTCCAGATTATTAAACTATAAGTATAATTAACATTGTTCCAGATTATTATCTCGAACCGTTAATAATACTTATAGTTTTACGATATCTTTTTTAAGATGCCTATAAGTATTCCGGATGCATACTTGTTAAATTATGATTATTCCGTATTTCAACACCACATCACAAACAATTCTTATACACATTTCAATATCTTAAACATAAATGGGACAGCTTAGTGAAAGAATAGTATTTGGCTGGTGAGATCAATCTCCAACCCACGACGAAGCACATATATCAAGTCAAAATTGATAAGCACAAATTCTTCTAATTCACTTTTGAAACTTGAATACCATAGAACACCAAAGAACCCTCGTAAACATTATCCTCCCCAATCAAGAATGAACATAGTGAAAACAGGACCAACAAACCAAATAGAAGATGACAGCCAATTAAATCTAAATCACTAATGAAAAGATGACTAACACAATACATGCAATAGAAAGGGATGAGAATTACCTGATTAAAGTTCTCGTGAAACTTGATAAAAATTCACCTCTTTAATGACAACTGAAAATTGAATAAAAGTTGAAAAATAAATTAAATTTATAGATTCAATTATAGATATTAGGGACCGACATAATCAAGAAAGAGAATAAGTGTATCTTATCCAAAATAATTAACCAAAAAAAACGGAAAAATCTTGCAAAACAAATTGGTGGTTGGCGAAATTTAGAAGATGATGATTCACATAGAGATATAGTATTCAGTCTAAATAAAATTAACATATAGAATTGATTTTTGAGATGAAATCTAGGAAATTTTAGCAAAATAAATACGTATCTAAACCCAAAAAAAAAAAAAAAAAAAATTTCAGAGAAATCGTACACGATAATGAGTCGTATAGATTTATGGCTTGAAGAAAGGCGAGATGATGTTGAGAAGGTGAACCGAGCGCGAGGAGTGGAGTGATGGGAGTTTTTTTTTTTTTTTTAGTTTTGAGGAAAGAAGTAGTGGGAGTTTTGAAACATTTGGCACAATAAAAAATTAGAAGTGGCGCCTTATTTTTTGTCTTCTAGCAGCGCTATCTTGGTACGCTACTTATTTGCGCTTCAATTTTATACGGATTATGAATTTTCCAGCACTAATATGATATAGCGCCTCTAGCAAGGCGCTTTAATAGGCCCGTTTTCTACTAGTGTGTGTTTGTACTCCTAAATTTTCTCTTTTGATAAATGGTAATATGCATGGCTTTTTTGAAGGGAAAAGAGGTCTTAGACAGGGAGACCCTATGTCTCCCCTCCTCTTTGTCATTTGTATGGAATACCTCACTAGAACTCGAGTATAGTGGGTGATAAACCACAATATCATTTTCACCCTAGATGCATGGGTGTGAATTGAATCATCTCTGTTTTGCAGATGATGTGATTCGGTGTAGTAAAGGTGACTTTCTTTCTGTTTACACATTGCTTCAAGGGTTCAGCCACTTCTCTAAAGCTTCAGGCTTAGAGGTGAACAATCAGAAGACGGAGGTCTATACTACTGGTATGAAGAGGGAAGAGGTATAAAGAATCTTGGATGTTTCAGGTTTTAGTATTGGTCATTTCCCATTCAAGTATTTGGGTGTTCCAATTTGTTTTAAAAGGATTTCTTCTAAGGAGTGTAATAGTGTGATTGAAAAGATGAAAGCCAGAATAAGGACATGGAGTAGTAGACATTTGTCTTATCAAGGAAGATTACAACTCATTAATTCAGTGCTTATTAGTCTTCATGTTTACTGGGCACAAGTTTTTACTTTGCCTAGAAAAGTTCTCAGAGAGGTGGATAGCATTTGTAGAGCATTCTTATGGAGTGGGGAGTTCTATAGTGGAAAAGATGGATATGTGGCATGTCCACCAGTTTGTCTGCCTAAGAAAGCAGAACGTTTGGGCTTGAGAAATGTTCAATTATGGAATGTTGCTGCCATGGGGAGATATGCTTAGGCTGTTGCAAAAAAAGACAATTTGTGGATTAAATGGGTCTGTGAGATTTATGTAAAGGATGATAGATGGTGGGAGTATTATCCTCCAACTCATAGTAGTTGGTACTGGAGAAAGGTGTGTGAGGCTAAGAATCTTCTCAAAAATGTGTTGAGTGAGGTTCAGTTGATTCAAATGAAGACATATTCTGTTATGCAAGTTTACCAGGCTCTCAGTGGTGAGGTTGAAAGTGTTGACTAGGCTACTACAATTTGGAACAAAATTTCAGTTCTAAAGTGTAGGTTTTTTATGTGGCTTACAATGAAAAACGAATGCAAATGACAACCAGATAGATTATTCGAATTGGAGTTAGTAATGACCCTCTATGTGTAATCTGTGGCCCGGAAAATGAAATCAAAGATCACCTCTTTTTCTCTTGTAGATACAGTAGTGATGTGTTGGAAAAAAATCAAATACTCGGGGTGTACCGATTAAATTGGAGAGCCGCTAGTGTAACAATTACGGGGTTAACTAGGTGTATCCGGAGGAGTTCTTTCTCAAAGTTGCAAAAGCGGGTTGTTCTAGCTGTTTTATTTGCTCGATTTATCGATTTGGCGTGTCGAAACGAAATCTTGTGGCACCCAAAAGTTACGAATGTATATAATACGATTAATTCCGTTCGATTATTGTCCTAGATAGAGTATACAGTGTATTACCTAGAAAGATTACTAGAAGAGATAGAGATTGGGTGAGGCAATTAAGTTTGTCTATTTGTAATTAGCTGCTCTTGTGGCTTGAATGTTTGGTATTGGTTTGAAATGAAATTCTTTCTTATTGAGCAAACAAAACCATAGTACACGATCAAATATCGTCGAAGCTATCGACGCTTCTTGGGGTATGGAACTTGGGAAGCATCAGAAGCCCAATCCAATAGAAATGGTAACTGTTGAGATATATTGATTTGTGAAATTGGGCTCATTTGGTGAGTCAATGATCAGTATGGGCCATAAGGGTTAAGATTAGACTTGCGCTCGCTCATTTTACTAATGCCAAGTGCTATAAGAAGCTAGAGGAAGTCAAACAAAACCTCCACATAGAAAAAATATCAATGCTTAACATGCTAATAATCTAACAATTACAAATTAGATCCTGTCAGTAATAATCATTAAACAAATCTATATTCTTAGAGCATGTGACACATAGTAACAAGGATTTTTCATTCTTAGAATATCTAAATAAGAAATATAGAAAATGATAGATTGTGCAGCACACTATTTTTATAGAATTACACTTTCTATTTTTGTCCATTTCATGAATACGTACCCAACTACACTGTTCCTCTTGTATAAAGAAAAATGGTATTTGGGTTTTTCTAACCTATGTACCAAGTGCATAGATTTAGCAATTTATTTTTACATTTGCTCAACAAAACTGTTATATATGACATAGTCAATTAAGGATGTAATTTTCATTATTAACATTGTAAAGAGATAGGAGCCCATAGTATTTTAATCATCCTTGACCCACATTCTCTTTTTCATGCTTTATATATCCCTTAAAATATAATAAGTTTGTACAATATGATAGAGAATATACTCACAATATTCTATTCCTAGATTTAACATATATTTTTGCAAAATATTTATCTTTACAAATCTTGTTAGTTTCAAAATAGGACTATCATTATTGTAACCCTATAATTGATCAATGGAATGCAACAAAACTGGGGTTTTAAATCATATAAAATATTATCTTTACAAATCTTGTTACTTTCCTAATATGATTAGGAGTATCGGTGTACCTCTATAAATATTGATCAATGGAATAGAATAGAACCGGGGAATTTACATCATCTAACACAATTATTTCTTATTAAATAAAGTAAAGAAATCAAATGCATTCAACTTTTAATTCTCTCTCTCCAAATTGCCTTAGAGTATTAGAGTTAAATGGTACTCTCTCTGTTTTTTAATCTTTCTCATTTGGAATATTGACACTATTCATACTTAGAGAAAATCTTTTTAATTTTTCTCATTTTATAAAAAAAAATATAGTCGTGTGGGGTCTTGTTTGATTCGTCTCAATTAGTACTTTATTAATATTCAATCATTATAATTTTTACTGATATATAATGAAAGATATTTAAGTTCAAAGAGTTGCATCACGAGACGCGCAGAGGAATGTGAGAATGATAAATAAAACAGCTCGAGTATTTTTCTTTTCATGGGAGGGAGGGAATATATTAAAACTTGTCCACTATTTTATTTTATTTTAAAAAAAAAACTTGTCCACTATTTTGGAAACTACCTTAAGAAAAATTATGTTTTGTTATCAGTGACAGGGTTAGCAGAATTCTAGAAAATCGTTTCACAATTTTAAATTTGTTGCCTTTTATGTTTATTGATGATATAGTACATTTTAGCCACTAACAAAATAAATAAAAACGGTATAATATAAAATCAATCATATATAGATTAATTAAGGCAAACATTTAGTTAAATTATAATGATTAATCTTCATTACATACTTGAACCTGGCATGCTACAAAACGAAAAATGAAAATTAAATTAGTAAAAAGTAGTTAAGACTCCTATAATTTACAATTTATAGATAATTAATATACATATCCACGCTACATCTCTAAAATAACTTATTTTACTCAATTAAACTACATTCACATGTTATAGAGATCAACCCAGTCCATGCTAGGCACATAGTTAGAATCAGGAACATAAAACATGTTATCAAAACATCCTCCCATTCCAAATTGTTCCTCAAGTAGATGAGGGTCTATCACATTTGGATGATGATCCATTGTTAATGAAGAGCTGGGACTATTGCTTGAAATATTATCTGCTGATGATGATGTTGCTGATCTTTCTTGTAATTTTTGAATTTCCCTCTTTGCATCATTAAGCTGATCTTTAAGACTTAACACCTGCAAAATAAAAAAGTTATTAGAATCTTCATATAACCAGATAGTATTACATACATGCATTATTGTATCTTAAGCAATTTTGTAAATTACCGCACTATAAATAAAGATAGATTTTATTTTTTTGATCCATTGGAACCACGAATACAGTACAAAGTACAAAGAAGGGGAGGAGGGATTCGAACCTGTGACCTATCGTTCACAGCACCTTAATCTTAACCACTAGGCCAAGACATCCTTGGTTATAAATAAAAATAAATGATACTACAACCTTCTGTTTTTCATAATGCTTTTTAAAAATTTCTATTGCAAATTTTAACTATATATCTGCTTTAAAAATTTACCTTAATTACAATCTGACATTCTATTCATGAAAGATAGACTATAGGTGGAGAGAGTAGTACAAAAAAGTCAAGACATAGAAGTATATGGCCTTTGTTAAACCAGGGTAGTACAACTGTACAAGTATGATAATATAAGAGTATATTATAAGGCCGTATCGCATTTATTTGTCCAGATATTTCGTGATTATATAATTTTTTTATACGGAATGGTCCTTAGGGGTTACACGTGGACGATGTCACATGAATGGAGGAATAACTAAAAGAAGCTCATATATCATACAAGGTTCAATGTGTAGCTATACTACCCAGCCTTAAACAATTACTAACTTGTATGTACGGACCCTTGTGCACTCTATGCCTTTTGTTGCACATTTGGGCAACAATGGCAATATACTAATTTTTTTAAGTAAATTTTTGTAGTATTTTTCCCATCTATATCTTTACATTTGTTTTCATTATTCGTCACTTTCTTGCACCTCTAGACTTTTTCCATGTTAATTTATTCAATTCTATTGAGGAAATTGATTGAGACAGGAGTAAAGGAAGTAATTCAACTTATATGGATAAAATATCACAAAATTTTGCTGAAAATATGAAAATAGATTTATAGAATTTTTTTTATAAAGTAAGTTCAAGGTGTGCGGAATACCGTTCCATAGTTCTGGTATATAAAAGTTATTCAAACACTTTATTCTCATATGAAAATGGCATTTAATATAATTCTGCTAATTTATTCTCGCATGAAAATGCCATTTATTCGAACAATTTATTGAAATACGACTAAATTTAGATGTTTATGATGATAGGGAAATAAACCTATATATATGAAATAAACTTAGATTTTACGAAAATATATATATATATATGCGTGTGTATATAGATATACCTCAGTTTCAAGACGACACTTCTCGACCACATTCTTCTCATGATCATTCCTTAACTTGGAATACTCATGCTCAAGCTTCTTGCTCTTCCAACGAGCTCTTCGATTTTGGAACCAAACCGCAACTTGCCTCGGATCCAAGCCTAGCTCCGAAGCAAGGCGATCCTTACGTTCGGACTCGAGTTTGTGCTCACATCCAAAGCTAATCTCTAACATATTCACTTGTTCTTCACTTAGCTTCCTTTTTTTTGCTGCTGAATTCATTCCTTCACTCTTACTCTTTCTCCTCCTACGCCGTTTTGGCTGATCTCCTATAATAAGTTTATGAAAATAATCATATCATTAGTCACCTTATTAAATTGTATAAATATTTTAAGGGTACGTACAAGAAATTGTTGAATATTTATCAAATTTTAGACATAATAATGTTATGAAAAAGGAGAACATTAATCAAGATTAAATTACCTTGTTGAGGAGCCATTTGGGTGTATAAACCAGAGTAGAGTTGAGACATTAAGCCCACAGGATCTTCTTGATCACCTTGCATTTGTGTGGGTGTGTGTGTGTAATTTTTTTTTTTTTTTTTTGTCTGTGTGTGTTAATTTGCTTGTCAATTAAACTTAATTCTTTCTCCCTCTTGATTGTTATTTTTTTCACCTAAGAAGCTTTGAGTGAAGGTGGGTGATTTAGAGAGGGAGCTAGTGCATGTGGATAAAGGAGTGGAGGGGGGAGACTTCATTTATAAAGGGTGGACCAAGGGTAAAATGGGAATATCAAGAGCCTTTAGTACTATAATATTAACAAAATGGAGATCATATCTTAAACTATGCTATTATATTTTTGGGTTTTCTTATATTATATAGTTTCTAGAAGTGAAGGTAGATAATGAGTCTTGAAGATGAAATTAGCATTATTTTTTACTGATGCATGAATATTTTTTTTTTTTTTTTTTAAGGGAACTGATGCATGAATATTTTGAAATAAGGATACATGATAAATGGCAGTTAACTGATTTCCCATTTTGGTGAGACGTGACCTTGTAGACTAACTAGCTAATAAGAGTAAGTAATAAAAGGAGCATATGAATGTGGACATTGTCTTGCACAAACAAAAATAAAATGTTTGGTGTAGTAACATGAAAGAATGAAACTTGTCCGGATAAGATCCCTTTTTGTCCTTGGGAATTAATAGTCGGTTTGATCTTAGATGCTAGTATGTGGTGAATTTTGTTATGCTATATATACTTCAAACTATTACCTGGCAAAATTAAATATTAAATAAATATTTCAATACTAACTTAGGTTTCATTTCAATGATAATCTTCTCTAGATATAATGACAGTACTTGCTGATAAAATTTTATAATAGTTCCACATTTACCATGAATGAACTTATAGATAGATTTATTTTGAAAATTATCCATTACTTCTTAATTTAGAGTAATAAATTTGAAAATCATTTTACAAAAAAAATGTTTAAAGAACAATAAAGATATCATATATGAAAAATGAGGGAGTACTATTTAAGCGTCATTAATATCCTGATATGTTTTTAGTGAATTTTAAAAAATAAATTTATTTCATATTTTCAGTTATTGATTGTTGAATGTCATGGAGCATTTCAACAATGTTTATCCATTCATTCAACTTTTAGCCACATTCATGCATTTTGATCTGATGCCTCAAAAATATTTTGATATATATATATAGAGGTAGGATCCACTAAAAACAAACCTTAAGCTGAAAACTGAAAATCGGCCTTTTTGCTCATTTTACAAATATTTGCTCATTTTATGTTTTTTGCTCATTTTGAAAAACTTTTGCTCATTTAGGAAACTTTAGCTCATTTTAAGAAGTTTTTGCTCATTTCAAATTTATGTCCATTTTAAGTTTTTTACTCATTTTATATTTTTGCTCATTTTAAGAAACTTTTGCTCATTTCAAACTTATGTACTTCCTCCGTTTTTTTTTTTACTTGCAACACTTTTGTTTTCATCAACTCCAATGCAAAATTTGGGTAGGAGAGAGGTAGAGAGGAAAAAAAGAGAGGTCCCCATGTGATTGGAGAGAGATAGAGAGAAAGGAAAAGCCAAAGTAGAAAGTGTTGTAAGTAATTAATTATTTCCCTTTTAGGAAAGTGTTGCAAGTAAAAAAAACGGAGGAAGTATATATATGTATATATATGTACATATATATATATATACATATATATACATATATATAAGAGCATCGTACGTCATCACGTGTCACACCATCTTACACGCTAACGCGGCGCCGCTTTGTCTCCAACATGACATTCCCTTAGAAATGGATCAAAAATTTACATAAGAGGTCTCGTGACCTTTTACTTTGTAGTGTCATGATCTTACCACTAATGACTTGTGCTTGTGAGAACATGTCAACCTCAAACTATACATTCTTTTTATCTTACTAAATTACCCGGTATAGGCTGGGTCCCAACAACTAGTTTTACAAGTTTAGAAGACGTTTCATCTCAAAATCAATTGACAAAGGGATGTAGTAGCTTCTCAAACTTAATTTTTCTCTGGTAAGGGCTGACTAACATATGCACAATATGGAATTCAACAATACTCCCCCTCAAATGTGAGTAACCATATATTTAGAATACAATGGAAACATACACAATAATAGTCTTCATTGGGAATGAACTACCATAGAGTTCTTTATCCAATTGTTTGATAAATGCCCGTGATGAAATACTCAACCTAATTATTGATGCCATGTTAATTTTTAGAGTGAAGACTGAGAACAAGCATGGACGACTTGCATATAAGCAAAGGAAATTTTAGACTATGTACAAGGCTACAGGAGTTTTCATACTACAATCAATTGGCAATGATTAAGTTGGGTCCTTGATCAAATTATAAGTTAGTAATTGTCGTTTCTTTTCTTTGATGTGCATGGCACAACTCACATATGTATATCATGGGGTTGAACAGGCCTTATTTAGAAGAGCCTTAAGCTAAGGTCGGTTACATGATATATATGTTAATGAGCTCTTTGGCTATTTTTTGCCAAATGAAAGTTTCTTTTACTTGTGCCAAAAAATGAAAAGAAATGGTATCCTTAGGCCTCATAAACTAGTAAACTACTTCTCCTACTTCTTTGTTAAGTATTATTAGGTGTTGATGTACTGATGAGTGATTAACAAAGATAACAATAAGATGAAACTAGACATGATACATCATATCTTTGCGATTAGAAAGAGTTTCTAATTAGGGTTACAAATCTTCCTCGGTCACCCATCCTACCTTAATGGTAACCACAATATTTTTTTGGAAATCTTATCCATTTACACATCAATTTGACTAGACCATCATTTGCATTCCATGATTAATTTCTCACAATATAAAAAGAACAATAGCAAATTATATCTACATGCATAAGACATTGAATCATATGAACACCGCTCCCCATAAAAAATATTTATGGAGTTCTAAATTTACACAATCTTTTATTTACTTATATTTATAGCACACGCATACACCACATATATACATATAGAAGATATGTTAAAGCAAATCAAAGCCATAAAATTTTATTTACTGTTAACAAATTTGTATGTGTAATGATATTAATGACAATGTATAACACTCTTTTAGTAAAATCCAAAATTAATAATAGGTGGACAATTTGGGATGAAAATAAAGATTATCATGCATTTGTTTAGGATCTATATAATGTATTTTTCCTATCATCCTAATTAATCGTTATTATTTTCTTTATTTTTTCCTATACATTGATCACTACAACTATTTATTAAATGGATAATTTGATTAGAAACTATAAGAGGCGACCTCCTTTCTCCTATACATGTTGATGAAAGGTTGTGACAACCTATATTCAAAGAAATAATTTTAGCAGCCCTAAAATTTTAATTTCAATGGTTTTTCGTTCATTATAACTTAATTATTTGTGCTCAAAATATTAGGAGTATCAAAATCACAAAAAAAAAACATTTATATACACATCAACGGACCTACTCATGCTAAACAAATTCTAGGAGTAAAGCTGAATTCTAAAACATTACATTTTATATAGGGGAAAAATAACTAACCATTATTTTTATTAAGAAAGAAAATCAACAATTAATAACTACTCCGGAAGCACCAATATTTCTTGTGTACATATAGAAATGCAATGAAGCCTCTTGGGGTAAAAATAAACTCTAGATGAAGAAAAGGAGACAGCAAGAAAATCTAGAACTAATTCAGTCACGACAACTCAAAATACTTCTTTAAGACCCTTCACTGCAGGAGATAACTACTGTATAGGAAATTGCTACCCAATCTAAACAAGAAACCATAAACTCCCAAAGCAAAGAGCACCTAAGAAAAAGCATCTAATTTTTTTTTGCAAATAACACAATCAATGTATGATAACCTAATACGATATGTAGGAGGTACCTCTCTCCTTTTTCAAATAGGATAAGGTCATGCACTAGTTAGCCAATTTGACACTCATTCCACTATTGGGAGGTAGGGTGCATTTTTGCTTGCCTAATTGGGTAATTATTAACAAAAGATAAGGTCATAGAAGAACCAATTTGGTTTCTAGCAAAGTCTAGAAAAACAATATAAAAAAAATAAAGGAGAAAATACAATTCAAACAACTTTAATTAAAAAGGCAGGATGGGGTTGGGATCCCAAACCCTGACCACCTAGGGTTTAGTAAAAATAAATAAGGGTTTTTGGTTAATTAGGTGCACTCATTGCTTTTTGCTGTGTAATTGGGTGGTATTTTTCCACTTTTTTTGGGTTCCAATAACATTAGCCTTTTTTCAAGCCATTGTAGGGCGCGTGGCTCGAGATATTATGGTTTAAAGGTTTAATGTTATTGGATTAGGATTAAGATATGAGTTATATTTTAATTAGGATTAGTGACTTTTTTCCTTTTTAAGAATTGCTAATGAAAATGGGAAAAAGCGGGCAAAATCATAGCATGTAGTCTTTGGTTTATAGAGCTATAGGATCAACCAAATGAAACATTAGGTTGATCAAGTAAATGCTGGACGGTTTAGAGGTTACTTGTTATTGGATTAAGATTATAATTTGAGTTATACTTTAATTAGGAGATTATTGCTTTTCTTTTTCTTTCTTTAAAGAATCCAATGGAAATGTAAGAAAGTAAGCAAAATGATATCTTCAGTCTTTGATTTATAGGGTTGTAGGATCTGGGATCAACTACAATGAAGCCTTAGGTTGGTAAGTTATGTATCTGACTTGCAAAAAAATAACAATTTTTTTAATGGAAAAAAATCGCAATGTTATTAAATACTTTAAAAAGAATTAGAAAAATTATCTTTTTACTACTAAATATTTATAATTAGTTTTTATTCCTTTTCTTTTTGATGAGGAACAAACTTCATACGGTTTTGTTTTTGTGTTGGTAAGATACACTTTATTTCTTCCATTATAGTAATGTTTCAAATACTGCTATAATTATACTAGTGACAGAATATAATATTTTGATTAGGAGAGATAATTGGTCCAAAAACCAACCCCGACCATGCTACTACCCTGCAGCACAACCTCGAGAGGTTGGGTACAACCCTAAACGACCCAAAGGACAACAGGTCTACTGGCATCACAAGAGAAATCTCCAGCACATTGTTGGGATGAGGATTTGAACCCTAGGCAAAGCCCTAAAATCCAATGTGGTACTCCATTGTGCTACCACCTCTTCCTCAATATAAGTCTATCTATAAATATACATAGAGAAGAATGTTGCATACCACTTAACCAAATGAAAATTGCATGGAATCAAGGTAGTCCAGAATTTCAATATATCTTTATATCTTATACATACTAAAACATATTGGTTTTTTATGAGTGACTGCAATTTTACATAAGTACGTAAACATATTGAAATCTGATTAGTGCTATATCATTTTGTCGCATTGAGTTTTACTACAACAATAATTATTCAAAGTTGTCGCATTAGTCTTGAAATATAAATTTGTCTTGAAATCAATTAACTAATAAATGATTTATTAGTCTTGTTTTAAGCAATTTATATGTCGCATTTCATACACAAAAAATGTTTTTTGGGAATATGCTATAGTTAGATTAGTCTTTAAAAATATTGGTGGCATTGATATGCCACAGTGATTTAATATATAATTAAGTTTTAAACCAGCAACTAAGTTATATCTATGATTTCGTGTAAACCTGTTTCAGGACTAATCTAACTAAAGCATATTATATCACTAATTTTTTTTCCAAAATGACTATTGTTTATTTTAAAACTAACAAAAGGAGTGTGATTTATTGTGTAGCCATTATATTACTCTACACTTCCACTCTAACGAACATGCTTTTTTTAACAATAAAATTATATAGGAAAATAATATTAGGAGACTTTCCTTTTATGGAGAACTCATAGTGCATTATTTACAATGATAGTGTATGTATATACTAGAAATATTAATTGTGATTGTTGGTTCAATAATACTTGGCAAGCTATTGTCATAACCTATGAGTTCATGGACTTTCTTTCACAATTTTCTATAAATAATTCATCATTTGCATATAAAAAATGTAATGTTAACAATTACGAGATGACGTGTTCACTTATAAAATCGTGCACTTAATTAAGAATATATCATGTTTATCTTACTCGATCATATTACTCTTATGTGATTAATTTCTTCATCTGGGAGCCCAACCAAGCATGAGCATAGTATTTGTAAAGTTGCTTTCCAGTATTGTTTTCCGCATTTGTTTTATCGTTTTCCGCAAAGTTAACAGTAAAAAAATAAAAATTATGGTGCTTCAATACTAGGCAACCCAACTATTGGACAACGTGGCCTAGATACTTAAAATTTAATTAATAGACGATCTTTATTGGTGAAATTTTGTTTAGTGCTTCACCATATTGGAGGAACAAATAGGATTTGCCTAATATGATCCGGGAGTAACAATTGGCGAAAAAATTCACCTACCAATGAGTGGAGTGCGTAAACTAAGATGAAATAGCTTCCATTCTTCGCCCATCAATACGTTACTAAGTTGTTTGAATTTGAGCTAGTCAAATTGGTCGGTTAAAATAGTTAAGTAGTGATCAACGCCTCGATTTTAACAAATGATACATTATGATTTTGTTTGAGTATTCGGCTTTTTTATTCCACTTATTTTTGTTTACCTAAATTTATCTGAAGTTATCTGAACTTACACTTTATTAGAACTTATTAGAACTTATTAAACCCTATCTGAATTAATCTGAACTTATTAGACCTTATTTTTTGAAAGTGTTGGACCTTGTTTTTATTTATATGAACTTGTTTAAACGTATCTGAACTTATCTTAGTTTATCAGATTTTATCTGAACTTATTAAGGATTGGAAATAAGTTAAACTGAACAGGCACATTATTAAGATTTTATCCATCATCAACATATAAGAAGGGATAATTTGGTAATTTTATATAGTGAAGATTCCATATCAATTCGTCAGTCCATTCTTTTATTAGGTTATTTGTTAGAAAACAAATATGAGAAATGGAATTTATCATAAAATAGAATAATATGGGATTATTTAGTTGACAAATTAAAAATATAGTAAGTGCACAATAGAGGAAGTTACTTACTTAGAGGGGATTAGTTGTAAAGAATTTTTTTTCCCTTGATCAGCCAATGAACTTTTTCCACTTTTTTTTTTTTTGGTAAAATGTAAGTTATATTACCAAAAGCAATATAAAACATCCTCATCTGATACAATTTTCTACAATGGACTCAAACCAAGTAACCTCCTCTCTAGACCACTTATTATTGATTTGCTTCCTTATTCTACAACAAACATCATGCTGGATAACCTTAATGATCTTCTCAGGTCTAGGTATTGCATCATTCCAAAGAGAATGATTTCTAACTTTCCAAACATAATAAACCACAATACGCGGAAGCGAGATAAGCTACTTTATGAAGTTTTTTGATGCTGAACTTCCTTCCCCACTTTTTCCAGGCCATGTATATGTATTCATCATTGCTCACACGCACATCCAACCAAGCCATAATATATAGCAGTGCAGATTTTCCTACTAAAAGTACACTCGAAAAACAAGTGCATACAAATCATCATGTCCCCCGAACACACAACGGACATTGTGTACCCCGGCGGATACCAAAGATCGCAAAGAACTCTTATGGTTCTTAACTTTCCCAACATGACTAACTAAGCTATGAATGAATGTTTAGGGACATTCCATGAACTCCAGTTGCATAATGCCCTTTAAGCCACTTATAACCCTCCTTAGCTGAATAATCCTTTAAGCCATCTCTCCACTTGTTATTCTGATCATAAGCTTCCTTGAATATTTCCTTCATTTTACACACACACTCCCACAAACCCAACTAGCATTACTAGGAGCTTGGTATTCCCACCAATCACGCTCATGAATATAGACATTATGCATCCATTTTATCCGCAGTAAATCTTCTTTTTGGGAAATTTGCCATACATACTTCCCTCTAGCTGCAATATTCCATGAAATACAATCTCTCACCCCTAAACCACCATTTTTGTTTGGCATACACACCTTATTCTAGGCTGCAGGAGGTGGCCGGTTTATGAAAAAACACTCTACCTTCCCATAGAAATGCTCTGCAGATTTGAGTAATTATTTGTAACACACTTTTAGGAATGAGATATACCGAGACTAATAGGTATGTAAACTCAACAAAGACTCAATTCACCAAAAGCACCCTAGCAGCATAAGATAAGTGTCTGGAACTCCAGCACATGATCCTCTAAGCATTATGTCAACTATAATATCACAATCTGCCTTTGACAATCTCTTAGAAGTGATTGGCCCTCCCAAGTATCTAAAAGTGAATTTACCCTTCTGAAAACCAGTTACTTGAAGAATTCTATCTTGAATTTTCAAGTCAACATTGCCAAAATAAATGACAGACTTCTCAAGGCTCACTACAAGGCCAGAAGCTTCAGTGAAAGCCTTAAAAGCTCTTCTCATCAGCAAAGAAGATGGGACATCACCCTTACAAAATAGCAAAACATCATCTGCAAATATAAATGAGAAAGACACAGAGCAGAACACCTATAATGAAAAGAGAACTCCTCTTTAGACTCTTTTTCTTCAAAATTCTAGTGAAATACTCCATGGCAATCACAAAAAGGAGAGACAAGATCTCCCTGTCTTAACCCTTTTTTGCCTTTAAAAAAACCACAAAGACTCCCATTGATGCTAAGAGAGTAAGCTGGTGAAGAGACACACACCATAATCCAATCAACAAACTTTTGAGGAAACTTCAATTTCACCAGTAGATCCTGTAAAAAATCCCAACAAACTGAATCATAGGCTTTCCTTAGATCTAGTGTGATGGTACATCTTGCAGGTTGAGACTTTCTTTGATAGTGCTTTAACATATCCTGACAAATGAAAATATTATGCAAAATAATTCGATTTTCCACAAAGGCACTTTGAACAGGATCAACGAGCACATGCATGATTTTCTTTAATCTATTGCACAACATCTTTGATATTACCTTGTACAGGACATTGCAGCAATCAATGGGTCTGAAGTGACTCACATCCTCAGGCTGCTCAAATTTAGGAGGCAGGCACAGAATAGTAGCATTGATCTGCTTCAACAGTTTACCAGTCTAAAAGAATTCCATAATAGCTGCTTTGATTTCTCCTCCAATATAAGGCCATGTTTTCTTATAGATCCCACTAGTTTAGCCATCTGGACCTGGTGCTTTGTTTTCATCAATGTCAAACCAAGCAATATTCACCTCTTCACCAAATGAAACTAGCACACAACTCATCTTTGTTGTTGAGAGAGTTCAACTAACCCCCTTCATTAATGATACTCTGACTCACATGAACTCTAGACTCTTGGGCTGTTCCTAGCAATCTTTCATAACACTGAATGAAGGCTTGCTCTATACCAGTTGGATCTTCAACCCACTCCCCATTCATAGACTTCACTCTGTACATATGATTCTGAGTTCTTTTCTTCTTCAAACAAGCATGAAAATATGCAGAATTTGAGTCCCCTCCCTGAATCCAGTCTTGTTTTAACTTTTGCTTCCAGAAACTTATTCTTGCCTCATTCAACTCACCATATTTCAATCAAGCCTCCTTCTCATAAGAGTACAACTCCACATCTCCATGATTCTCATGAAGGTTCTTAAAAGCCACATCAGCCTCATTTCCAATATTTTTTACTTATTCAAATTCTTCATAACAGGCTTCAATCTCTTCAATTTCATCACTATTCTATACATTGGAACCCCCTGCACATACTCCTGCCAAACACCTTGAACAAGCTCATCAAATTCAGCAGCCTTAGTCCACATGTTAAAAAACCTAAAAGGTTTAGGTTTAGAGACAAGTTGAGCATCTAACTTGACCACACAAGGACTATGGTCTGAAATACTTTCAGGCAAAAACACCACCATAGACTCAGGGAAGGAAATGCCTCACTCTTCATTCACAAACACTCTATCTATCTTTGAGAACACCTTATCCTCCCCCTCCTATTTATTTGACCAAGTGTAAAAGGACCACTGGTCTCATGTTCATGTAACTGGCAGTCTCTCAAACATTGTCTAAAATTAGCCATTTCATCAAGAGTAATTATTGATTCAATCCTATCAGTGAGATTGAACACATTATTGAAGTCTCCACCTACCAACCATGCCCCTGTAATACCACCCCTCAACTCTTTCAAACACTTCCATAAACTCACCCTCTCCTCTGCACCGTTGAAACCATAGATCATAGGCACCCAAAACTTCCTTCTAGTAGCCACATGATACACTTTAATGAATTACTTGTGAAGAACAATGCACAACATTCACCCTAAACTTACTAGGCTGCCAAAATACCCATATTCTACCACCTTTATGATGCTGATAATTGGTTACAATACTCCAATTAGCACAAATTCTAGGGAAAATCTTATCAAAATTACAAGATTTCACCCTTGTTTCAAGGAGACCAAAAAACCCACACTTATGATTATCAAGAAACCATCTGATATCATTGTGTTTGCTTGGGCTATTTAGTCCCCTAGTATTCCAAAACCCTAGATTATCCATTAGTAAGGATCAAAACATCCCCCCTCCGATGCTCTATAACCTCACTTACGTGCGGAATATGACCCATAATCGTCCTTCAATACTTCTTGATGACCGAGTGATTTGTGCAAAGAGAAAGAGTTCTCACTATGTCGGCATGTCTAGGAATATTTTTTCAATTTCACCCTCTTTGACCCCTTCTTCAATAGGTTCCAAACCCTGCACATGCTGCACTGATTCTTTCACCTGATTACTATTCATTTGAATAGCTTTAGGAACCCATTGATTTGCAGGTTTGATCTTATTTTTTGCCACTTCAAAACGCTTCTGTCTGCACTCTTCCATGGTATAACTTATGCCTTTGCAATCAGTGCAAATGATAGTTTGCATTTATATATAACACTCTGTGTTTGCAACTGATCTAGCTCATCATAGAAAGTAATCTCCTTAGGAAACTCCTGATCCATACTCACCTCCACTAACACCCTGGCATACTCACAAATGTCCTTCTGAGGAATTGCTCTATCGGTTCTGATTGGTTTACCAATGATAGTAGCCAGTTTATTCAAGGTGTTATGTCCCCATAATTTCAAAGGTAGGCCTGGAAATTTAATCCAGGTAGGAACTACTCTAATATTCTCACATTTCAAATCAATATCAGGGGTCCAATTTTTCACTATAACAGGTTTTTGTCATACAAAATTGGTCCTGCTTCAATGGCTTTCATTTTCTCATCCACACTCCTAAATCGAACCATGAAAACACCAGACTCCATCATTGCAACTTTATCAATCCCAAACTTCTTGCAAATTCTTCTTATAAATCCATCAATGATTCTAAATGGTGGTTTAACCCCTAATATGTAGCAAACAACAATAGATTGCCAATAATCCAGTTCAGATTTCACATCATCAACAGTTATACACACCACATTATTATTCTCAACCATCTGATTTTGATTTTTCTGAGTTAAATCCAATCCTTCATCATGTATATTGCTAAACAATGATTGTCTCCAGCTAGTAGAGGTATGACTACCTGGATTACTCGCCAAGTTCTGCATTGGAAATGGAGAAGGATTGACAGGAATGGAAGCAAATGGTCTAGGAGTTCTAATCAATTCAATCCATTCAATCTGGATAAATTGCTTCTAGCAGTATCAAAAAAGAAGCCTTATCCTGATTCGACAAAGTTTGATCCGAATCCGTCAATGAATCATCATCATCCGAGGTCCAACTAAGCGCAGGAACATCACCTTGAATCTTGTTCACATCCTTCATTTTCTTAGCGTCTCTAGATTGAGGTTTTCGTAACAATTTCTCTTTAGACTTCTTCTTATTAGACTGAATCTTCTTCTTTCCACCATTTTCCCTTTTTAATCCTTTCGCCATGGCGATTGAGGTTCAAAAAGAGCAAAAAGATGGTTACTGTTTCATTCATTTCCTAGAGAGAAGACCCAAATGACAAACATTATCAATACTAAGCCAAAAAGTTTACTCTACTTTTTCCACTTTCTACGTAATGGAACTTCAAGCAAAATGCGACTTCCTAGCAAATAAATACTACTTCCTATTTTAAAGCAAACAACATTTTGCTTAATTAAAAATAAACAACTAATTCAATCAATTATGCTAAATTAAGAATAAATATATAAAATCAACAAATTATTATAAATTAACTTAATTTTACTAATTGAGTTTATCAAAACACACTTTTGTTTTGTTTGGTAAGCAAGAGTAAGAGAATGATTCCACACAAAAAAACTTCATGTCAACAACCTATATCTTTTCTCCTTGAACTAATCTATATATAGAAGAAATCCCTCAAAGAGAAAGAAGTTCACGAACAGTAGGCTTAAGCCTCAATCCAATTCCTAGTCTTTGTACTAATTTCCCTAGGTATTTCATACAAAAATTTGTATTTAATTTCCTCCTTAAGATGTTCACGGGGCTCTAAAATCCAAACCTCCCGATTCCACAAAGTATCATTCGTAACTCGCCATATAAGGTAATATCAAGGCACAAATACTAATTGCAAATTCTTGCTTCCTGAATCTGCTAGTATGGAGTCTCATAATCCACCTGAAAATGCTGATAACTTTTGTAGCTCGTGTGCTAATGCCAAGCCATTGTTTAATATAATTTTACTTACTAAAATTGTTTCGTACCAATAATTGTTATTGATGATTTCTATTAATTCAAAAGTTGAATTTGCTAGTTAATCATTTATTAACTAGATATATAACTTTTGTACGCTGTAGAGAGCATTGAAGAATTAGAGAGTGTACATTCATCACCCAATTGTTACACCAAGTGTGAGGGCAGCTCAGAGGAAAATTCTTCTCACTAAGAGATTTTCGAAAGGGGTCCCAAAAAAAATTGTTATAACTAGGACGGTGACTTAAAATCTATTTGTCTTTTGCACATAACAATTTATTTTGACTATGAGTTTTA
Source organism: Beta corolliflora (assembly GCA_947648045.1). NCBI lineage: Eukaryota > Viridiplantae > Streptophyta > Magnoliopsida > Caryophyllales > Amaranthaceae > Beta > Beta corolliflora. Next base: position 1,834,215 of record CANSZD010003329.1, on the reverse strand, counting down.
ATATTGGTAGCTATTGATAAAACTATTAATATAATATTAAAATTTTTCCTTTGAATGAATGGTATCCTTAAACATATATAAATTTTATTTTATTTTTTTATTATGAAAGATAATTGGTCCGTAGACCAACCCCTACAAGGCTGCTCATAGGCTGGGTACAAGGCTTAACAACCTAGAAGACAATAGGCCTAAGGCCCATTGCACCACAAGTGAATGCCCCAACTTATTGTTGGGATGAGAAATCGAACCCTGGGCAATGCCTTGGAATTCGGGGGTGATACTCCACTGAGCTACCCCCTCTTCCTCCATAATTTTTTCTTCATAAACATATACTATATATTATTTCAAAAAGATATATTTATATAGAGTTTTTTGTCAAAACCAACCTTTTATAAGTGTCATTTTGTGAGAAACAACCTTACAAATTTTTTTTTGTGAGAAACAACCTTTGAATGCGTTTTTTTGCGAGATCAGACCAGGTGGCCATTTTCCCAAGATTGACTTCGCTTTTCCGGCCATGACTTTTTTTTACCCCCCCTTTCCCTCTCTTTTTTTACCCACCCACCACCCCTCCCCCCAACCCCTTTCCCCCACCACACCCCCCCCCCCCCTTCCCCTTCCCCCACCCCCTCGAAGCCCCCTCCCCCTTCCCCCCCCCCGCAGCCCCCCCTCCCCCTGCAGTCGCGCAACCCCCCTCCCCTCCCTTTCTTCGTAGTCTTCATTATTCGACACGCAATTTCTCCTCTATTTCTTCTTCTTCCCTTCGCTCGAGTTTTCCGACGACGAATATCGTCGGAGGAGAGAGTTGCGTGAAAACATTACGGTTTTGTTGGTGGATTTTACAGCCCAACACCCATCCCCCCACCCCCTTCGAAAAGAGAAGAGAGGGGAACGGAGAAGAGAAGGCGGCGACGGAGGGACGGTCTGCTTGGACTGAAGAAGAGTAGAGGAACGGTCTGCCGCACGACCGCAGGGGAGGGGGCCGTAGGGGGGGGGCTGCGGGGGGGGGGAAGGGGGGGGCTTCGGGGGGTGCTTGGAAGGGGAGGGGGCTTTGGGGGTGCTTGGGGGAAGGGGGATGGGGATGGGGGCGAGGGGGTGTGGCGGGGGAAAGGGGTTGGGGGGGGAGGGGTGGTGGGTGGGTAAAAAAAGAGAGGGAAAGGAGGGTAAAAAAAAGTCAAGGCCGAAAAATCGAAGTCAATCTTGAAAAATGGCCACCCTGGTCCGATCTCACAAAAAAACGCATTCAAAGGTTGTTTCTCACAAAAAAAAATTTATAAGGTTGTTTCTCACAAAATGACACTTATAAAAGGTTGTTTCTGACAAAAAAACTCATTTATATAAGTAGTAAAATCCAAATTCCAGACATTTTGGTTTGAAGATTCTAAAACTTGTACTTCCTCCGTTCCAAAATAAGTGAAACACTATGCCCCAAAAAGCTCTCTCACATAAATGAGGCATGTAGTCATTTATTTTGAACTAGGAAGATAATATAAGTTTTATAATAAACTTATACTTGGTCTTGTTTATATACTGATCATATTACTTCTAATAAACTACAAATCACTTTTTCATTAAATTAGAGCATGCTTGTTATCGGTCTCGTTTTTCATTAAAATAAGAAGCACAACTAAAGAAATAAGAAAAGTTTTATTTTGTTTTATGTTGTCAGGTTTTTTAATTTTGTGAAATTTTAATAATTGAAAATAAAAAACAATAACCAGCCAGTCCTGAAAATACAAATGAAGTAATTTGAAGCACAGGCCACAGGCAATGAAGATAAAAGTGAAATATTAGAGAATTAAAAAGGAGTTCTTGTGTGCCAAGTAAAAATCACATGGGTAGCAACAAAGACATTTTACACGCGTCAAGTCCCCTTGGAGTAAAACTTGCAGAGGAATTGGACCACCAAACTACGTGTTCCTTTTTTAGTATATTTATACTACTATAAGCCTATGGCATCTCCTAGGGATTCGAACCCTGACCAATGAGAATCCTCCAGACTCCAGCTCTTTTGTGGACCTCCCACTCATCTTCATTTTACAGGCTTTACCAAAATTTTGATCCAGTATATGCCGCCAGTGGTACCACGAACCTCCATTCCCCATGCTAGCCCGTAGGAATTCGTGTAGCAAGAGCCGTTCTCCACGCCTCTCATAGATGGTTTAGGAAAAAACTTTGTCTACCCACGGGGTAGACTACCCACCATTAATAAAGGCTTGTTGAGGGTTGTAGTAATGAAATCCAACTCAACATAATTATTAATTTTTTAATGCTCTATTAGTAGTGGATTGTCTACCCGGTGGGTAGATGTAGCAATGTCCGAAGGTTTAGGTAGGGGTTGTGATTAGGGGTATTCATTGGGATTATCCGATCAAAAATTTCGGATCGGAAATAGTTCAATCCGAATCCGATCCGAAAATTCGGATTGGATATCCGAAAACTAAAAAGTTTGTATTTTTCTATAAAACGCTCGAAAGAAAAAAGTTTCGGATCAAATCAGATCACCGGATATTTTGGATATCCAGTCATGAAACTGGATATTTTCGAATATCCGGTTATGAAATCAGATGTTTCGGATTGGATATCCGAAAATATCCAAAATATTCGCATGTTCCGGATATTTTCGGATATCCGATCCGAAATATTCGAATACCAAAAAAGTGGATCGGATATCCGTTTTATCGGATCGGATCAACCGGATCACAGATCGGTTCGGCCTGGTCGCATATTATATGCACGCGGTTGGGAAGAAAGGAGCCCTAGCCTGTGTGTGGCTGATCATTCCGTTGGCATCTCACATTCACGCCCTCGTTTTGACTACCTCTCGGGATGTAGTTGTAGATACTTTAGTCTTAGTGGGTCGTTGGCTCCACCTCTTATCTCCTTCTATGACATGCTATTGAAATTGAATGAAGGAGCAACTTGTACCATTTTTCAGAACGCTCCTACTGTGTTTTACTAGCTTGATTTATATGAGTTGCAATTCATGTTTTTAGTCAGCTCCCCCCCCAACCCCAAATCTATGTAGTTAGGTTCCCCGTTATATTTAACTAATCTGATCCTCGATTATAATTGAATCTTTGAACAATTAACTAACGATAATGAAGAGTAGAATATAGCTCTGAACACAAGTGTAATGTACATGCTTCGTCTTTTTGTATTGTCTCAAAAGTTAAGCAAAGCACCATGAACATGTTTTTAGCTTTCTGTATATTAAATAATATTAGCTACTTCCTTTATTTAAAAGTTAATGATTAAACCCTTCGTCAATAAAAATAATAATGAAGTATATTATTTTAGAACGTCCTAGAAAATAAAAATGTTCTTACTAAGAAAAAATGTCCAGAAAAAATCTTACATCTAATATAATAATAATCTGCGATTGAATAAGCCATTATACCCTTATATTAAGATCGATTATTAAAGTTTAATTGTTATTAGGTTATGGGACAATGTGACTGTTATTTTTGGACGATGTGAGTATGAATTCAGAAGTTTATTTACTCCAAAAATAATGAAATAACATGACTGAACGTTGTCTTATTATTTAATTACTCAAAGATATGAAGAAAAAGGAAATGAATTTGATACTGATGTATGAATAATATTTATGAATGCAAAATTTTCAAGATCAAATATACACAATTGTCCGATACCAACTGATCTATAAACTAGTATTTCACACTGGTGTTGCATTAATAATCTAAGTAGGAAATGAAATAGATTGATCAAATTTAGTTAAGTTGGCATATATACAAAGGAATACAAGAAAATAAAGCATTTTTATCTCTGAAAGTAGCTTGTTCATTATCTCTAAACCGGAAAAATAGTTTATATTTGTCAGTTTTAAATTTTTCAAGTTTAGTATAAGTATGGCTAATTTCAAGTTCATATGACAATTACATCTATACTAATATATTAAAAAGGTGTTCCTCAACAAGGAACTATGCCACTACGCTTACCTTTTGACTTGACTTTGCGCTCCACATACAAAAAAAATTTAGATTATGCATGGTGTAAGATTTGATTCCATGACCTCAAGCTTGTGTACTAATGTCTTAACCACTAAACTAAGTAATATTTGGTGTTATAATTTCAATGTAAAATACTAATAAATGAAATATATTAGTCTACTGAATAAATGACCTAAAAACTAGTTCATAAAACCAAAAAGTGAAAATTGATAGTGATGTCAAACAGAGTCTCTTGGTAGTTAAATCAACTAAGAAACATAAATACATTAGTAAAGAAAAAGGAAGATGGTTCCGTTTGAAGTAGCAACAACTATACTTAATTATCTTTTATAATAGTTGTCTTTTTTTTACTCCGTCTGTTTTTTTTACTTGATACATTGTTGTGCACGGTTTTCAAGATGTTATTTAACCCTTAATATCTCTTATTTCGTTTACGTAAAAATTATAAAAATTTGATATTATGAATCTACACGTCGAGACGAATCTAACAAGACCACACATGACTATATTTTTACTTATAAAATAATCAAAATAATCGGTCAAAGTTAGTGGCTTCATTCCCAAAGCAACAATGTAGCGGAAAGAGTATTATCTCAGTGTCACTCTACCAAGCTAAGTTTGGCCTAGTGATAAGGACAGAACTTTCGAACCTCAAGGTTGGGGGTTGTATCCCCACTAGGTGGACTTTGGGAGAGGGTTTCTCCTTGCCACATCCCCCCTACTTTCAAAGTGTTTGCCCCCAAACCTGCGCCGGTTAACCTACGAGAGGTCCGATCCTAAGAAAACCCTTCATCTTACCACGGCCCCCAAAAAAAAAAAAAAAATCCCAGTGTCACTCTACTTAAGTACTTCTATATCATCAGGTATATGTTAATCAGTATACTCCTTTTCCTTTTCCCCCTAGCTATAGTTTCGCCTACAACTAAAGTGGGCGAAACTGACTTGCATGATATTCCACTTCAGTATTCACTTCTCCTTCCATTAACACCGAAAACAATGTTAACCAATCTAATTCTACAGCAAAAATTCGTAGTTGACATCATATCGACACATCACACCACACACATTCATCAAAAGCTTACAAGTCCGTCTTATAACATAGCCGCCTATTCTTACTTTTATATCAAAACGAACAATATGAATTATGATTGGCCAAGAGTTGAAGACTTTTCTTTTCTTCTCTTTTTGGGGTTTATATATTTACATGTGAAGTTTTTGTATTATTGTCATCATAATGTTTTAATGCACCAATAACAGTAAAACTATGAGTAGTAAAAGAGCAAAAAGTAGAGGTAGGGGTTTCAAGCTGAAATTGCATGCATGCATGGGTGTCATATCTTGGTGCATGAATTCAAGCTCCAAGGACAATCAATGGTTGGTTGATGTCATAAAGCTGCAATGAACGCCTAATCTTCGGATTGGTGGGCCGAGTTTATTCTCATTGCCCGGCCCTCTTGTGTTGGCTTTCAGCAGCCGTGTTGCAGCTTCTTTGGTCAATTTGAGTGGATAAAGTGACTATTCCCCTTTTTATTTTTCTGTATGATGTATGAAATAATGAAATACTTTCTACCTTTCGCGAGAGTGACAATTCTTATCACCTCTTTTAACTTCATGCTTTTCAACTACTTCATTTCTATCTAATTAATAGCAAATTTGATCTAGAGCAGATATAAACTAAAGTTTGGAGTCATTCTTTCCAACTACTACTATGGAGTATTATGCCAGTATGGAGTACAATAATTTACTAAGCACGGCAACTAACTAAGATGTAATTAGAGTGATAAAGGTCCCAAACTTGGATTACATTTAGGCTCAATTTTTTAAATCCAAAACATAAAATAATCAAATTAAAATTAAAATTATTAGCACTTAATTTATGCACATGGACATTGTGTTTGGTTGGTAGATTTTCTTTTTATGAAATAGAAGCTGTAATCAAATTTAGATACAAATTACTAGCATTTATATATGGACATGAAGGTTGTGTTTGGTTGGTAGATTTTTTGTTTTATGAAATAGAAGTTGTAGAATTTTCCTTAACATGTTTTCCAAAGGAATGAAAATAAATTTATAGGGTTGAAAAAATTTCATAAGGTAAAAGAGTTGTAATTTCTACCCCCATCACCTTGCTTTTTGTCTTCTCTCATGGAAGTTGAATATATTGGCGATATATGCTTTTCATAGAAGATAAATTCATTGTAAATAATTTCCTTCCATCTAACACTAGTAGAAAAATGCAAATTTGCGTCAGTATATGATGCGTCGCACGCTAGAAGCACTAACGCAAATAGCCTATTTGCGTCGCACATTAGAGAACGTGCGACGCACAAAATGACAGCAGATGGGTATAAGGTCATTTGCGTCGCACGGGGATGAGAACGCGACGCAGATGAAGAACATGATTTGCGTCAAACACAGCTATTGTGCGATGCAGATGACTGGATCCCATGATTTGCGTCGCATGCTTGGGGGATGCGACGCAAATCGTTTTCGTCTAAAACCTGATGACTTGGATGCCTATTAAGTCATGTGCGTCGGACGCAGCTACAGTGCGACACACATGGCTAGATCACCATGATTTGCGTCGCACGGTAAGGTGATGCGATGCAAATCATTTTCGTCTAAAAGCTGATGTCATTAAGTCATGTGCGTCGGACATTGGGGCCCGTCCGACGCAAATGATGCAACCTGCACTAGCGCATCTTGGCCCACCTCCTAAAGCCCAATCAAAGCATACCTAATAAATAAATCTCGCCTAAGGGCGCGCTTCTCATCCTCCATCCTCTCTCTCTCTCTCTCTCTCTCCTCCTCTCTCTTTCATTTTTAAAGCCTGCTTCGAATTCCTTTTACCACCACTTCTCCTCTTTCTTCATTAACACAATTCATCAACACTTCAGCATCAACAAAAAAAAGGTCGAATTTCCCCAAATTGAAGTTCGAATTTATAGAAATCAACAAAAAAAGTGATTTTTGTCCGGGGACAACAACAATGATAAATCTCCGGCGAGCCTTCTCTCTCTCACTTTGACAGGTTCGATTTTTTTTTTTCAATTTTTAAATATGATTTTACAATTTCGTAGTCTACAATTTTTTGTTTTTAGATCTACAATTTCGTTTTTTCATTTTTTAGATCTAATTTTCTGTTTTATCAAATTTGTTGGCGTTTATCGTAGTCTACAATATCGTTTTTTTTTCATTTTTTAGTTCTAATTTTCTGTTTTAATTTTCATATCTGAAAATTCATTTTTTCATTTTCAGATCTGAAAAATAAAAACGTTCTAGATTCAGTTCATGCATTTGAAAATTATGGCGTTTTTTTTAATTTTTTATATCTGATTGTTTATTTAATTTTTTTGGCATTAATCCTAGTCTTGGATTTTCTTTTTAATTCTCAGTTCTGAAATTCTTATTTTCATTTGCAGATCTGGATTTGGTTCTTTTCGAAGTCTTCTTCGTCGGAAAACGTCGGTTGCTGCTCACTTTCTTCCTCTATTGTTCTAGATTCACTTTTAGTTTTATATTTTTTTTTACATATTTGCAATGTAATTTGTTTGTATCTATTTTACATATTTTTGTCTCTCATTCTAAATCGATTATAGTGGTTTGTAAATTGTAATACATATTTGACATTTTAAATATAGAAATACGTGTTATTTACATTGCCTCCAAATTCTTTACATTATTAATGTTCGTTTAGTTTATCGTATTATATGAAAAAAAACAACAAAAAATATGAAGCTGAAAAAAAAACAAAAAATATGAAGCTGAAAAAAAAACAAAAAATATGAGCCTGAAAAAAAAACAAAAAAACATCTATCTGCGTCGCATGTTGTGTTATGTGCGACGCAGATGAGTGAAGGCTTGCTGGCTGCTGTGGCTTGGCGCCTTCCCATCTGCGTTGCATGCTGCGACATTTGCGACGCAGATGATAGACCATTTGCGTCGCACGTAGCGCAGCATGCGACGCAGATGGGAGACGCAAATGACCTTTGTATACAAGGGCGAGGAGTCATTTGCGTCGCACGGTAGGCAGGGTCCGACGCAGATAGCTAATCAACTGCGTCGCGCCGTTGTCCGACGCAGATCCTTTATCCTCATCTGCGTCGAGACTTGTGCCATCGGACCCATGTCCGACGCAATTGGGCGCCACGCATCCGACACAAATCGTCGATTCTGTACTAGTGTAAACACATTTGTAATGGAATATGCATCAAAAAAATTTTGAATATGTAACGTAATTACAATTGCAATTTCAATATATATATATATATATATATATATACAGGCAACGCGTATGAAATCAAATAAATAGTAACACATTATTGTATGAGTTTTTATAGGGATTTGACGTCTTTTATTATAACTCAGTTGCGACCTTTATTGTTGTATATCTTTTCTTAAATTCTATTTTTTTTGTTAAATGCTATTAAATAACTTTATGATATTATTTAGCCTAACTAATTAGTGTTTTATTTGCATTTTATTTTATACCAATATGATTACTACTTTTGATTTTTTCTGTAGACCATGCATGACTTTTATAAGAAAAATGTTTTTACATACGTATAATCCATTATGATAATTTTAGCATTATTAAAATGTATTCACTTATATGCAAAATAATATAAGCATGATTTTTTAATATTAAATAAAGTCATGAATAATGAAGAACAATTAGTCTCATGAAAAGCATAATATACCATAAAACACGTCCATTATAATATACAAAAACAAACAAAGTACAAAAGACAATGATAGTGAGCTCGATATCAGTTATCTAAGATGAGAACATTAAATCTCTATCAAAAGTGAAATCATTCAGCATTTGGTATGTGTATAATCTATCAATATCAGTTTAGTTCTATTGAAGTTTCACAACTAAAAATTTCTAAAGATTAGAAGAAAGATAGCAAAGAAAAAGGTTGGCAGTTGCATATTTGAAGAGTGTAAAAGAAAACTCTAAATATTCAACAATAAAGGTCTTGGTTACTTTATTTTATAACAAAGATTAATAAGTGTTGGTATTTATTCATTCAAGAGTATTTATTTTGGTCTTTCAGAACTTTTTTTTTTTCTCAGTAAGAAAATTATTATATCACCAACAACCAAACATTACAACCTAATGCTCAACAGACAAAACCCAACACACCTTACATATCAATTCCTAGAAATCTTAGCCATTCTCTATCCTTTCTACTGGTCTTCTTTGGAAGAATACTATAGCTTCTATCTATAACATCATGTTGCACTCTATTTACAATATTTCTTGGCTGTACAACTTTACAATTCCAATATGCATCATTCCTAACCCACCAAATATTATAAATCAAAGCATGAATAGCCAAGGAAATCACCTGTTTCTGCATCTTCTATCTCCTACTTCTTGCCAACCAGTGTACATATTGATTAAAGCTTGAATATCTGACATTAACACCAATCCACTGCAAAATCTTCTCACAAATTTGTCTACTATAGCAGCATTCAAACAGAACATGTTCTTGAGACTCCACTTCAACACCACAAACCTGACAAAGATCAGAATCACAAATACCATATTTGTGCAATCTCTCTATAGTCTGTAATATGTTCTTCATTACAAGCCATCCAAAGAATCTGTGCTTTGGAATTACAAATCTACTCCAAATAAATTTATCCCAATACACCCTAGCATGCACACCATTCAATAACATGTACATCTCTTTAATTGAATAATTCTCCATATTACTCAACTGCTCCTGAGTTATCACTTGCTTCATTCTTTCTTTCTCTTCACATAACTTCCTCCAGTACCAGCTTGAATCATTTGGAAGATTATACATCCATCAATCCCTTTCCTTAATATACAGCTCATTAACCCATTTTATCCATAAGCTATCTTTTTTAGCATTGATAGCCCAAGCATATCTGCCCAAAGTCGAACTATTCCAGTTTTGGACATGTCTTATACCCAGATCTCATGCATACTTTGGGAGACAAACTTGCTCCCAAGCCACCTTACCTGGAGAAGAGCTGAATTGATCACCACCCCGTAAATAAGCTTTGCAGATTCTCTCAACTTCCTTCAACACAGATCTTGGGATTAGGAATATTTGGGCCCAATATATATGAACGCTCATAAGAACGGAGTTAACCAAGACTAATCTACTCTGGTAGGAAAGATTTATAACTTTGATTCTCGAAGTCATTTTATCAATCAGCCCATGGCATTCTTTAGAAGAAATCTTCTTATGGCATATTGGCACCCCCAAATATCTGAAAGGGAGATTTCCTTTCTTGAAATCAGTACAGTTCAACACTCTCTGCATTTTTTTCATTTTTCATGCCTACTCATGTATATATTTATGTCTTCCCCTTATTTACCTCCAAACCAAAAACCTCAGAAAAAGTGTTGAAACCCTCTAAGCATAGTATAGATAGAAGTAAAATCACCCTTACTACACAAGATTACATCTTCAGCAAAACATAGGTGATTTAATTTCATTCCCACATACCTAGGATGAAACTTAAAATGTTCATTGCCACCCACCACCTTTGAAACTCTTGTAAGATACTCCATACAAATCACAAAGAGGAGGGGAGACATAGGGTCACCCTGCCTCAACCCTCTCTTTCCTTCAAAAAAACCAAACAAATCTCCATTTAACATCAAAGAAAACCTAGGAGAGCTAACACACTCCATAATGAGTTTAACAAAACTTTTAGGAAATTTTAAAGCATAACACCTCTTCCAGGAACTCCCAATGGATAGAATCATTAGCGTTTTTCATATCCATTTTAATGATACACCCCGGGCTAGTCTTCCCCCTCCCATAATTCTTCACAATATCTTGACATATAAGAATATTATGAGCTATAAATCTGCCTTGGATGAAAGCCCCCTGATTACCAGCTATAATCTCAGGCTTCAGAACTCTTAATATAAGTAGTAAGTCATGTAAATATATATCTATTCTATAAAGGAAGTATCAAACAAATAAAGCATTAATTATTAGTCATATTCCTTAGATTACTCGTCACTTTATCTTGTTTCTCTTTCTCGATCAACACCACTTAATCCATTTTAAAGCTTTACTGCCATTATAATCCCTACTGCACCTCTTCTTGGTTTGGATTTACTTGAATTTCTCCAATTTTACTAAGTAAGGTCGAACTGTTTAAGATGTTTTATTAACAATATTATGTATGTCCATTTTACTTGAATAATGTATCAAACTTCGCGAACTTTATCAAAACTTTAATAATTAATAGTAACATTATTACTAATTATATTATGTATGCCCATTTTGCTTGAATATCAATTCACAATAATAGGTTAAATGTATAAAAGATTGTAATAATATATCTACAGTATAAAGATCCATTTGCATATATGACTTTACGTCTAATTTATTGTCTCCGTTCTTTTAAACTTATTTTTGTTTATCTCAACTTATCAAAACTCATCCAAACTAATTTTAACTTTTTGTAAGTGTGTCAAACCTTATTGGATTGAACTTATTTGAACTTATTTGAACTTATTAGACCTTGTTAGTTACTATCTAGACTTATCCGAACTTATCTTAACTTATTTTTTCTTATAAGGACTGAAAACAATGTGAACTAAACAGACTCAAAGGGTACAAATAAAACAAAAGGAATAAATGGATGAATAAATTTGCTTGGATTACAAATAATGTGAGCTAGTCCACATTTAGGAGGCGGTATTAGATTCTTATTAAATATGTCTTGGGGAGAGAGTACATATTTAGGAATAACGAGACATTAATTGTTTAGAAATGCTTTGATAAAGTAATCTCACATATATAAATGGAATGACACAATAAACGAGCCCAAAACAACATTGAATTAGGAAACTCCTATGTATTGCAAGGTTTGAATCGTTTAAAATGTTAAGATTTGACAGATTTCTGGAGAAAACGGCCTACCTTTCATTAGCATAATTACAGAATATATAATACAAGGGAACAACCCTAACTTGCCTAAAACTCCTCAACCGAAAACATATCAGAATATACACAAAAATAGGAAACTATAACAAACTAGGAAATCCTAATAACAACCGGATTTCCTAACACCTCCCCTCAAGTTGGAGCATGTAAATCCCGAATGTCCAACTTGCGAAGAAGGAACTGAAACTGACGACGACCCAAAGCCTTAGTCAAAATGTCAGCTAACTGATGGCCGGTAGGAACGTAAGACGGAGAAAGATTGCCTGACACAATCTCATCTCGAACAAAATGCAATCCACCCCAATATGCTTGGTACGATCATGAAACACAGGATTGTTAGCAATATGGAGAGCAGACTGACTATCAGAAAACAACTTCATAGGCCGAGAATGCAGAACACCAAGAGAAAACAAAACAGACTTAAGCCACTTAAGCTCACAAGTAGTCACAGCCATAGCACGATATTCGGCTTCAGCAGAAGAACGAGATACTGTAGGTTGTTTCTTAGTCTTCCAAGAGACAAGAGAACACCCTAAAAACACCAAATAACCAGTAATAGAACGTCGGGTCAAAGGACAAGCTGCCCAATCACTATCACAAAAAGGCGTTAAAGTCAAATCACTGAGAGGACGTAAAAGAACACCCTGACCAGGACTACCTTTCAAATAGCGCAACACACGAATAGCAGCATCCCAATGAGAGACCTGAGGATCACTAAGAAACTGGGCGAGAGTATGCACAGCATAACTCAACTCAGGCCGAGTATCAGACAAATAAACCAATCGACCAACAAGGCGACGATACTGTTCGGGATGAGCATAAGGTGTACCAACAGCGGAAGCAAGACGATGGTTTTGTTCCATCGGCGTGTCAATAGGTTTACAACCTAACATACCGCACTCGATCAAAATATCCAAGGTATACTTGCGCTGAGAAAGAAAAAGACCAGTAGGGCTACGAGCAACTTCAATGCCCAAGAAATACTTCAAATGGCCCAATTCTTTCATATGAAAACATGACGACAAATATAGTTTGAAATGACGAATAGCCTCAGCAGATGAACCAACAATAATAAGATCGTCAACATACACCAGCACATGAAGAGAAACCTTCCCTTTAGTGTAACTAAACAAGGAATAATCGGCATAGGACTGAGTAAAACCAAAATCAAGTAAGGCACGAGAAAGTTTAGCAAACCATTGCCGAGAGGCCTGCTTCAAACCATATAAAGACTTATGCAACCGACATACCTTCCCGGGAGAAGAGCTATGATAACCAGGAGGAAGCTTCATATAAACCTCCTCGACTAAATCACCATGAAGAAATGCGTTATGAACGTCCATTTGGTGAAATTTCCAATTAAGAGAAACGGCAACAGCTAAGAAAATACGAACTGTGCCCATTTTGGCCACTGGAGCAAATGTTTCATTATAATCAACACCGGCAATTTACCGATTACCATGCACAACAAGACAACCTTTAAAGCGCTCAACCGCACCAGTCGAAGTATACTTGATCTTGTAAACCCAACCACTACTAATAGCACGCTTGCCAGGTGGCAAATCAACTAAAGACCAAGTACCATTGCGTTCAAGAGCATCAATCTCCTCCTGCATAGCCTTACGCCAACCAGAGTGCTGCATAGCCTCATGAAAAGAAGAGGGCTCAAGACCCTGAGTAACAGCTGCCAAAAAACATCGATGGTGAACAGAAAAATTATCGTAATTCACATGACAAGCAATATCAAAAACGTTACCTGAAGAACGTGTCGGAGAAGGAGAAGCATGTGATGGAGAGGAGGGGTCTATCTTGGGACGAACAATAGTATTTGTAACGTAGTCACGAAGCTTGGACGAAGGCACTTTGGTACGACGACCACGACCCAATTCAATAGTAATATCTGTCAACAAAGGAGAACGAGAAGAAGAGACCTCACACTCGATCTCACCAATACGAACAGGCCCAGCAGGGGTGTCAAACACACGCCCACCAGGCGAAGGCCCAGCAGGTGACGCATGCCCAGCAGGGGGATTAAGCGCGCACTCATCAGCAGGAGAAGGCCTAATAGAGGCTGAAGTAGGAGGCCCAGCAGATGCGCCCATAGCAGGAGGAGGGCACTCATCATCCCACAAAATGAGTTGAGAAAAATAAGATTCCCATTGCAATTGTGCAGAATCCGAAAGAGTAGCAAGATACGGAAATTTATCTTCAACAAAAACAACATCACGGCTAACGAAAAATCACCAAGATCTAAATCATACACTCCGCCATCCCTTTTTGCCAAAAGGGTAACCAACAAAGATACACTGTCGAGAACGAGAATCAAATTTATCTTTGAGACGAGGGCGATGAGCAACATAGCACAAGCAACCAAAAACACGGATATTGTCATAAGAGGGGATAGAACCGTACAAGCTTTCATAAGGGGTTTTGCCATGTAAAACCGGAGTAGGCGTAATATTAATCAGATGAACAGCAGTTAAAACACATTCACCCCAGAAATACTTAGGCAACTTAGCCTGAAAACGTAATGCCCTGGCAACATTAAGAATATGCCGATGTTTACGCTCAACACGGCCATTTTGTTGAGCAGTATCAACACAACTAGTTTGATGGCAAATTCCCTTTGTAGAAAAAAAAGATCCCAAACTTAAAAATTCTTGCCCATTATCACTACGAATAATTTTAACTCGTTTGTTAAACTGAGTTTTAACCATAGCATAAATTAAAAATCACGAATTAATTGACTCGCCTCATGTTTGCCAATCATTAAATAAATCCAAGTGGCACGAGAACAGTCATCAACAATGGTGAGAAAATAACGTGCATTACCACTAGACAAAACTTTATTGGGTCCCCAAATATCACAATGTACCACATCAAAAATATCGAGGCTCTTTGGAACTAACAGAAAGCTATTACGAGGTTGTTTACCCATGAAACAAATACGACAATCAAAATCACAATTATGTTTGAAACTACTACTAACAACACCAGTCAATGATGAAACAACCTTCATAGATGGATGACCTAAGCGTCTATGCCATAACTCAGCCTCATCCCCAACACCCACTTTATTTGCTTGTAACTGACGACCACGAACTGACTTGAAAAGATAGACCCCATCACACGACATCCCCACTCCAATCAGGTTCCTCAAAGTGCGGTCCTGAATAGTACAAAACTTGTCAGAGAAAACAATAATAAATTTCGAATATCAAAAAGTTGCATCACGGACAACAAGTTACATTCGAGTTCGGGGACATAGAGAACATTGTCCGTAACTAAATCTTTTGATAAAACAACACAACCTTCCTTTGATGCCGTAGTACTTTGCCCATTAGGCAAACGAACAGGAGAAGATATAGTACGCAAATTAGAAAATAAAGACAAGTTACCAGACATATGGTTGGAAGCACCGGAGTCAACTATCCAAGCATTAGAAGCATACATACCCGATAACTTTTCCGAAGAAGAGGAAGGAGTGGAGCCCTTGAGAGCCGCAATAAGCTGCCCCCATTGTTCAGTACTTAAAGTTGGAGCACCGGAACAGTCACTGTCATCAACAACCGAAGTCGAAGTGGGACGAGCATAGACCCCATGCCGCCCGTAAAATTGCGATCGTAACCACGCCCAGAGGAACGTCCACGACCACCACGAGCTCGCCTACCAAAGACCACGACCTGGCCGGCCAACCATGCGCTCATAGCAACGGTCCCCGCTCATGCCCATGACGCCCACAAGTGAGCACAAACACGCAAATCGACCCACCAAAGACACCTCTACCGATGCGACCAGTAGCACTACCACCTGCAGCGAAACCAACGGCAGTGGCACGAGAAGAATCATGTGCCTCGGAAACGGTCTGCTTACGCTCATCAGAGATGATTTTAGCGTAGGCAACATTAAGAGAGGGCAAAGGATCAAGCATCAAGAGACCCGAAACAAGGGTACCAAACTTTTTCGAATCAAGACCAATACAAAACTGATGTAGTTGCTCAATTTCACGAAGCCGAACATACTCAGACGCAGCACTACAAGTACAAGCAGGTAATTTGCAATAGCTAAACAACTCATCTTGCAAACGACATAGTTCACCAAAATAAACAGCCACAGGACGATTATTTTGACTACAATCACGAATCTGATTTTTTAATTCTAAAATACGTGGACCGTTACCAAGAGAATAACGATCACGCAAGTCATCCCACAAAGATTTCACATGATCAGGAAAACGCATAGTGGATCTAAGAGAAATATCAAGAGTATTAAAAATCCAAGCAACAAGCATAGAGTTTACAATACCCCATTGTGCGTAATCTGGAGACTTTGCATCTGGAACATCAATAGTACCGTCAATGAACCCAAGTTTATTTTTGGCACGCAGATTATTGCGAAGAGAACGGGACCATTCTTCATAGTTATCACCTTTGAGTAAGATAGGACTGATTACAGCTCCGGTCCCCTCACTTGGATGAAGATAATATGGGGTGAAGGGCTCATAACGAGAGGAGGGGACTGACTTCTCCTGATCAGGCATGATGAGATGGAAAAAAAAAACAGAAAGGAAGAACACAGGAAGCAAAACAAAGAAACAGAAACACAAAGGATCGAAAAAAAACTCAGAACTAGAGTAGCTCCGATACCATGTTAAGATTTGACAGATTTGTGGAGAAAACGGCCTACCTTTCATTAGCATAATTACAGAATATATAATACAAGGGAACAACCCTAACTTGCCTAAAACTCCTCAACCGAAAACATATCAGAATATACACAAAAATAGGAAACTATAACAAACTAGGAAATCCTAATAACAACCGGATTTCCTAACATAAAACGCCATATTTTTTTTTGAGGAAGTTTAGAACGCCATATTTAAAGCATCGTAACAAATTGTTTTGGACGAGGAGAAAAAAATATTTTTGAAACGTAACAAAAAATGGGTTTGGAATTAGGAGAATCCTTTTTCATACAATCGAACTGCTTGGGAGGGGGATATTGAGGAGAAAAACAGCCCTTATTTGCCAGCAAGGGGGATATTGTGGAGAAATACATGGCTATGAAAAAGTTGCTGGCGAATTTGGAAGAACATGATCATTTAGGCTGTCTATAAACACCAAAAAAAGGCACTTATTGAGATTGATGGGTGATAGTACCCTAGCAAAAGCTTATCCACGTACAATAAAGCTGTTATATCTCTTAGGTCAAGTTGGTATCATTATTACTTACTCCGAGTCACAAGCAGGTTAGTTTAATTTGGATGAGCTCGATTAATCTTCTAACAATTGGTAACTAATTAAGAGTGTCAACAAAAATCATTTTTTTGAATTGGTTATAGCATACCATACCCGGGGTGAACTTGACCAGTACAACTTACTCATAAGTGAGTGGCGGACCCAATATTTCTTTTGAAAACGAAAATAGATGCTCAAAATGGATCATGTAATGAAACAAAAGTGGTGAAAATTTTAAAATAATACTAGAAATAAGAAGGTTGGACACAAAATGAACACAAAATAATACAAAATGAACCTCTAATCACCCTTTTCTTTGCAGTATTCCCCTTTCTTTTTTTCTCCTTTCTCCTCCTAAAAAACCAAGCCTTTCTTTAGCCAGTTTGAGACTGCCACCATCCTTTTCGATGGTGGAAAGCTCCAATTTATACTTTTATGCACTTGTTTTTCTAGTGTCATGAATAATAATCATCATTTCTCTCTTTGTTGGAGAGTTTTTTTTACTCAATCATTGGATTATTTATCTCTACTAGTAGAAGTTTCGAGTTTGATTTGTTACTCTCATCTTGTGGGAGCTTAAAGTTTAATTTTTATGGTTTAATTTGTTGCAAAAATACAGCTCATCGATGGTTTGCTGTACAAATTAGTAATTAGTATTGGATTTTCGTGCGCTATCTACATTGTCCAATAAAGATGTCATCTCAAAACTTTATCAGAATCAGAATGATATACGCTCTCATAGAAGGTTGTGTAATTCAACAAACAAACAAGGGCTACAATATATTGTCAAATCAGCAGGCTTATTATTATCGTAGTTATATCATAGAGGAACTTTTTTTTTATCAAGTTAGAATATGTTTCGTTTTCTTTTAATATCGACAGTATGTAAGTGATTTTCAATTATTGAAATTTATCATTCTCCTTAAAAAATATTTATTCCTTTTCTCTCCTCTCTTATTCTTCTTTCCTTTAAGATACTAGTTTCTCTTTATCAGTCAAGGGACTAGCATTTGAGCCTTTGAGGGTGATAATAAGCCCTAATTTATCTTCTATTATTACTTTTAAGTTAATATTTAAACTACATCTCTTTCCTCTTTCCACTAAAGACATTATGTACTTATATATTGGATTTTATTTTTTTCTTGTCGTATATAAATTCTACATTTTTCGTGATTGCTAATTGCTATTACTATTGGTCAACTATATACAAATTACTCCTTTGATTGAGAGATTCATATGGTCTTGTAGCAAACGATGTTGATTTTTCTTCTACATTATCCAAATCAGGCTCAAAATTATAATAGATCTATTTTACCCGTATTGAAAGACATATAATGAAACAATGATATATAATGGGAATGCTGAAATGTAGTTCTCGATTATCACAACAATTGTAGTTTTGCTAGAGAAATGTTATATTCGATTCAATTTGATATGTTTTTTATTAGATTTTTGACTTTTATTTGTATATATGTATGATCCTCATTTAATGAATTGATTATAGTTTTTTTTTCCAAAAAAAGATTTGTGAACACATAAAAATGTAGTCATGAACAATTTCAATCATCTAATACTAACTCACCTATAGAACGACCCGTCCTTCCACCTCCAAATTTTCATAAGTATCTAAAGACTAAAATCTTCGGGGATGTCATGGCCTATACTAGCCCCTTGATTGGGCCACTGTTACAAGCAATCAAGATATTTTTCCCCTTATTAGTTACCTCACTATTCAATTTGAGGTAGAGAAGTAAATGTTAAAGTTAGTTAGAAGATAAGGATGAAGAAATTTAAAAATAAAGATATAGAAAAGTTGGAAAGATTTATGGGGAGATTACTGGTATTTTCCTAATAGATACTTTTCCATGTTGGCCAGCTAAATTAGCTAAGTTGTACCCGTTAATGATTTTTTATTGGGTAATCACTAAAGGTTTGTGGAAGAAGATGCGCACGATGTGGTGAGATTCCCTCATTATGCTTTTGAATTTGCTTAAAATTAATTATGAAAGACCCTCCCCCTAAACTTTATCAAGAAAATAAATTTAAAATTCAAACTTTAATTAACAATAATGATATTTAATTTGAAGCTTAGATCACTAAAATAATTGGTGTGCACGTTTATTCCGACATTGTCCATCGTTGTTTCCCATCTTCCAACTTTCTAATTTTGGCATCCAACAGCTAATTAGCTGTTGATGATTCAAGTTTATATTCGCTTTACACGCAAGTTTTTCTTGTTTAAGCTAATAGATGGATGGATAAGCATATAGAGTTGCTTGTAGATACAAATTACACTTATGAACTCAAGATTGTTAGCCATGTGCATTAATTCCAAAAGATTTTGAACAAGTACATTCAATCCAAGGTTTTTGCTCTTCTCAAGTATAGGATTTACGTATGAGAGTTTTGATCATGTGATATATGCATGTGGGAATGAATGAAATTTTAGACAATATGTACATTCATTCTTTAATTGATAATAATTTGATGTACTTGTTAGAGTCTATCAACTAAAAGACTAATTGATGGGACTAGCCTCCTCCTCTCCCCTCTCTCCTCTTCCTCCAAAAAAACCCTAATTTTTTCTTTTAGTTTGGAGCTACCATCATCCTTTCGATGGTGGTAAGCCCCCAATTCTTCTTTTTTCTTCTAGTTTTTATTGTTTTTGTTATTCCATTCTCTCTCTTTTTGAGAGTTTTCTACCCAATTTTTGGGTTCTTTCTCTCCTCTTATGGGAGTTTGGAGTTTAGTTTTAGTCTCTTCCCACGTGGAAGTTTAA
The DNA here is from genome assembly GCA_947648045.1 of Beta corolliflora. NCBI lineage: Eukaryota > Viridiplantae > Streptophyta > Magnoliopsida > Caryophyllales > Amaranthaceae > Beta > Beta corolliflora. The sequence goes on along the minus strand of CANSZD010003329.1, from coordinate 1,814,276 downwards.
AAATTGGTATGAGAGAGATTGTTCCTATTGGTTGAAGTTCAAGACCATCAACATCGAAGTATTGGAACTTCGGATGCGGTCAACCTGGTTAAATCAAGAATTTTCTTCCCCAAACTATGTCAGAATGATAGACTTCCCCATCAATAGCTGCATGATTCAGCAAATACAAGGAGGTTGCGCTGTATTGCTCGATCTGGTTCATTGTAGTTTCTTCGAAGACGAATTTGATTTGATCTTGTGTGATTATATCTTGTTTTTCTTTAATACTTATTGTAGATGCCGTTTGGCCTTCATTTAATGAAATTTCTCTTTCACAAAAAAAAAAAAACTAAAAGACTAATTGCTTATATGTTTAGAGTAGCTGAAGTTAATATCTCTTGAATTGATTAATTTTAAGATAGTAATATATTTGAATATTATCCATCTTTAGTTTGGTACTTGAAAGCAAATCGTTTCTTCTCTATTTAAATTTGTAATTGTCCCGCACCTCTCATGCAATAAAGATTTAAATGATTGATACAGTTCAGTTGATGATAAAATTACCTTACAAAACAAATATATTTGATCATGACTATATAATCATGACTATATATGAGTCTAATTAAGTTTAAAAATGAAAACGTTTAATCATCAAAAAGGCTTCCTACACTAACTATTGAACAAAAATCCCATTTTCGTTTCCAGACATATACTCTCTCTGCGTAAATTGCTATCTAGCTTAGTTGCTAGGTCTTGTGCGGGTGGTACACAATCGAATCTCATCTACATCACTGCGCTTAGTCGCTCTCTAACACACATAAAATATATACTCTCTCTATTTCTTTTTAATCTAGATAGTGTATGTATTCTAACACTATTAGATAGTGTATGTATTCTAAAATAAAATACATACTCTACTTTGACCATCATACATATATGTGATTTATGCTTAAAGAAAAATATTTTCATGTGGCATCTTGTTAGATTGGCCTCTTTATATATTTTTATAGTGCATCAACTTTTTATAATTTTCACATATGGATTACTAGAGAGATAAATGATCATTAATCTTCGTTGGCAAGCATAAAAGCCAAACTGTGTAGATTAAAGAGAAACAAAGGATATTTTGTATATCACTATAACTTATTGTCATTCCTCTTGTTATTGATCGATTTTGAATAATACATTTTTATCTATAATACGTTCTACATAAAATATCGAAATATCATGAATTAAAATCATATATTAATTTGGTGATAATTATAAAAAGTGACTAGTAGTGAAAAACTCAAATCTAAAAACTTTAATAACTAATGATCAGGACAGCGAACAGTGGACCTCAAATAGTTAGCTACTAGCTAATGAGCTCAACTTACAAGGACATGGACATGGACATGGACCAATAAAAATACTAAATTTAAATTTTTGATCAACCCTGGGTTTGTAGGGAATTTTTTTCTAGAAAATCACTTGGAACTAAAGTTCCACTAGTGCTGTAACCTAAGTATTCTTTTTTTTTTTTTTGGTTAAATGGATCAGATAAATAAAAACAGTTACCGGTTACAACTTACATCCAAAACTAAACAGTAACCTAAGTATTCTACGGTCTTAATTTCCTCATATTATATTATCTTAAAATGCCTTTTATATCTAACTAAGTGATGTTGGTCTCCGTCAACTTCTTTCAGAATCTCCCATAACCCCAACTCTCCACTACATCCATTGGTATCTCTTCTACTTCCACAATAACAGAAAAAATGCAATACTGCATAAAATATTCAATTGTTGCATTTTTTCTGTAACGGAGGAAGTAGTAGTTTTTAATTTTATAGATTCACAAAAATTGTTATTCTCCTCTTTATCAAAGTATAAGGCATTTTAGCTAAAACAATTAATTTCAGTATATAAAGCATGTTACGATACCAATGTAAAATTAAATGTACCTTTATACTATCAAGATAAGATTATAGGGTATTGTACAAGTATTGAGGATGAATTGTAGAGGTGATCATGGGCCGAGCCGGGTTCGTGCCGGGCCACATCTAAAAAAATTGCCCATTGGTCGGGCCGGGCCAAAATTTTGTGCCGAAAGCCCGCTATTTCGGGCCAAAAATAGCGGGCTTTTCGGGCCGAAATCGGACCGAACCACAATTTAGTCTAAAAAGTCATTTTTGCCTTGCCCAAAACCCGTCCCAAAGCCAAAAAAAATCGGGCCGAGCCCGAAAACGAGCCAAAAAATTCAGCCCAAAATTCGGGCCGTGCCGGGCAGATTTGATCAGCTTTAATGAATTGTGTTAACCTGGATTGGTTAACCCTGACAATATATATATATATATATATATATATATATATATATATATATATATATATATATATATATATATATATATACTCCCTCCGTCCCTAAATAGAGTGCCCATTTCTTTTGGACACAAGTATTAAGAATAAATCATGTGTAAGACCTTAGTTGTATTAAATCATAATTAAATATAGAAGTTGGTACACTTTTTATGAATTGTTTATTAAGGAGAGAGAATGTGGGTCATATGGGAAAATGGGTGATATTATAAAAGTGAAATCAAAATAATATTTTCATTGGTGGACCCATACCAAATAAGGAAATGAGAAATCTATTTGGGACAAACATAAATGGAAAAATGGGCACTTTATTTAGGGACGGATATATATATATATATATATATATATATATATATATATATATATATATATATATATATATATATATATATATATATATATATATATATATATATATATGTTTAAGTTCATATGAGAACCACCCTTATTGTGAGAACCACTCATTTTTCCTCATTTTACAATATTTTTGCTCATTTTATGTTTTACTTATTTTATGCTTTTGCTAATTTAACATTTTTATGCTCATTTGGCAACGTTTTTTCTCATTTTACGTTTTGCTCATATACGTTTTTTCTATTTTAACTTTTTTATGCTCATTTTACCGTTTTTTTCCTTTTATATTTTTGTTCATTTTACGTTTTTGATAATTTAATGTTTTCTGTTCATATTATGTTTTTGCTCATTTTTTTACTTTTTTTTTGCTCATTTTAGGAAGTTTTTGCTTATTTTAAATGGTTCTCACCTTCTACCTAAGAGAGTTCTCACTAGAACCCAACCCTACATATATATATATATATATATATATATATATATATGAGATTACATTACAGACCTAATACTAATAGAAGTCCTTTATATACTTTGTACATACAATATTACACTAATACACCCCCAAATCTTTACGGGGTGAAACAACAGATAGATTGGAACGATGTCTAGTAAACAAATCAGTTGATAGACCTTTAGTAAAAATATCAGCAACCTGCAACTGAGTAGGAACATGACGAACCATAAGACCTCATTTGGCAACCATTTCACGAACAAAGTGGTAATCGACATCAATATGTTTACTTCGATCATGATGAACTGGATTAGCAGTGAGATAAGTAGCATAATCATTATCACAATACATTATCACAGGTCGTCGAAGAAAATAACCAAGGTCAGCAAGAAGTTGCCGAAGCCAAATTGTCTCTGCAAGCAAGATATGCAACCGCCCCTATATTCAAATTGGTGGAGGACTTAGAAACAAGTAGGTTGCTTTCTCGAGCTCCGAAAAATCAAGTTCTTCCCAAGAAAAATAGCATAACCAGTAGTAGAACGACGAGTATCAGGGCAACTCACCCAATCTGCATCAGAGTAGGCAATAACCACAGTAGGAGAACTGCTGCAATGTACGAAAAGACCAAACGTTGCAGATATCTGAAAATTCTTTTCAGAGCATGAAGATGAGTAGTACGAGGAGCATGCATAAATCGAGACACCATATTAACAGCACACCACAAGAAAATTACCTTTTCGTAGCGATTATTTTAAAGCGATTGTACATTCGCTACAATAAACAACTAATGTCTATGAAATAGTATAGGAAAATGTAGCACTTTACAATCACCATGTTAAACTCTTTAAAAATCGATACAATAAGCCTAGTAAGAGAAATTCATCATTTATTTAACCAAGAATTTGTATAAGTATTTAATAAAATATTGTATCATTTTAAAATCGCCATATTTACCCCTAAAAAATTGGTACAAAAACCTTGTAAAAGATCCCATCGTACGCGCTCTATTTTTGGTGAAATTTTCATAAATTGGCGCTCTTATACTCAAAACCACCGCTCATCATATTTCGAATTAGGTTTTTGCCAATTACACTCCTAAGGCTTATACTCCCCATTCACGTTCAAATTCTTCTTGGCTGCAATCTTTTTTTTCCCTCAAATCGATCGGTTCATCGTTAATCTTAAAATTCGACTTCAGGTATGTAATTTTCTGTTTATATTCGTGTGAAAATTCGTTGGTAGTATTTGCTACTTGAATTTGCTGCTTATATTCTTCAGTCACCGGAAATTATTTGTGAGGTTTATGGGGGTAATCGATTAATTACTAATTTTTGTTCTTGATTTCTGTTTTATCAGATTATATTAGAACCTCTTCTTCTGGTATCTTGCACCGAATTCACGGGTGAGTCTCCAATTTCTTGTGTAAATTGCTAAAATTTAAGTAAAACATTATAATTTGTTTCTTTTATAGAAATTGACTAAAAAATAAGGTTTTTCTCCCTATCTTATATTAGTGATAAAATTGAATATGCTAAAATTTTGGGTGTAATTCTATCAGACTTTTAGTGATACAGATGGAGAAAGAGTTGTTATCAGTTGTGGACTTGTGATATACTGATATCTATGTGCTATATAATAATACACCTATTGTCATGCATTCATATAGGATTTAACGTTTCAATAAGTAATAATAGTTTAGTTGCTGGTAGATAAAATTATGGTCAAAAGTTTCAAAGCTTGATTATAATTGTTGATCAATATCGAGAAATACAACACACAAGGAAAAAAAGAAAATTCCCTCACTGTTGGCTCTTAGACAAAGCACCTCACGTTAGGAACAAAGTCCTCAAATAGAGCTTTCCACACTGACAATTCAAGTTAAAGGTAGTAATTGGATCTTTTTCTCAGACTTCTATACCAGTTTAAGCATTTACAAGATGAAGTTTCACTATCACTTATCAGTGATCATATTGAGTCAACTTTGCACTGAATGCTGTCCATAAAATTCCTCAGTACTTTTAATAGAACTATCATCATAACTAATTGAGGATGCAAGGTAAAGATCCTGTTGGCCTACTAAACTCGTCGTCTCCTCATAGTTTTTCTCATCAGTGTTATGCCAAGGGTGGTTTATTTGGTTCCTCAAAGCTCCTTATTGACTTGTATGACCTGAGTGCATTGATCTAAGGTTCAACAAAGCTTCTACGTGATTGACTGTAAGTGAATTATATCATTTACTTGATTTTGATCTATTAGCAATTTGTTATTTTCCGGTGTTTAGAATATGGCTAGTGTTTAATTTAGTTTAGCTTTTAGGCTTCCTTGCTTTTTGCTGTATTAAGGTTTCTGGTTTTGAGTTGGAATAGTTGAATTTTGAATATTTAGCGACCTGATTTAGGTATAGTTGATTAAAGTAATTATGCACCAAAGTAGTGGCAAGATGTATAAATTGGGGATTTGGAAAGAGTTGTTCTTCTTACTGTCATAACATTTGTTGCATATCAGATTTGCATTTCTAGCTACAAGAATAAAGTCCACTAGCACCATCACAATCCTAGAATAGGAAATGTAATCACAAATTTAACATAGAGGAAAATCAAACTTAGCATGTTCCCTTTTTTTTTTGAGGGAATCCAACCAAGAGGGACTGGACACGAGGCTCCAACGCCACCTTCATACCCCAAAAACCTGCCTTGCTTCAGCAATATGAGGCTCCTATGAAGCTTGAAACTGGACAACAACACTAGCAAGTATATTCCCATCAAAATCACGACAGATTATGCCCACACCAAACCATAATTAGTTACTCCAATAGCACGAGCAGACCTTGGTGAGAGCTAGACAGCATCACGAGCTTCCTTGTAGATCTTCAGCACATAGGACAAAGTTTCAGCTGGATTCGGTAATTCGTTTTCCATGACTACTCGCAAGCATGAGCCCCAAAACAGCCCAAAAAATAGACAAAAACACATCTAAATCCTCCCATTTAAACATCACTCTCACCACTCTTCTTGAAATTAGTCTTTTCATTCACCGAAAAATGCAACCCAAATGACTACCAAAAAAGGCCCTTATTTCCTCTCTCAGCTCTGTTTTTTTCAGCTTCGAACACCGAAACACTGCCCTTGTGCCTAACGCCAACAACACCAACATCACCATACAATCCTCGACCTAATCCAGTAGCCTCGAACCATGCAGACCCAGCCCCGAATCGCACACTCTCTTCTCTCGCTCAACCTCCCTCTTGTGGTTCTCTCTCTCCTCGCCTGGCCGTGCGCTGCTGCACTACTGCTAGACTTTTGCCAGAGCTCTATGCCAAGCTGCCAACGTCCCTACTACCTCTCGTATCCCCTGCTTCATTGTTTACTGTTGTAAGGTATGTATAAGATACATTTTCTATTTAGTTGATTTACTCATGTAAGGTATGTATAAGATACCTGTAAGTGTTGTGATAATTCATAGTTTATAATTTATTTAAGGCTTATGAAAAGCTAAATCAGCTACAGAGCGAAATCGATCAAAGCATATAGGTGTCTGCACTATTATCAAGCATGTGGCTTTTATTCTTTACTGTAGGCTCTTGGTAGCATGCCAAACATACAATTTTGAAACATGGTTAAATAAATGATACACGGGAAATTTACACATCCAATTTCCAAATTAAGCAACAATTTCCTGCTTTATTTTACGAGTAAATCAATAATTTCCAAAATAAGCAACAATTTCCTACTTTATTTTACGAGTTTCTTTATACAAAAGTGTTTGTGAGTTGTGACTGTGGCTCTTTTTCTAGATCTTGTTAGTTGTTGCTCATGGAAACACACCATTAAGTACGGAAAGAGCTCCATATATTTAGAAATGTAGTACTTAAAAACTAGAAGTACTGCAAATGTGAAATGTGTTTTAAAACCTACTAACAGATAACAAAAGTATTGGTTTACAGGTGTCTGCAGTATTGTTTTAGAAGTGTTAATCCTTTTACTTTGTTAGTATCAAAATGTTTTTTTATCGTCCTACGTTTGATTCTTCTTTTAAATCTATTTTTTCACATTTATATGAGGAGAATTCCATATATGCGGATTATGACTATATAATATAAATATGACATTCTTAAGTAATATATTCTAATAGAACCAACTTTACATTTGTTTCTATAACAGTGATCACTAATGGATAATCGCAAGCACATAGTAGTATCAGTTGATATAACTAGTTTTGACCGTTTTCGATCTTGGAGTAGCTAACCCTCTCTAATTTTTAGTCGACTTTGTTTTACATAAGCGAGGAAATTTAATCCAAGTTGACGATTACTAAGGTATTTTGGGTTTAAATGCTTGTTGCTTTGCTCTCCTATGCAATGTTGTCATTTTTTTTCCACTGATCAATGTGGTACAAATTATATTTATTTATGTTTGAGAGTTGTTTGCTACTAGTGTAGCGGTAGTGTTTTGTAGGATGATCTGTATTTTTCTTGCTTTTGCACGCTCTCTTTAGTTGTTGATATAATTATTAATTGCCCAAAAAGAGTGATTCATTTTGGGATGTTTGAATATTTGGTGATTTTCAATGGCTTGATCTGATAGGATGATGATGATTTGGCTGGTTGGGAGAATGCACACATATGATCATCAAATGTCACTTGCTTAACTGATAGGTAAAAAGTTATTTTGTATATGATTCAAAGTGTGTATGCTAAATTTTTATAGTCATAGCCATATATTAATTTTTACCCTTTTTTTGCAGATAATTCTACTTTGGAAATAGTGAAGTTGAGCCAACTTGACGAAACATTTTATTTTAGCTACACTATTACAATTGTTTCATTGATTAGTTAAGGACAACTAGATTTTTTTAAGTTAAATCTCAAGAATTATTTACGTTTCCATATTTTGAAATGATCTTTGTGATTACTTTGGAGTTATTATCTATTATATTTACCATGATATTGCAATTATTTTAGCATCAGAATTAATACTTTGTATGTGTATAATAAGTGAATTGTGATTTCCAAATTAAAGAGATAGCAAAATTATTTGTTACAATAACAACAATGAAACAACCAATATTGTGGCGAATATAATCGCCGCCATAGAACCTTTAAGGTGTATTATTTTGTTAGCAATCATGGCGGTTCCATGACTAATAGCATCAATTAAATTCGAGATAATAATTAACAAATGGTGTTGATTACATTCGCTACCAAAATAACTTAATAGTATTGATTAGATTTGCTTTCATTTTATTCAATAGTGTTGATTATATTCGCAACTATAATTAAAAATAGTGTCGATTACATTCGCAACAATAACTAGTTATTAGTGTCGAATGTATTTGGTACCATAACTAACAAATGGTGTCGATTGGATTAGCTACGATAATTAACAATGGTGTCGATTGCATTCACTACCGTATATAACATATAATATCAATTATATTCGCAACCATAAGTAGCCAATAGCGTCGATTGCATTCACTACCATATGCAATTTTTGTGGAAGATGGACCCGACATTTGTAGCAATTATAATCGCTACAATAATCACCATAATTGGATGTAACCATTCGTATCGATTATTTAGATAATCCCCAGCGAATGTGAAAACCACTACCAAAGGCTATGGTAACGGTGGATCTTGTATCGAAAAGTCATTTGCTGGGGAAAGTGTTCGTAGCGAATGCAATCGATACCAAAGGTTATAAAAATCGCCACGAAAATATAATTTTCTTGTAGTGGCATAAGCAATATTTGGACGAGTCATAGTTAAGTATTGCAAAGCACCAACCATACTACGATAATCTGTGGGATCAGCAAGAAGTTCTCCATCAAGAAGAGACAAAGTGACTCTAGAGACAACAGGTGTGCGAACTAGTTTAACAGTATGAAAGTGAAATTTGCAGAGTAAATCAGAAACATACTTATTTTGGGACAAAAATAAACCAGAGGGAGTTCGCACAACCTGAACACCTAAGAAATAATGGAGATCTCCTAAATCCTTCATAGCAAACTAAGAAGAAAGAACAGAGATGAATTTTTGAACAAGAACAGAGCTACTACCAGTGAGAACAATGTCATCAACATATAACAGAAGAATATGTAGATGACCATGAAATTTGAGCGTGAACATGGAAGTGTCACAACTGCTGCACTTGAAACCAATAGATAATAAGAAGTTGCTGAAACGAGAGAACCAAGCTCGAGGATTTTGTTTCAGACCATAAATGGACTTACAAAGACGACAAATATGAGTGGGTTTAGATGGGTGAACAAAACCCAGAGGTTGACGCATGTAAGCCTCTTCACGAAGAAAACCATGAAGAAAAGCATTTTTGACATCTAATTGACGAATAGTCCATTTGAAAGTAAACAACAATAGTGAGAACTAAGCGAACAGTAGTAGGCTTAACAACAGGATTAAAGGTTTTAAAGTAATCAATACTTGCCAGCTGGTGATTTCCAAAAACAACAAGTCTGGCTTTGAACCACTCCACCGAACCATTAGAATTGTATTTAATCCGATAAACCCACCTACAACCAAGTAAATTCTAATCATAGTTGCGAGGTACCAACTCTCATGTGTCATTTTTAATCAAAGCCATATATTCATCAAGCATGGCTTGACGCCAACGTGAGTCTTTAGACGCTTGTTTAAAGTTAGTTGCTCCTGACTCAATAACATCCGTTTTTAAGTTCATTAAAATGCGTGGTTTGGAAACACTATCTTTTAACCGAGTCCATGGGATGTTTATTTAAGACAACGGGAGGGGTGGTGGAGGAAGGAGAGGATAAAGCACGAGAGCTTGGAGATGGGGAGGACACACTAGGAGGCATAGGGGAAGTAGGGGCAGCATCACACTCCAAAGAGGATAATTTGCCATCATCAATGGGAAGAGGCCCAACAGCGGTAGATGGATTATTAGCGTGCTGGGCAGCAGGCCCAAAAGGATGGATATGCGTGCCAGCGAGCGCTGGTGAACCAGCAGGCTGGGCAGTAGACGCGGGTGGGGAGGGGGTGATCCAGCGAGCGCTGAAAGCCCATCGGGCTGATCAGCAGACACGGGAATGGAGGGTGATCCAGTGGGGGCTGGGAGACCATGAGGCTGGACAACAAACACGGGAAGGGTGAGGGGTGGCCCAATGGCGCCGGAATCCCACGGGCCGATCAACGCCACCTTAAAAATAGGGGGGTGAGCCAACAGTGGCTTGACGCGCACTAGAAACAATGGGAGACACACAAGCAACATTAGTGGGACTCCAATCATCAGTCAAGACCGAAGGAGATGTATAAGGCAAGGAAGACTTGGGACCAACAAGAGTGCGATATGGAAATTTATATTCAAGAAAAAGAACATGATGACTGATATAGACTTTGTTGGTGACGAGATCAAGACAACGATAACCTTTATAATCCACAACATAGCCAATAAAAACACAGTGCTTTGATTTAGGTTGAAGTTTGTTGATTTTAGAATCCATGAGCAAGGGAAAGCATGAACAACCAAACGTTTTCAAAAAATGATAAGATGGAGGACGATGAAATAATTTTTCAAAAGGTGAGACACCCCCTAGAACCGAGCTAGGTAACCTATTAATAGTATCGGTGGATGTGTACGAAGCAACAACCTAAAATTCAGCAGGAAAATCAGAATGAATGAGCATAGTACGAGCCATTTCAATAATATGACGATGTTTGCGTTCCGCAACACCGTTTTGAGCTTGAGTATGGGGACATGACTTTTGAGAAACAATACCATTGTCACGAAAGTGTTGAAGAAGGGGGGCATTATCAAATTCTCGACCGCCATCACTTTGGAAAATTTTAATTTTGCAGTTAAATAAATTTTCCACCATTTTTTGAAACACAAGAAATTGAGAGTGAGCATCCGATTTGCGACGTAAAGGATATAACCATGAATATCGTGAGAAATCATCAACAAAAACAACATAATATCGATAAAATTGATTTGACAAATAGGAGATTTCCAAATATCACTGTGGATTTTATATAATGGATAAGGAGAACAATGTTCAATTGGTTCAAATGGTAATCGATGTATTTTACCTAACTTACAACTAATGCAATCATCATGAAATTTGGAAGTACATAAGATAGACTTATTTGAACATAAAGATCCTAAAACTCTAGATTAAGTATGACCAAGTCGAGCATGCCAAATATCGCCAGACTCCTTAGTGGCTAGCAAAGCAGGAATAAAAGACTCATTAGTGACAAGTTTGGGTTGAATGGGATATACACCTTGCTTACTGGAGCCCCGAAGCATAACCTCCCCTGTTTTCTTGTCCTTAACAGAAACAGAGTTTTTATCAAAACACACAACACAATCATTCTCTTGACGCAACTTGCTAACTGATAATAAATTATGTTTCAATTTAGGCACATGACAAACAGAAGACAAAGTAAGTAGACTACTGGAAGTTTTTAATGTCAAATTGCCAACATTTTTAATAGGGAGATAGGTACCATCACCAACGACAACAAAACTTAACCCAGTGTAAGGAAGAATAGCAGAAAGCTTACCATCTTGAGGAGTCATGTGGGAGGCATACAACTCCCGAATCCGGGTACCAAACTGAATCATTTGATTCACCACCAACGACAAATGCAACTAAGGCGCGAGTGACACTATCACTATGGATTTTATATAATGGATAAGGAGAACATTGTTCAACTGGTTCAAATGGTAATCGATGTATTTTGCCTAACTTACAACCAACGCAATCATCATGAAATTTGGAAGTACATGAGATAGACTTATTTGAACATAAAGATCCTAAAACTCTAGATGAAGTATGACCAAGTCGAGCATGCCAAATATCGCCAGACTCCTTAGTGGCTAGCAAAACAGGAATAAAAGACTCATTAGTGACAAGTTTGGGTTGAATGGGATAGACACCTTGCTTACTGGAGCCCCGAAGCATAACCTCCCTCGTTTTCTTGTCCTTAACAGAAACATATTTTTTTTATCAAAACATACAACACAATCATTCTCTTGACGCAACTAACTGATAATAAATTATATTTCAATTTAGGCACATGACAAACAGAAGACAAAGTAAGTGGACTACTGGAAGTTTTTAATGTCAAATTGCCAACATTTTAATAGGGAGATAGGTACCATCACCAACGACAACATAACTTGAGTCGTTGTAAGGAAGAATAGCGAAAGCTTACCATCCTGAGGAGTCATATGGAAGGAACAAAGTTAGAATTGAATCGTTGCGGGCAATAAGCCGCTTGATGACCTGGAAACCAACAAAGACCACAAGTATCGGAAGTAGGGGTAGAGCTTAAATTGCCACTTGGCGGAGTATTCCCATTTTAACGTCCCCGGTTAGCATTGTTGTTGTTATTACCAGAGCCTCGAGCATTAGATTGCCACCATTACCACGATTTTGATTATTTCAACCACCATTATTACCACCTTTGTTCTTATTATTCTTGCCTTTATTTCGTCCACTTGAATTATTCTTAGTAGAGGAATTACTAGAACCGGAGAGGACGAACAAAGAACCAAGGCATGATGAGAGGACGAATCGGACCCCTCCTTGGAACTTTTGAGACGTTGTTCATGAAGCAAGAGCTTGGGACGCAAGTAATCAAAGCTTAAAGGAAATGGATAATGTAACAGTGTGGTAACAAGATGATCATAGACTGAATCACGATCCATACCAAATAATGTGAATCGAACCAAATCTTGATTAGAAACAGGACACTGAATAGCAGCTAAAGAATAAGCTATAACCTTAATCTAACGCAAATAACCATCCATAGTATGAGAATATCCCTTTTTAATGTGAGAAAGACAACCCTTCAATTCCATAGAACGAGCCATACTAGCATGCATAAATCGAGTTTGCAAACTATTCCAAATTTCCACAGAAGTTGATAAATCATGAACATCAACAAACACATCACGTGATAAGGTGGCAAAAATCCAAGATTTAATTTGCTGATCAACACGTAAATATTCATAGAATTGAGAATAAGGAATCGAAATACCACGTTCATCTAATATATGAGAAGGAGGAATTGAAGCAGTGTCTTCAACCATACCAAGTAATTGATGGGAATGAAGCAAACAAGTGATTTGAGTTTTCCACAACAAGTAATCCTCAGGAGAAGAGAGAGGATGGTTACCAAATTATTAAGATTTGGCGCTGAAAGCTGCGGTAGAGTGAAGATGGGCTGCTGGACCATCGACGGCACCGACATGGCTGCGACGTTGGGCTGGAATCCCGGCGGGTAGCACGAGGGTGTGCGCGAGAAGGAAGAGGGCTGCATAGGGCTGGTGGGAGCAGTCGTCTGTGATGGAAGAGAAGCCGAGAAGAGCCCATAAGAGGGCTGCAGGAACACGACATCAGCATTGGAGCCCAGCGAAGAGTAGGAGATCGCGAGCGCAGAGAGACCACGGCCTGCCATGGCGTATGAAAGACCAAACGAAGCAGGCGTAGGAATCATGGGGAAAAAAAAATTTTAAACTTAAAGAAACCTAGGGCTGTAATACCATGTACAAGTATTGAGGATGAATTGTGTTAACCTAGATTGGTTAACCCTGACAATATATATATGAGACTACATTACATACCTAATATTAATAGAAGTCCTTTCTATCCTTTGTACATATAATATTACACTAATAGTTATTTTCTATAATCAATATAGTATTTAATATCAATTTATTATTATTTATGTATATCTAACTATAACTGACTAAATTCTTAATATGCATAAAGGTGGTTTTAACTTTTATCTGCCTTATAATTTGAAACATAGAGAGTATTGTTTATCTTTCCTCTGTATCCACCAGAGCGTTACCTCTCACATACAAGGCCCTCTTTTCAACTTATTTTTGTTAATTTGAACTTATCTTGAACTTAACTGAACTTATTAGTCCTTATTAGACCTTATCTAAGCTTATCTGAACTTATTAGACCTTATCTGAACTTAATTATGTGAATTTATCTTAACTCATTTGAAACTAATCTAAACTTTATTTTTTCTTAAAAGGATTGAAAATAAGTTGAATTGAATAAGGCGTAAGTTTTTAATGGGTAAAAAACACCATTGGAGTATGTTTCAGCATAATCTTAGGTTTAGCTCAATGATAAAAGATCTTCTCTTACATTTTTGCCATTGTGATGTATTCAAACATGTCTGGCTAGTAAAAGTAGGTAGAAAGCACGTAGGAGCACATGAATAGGCCACCATTGATGAAATTCGAGCATTACCAAAAACGAAGAATAGCCTTGTTTTTAAAGAATAGCACCATGTACTGCATATTCATTATATATTCACAAACCTAGATATATGATGAATTGGGAATTGTGTGTTCCCTCACATTTTTGGCCCTAATTAACTGATCAAAGTGACATCACCAAATTGTACGTACAAATTATAACCAATGCAAACTATAGTAATTAATTAAACTATTATGTAGTCTGAGCCGCACACAGTTACCTTCCTTGTTTCCCGCATCACATACTAATGAATCTTTTTCAATCTTATCCCTACTCCTTTAAGTACGTGCCTACATTGGATTAGAATATAATCACGCATGCATGCTTTATAGAAATAAGTCAGATGATTAATATTGTATTAATAATACGTACAACTCCTATTATAAAGTTCTTTAGTGTTGAAAATTATACTACGAGCTAGCTAGCCAGAAATATTCCAGAATTAGGAGTATATTTTAACATAAGCCCTCAAATTACGCCTTAATTTAGGCCCTAATTTAGTCTGGTTTATGACTTTAGTGCATGTCGGCTCCAACTTCAATGCGATAATAACCAGAAAAAGCCTAAGTTCCAGCCTTAAGAAGTTAAAGATGCCCTTATGAGATCACTATTGCTTATCTTAAAAATTAAGATGTTAAATCAAATAGCACTTTGGGCTTAATTCTTTTCTTAAACTCATAAAAATAAGATTAAGTTCTAATTAGTAAATATTAGCTCGGATCGATATACTTTATTTCAAAGAAATGTAAATAAGTTTTCATTAGTAATTGTTTGATCAATAAAAACATATTATTATATGAAAACAAGCATGCTCTAATCAGGAAAGATATATATACTCACTTGAATCAATTCTATAAATCACCTCAAAAAACTTTTAAGTTCTATAAATCAGTATCAGTCACAATTAGCTTCAATAATCAACAGTTATTAATCGCTGAAAAGTAATTGATTTTGATTCAATAAGGATTACTTGAAATTTGACCTTTCTAATTTGCATTATTGTTGACAGCCAATATTTTGGTTGAAGTGTTATGAATGATTGATAATATGATAGAAATATGGCTACTTTCATAAAAGAAAATAAGAAAGGTGGCATACAAGTTAGACTAAGCCATACTTCCTAGTTCCTCCATTTCTTTTTAATATACACACTTTCTATTTTGGTACATTTCTTTTTCATCTATACAATGTTGTTTTTTCTATTTTTTGTAACATGTCCCATCTATTTTCTTCCTCTTTTTCCACCCATGTGGTCCACTTTTGGATATAATAACCCACTTTAAAAAATTTCGCTCCATCTTTTTAGTTTCTCTCTCATAATTTTAGAGTTCCTCTTTGATTCAAGCCTAAAGTGAAGTGAGTAAACTAAAAAGAAACTTAGGGAGTAATAAAGAACTTATGAAAAGCGTACGTCACATGTTCGACTCTCACTAAAGGCTCTTTCAAGAGAAATTCCCTCTCGCCTCTTCGCTTTGATCGGAAGTATTGGTTTAACTTTTGACAATTTTGGACGTTACTCTGCGTGTAGTCGTGTACTAAATCCTTAAAGATGTTATTGTGCATGCAAGTAAAAATTCCGCCTTTATTAAACATTGAAAGTAAACTAGCTCATGATAAATAGATCAAGATCTTACCGGCCAACCAAATTAAATAGTCAAATCAAACTTTAGGAATGAAGAGACGGGCTGCTTAAGTTATTTTGTACATCTAATTACTCCACTGACGAACAAACTTATAGAGTCAATGCTAGAAAAAACAGCACGCAAAAGTGGAACTGATTTGATCATTCACTATTGGAAGACAAGCCCCTTAAATTATCGTTATCAATAAAGTTAATCGTCCACGTCAATCTACATAGAACCACCAAAAAGTTAAAATTATTCGCTCTGTAATTAATTAACTATGTTAATAATAATAATAATTAGTAATAATAATTAGTTACCAGCTAAGAAAGATCCTGTAGCAGCCATACTTTACAATTCCAAAGATTCTGTTCGTAGGGAAAATCTATGACAAATCCACAAACTATGATTATTGTTTCTGCTAAGAAATTAAGGGTGTAATATGTTGTGAGATTTGATGTGGGCCCCGAGAGCGATCGCCTGAACTTCGATGTCCGTACGCCTGAATCCTGCAAAACAAGGTTAGACTACCCCGGGGGTGTTTCCGGGATCGCCTCTCCGACGCTCAAGTCAGGTGTGATTGAGGTAGAGAGAGAAGTGAAGTCTAGAGAGAGATGCTCTAGTTTGTTAGGTGAGAATTCAATACCTGTTCATTGATGAGACAGTTGGTTTTTATAGTGTTGGGGATTTCCCAGACAGGAAACATTATTCAGATGGGCCTTTTTGGTAGCAATGGGCATGCTGCCTTTTCCGGCAATGGTCATTTCATTCTTTTAGGGATCTCCCCAATGCTGGTGATTAGGTCAGCCTTTACAAGTGGGACCCATTGCTGCCACCTGCCCATGCTCTAGGAGGCTTCCAGGCTCTTTATTGGGCTGCTGATCAATTGAGCCCAAACAATTAGCCCCACGCCATAGATGGGGGATCACGGGAGCCCGACTGGTGGGATGCCTGTCTGTGGCGGAATACACAGCCGTCTTGTTTTTGACTGGAAAAAGGGGGGAATGCTGACCGGGTTCCCATCCAGTTGAATGACGAGTGCCGACCCAGTCTCCTCTTGGTAAATGAGACGAGGCCGACCGGGTCACTCCCTGGTGGCAGGAGAGTGCCGACCCGGTCATCTCCTGCCAATGACGAGTGGCCGACCGGGTCATTCCCTGGTGAAGAGGGAGTGCCGACTCGGTCATCCCTGTCAGATGAGGAGTGGCCGACCGGGTCACTCCCAGGTGAAGGGAGCATGCCGACCCGGTCTCCTCCTTCTATGTGAAAAGTGGCCGACCAGGTCACTCCATGGCGAAGGGAGAGTGCCGACCCGGTCTCCGCACGCTATATGAAGAGTGGCCGACCGGGTCACTTCCTGGTGAAGGAAGAGCGCCGACCCGGTCGTCCCTTGCTAGATGGGGAGTGGCCGACCGGGTCACTCCCTGGTGAAGGGATAATGCCGACCCGGTCTCCTCATGCTAGACGGAGAGTGGCCGACCGGGTCACTCCCTGGCGAGGGGAGAGTACCGACCCGGTCTCCACATGCTACATGAAGAGTGGCCGACCGGGTCACTTCCTGGTGAAGGAAGAATGCCGACCCGGTCGTCCCTTGCTAGATGAGGAGTGGCCGACCGGGTCACTCCCTGGTGAAGGGATAATGCCGACCCGGCCTCCTCATGCTAGATGGAGAATGGCCGACCGGGTCATTCCCTGGCGAAGGGAGAGAACCGACCCGGTCATCCTCTGCTAGATGAGGAGTGGCCGACCGGGTCACTCCCTGGTGTAGGGAGAGTGCCGACTCGGATGAGGGGCTAATGAGCCCCAAGCTGGTCCGAGTGGGTGCTAGCTGATACTTGGCCGTATTTGACCAAGTATAGAAGCGACTCGGCAAAGGAGGGGAGCTCCTGTGTGGCCGAGTAGGGTATAGTGCCATTCGGATGAGGGGCTAATGAGCCCCAAGTTGGTCCGAGTGGGTGCTAGCTGATACTTGGCCGTATTTGACCAAGTATAGAAGCGACTCGGCAAAGGAGGGGAGCTCCTGTGTGGCCGAGTAGGGTATAGTGCCATTCGGATGAGGGGCTAATGAGCCCCAAGTTGGTCCGAGTGGGTGCTAGCTGGTACTTGGCCATATTTGACCAAGTATAGAAGCGATTCGGCAAAGGAGGAGAGCTCCTGTTGGCCGAATGGGGTGCTGAGCCATTCGGATGAGGGGCTAATGAGCCCCAAGCTGGTCCGAGTGGGTGCTAGCTGATACTTGGCCATATTTGACCAAGTATAGGAGCGACTCGGCAAAGGAGGGGAGCTCCTGTTGGCCGAATGGGGTGCTGAGCCATTCGGATGAGGGCTAATGAGCCCCAAGTCGGTCCGTGGGGGCTAGCTGATACTTGGCCATATTTGACCAAGTATAGGAGCGACTCGGCAAAGGAGGGGAGCTCTGTTTGGCCGAGTAGGGTATAGCGCCACTCGGATGAGGGGCTAATGAGCCCCCCGGTTGGTCCGGAGTGGGGGCTAGCTGATACTTGGCCATATTTGACCAAGTATAGGAGCGACTCGGCAAAGGAGGGGAGCTCCTGTTTGGCCGAGTAGGGTATAGCGCCACTCGGATGAGGGGCTAATGAGCCCCCAGTTGGTCCGAGAGGGTTCCATATTTTGGATGAAGGAGTTGCGCCTATTCTGCCCGACCGGGGATGTTTCAACCTGAAATGCCACATGGCTACTCTTGATACTTGGGATGCTGGGACCCTTGTTTTAGGCTGAGCTGGAGGAACTTTGACGTTTCGACTTCCATGGGTCTGAGGTATTTTTGCTTCAGTTTATTGGACTTTTCACTGAATGGACTGAGTAGGTCCAGTTGGGCCCTTATCAGAAGCCCATTAGAGCGACGCGGGGGGGTTTGCGTTGCGCATCCCCCGAGGTACCCCTATATATGTATGTGAGGAGAGAGAATTTGAGGATCACTTGCTCATTTCCTCATTCTCTCTCTCAAAAATCTCCAAATCCTCTCAATTTGCCCAAGTTCTTCTTCCAGCTTCTTCGTCCGGCCAGTGCACGCTTTTGTTCTTTTAAGTTTTCTCTTTCTTTCCTTTTCTTTAATAATCTCAGTTAGACTCCCTTGTTTATAAATAATGGGAGATTCGTCCGAGTCGTCGACACCTCTGGCCTCACCTTCCTATAATCTTGCGAGGAGGTGAGGGGGATTGGAATAACTCGGTGTCGACGATAATAAACTCCGTCCCGACCCCTACCGTGCCCGACGCGGTTGCTCTCCCGAGTCCGTCTTCTTCAGTGGAGGATGAAGCCGAGGGAGTCATTCCCTACCCTTGGGAGGTTTCATTGGCCTATCCTCCTTCAAGGAGTTACTTAGATAAGTATCTATCTTCTGATGTAGTGAGGGCCATGCCGAGGGGAGCAGGAGAAGCGTCTACATCGGGTCGGGGATTGGAATATCCCGACCTCGATCCAAAAGGAGGTCCGGGCTCATTCTTTCCCGAGCCGGGGGTGATTAAATCGCTGACCGAGGACCTCCGGGGCACAGCGACAAGGTTTCAAATAAAGGACCCCTTCTACTTGGTCCGACCGAAGGCACACCATACCGTTATCTCGCCCCCTCCCGGTTGCGTTGCGATCCTACTACAAATCCATGGAGATGGGGCTTCGGTTTCCTTTGACCCCTTTCGTGAAAGAGTCTTTGAACGCCTATAACTTGGCGATCCGCCAAGTCTCCCGAATTCTGGGGCGGAATCGGTGCCTTCCAAGTCTCGTGCAACCTTGTTGACGTCCGACCAACCCTCAAATTATGGAGGCACCCGTATAGGTTGGTCGAGGTCATGGCGATCAAGAACGGACCAGGTTGGTGGAGCTTTCAGATCCGACCAGGGTATCGAACCGTCCTCAATCTCCCCACCTCCCAGAAAGGGTTCCGCCGAGAATTTGCCTTTGTGTATTTCCGTGGGGACTGGGGGGTTCCTTTGGTTCCGCCCTCGGATGAGCCCCTCATTGCTTTAAATTACCGAGTGGGAGATCTAGATGACGAGGAAGGAGCCGCGGCCTGCTATATGCAGACCGAGGCGAGGATCGTCGACGGGGGCGAGGTATTCGTACCCGGGCAATGGCTGCCCGACTGCAGGCTTTTCCGAGACGAGCATTTTCTCTCGTCTATGGGTCTGAGCTCGACTTTCCCGAAGGGTAATCTGCCGGGGAGTTGGCTGAGGTGGTTGGTATTGTCAATGTTACAGTTTTGTGTTTTTGACTAACTTTTTGTTTTGCTTTGCTGCAGAGCCTGCCCGAGCGTACATCGAAGAAACCGACCCAACAATGGCCGAGAAGCTGAATGTTGCAGCCATGAGAGCTGCTCGGTTGAAGGCTGAAATTGCAGCCAAAACCTTGAAGGTTCCCGCTCCTCCGAAGGTGAAAATCTGGCCTTTTTACTGTTTATATTTTGGCCCGACCGTCTCTTTTGTTTTCCGATGTTATCTTCCCTTATGCAGGACCCCGTCAAGCCGAAGAGCAAGAAGAGGAAAGACCGGTCATCCGACAAGGTGGCTCAAACTGAGAAGGCTGTCGCGAAGGCCGTCGCTCGGACCAAGGCTGAGCGGGAAAAGACCGTTGCTCGTGCGGATGACGGGCGGAGCAGGTCGGTGGAGGTTCTTAGCTCCAGGGTCACCAAGACATCGGACGGGGGGGGGATATCTCTCTTCATTCATCCGACTTCAGGCCGGTCGGGAGCCCCCAGTACACCCCCTTGTCCCCCTTCGAGGAGTTGCCTGGTGGTAGCTCGAGGGGTGTGGTAGCGCCAGACGTCCCTTTCACCGGGGCCGAGCCGAAGGAGAAGGATAAGCGGTGGGCAGTACCCCATTGATCATATTTATACTCCCGCCGACCGGGAGTATATTCAGCTCACTCATGGTCCGAATGAGACCAACGAGCTGTTTCGCTCCTGGCTTGACGTAAGTGTCTTTGCCTTTTTAGTTTGCTTTCTGATTCTTTACTCTGATTCGGCTTTCATCTCGCTTTTTGTTCTTTGTTTCGGTTCTGCTCGGATGGCCAACGTTGCTCAAAATAGGGTGAGCTTGGCTGAGGAAATTGCCGACCTCAAAGAAAAGGCCAGAAAACATTTTGATGAAGTTTATCGGGCCAAGGAGGACAAGCGCATTGCCGAGTCCAAACTCGAGGATGCCATGGCCGCCATTAAGAAAGATCAGGAGACCTTTGACTCCGAGCGGACGAAGTGGGAGAAGGAGAAGGCCGACCTAACGCTTGCCCGCGACTTGGCTCGTCTTGCTCGGGATGACGCCCTTGCGAGCGGGCGCCGCCGAGTTGAAGGTGGCGGAGCTCGAGGCTAAGCTGGTTGAGCTTGAGGGCCAAGTGAAGACCGAGGCGCAATGGTTCTCCGAGTGGGAGAAGACTGAGGCCGCCGAGGCGTATGCCAACGAAGTCGGTAGCGTCGCCCATAAAATGGGGGAGGACGAAGCCCTTGACCGCCCGAAAAATGTCTCTGGCAAGACTCATCCCGATTTGGTCCGGGGCCGAGGTCCGGGTCGGGTTACCAGGAGTCGGTCGATATTGACAACGCCAAGATTCTGGCCGAGGGGACCAACTCCGAGGAGGATGAGGAGGACGAGGGTCGCGTGGATGTCAACGTTGTCGATGGCGATGACGTCGACGATGACGTTGATGTGGCCGAGGGAGTTGGTCCTGGGAAGGAGCTGGTCGGCGATAATACTGACGCCAATGCCGAGGGCGTGGCCCGACCCTCCCCATCCCCCTAGCTCTTAGAGGGCTTTTTGTACTTTAGCTTTCTTTTAAATTTTGCCCTTGTTGTCTTTGTAATTATTTCTTCTATAATCAATGAAAACTTATCTTTTGGCTTCTGTTTTCTTGTTTGTTGATTGCAATACTTCCCGATCGACCATTGCTCTTTCCGACGGACTAACAATGACACGGTGCGGTTAGTTCTTAATTTTTACCGATTGGCTTGGTCGAAGTTCGACCAGCCATAATTTCGAGAAGAGTCCAAACTGTTTTTGACCGGTTACGTCATAAATTAATTCCGACCGACTTGTTCAAAACTCCGAGCCAGCGATCATTTCGGGAGTTCGGACTTGTTTTGACTGGTTAAGTCTTAGCATAATTCCGACCGACTAGTTCGAAAGTCGACCAAAGAATCATTTCAGGAAGAGTTCGGATTGTTTTGGTCAGTTAAGTCTTAACATAATTCCGCTGACTTGTTCAAAACTCCGACCAGCAATGACTTGGAGATATGGCGCCAACCATTTTGACTGGTCAAGCCTTATAGTTTGGACGAGGTGTAAAATATGCCGATCCGCGTAACCAATTCATTACATTTGAAACCGACTACAAAAATGCCGACCGGCTATAAGTAAGCTATTACAATATATGCCCCTATTGCAAGTAACAAACTTTACACATAGTACTTCTTAAGGTTGTCTGCATTCCAAGGTCGGGCGAAGGGGATGCCCTCGGCGGATTCTAGTCGGAATGTGCACGGCTTAATAATTTCGTTACTTTGTATGGGCCATCCCAGTTAGGTCCTAGCTTTCCTTTCGGGTGTGAGAGCCCGGTGGCCTCGACCTTTCGAACGACCCAATCGTGGAGTTGGATTGGCAGGGACCTCACTCGGCGATTAAACATCCGAGTAACTCTTTGCTTGTCTTGGATAGATTTCAGAGGCGGCGCGTTGCCCCTTGTTTCGCGGCAAGTCTAAGTTGATCGGTTTTTCTTCCTCATTCTTCTCGGAGTCGTAGAAGGTCATTCGAGGAGAAGGGATGCCGACCTCCACTGGTAGGACCGCCTCACTCCCGTATACCAGGGTGAAAGGCGAGTGTCCCGTTGCTTCCTTGGCGGTGGTTACGCGGACCCGAGAGGACTCCGGGCGGGTCATCGACCCATGCTCCTTTAGCGGCCTCCGGAGACTTTTTTGATTCCTTTGAGAACTATTTTATTGGCCGAGCTCGGCTTGCCCGTTCGTTTGCGGCCTTGAGACTGCGGAGAATTTGGTACATATTCCGAACCGAGCGCAATAATCCCGGGTCGGGCCGCTGTTGAATTGGCGTCCGTTGTCGGAGATCGAACTGCGGGAACTCCGAATCGGTGATGATGTTCCTCCAAATGAACGCTTGAACTTGTTTATACATTATGGAGGAGAGTGGTTCGGCCTCGGTCCATTTGGTGAAGTAGTCAATGGCGACTATCGGGAACTTTCTTTGACACGGAGGGGGAAATGGTCCGAGTAGGTCCATGCCCCACTTATCAAATGGCGGGGCTGCTTGAATTGTCGTCGAGGGGGTGGTTGGTGCTCGTGGAATATCCGAATGGATCCGCGGGACGGGCATCTCTTTACCGGCTCTCGAGCGTCCGTTTTCGAGTAGGCCGATAGTATCCGGCTCGGAGAGCTTTTCCAAGCTATGGTCCTTCCCCCTTGGTGACTTCCACAAGCCCCTTGGTGGATTTCCCTGAGGATGTAATTTCCTTCCTCGGGGGTGACACATTTAAGTAAGGGATGGGTGAAGGATTTCTTGTAGAGTTGATCCTCGTGCCATAGAAACCATCCGGGACTTGTGTTTTACCCGATCGACCTCCTTGTGATCCTCGGGTAGTTTCCCGTCTCTCAAATATCTCGACTACCTCATCCATCCATTCGGACGTCCGATTTAATACAAGTAGTTCCTTGACATTGATGCTAGGCTGCCGAAGGACTTCCCACATGATTGTTCGGGAGCGACCCTCTGCCGAACCGGCCATTCGGGCTAAAGCGTCGGCTTGCGATTCTCCGATCGCGGTATGTGGGCGATTTTAAACCGAGATAGCTTTTTGATTATGTCCCGGGCCTTGGCCAAATACATTCTCATGTTGTCTTCTTTGGCCTCGTATTCGCCCGATACGACCCACTATTAGGCTGCGAGTCGGATTTAGCATTGATCACGGTTGCCCGGCCAAGATGCATAACTCCAATCCGAGGATCGGGGCTTCATATTCACTTCATTGTTGGAGCCCAAGAACTCAAATTTGATGGCGTATTCCATCTTTTCTCCGACCGGGGTTTGATGACCGGTCCGGCTCCACAACCTGTCCCGGTAGACGAGCCATCCACTTGCGGCTCCCGCCTATCTTGCCTGCGATTGGGGGCTCGGATGTGCACTCTGTTATGAAATCGGCCAAGGCTCGGGCTTTGATCGCCCTTCCGGGGCTCATATTCTAACCCAAAATCGGCTAGGCGATGCGCCTAATCCGGTCATCCGACTAGAGTGGTTCTTGCTTTCGATAAGCTTCCCGAGCGGGCGACTAGTGAGGACCTTAATAGGATGAGCCCGGAAGTAAGGTTTGAGCTTCCCATTTAGCCATTACTAGGGCGAAAGCCATTTTTTCCACTTCGCCGTATTTGGCCTCTCGCTCCTCAAAAGGCGTGGCTTATGAAGTAGGCTGGGTGTTGTTTTTCTTCTCTTTCGGCTATCAAAACAGCGGCGCGTACTACGAAATAGCGAAATAAATGAGACAGTGTTTCCCCGGAGGGGGATATCAATTTTGGGAGTGTTGATAGATGCGTTTTGAGGGAGGTGAAAGCACTGCTCGACTTCGTCATCCCAAGCGAATTCTTTTCTTTTGAGCTTTGAAGAAGCATAAGCTCTTATCTGCCGGCCAGTGATAGAAAGCGGCCGAGGGCGGCCGGACAATGGTTAGGCGTTGTACTTCTCTTACATTTCGAGGAGACTTCATTTCCATTATTGCTTTGATTTTGTCGGGATTAGCTTCGATTCCCCTCTCATCCACCAGGAATCAGAGGCACTTCCCTCCCTTCACTCCGAAGACGCATTTCTTGGGGTTGACATCATGCGGAATTTCCTCAAGGTGCTGAGGGTCTCTTTTAAATCGAGGGGTGATCGCCCGAATCTTGCTTTTGACGATCATGTCGTCAACGTACACTTCTATATTCCGACCCAGGTTGGGCGCTAAATATTTTGTTTCTTGTCCGCGATACGTAGCCCCTGCGTTCTTAAGTCCGAAGGGCATCATCTTATAGCAATACACCCCTTGATTGGTGACGAAGGCGGTGTGAACCCGATCTGCTCCCGCCATCGGGATTTGGTGATACCCCGCGTTTGCATCCATGAAGCTTAGGAGAGCATGTCCTGCTGTTGAGTCTACCAGTCTGTCGATTTTGGGCAGAGGGTGGTTGTCTTTTGGGCAGGCCTTGTTCAGGTCTGTAAAATCCACGCACATTCTCCATGCCCCACTCGACTTCTTGACTAGGACCACATTGGCCAGCCATTCCGAGTACTGACATTCTTCAATGAATCCTGCTTCAAGCAATTTCCTGACCTCTGCAGCTGCCGCGGCATTCCTTTCGGGGCCTTGATGCCTCAGCTTTTGTTTGACCGGCTTGAACCCCTCTTTGATGTTTAGCTCGTGGCACATCACTTTAGGGTCGAGCCCGGGCATTTCATTGGCTTCGTAGGCAAAGACGTCTCTGTAATCTGTTAGAACTCGAATGATCTCTTTTCTTGTTTGAGGGTCCATGGCCTTGCCTACTCTCAGAGTCCGACCATGTTTCTCATCAATGATGACTTCTTCGTCGTCCTCAGCCGGCTGAGGGCGCTCGTATTGCTTGGGATTCTCAGTAAGGTAAACCCCGAGCTCACTTGAGGGCTGACCGTCTTC
Organism: Beta corolliflora; assembly: GCA_947648045.1. Lineage (NCBI taxonomy): Eukaryota > Viridiplantae > Streptophyta > Magnoliopsida > Caryophyllales > Amaranthaceae > Beta > Beta corolliflora. The sequence continues at coordinate 1,788,602 of CANSZD010003329.1, read as the reverse complement.
TCGCTTTCTTTTCTTCGAGTCCTCTTGGACGTCGACCTTGTTCTTCAGACTGTTCACATAGCATTCTCTAGCTGCCTGCTGATCCCCTTGGATCTTTCCGACTTTACCCTCGTCGGTTTCGAACTGCATCAGAAGCTGATAAATGGAAATTGCTGCTTTGACTTTGTTCAGAGTCGGTCTTCCCATTATAATGTTATATGGTAGAGGGATGTCTACCACTAGGAAGTCGATCGGTAGGCTTCTCCCTTTGCCCTTCTCTCCTAACCGAGTAAGCAGCTTTATAGATCCGACAGGGTGTACCGAGTTTCCCCCGAAGCCAATGAGTGGCTGATTGAGTGGGGTTACATCCCTTTCAGTGTATTTCAACTTCCTGAGGCACTCCAGCGTGATTATATCAGCCGAGGATCCACTATCCACTAGCACCCGTTTGACTCTGGTGTTGGCCACTTTGAGCTCGACGACCAAGGGATCGTCGTGGGGCGTGTGTAATGGCCTACTGGATTCCCCGAATGTCATTATAGGGCAGTCGGGTCGGGGATGATGTACATCGAGCACCTGGTGCTTTAGACTTTGGAGGTGGGCCTTGCGCGAGCGGCCGGTAAGGCCGCCCGACGCGAAGCCACCCGCTATGACTCCGATGAAGCCCTCCGTGTCCCCGCTGTTGGATGGACCAACCTTTTGTTTGCCCTTTTCCTCCCTAGAGTGCTTTAGGTACCGGTTCAGCTTCCCCTGGTCAGCTAGGTTGTCCAGGGATTTCTTAAGTTCCCTGCAATCCTTGGTGGTGTGACCGCACTCTTTGTGGAATTCGCACCATTGGCTTTTGTCTCGCCGGGCGACCGAAGTCCTGATGGGAGGTGGGCGGGGCATCATAGACTTGTCCTTGATGTCCAAGTAGATTTCTCTTCTGTTCTTGTTGAATCGGGGGTCGATGCCATGGTCGTTAAACCTATCTGACGACCACCTGTTTTTACCACTTTGCTTTGATCGGTCCTTGTGATTTCCTTCTTCCTTCCTCTTCTTGCTTCCGTCGTGCCCGAGTGACGACATATGTCTGTTGCTTGGATGAATCTTTGAGCCCGAGTCATTGCTTCGGAGAAGGTTTTCACTTCGTTCTCGGCCCAAGGACCATACGAGCCGACCAGGCTGAAGGCCAGACATTAAGGCGGCGAACGCCACAGCATCTTGTAGATCGGAGATTTTTAATGACTCCTCGTTGAACCTTTTGATGTAGTCGGCCGAGCTTTCGTTTTCTCTGCCTCGACTCCCATTAAGTGGAGACTTGTTTTCTTTTGTCTCTTTCCGGCGATAAAGCGGGTGTAGGAATAGGTCCTCGAGCACCGAGAAATCCGTTATGATCCCCTGCGGGGAGCTCTTGGAACCGATTTAGGGCCGGTCCTTTCGAGTCGTGGGAAAGAAACGGCACCAAGTGGCCTCGCGGCCGGTTTGAACGCTCATTTGTGCTTTGTAGGTGGCCGTGTGATCGTCCGGGTCGGTCGAGCCCGCGAAAGGTTCGATCGACGGCGTTTTGATTTTTCAGTGGGCGCCTCAAGTATGTCTGGTGCGAACGGGACCATGAACTTGAGCGCCCGCTGTTGATCCGAATGGGTCTCGATTGGGCGAGTCGCCGCGCCCTTCTCGGCGAGCGGCTTTCTTATTTAGAATGTGACGAGCATCCAGGCCCTTGGCGAGCCGCTTCTCGTTCGGGAAATGCCGAGCGTCGTGGGTTTTATTCCCGACGTTGCCCCTTGGCGATTTTGACACGTGCGTCTCCTCACCCCGCAAGGTGGATCTTCCCTTAGACCCATGCCGCACTTCCTCCCCCTGTCTGGATCGTTGCCGATCGTGCTGACTATGCTCCCTCGGGCCCGACCGCTGCCGGCTAGGCTGGCCTTGATTCTCTGCCCGAAGGGAAGGGACCAGGGTCTGGTCTTTAGGGGGTTGAAGAAAACGCCCCTGCTTGTAGGTTGGCAACATATCCCTCGGAGCTTTCTTTGCAAGGTCTGCTTGGAGGCGAGCGGCTATCAAATTTATGTCCGCCGTGGATATGGGATGGGGGTCGGCGTCTTTGTAGGCGGTTCGATGGTTGCGGTCCATTCTCAATGGATCGCTCTTCTTCCTCATGATCGAGGGTTTGAACGGTCGGCGTTTTGGGTCGCTCGGATCTCCTTTGTTGGGATGGGGAGGGGTCTCTTTCGGACCTCGACCTGTCTTGAGGGATGCCCGGTACGTGTGCTCTTGGGCGGGGCCATTGCTAAGTGACTACGAGAGGGATTTTCTTTGAGTAGCAACAAGGTGAATCTTGCTTTGAGTGGTGGCGAAGTAACTTCTTGTACTATCCCCACAGACGGCGCCAAACTGTTTCTGCTAAGAAATTAAGGGTGTAATATGTTGTGAGATTTGATGTGGGCCCCGAGAGCGATCGCCTGAACTTCGATGTCCGTACGCCTGAATCCTGCAAAACAAGGTTAGACTACCCCGGGGGTGTTTCCGGGATCGCCCCTCCGACGCTCAAGTCAGGTGTGATTGAGGTAGAGAGAGAAGTGAAGTCTAGAGAGATGCTCTAGTTTGTTAGGTGAGAATTCAATACTGTTCATTGATGAGACAGTTGGTTTTTATAGTGTTGGGGATTTCCCAGGACGGAAACATTATTCGAGATGGGCCTTTTTGGTAGCAATGGGCATGCTTTGCCTTTTCCAAGCAATGGTCATTTCATCCTTTTAGGGATCTCCCCAATCTGGTGATTAGGTCAGCCTTTACAAGTGGGACCCATTGCTGCCACCTGCCCATGCTCTAGGAGGCTTCCAGGCTCTTTATTGGGCTGCTGATCAATTGAGCCCAAACAATTATGAAAACCCTTAAGACGTGGGTAAGTCGTACTAACTGTGGTTAGTTATCATTATTACCAAGATGGAGAGATGTCTTCCACAGTGTTAACACTATTTCTTATTTTCAAATTCATTAACAATAAGAATCTTTTTCTCTTTTTATGCTTTCTTTTGGGTATTTGTTGGAAGAAACGTTTTATATGAGGATGAGTAATAATAACGTAAAATAAGATTAAGGTTACTTTTATTTGTTCTAAGAGTGACTATTTTTCAAGAAGTAATTGACAAGTAATGAATAGAAGTCTTACCCTCGTACTTCTTTCGTCGCAATGTAATTGTAGCATTAGCTTTTTTCATAGTAAAACGCGATCAACTTTTGGAAAAGAAACTAGTTGTTAGGCTCGGGTTATGGCTCGTGTAATTATAGTTTTTATTTAATAATATTTTACTTTGAAATGACAACATCAAATATAACTTGGTTTAGTGGTTATGATTGTAGTATAGAAACTTGAAATCACAAGATCAAATCATATATATGGCATTTTCTTATCTTTTTTTTTACATTGAAATGATAACATCAAATATAACTTGGTTTAGTAGATATGATTGTATTATATAAACTTGAAGTCACAACATCAAATCTTATATGTAGCATTTTCTTATCTTTTTTTATTACTTTGAAATGATAACATCAAATATAACTTGGTTTAGTGGTTATGATTGTAGTATTTAAACTTGAAGTCACATGATCAAATCTTATATATGACATTTTCTTATCTTTTTTTTTATTGTATGTGTATTACATGTTGTAAAGCACCTAAGGAAGAGTGCCACGTGGCACCGTTCTTTGTTTATGAACACCTTTTAATATACTTGTATAGATAGATTGTTGCAGTTGTTCCTGCCAAAAATGATCCAGTCCTAGCTAATCCAACCCGATTTTATCGGGTTTTAAACAAGATTTTTCGACCATAATTCCGAAATGATCCAAACATAAAAAACGAAAGTAAATGCCAAATTAAGATTGTTTCATTTATTTTTAAACAACCTAAAATGGTATATGTTTCATTTATATTAGAAAGGAGGAAGTATATGTTACAAATATGATTAATATATCGTACCAAAGAGAAACATTAGCTACATAAACGGAAAATAATCATTTAAAATGACAAATAGAAAAATAAAAAAGTTAATAAAAAGACGTCATTAACCCGTATTTTGACCATAACCCAACTAGGAACCCATACCCGATCTTTACTCGACCCGTCCCAAAATATACGGGACCCGTATTTGAGTTGACCCTTATCCACCAAACTTGAAACCCGCCCCCCGACCCATTGCACAGTCTTGTTGCAGCTAATAATATAGAAGGGATGAAGTATAATTCATATACTATGGTCACAGTATGAGTTTATATTCCTCAAGTTGTAATAATCTAGTTGTAATGAGCTCAAGCTGTTATAAGCTTCTAATAGTTTCTGTTAGTCAGTGTATCTAACTGAACTATAAATACTTGTTTGTAATAATTCTCTTTGTACTTTTCTGGATTCTAATACATCTTTAGAGAGAGAGAGATTTTCCTCTCCTCTGATTCTCATGGTATCAGAGCGGGTTCAAACTGATTCCTGCGAATTAATCCAGACAAACTGAATTGAAATCGCTTCCACTCAAAATTCTTCTTCTGCGATTTCTTCAAGAATTGAAATCGCTTAACCTCAAATTGTTCCTCTGCGATTTTTTCAAATTCTCAAAACCTCAAAATCTTCTTGCGAAATTTGCGATTACAATCTCGAATTTCTTCTTGAAATCAAAAACCTCAAAAATCTTTTTGCGACATTTGCAATTAGAGCCTCGAATTTCTTCTTGAAGTTTCTTGCTCGATTTACTTGAAGTTTCTTGCTCGATTGACTTCTTGAAGTTTCTTGCGTCTTATTTCATCAATGGCGGAAATTAATGGTGAGAATTCTGTAACTAGAGGTGCTGGTGATAGCAATGTAAGTAATAGTTACAATGATCCTCTTTATATTTCGAATTCTGATCAAACTATGAACAAATTAGTTGTAATAAGCTTGAATTCAACTAATTTTGTTAGCTGGAAGAGAAACGTTAAACGTGCGTTAATTGCGAAAAATAAATTAGGTTTTCTTGATGGTTCAATTGAGAAACCTGATTCAAAGGATAGGGAATTTAATCGTTGGTTGCGATGCGATTATTTGGTGACTTGTTGGATTGTGAACTCTATGGAGCCAGAAATTGGTGAGAATTTCACATTTGTAGAAAGTTCTCATCAATTGTGGACTAAGGTTTGTGAAAGATATGGACAATCTAATGGTCCACAGATTTATAAGTTGAAGAAAGATTTGGAGAAATTAAAACAAGAGAATCTCTCAATTGTTGCTTATTTTGGAAAGATGAAAAGACTTTAGGATGAATTGCAGAATTTAAGGAATTTTCCAGATTGTAGTTGTGGAGTGGTGTCTAAGTGTACGTGTAACTTCTTGAAGAAAATTACTGATTTTCAAGCTGAAGAAAAGCTTATAAAGTTTTTGCTAGGTCTTAATGATGGTTATGACAATGTTATAACTAACATTTTGTCAATGGATCCATTACCATCAATCAATCGAGCTTATTCTTTGGCTCAGCAAATTGAAAAATAGAAACAAATTTATGCAATACAGTATACTTCTCATGAAGCAAGTGCTTTGACTGTACAAAGGAATTCTGGTGGAAAGAGAGACTGGAGAAAAGAAAAATTGGAGAAAATGAATCTCAAATGTGACTATTGTAAGGGGAAAGGTCATACAAAAGACCAATGTTTCAAGCTTATTGGTTTTAATGATTGGTATCACAAGAAGCCTACATCATCTGCTTCTTCCTCTGGAAAATTAGTGGCACATGTTATTGCTGATAACAATTTTGAAGATACTCCTCCGGGAGTATGTAGGCTGCTGGACCTTCCTCTTACGTATCTCAAATCATGTGGATTCGGCTATGATACAATCTCTTTTTCAGGAGTTTCTCAAAAGCATGAAAAGCCAACAGATTATTGGAGAATCTTCCAATAATCATGCCTCTGTTCACTTTGCAGGTATCTCTTCTCATTCTGTTTGGATTATTGATTCTGGTGCAACTGACCACATGACACATGATGCTTCTCTACTTACCTCCAAGAGAAAGCTTGATAAAACAATTGAAGTAGGCTTACCTGATGGTAGTTGCACTTATGTTACTGAAATTGGTGATATGGTGATAAGTGACAGAATTATCTTGCATAATGTTTTGCTGGTTCCTAGTTTCAAAAACAACTTATTATCTGTGGGGAAATTAGCTGTTAATAGCAAGATTAATGTGCATTTTACAATGTCACAATGTATTTTTTGTTGATGCTAATGGAAAGAAGTTGATTCAGGGCATTAAGATTGGTGGTTTATATTATCTTAATGTGCATCAAACTACTCAGAGTCTGCTTGCTTGTTCACAAGAAAGTTCCTCATCAAAAAATCCCACAAACACAGCTGTCATTAGTCATCCTGTTCATAAAGCTAATACTATATCTAAACCTTCCATTGACATTTTACATGCTAGATTAGGACATTCTTCTTTATCTAGGATGAAATATGTAGATGCATCTGTATGTTCACACATCAATGAGTTTTTCTGTGAAATATGTGTCTATGCCAAACACCATAAATCTCCATTTCCTAGGAGTACTTCAAGAGCTGTTGAATCTTTTTCTCTTATCCACATAGACCTTTGGGGTCCATATAGAATCAAAACTATCCATGGTGCTTCCTATTTTCTAACAATCCTAGATGACTTTAGTAGAACTACATGGACATTTCTTTTACAAAATAAACAGCAGGTTTATAGAACCATTGCAACCTTCTTATCTCAAGTTGAAACACAATATGGGAAACATGTCAAATGTATTAGGTCTGACAATGGGACAGAAATTATTCAAGACCAATGTCTGAGTCTTTTTGGTAATAAGGGAATTATACATCAAAAGAGTATAGTAGGTGTACCCCAACAGAATGGGAGGGTTGAGAGAAAGCACAAACACCTCTTAGAAGTTGCTAGATCTTTAAAATTTCAAGCCAATGTTCCTTCTTCTTTTTGGGGTGAATGCCTTCTCACTGCTACATATCTCATAAATAAAATTCCCACACCTATCTTAGCTTGGAAAGTCCATTTGAAGTTCAAACCAATACCATTCCTGATTATGATTATCTTAGAGTATTTCGGTGTCTTTGTTATGTTCATAACACTGACAGAAACAGAGATAAATTCAGCCCTAGAGCTACAAAATGCATTTTCTTAGGATACCCTTTTGGTCAGAAAGGATATAAAGTATATGATCTATCTTCCAAGAAATGTTTTGTCACTAGAGATATAGTGTTCCAAGAGCACATTTTTCCTTTCCATAAAACATCTGATCCAGTTTCTACTACTAATACAGAAAACTTGTGTTCTCTTATTAATATGGCAGATCCTTTTTCTGATCCAATTCTTAACACACCTTCAGATCATGTATCTCATAATTCCAATGATGATACTCTTCCCAGTAGCACTTCTTCTGTTCCAGTTAACAATAATGAAAACTTTTCTACACAACCTCAACCAGATCTCTTCAGTCAATCAAATTCACCTCCATCTCATTTCTCACCACAAGAATTACATCATTCTCCTACTACTTCTACACCTTCCTTGGATTCTATATCACATTCTTCTTCTCAAAATTCTTTGATTCATTCTTCCTCTCCTCAGGTTTCTTTACATCAAGAACCTGTTTTGCCTATCAGACATTCAACTAGGGTTAGTAAACCTCCCAGCAAACTCCAGGATTTTGAATGTCCTACACTTCCTCAACAATCTAATTTTCTTTCTTTCTCTGTTTCTTCTTATCCACCTTCATCTGAATCATACTCTTATGAACAAGCTTGTATGATACCTGAATGGCAAGATGCCATGGATAACGAAGTTTCTGCCCTTGAAAAGAATGATACTTGGGAATTGACTAAACTTCCTAAAGATAAGAAAGCTATTGCTTCAAAGTGGATTTTTAAAATCAAGTATAATCCTGATGGCTCAGTAGAAAGATATAAAGCAAGGTTGGTAGCAGTTGGGTATCAACAAGTTCCAGGGAAAGATTATATTCACACATTTTCTCCAGTGGCCAAGATAGCTACTGTTAGAGTGGTTATATCTCTTGCAACTGCTAATGGGTGGCCTTTATGTCAACTTGACATAAATAATGCATTCTTGCATGGTTTTTTAGATGAAGAAGTGTTTATGAAACCTCCTATGGGTTATAAAAAGGCACAACCTGGAGATGTATGCAGACTCAAGAGATCCCTTTATGGCCTTAAACAGACATCTAGACAGTGGAATAAAGAGCTGTGTAAGTTTCTGCTTAGTCATGATTTTATTCAATCTGTTCAAGACTATTCTCTTTTTACTAGACATAAAGATGGGGAGTTCCTGATAATTTTGGTGTATGTTGATGACATGGTTTTGACTGGGACCAGCCAACTTCAAATAGATTTTGTTAAAAATGCTCTTGACACTGCATTCACTATAAAAGACTTGGGTCCTATGAAATACTTTCTGGGAATTGAAATCGTCAGGACTGCTTCTGGTACTCTGCTCAGTCAAAAGAAATACATTTCAGATATTGTTCAGGAGTTTAAATTGCCAAATGACAAACCTGTGACCACTCCTCTTCCTAAGGGTCTAGGTTTGTCCACTGATAGTGGTGAAGTTCTTGCTCAACCAGAGGTATACAGGCAATTAGTTGGCAGATTGTTGTACCTTAACATCACCAGGCCTGATTTGTCTTACACCACTCAGCACCTTAGTCAATTTCTTAGCTGCCCCAGAAAACCTCATCTCCAAGCTGCCATGCATGTGGTGAAATATCTTAAAACCACAATTAATTTGGGTTTGCTTTATTCTGCTAATTGTGATCTTAAATTGGAAGCCTACAGTAATGCTGATTGGAGTTCCTGTGTTTTTAGTTGCAAATCCTTAAGTGCATATTGTATGTTTATGGGTTCTCACTTGGTTTCTTGGAAAACCAAGAAGCAGAAAACAGTAAGTAAGTCATCTGCCGAGGCAGAATACAGGAGCATGTCTAGTGCTGCTTCAGAAATTGTATGGCTAGAAGGCTTACTGCAAGATTTACACATCAAAGTTGATTTGCCTATTAAGTTATATTGTGATAATAATGCTGCTGAACATATTGCGCAGAATCCGGTCTTTCACGAGAGGACGAAGCACTTGAACAGAGATTGTCACTATGTTAGAGAGCAGGTGGTGTCTGGTTTCTTGGAAACTTCCCATGTTTCAAGTTCTCACCAGCTAGCTGATGTGTTCACTAAGCCTCTGGGAGGTCCTCAACATCAATTCATTTCTTCCAAGCTTGGACTTGTGCACTCTTCCCATGTCCAGCTTGAAGGGGGGATATGAGTTTATATTCCTCAAGTTGTAATAATCTAGTTGTAATGAGCTCAAGCTGTTATAAGCTTCTAATAGTTTCTGTTAGTCAGTGTATCTAACTGAACTATAAATACTTGTTTGTAATAATTCTCTTTGTACTTTTCTGGATTCTAATACATCTTTAGAGAGAGAGAGATTTTCCTCTCCTCTGATTCTCACACAGGTTTTAGAGATTATGTAAAGAAAAATGATGCAATCAATTTGAGACAGAGAGAGCGCTATGTTGAAGCTTGATGCAAAGCGAATTTGCACAATGCAAATAAGAGAGACCACATGTGAGTTGTACTTATACCATATCACATATAAGTAGAATAACAAAAATATAAGCTAGCTAATGACACACACTATACATATTCCCAATTCGTTTTAGTATATCATACTTTTTTATGAACTATGTGGACTATATGTGGACTAAAAACGGGTATATATGAACTATATATAAGTATTTATTCATTGAATGGATGAAAATGAATAATTCTATATATCGAAATGAGTATTTTCCATTGTAAGTCTTTTTCTCTCTAATTATTTTTGTCTCCTCACTCTCCCACTTATCTTTTCTCTCTCCATCTTAATTTTTTATAGAAAGTATTTTGTATAAAACAAGTATTCCCAAGTAACTTGAGTAGGATGGAATAGTTTTATAGGGGAGTTTTATTGAATGATTTACATGCGATCTTCATTTGACATAAGGAATTTAGAGAACTTTTAAAAGCAATGATCTTTAAGCTTTAGCACATGATGAGCACCACCACCTCATTGTTTGGACTTGGGAGCTTCCCTATTTTGTTTTACACCCCTTACTTAACACGTGGTGGGTTAATAGTGACTGTGTGCGCGTTGCTTTCTTATAGTACTAGTTTTAGTATTCTTTTTTATAAATTCTCTTTTTCGAACGTAATTTGGAAGTGATTTTATAATTTCCCTCTCTTTGTTTTCTATAAGAAAAAGAACATGAAAAAAGAATCTTAAAAAGAGTCGTGAACGAAGAGTGGTACCTCCTAGAGTCTTCTCACAAATAAAGTTGTCTGTCTTTGATCCAAAGACAGTGCGTGGTTTACTGGTATCTCGGAACATTTTTCATTTTCTTTTGGATGACAATGTGGCAGCATTTTATCAGAGCGTACCACAGCATCTTTAGCAAGAAAAGGCATTATTCTTTTGGATATATTAACAATTTTTGGTATCAATGGATGTAATTTCGTCCAATGTAAGTATTATCCAATGTAAGTATTATCAATACTCTATGGATTGTTTACTTGATTCCTCTCCTAATTATTCCTCGTGGCATTATTCCTCTCAACTAATTTTCTTTGCTAAACCTTTTTCTTTTGCCGAACTTATATTTAATTTTATAGAACTTAACTTCTTTTTGTTTAATTTTATTCTAAAAAGAGCGGAGCTTAAATTACCATTTTTATTCTATACTAAATATATAAGTTACTACTTGAAGCATAAGAATAACCAAGTTAATCATTACCTACCACATGTTCAAGGAGTGATAGAATCTCCGCAATAGGGAGGGGTTTATGGAGGAGCCACTAATTAATAAGCTAATTAGAGTTGGACAGGGGCTATGTTGTGACGGGCCAACAAGCCTTGTGTCTTCACCTCAAGTTTGGTTTAAAACGGAACAAGGCAAGGAAAAGACGAGTCATATCAAACCCATGCCATTTTTAAAAGCAAGGGCCTAAGCACAACCTGACCAATGTGTTGTGCCAACAATGTCCATTATGAATTTTAGTTTTTCTTTTCCTTTGTTGGTAAAAAAATAAGAGGGATAACATTATGACATGTGTGCCGACGTAGCAACATACTTGTGCTGATATTTTGGAAATGTGTCTATGCGTGCATGGCCCATTATTCACCACCGTGACTCACGTGCTAGGTTAGGCCAAACTTGTGCTAATTCGTATGCTCAACTCTCTAGAGTTAATTGGAATTTCAATGTCATCTATGTAAGTTTCATTTTTCAAAAACTGTAATGTAAGTTTTCAAGTCCCGTGTCATTCTTCAAAATAAAGTTTATAATTTTTTTTTGTTTAGGAAGGAACCATATAATATCTTCTTGGAATTATGTTATGATTTTCGGTTATTTATGTATGTCTATGTCCAATACTCTAATTAATCTAATTTATAGCAACTTATAGGTGATTTTACGTATGGCAACTTAAATCATATGGTGGATTAAAGATTGCAAGTTAAAGTGTTCATTATTCTCGTTGTTATTCTCACGACCACTCCAATAACCAACTATGCATTCCATTCAAGTATTTTCGGTCATGTGATGGACATAAAATGCTTGTCTAAGTAGTAAGCATGCATATATACTACGTGTAGGTCATGCCCTATCACCATCTGCCATCAAGTCATTTAGTCAAGTCACAAGTAGCTAGCTATCGATAAGCCATTGCTTCAAACTATTAAGATGTGAAAATGTAAAATTGTAAATATGCTTCCTATCCTTATATTTTTTTTTAATTTGAAAATAGTTAAACGTATTAAAACAATAACTTTATCTATATAAGTTAGCTTTAACCTATTGTCAAATTTAAAACTTAAAAACACAAAAGTAATAGAAGTGTTTGTTTAGTTGGCTTATAATAATGGTAAGTAATTATTCTTATAAGCAAGTAAGGATGCGTTCTCTTCACTTTTAGAAATTAAGTTTCATGTTTAATAAATTTATATAAGTTCTATTAAATTCTTATAAGTTGAGATAAGTTCCAATTAAATTCAAATGAGTTTAAATTAGTCTATCACCTTATAAAATAAAGTTTAAAGTTTCCATAAGTTCAGATAAATTCAATTAAATTCAGATAGGTTCGAATTGGTTCAGTTTAGATAAGTTTATCAATATTCAGGTGAAAAGAACGCATTATGTGAAGTTGTTTAATTAGATGGAAAGAAACATGATGTATTATGTACTTTCCATAGAATGGATAAAGTTGTTTATCTAGGGAGTGTTGGAGTTTATAGTAGAAACTCTAAGTTTGCTTCAAAAGAATATGAAGAATCATTTTTACCTTTTGTCCCACATTGAAAGAATATAAGGGAAGAGTAAAGTTTATAACCATTACTCTTCCACTACCCTTTGAGTTGAGTAGCAATGAGGCTTTTAGTGGGTATGTGGTGATGCGTGGTTGCCACACGCGCGCCGCCGCCGCCCACCAGGGCCTTGGGCCTTGGGCCTTGGGGAATAAACTTAACTTAACTATCTTTTTGGGTCAAAAATCTGTCAGCATTTAATGACCGTTTTTTCCCACGATTTCAGCCATATTATGATCTCGTTTGGTTTTTATACTTGTGTTCTGGGATTATCTGGGGACACAGAAAAATACACAACATTACATCTTCGCCTCTCTTTCTTTCTCTCCTCCATTATTCTGGGCAATATTCAAGATCGTTCTCAATCTGCTTTTATGTCAACACCGGAAACGCAGAAACCGTGTATCCCTGGAGGTTGATTGCTGAGAGTCCGTGTGTTGTTGCGGGGCAAATTCAACTTTAGTGCAGTGATCTTCTCACGCCACGGTTATCAGATAAGTTTGTTTTAGTTGTTTCCAGTTTACGTTCCTACATTCTAAAGTATGAACATTTGTGTGCTGATATTGTGGCTAGGGGTGCTAACGAGCCAGGACGGCTCGCAAACTATTCGGATTCGGCTCGGTCAAAGCTCGGTCAAAGCTCGGCTCGGAGGGGCTCGATTCGAGTTCGGGATCGGCTCGAGACCTTAACGAGCCGAGCCTGAGCCTAATAGAGTTCGGCTCGAAAGCTCGCAAACACGTTCGATAAAATTTACATTACTATTTATATTTTAATTTGTAATCCAACTTAGACCTTAAATAGTACTCCATTAGGCACTAAAGTCCCACATTGGTTAAGAAAACAAGCACCAATCTTGTTTTCTTTATAAATAGCTACTACTCCTTACCTCAACTTAGAGTTTGATTTTGTACCTCCTTGGTTGGAAAACAAACTTTATACTCTATTTTCTTCACAAAAGGAATGAAGTGTATATATTTTAAAATATTTGATTATTTAATAATTAAACTATTTAATAATTGATTATTTAAATGCACTTAGAGTCTTGTTGTTACAAGGTTGGAAGTTTTTAAATAAAACATGAAGTCCCACATTGAAACTTTAGTGAAGTTAAGAGGGAAACCAAGTTATAAAAGAATATGTAGGGTGAGTTTTTTTCTTAAACAAAAGCTGGAGTCCCACATTGAAATTTTAGCAATGCTAAGAGGGAAACCAAGTTATAAAAACATGGGTAGGATGAGTTAAACAAAACATGGAGTCCCACATTGAAAACTTAGCAATGCTAAGAGGGAAACCAAGTTATAAAAGTATGGGTAGGATGAGTTTGTTTTTCTTCAACAAACCATGGAGTCCCACATTGAAATCTTAGCAATGCTAAGAGGGAAACTAAGTTATAAAAGCATATGGTGGGTGAGTGAACTAGCTCACCTACTTTCTTGGGCATACTTGGCCTATATGGTTGGGCCTACCGCCTAAGTGTAGCTTTAGTTATTGACTTGGGCTTACACGGTTGGGCCTAAGCCCAACTTTTTCGAGCCAAGTTTCGAGTCGAGCCTCGAGCCGAGCTTGGACGTTGTCCTCTCGAGCTCGAGCCGAGCCCAAATATTGGGGGCTCGACGAGCTTCGAGCGCGAGCCGAGCCGATCCTCAATCATTCTCAAGCAGAGCCGAGCCTGGACATGTTCGGTCTCGGTTCGGCTCGTTAACACCCCTAATTGTGGCTGAGGGTATGGCCATTCCTGATATGTTTCAAGCCAACTGTTTACTTGAGAAATTACCTCCTTCCTGGGAAAATTTTGTTCATTCCTTGAAACATAGGCAGAAAGACTTTACCCTTCAAGAATTAGTTTCCCACATTAAGATTGAGGAGCAGAACCGTATCCAAATCAAAGAGAAATCAGTTGATCATTCTTCCTCTTCTGCTAATCTTGTGGAAAATAAAGCTGCTGCAGGTAAAGGACCAAAAGGTAAGGGTCCAAATCAGTTTCATGGTACAAGGCAGAATTATAACAACTTCAAGGGAAAAGGTCAGCTCAAGGGAAGTTGCTTCGTTTGTGGTAAGTATGGGCATGCTGCCAAGGATTGCCGTCAAAGAAAGGAAGCGTCAAACAAAGCTAAAGACAACAAAGCTCAAGCCAACCTTGCTGAAGATGACATCATTGCTGCTGTGGTGTCTGAGGTCAATCTGGTAAGCAATGTTTCTGAATGGATCGTGGACACTGGTGCAACCCGTCACATATGCGCGAACAAGGAGATGTTCCAGGACTACAACAAAGTTTCAGAAGGAAAATGCGTCTTCATGGGTAACTCAAGCACTGTGAGTGTTTTAGGCAAAGGAAAGGTTTTCATGAAATTAACTTCCGGGAAAACCATTGCTTTGCAGAATGTTTTGCATGTCCCCGACATCCGCATAAACCTCATTTTTGGTTCTTTTTTAAACAAAGTTGGGATCAAGTTAGCTTTTGAATCTGATAAACTTGTATTAACCAGAAATGGTGTTTTTGTGGGTAAAAGCTTTTGTAATGCTGGACTTTTTGTTTTGGATGTTGTTATTGATAATAAGAACTCTACTGCTTCCGTTTATATTGCTGAGTCTGTTTCTTTATGGCATTCTAGACTAGGTCATGTGAATGTTGCATCTGTTAAAAGGCTAAAACATCTTAATCTTATTCCTAACTTTAGCAATACATCTTTTGAGAAATGTGAAGTATGTGTAGAAGCTAAGCACCCTAAGAAATCATTCAACAAAAATGTATCCCGTTCCTCTACTTTATTAGAGTTAGTTCATAGTGACTTAGGTGACTTTAAGAATTCCATGAGTAGGGGAGGAAAAAAGTATTATATTACATTTGTTGATGACTTCTCACGTTATACTAAGGTTTATTTATTGAGTTCTAAGGATGAGGCTGAAGAGAAATTTCTAATTTATAAAGCCGAAGATGAGAACCAATTGGACCTTAATATTAAGAGGGTGAGATCATATAGGGGTTGAGAATATGATGGACTTTCCCTTAAGAAATTTTGTGAGTCTGATGGAATTATTCATAAGGTTACAACTCCTTATACCCCATAACAAAACGGAATAGCTGAGCGGAAAAATAGGACTCTTAAGGATATGATGAATGCAATGCTTATTAGTTCTGGTATGCCTACTAACATGTGGGGTGAGGCTATTCTTTCTGCTTGCTATGTTCTTAACCGAGTTCCCCATAAGAAGTTAGATAAGACTCCCTATGAATTGTGGAAAGGCTTCAAGCCTAATTTGGGTTACCTCAAAGTGTGGGGGTGTTTGGGTAAAATAGGTCTTCCTGACTTTTAAAGGAGTAAGATTGGACCTAAGACTGTAGATGGTATCTTTATTGGTTATGCTTCTAACAGTGCTGCATATAGACTCATTCTTAAGGATGATATGGTTTTGGTCCTATTAGAGAGTCAAGGGATGTTGAATTCTTTGAGCATGTTTTTCCTATGAAAGTTAGTGTACCATCATGCTTGCATGCTGCATCTTCTTCTACTTTGCATCATGACATTGCATCATCTAGTGAGACTTTAGAACCTAGAAGGACTAAGAGAGCTTGAATTGAGTCTAGTTTCGGACCTGATTTTATTACTACCTTTCTAGCTGAGAAAGAGTGTTTAGATAAACAAGATGTTAATGCATTTGTATTGGAAGAGAACCCGAGAACCTATGCTGAGGCCATAAGATATGTAGACTCAAGTTTTTGGTTAGAGGCTATTAACAGTGAAATAGAGTCTATTATGAGTAATAATACTTGGATTTTATCAGATCTTCCTAGAGGTTGTAAGGCCCTAAGTAGTAGATGGATCTTTACAAAGAAATGTGAGCCTGATGGGTCTTTAGACAAGTATAAGGCTAGACTTGTAGTTGGAGGGCATCGCCAAAAACATGGTCTAGACTTCTTTGATGCCTATTCTCCTATGACTAAGGTAGCCACCATTAGAGCATTAATTGCACTTGCATCTATTCATGATTTGATTGTGCATCAAATGGATGTGAAAACTGCATTTTTGAATGGTGAGTTAAATGAGGAGATCTATATGAAGCAACCTGAAGGATGTGAGGTTCCTGGTCAAGAGGACATGGTATGCAAGCTTATTAGATCTTTGTATGGTTTAAAACAAACACCAAAACAATGGTATGATAAATTTCATCAAACTATTACTTCAAATGGTTTTTTGGTAAATGATTCTGATGCTTGTGTTTATTCCAAAATTGATGAGCTTGGTTGAGTTTTCATATGTCTATATGTGGATGATATGTTAATCTTTGGGACCAATATAGACGTAGTACATGCAACTAAGAGTTTCCTAAATTCTTGTTTTGAGATGAAAGATTTAGGATTTTTTTTTTTTTTTTTTTTTTTTTTTTTTTTTTTTTTTTTTTTTTTGGATTTTGGGTTTTGTTTTTTAAAAAAAAGGGTTTTGGGGGGGGAAGGGGGGGAAGAAATGAACCCCCTTTTTCTTAGGTTCCCCGCCAATTTCTCCCTATTTTTTTCCTCTTAAATTTCATGAATTTTGTTGTTTATCTTAAACAGGTTATTCTTGCGAATAAAGATTACATTGAACTTTGTTCATTAATTATTTTGGTTTTTTTTTTTTTTTTTGGGGGGGTTTTATTAAAAAATAATCAAATTTTTTTTTTTTTTAAAAAAAAGGCAAAATTTTTTTTTTTTTATTTTAAAAATTCTAAAATTTTATAAAACGTCATTTGGGATATCTTTAAATCAATCTCATTATATTGAGAAAATATTAAAGAAGTTTGATCAATTTGATTGTATTCCTGTAAAAACCCCATATGATTCTAGTATTCATTTGAAAAAGAATAAGGGTGATAGTATATCCCAAGAACAATTTATAAAAATAATTGGTAGTGTAATGTTCTTGATGAATTATATACTAGACATGATATAGCTTATGCTGTTAGTAGATTGAGCAGGTATACTCACAATCCAAATCGAGAGCATTGGGTTGCCTTGATTAGATTGTTGAAGTATCTAAAAGGCACTATCAATTGGGGTCTGCATTATCAAAGGACACCTTGTGTCCTTGAAGGATTTTGTGATGCCAATTGGGTGTCGGATAATGATGAAATTCAATCTACTAGCGGTTATGTTTTTACTCTTGCTGGTGGAGCTATATCATGGAATTCATCAAAGCAAACATGTATTGCCAAATCTACAATGGAATCTGAGTTTATTGCTTTAGAATTGGCAGGTCAAGAAGATGAATGGATAAGGAGTTTGCTTGCTGATATTCCATTGTGGGGGAAGCCAGCTCCATAAGTTTCTATGCAGTGTGACTCGCAAGCAGCAATTGGGGCAGCGAATAATCAAGCCTATAATGGAAAGAGAAGGCATATTCGCTTAAGGCATGCCATAGTTAGAAATTTAATTAGAAATAATGTGTTGTCACTCGAGTATGTAAAGTCAGAGAGGAATATTGCTGATCCTCTTACCAAAGGCCTTTGTAGAAAAATGGTGCTGGAGTCAGCACAATGAATGGGTTTAAAGCCTATTGTGGAGTGAATTGTGATGGATACCCTTCTTAGGAATTCCTAAGTTCAAAGGGTCAAACGAAATCACAAAAGAACTCAAGTTGTTGATACTACTACCATTCCTATTAATAAAAGTGATGTAGTATTTTGTTTCATCATACTGTTATATGTGTAAGGTTGAGCTTAGAGCTCTTAATAAGTTCATAGCCTTACTTAAGGTGGATTGTGACAGTACAAACTTGATGAACTTACCTATGTGAATGTGGGGGTTACGCCCAATCCCCTATGAGAGTCAAAAGGCTTAGGCTCTCTAGAGCATTCATGAGAATCCAGGTTAATTGTGGGGCACCAATATTACAATTGCCAGAACATTTTTTGATTTGAAAAAGGTTGAGTGCGCATCTATTGTTTGCTAACCTCGTGAAAGGTTTAAAGAGAAATCTACCTATTACGACAGTAAGATATATTTGTATGCACTGAGTGTCAATTCAAGTCCATAAGACATTGATACTTCAAAACCTGGTATCTATTGCCCAGATCATCTTTTTCAGCCCTGTTTCTTTCTGTTTTCTTCTTTTGAATCATGTGGGGGATTGTTGGAGTTTATAGTAGAAACTCTAAGTTTGCTTCAAAAGAATATGAAGAGTCATTTTTACCTTTTGTCCCACATTGAAAGTATATAAGGGAAGAGTAAAGTTTATAACCATTACTCTTCCTCTACCCTTTGAGTTGAGTAGCAATGAGGCTTTTAGTGGGTATGTGGTGATGTGTGGTTGCAACACGCGCGCCGCCGCCGCCCGCCCGGACCGGGCCAGGGCCATGGGCCTTGGGCTTTGGGGAATTAACTTAACTATCTTTTTGGGTCAAAAATCTGTCAGCATTTAATGACCGTTTTTCCCCTAATATCTCTCTTAATGCCGTTTTTCCCCTAATCTCTCTCCAGATTTACTACCATTAAAATCCCCATTAAGTGACCGTTTTTCCCACGATTTCAGCCATATTCTGATCTCGTTTGGTTTTCTACTCCCTATATATACTAGTGTTCTGGGATTCTCTAGGGACACAGAAAAACACACAACATTACATCTTCGCCTCTCTTTCGTTCTCTCCTCCATTATTCTGGGTAATATTCAAGATCGTTCTCAATCGCTGCACCACCAACACCGAAACACAGAAACCGTGTATCCATGGAGGTTGATTGCTGAGAGTCTGTGTGTTGTTGCGGGGCAAATTCAACTTTAGGGCAGTGATCTTCTCACGCCACGGTTATTAGATAAGTTTGTTTTAGTTATTACCAGTTTACGTTCCTACATTCTAAAGTTGAATTTGTGTATCTGTTTTACGGAACTATGGCTGGTGAAATTCCTGATGATGCTGTGCGTATTCTTAATGTTGTGCCTATTACCAATCCCTTTGTCCCTGATATGTCTAAGTTAGATCCGTTTGATGGGAAAAATAATAAGATGTGGTCTGATAAGAGGGAATTTTTCTTGGGTCAAATTGGGGTTGATTATTGTTTGTTTGCTGTTGCTGCTCCTGAGAATTATGTTAGGGATTTTGTGAAAGAAAAAAAGACTTGTCGTGGGATGTTACTGCATTATATGACTTCTGCCCTTTACATGATTTATAGTAAGTCGAAAAATGCTAAGGATATTTGGGATGCTTTGAATGCTAAGTATGGTACTGATGATTTTGGGACTAAGAAGTATGCTTGTAGTCGTTGGTTGAAGTTTACTATGTCTGATGATAAACCTGTGCTAGATCAAGTTCATGAGTATGAACATTTGTGTGCTGATATTGTGGCTGAGGGTATGGCCATTCCTGATATGTTCCAAGCCAACTGTTTACTTGAGAAATTACCTCCTTCCTGGGAAAATTTTGTTCATTCCTTGAAACATAGGCAGGAAGACTTTACCCTTCAATAATTAGTTTCCCACATTAAGATTGAGGAGCAGAACCGTATCCAAATCAAAGGGAAATCAGTTGATCGTTCTTCCTCTTCTGCTAATCTTGTGGAAAATAAAGCTGCTGTAGGTAAAGGACCAAAAGGTAAGGGTCCAAATCAGTTTCATGGTACAAGGCAGAATTATAACAACTTCAAGGGAAAAGGTCAGTTCAAGGGAAGTTGCTTCGTTTGTGGTAAGTATGGGCATGCTGCCAAGGATTGCCGTCAAAGAAAGGAAGCTTCAAACAAAGCTAAAGACAACAAAGCTCAAGCCAACCTTGCTGAAGATGACATCATTGTTGCTGTGGTGTCTGAGGTCAATCTGGTAAGCAATGTTTCTGAATGGATCGTGGACATTGGTGCAACCCGTCACATCTGCGCCAACAAGGAGATGTTCCAGGACTACAACAAAGTTTCAGAAGGAGAATGCGTCTTCATGGGCAACTCAAGCACTGTGAGTATTATGGGCAAAGGAAAAGTTTTCCTGAAATTAATTTCCGGGAAAACCATTGCTTTGTAGAATGTTTTGCATGTCCCCGACATCCGCAGAAACCTCATTTCTGGTTCTCTTTTAAACAAAGTTGGGATCAAGTTAGCTTTTGAATCTGATAAACTTGTATTAACCAGAAATGGTGTTTTTGTGGGTAAAGGCTTTTGTAATGCTGGACTTTTTATTTTGGACGTTGTTATTGATAATCTGAACTCTACTGCTTCCGTTTATATTGCTGAGTCTGTTTCTTTATGGCATTCTAGACTAGGTTATGTGAATGTTGCATCTGTTAAAAGGCTAAAACATCTTAGTCTTATTCCTAACTTTAGCAATACATCTTTTGAGAAATGTGAAGTATGTGTAGAAGCTAAGCACCCTAAGAAATCATTCAACAAAAATGTATCCCGTTCCTCTACTTTATTAGAGTTAGTTCGTAGTGACTTAGGTGACTTTAAGAGTTCCATGAGTAGGGGAGGAAAAAAGTATTATATTACATTTGTTGATGACTTCTCACGTTATACTAAGGTTTATTTATTGAGTTATAAGGATGAGGCTGAAGAGAAATTTCTAATTTATAAAGCCGAAGTTGAGAACCAATTGGACCTTAAGATTAAGAGGGTGAGATCAGATAGGGGTGGAGAATATGATGGACTTTCCCTTAAGAAATTTTGTGAGTCTAATGGAATTAATCATGAGGTTACAGCTCTTATACCCCAGAACAAAACGGAATAGCTGAACGGAAAAATAGGACTCTTAAGGATATGATGAATGCAATGCTTATTAGTTCTGGTATGCCTACTAACATGTGGGGTGAGGCTATTCTTTTTGCTTGCTATGTTCTTAACCGAGTTCCCTATAAGAAGTTAGATAAGACTCCCTATGAATTGTGGAAAGGCTTCAAGCCTAATTTGGGTTACCTCAAAGTGTGGGGGTGTTTGGGTAAAATAGGTCTTCCTGACTTTCAAAGGAGTAAGATTGGACCTAAGACTGTAGATGGTTTCTTTATTGGTTATGCTTCTAACAATGTTGTATATAGACTCATTCTTAAGGATGCTTCTGGTTTTTGTCCTATTAGAGAGTCAAGGGATGTTGAATTCTTTGAGCATGTTTTTCCTATGAAAGTTAGTGTACCATCATGCTTGCCTGCTGCATCTTCTTCTACTTTGCATCATGACATTGCATCATCTAGTGAGACTTTAGAACCTAGAAGGAGTAAGATAGCTTGAATTGAGTCTAGTTTCGGACCTGATTTTATTACTACCTTTCTAGCTGAGAAAGAGTGTTTAGATGAGCAAGATGTTAATGCATTTGTATTGGAAGAGAACCCGAGAACCTATGCTGAGGCCATGAGATCTATAGACTCAAGTTTTTGGTTAGAGGCTATTAACAGTGAAATATAGTCTATTATGAGTAATAATACTTGGATTTTGTCAGATCTTTTTAGAGGTTGTAAGGCCCAAAGTAGTAGATGGATCTTTACAAAGAAATGTAAGCCTGATGGGTCTTTAGACAAGTATAAGGCTAGACTTGTAGTTGGATGTCATCGCCAAAAACATGGTCTAGACTTCTTTGATACCTATTCTCTTGTGACTAATCTAGCCACCATTATAGCATTAATTGCACTTGCATCTATTCATGATTTGATTGTGCATCAAATGGATGTGAAAACTGCATTTTTGAATGGTGAGTGAAATGAGGAGATCTATATGAAGCAAACTGAAGGATGTGAGGTTCCTGGTCAAGAGGACAAGGTATGCAAGCTTATTAGATCTTTGTATGGTTTAAAACAAGCACCAAAACAATGGTATGATAAATTTCATCAAACTATTAATTCAAATGATTTTTTGGTAAATGATTCTGATGCTTGTGTTTATTCCAAATTTGATGAGCTTGGTTGCGTTTTCATATGTCTATATGTGGATGATATGTTAATCTTTGGGACCAATATAGACGTAGTACATGAAACTAAGAGTTTCCTAAATTCTTGTTTTGAGATGAAGGATTTAGGAGAGGCTGATGTTATTCTTGGAATAAAGATTACTAGAACGTCATATGGGATATATTTAAATCAATCTCATTATGTTGAGAAAATATTAAAGAAGTTTGATCAATTTGATTGCATTCCTGGAAAAACCCCATATGATTCTAGTATTCATTTGAAAAAGAATAAGGGTGATAGTATATCCCAAGAACAATATGCAAAAATAATTGGTAGTGTAATGTTCTTGATGAATTATACTAGACTTGATATAGCTTATGCTGTTAGTAGATTGAGCAGGTATACTCACAATCCAAATCGAGAGCATTGGGTTGCCTTGATTAGATTGTTGAAGTATCTAAAAGGCACTATCAATTGTGGTCTGCATTATCAAAGGACACCTTGTGTCCTTGAAGGATTTTGTGATGCCAATTGGGTGTCGGATAATGATGAAATTCAATCTACTAGCGGTTATGTTTTTACTCTTGCTGGTGCAGCTATATCATGGAAATCATCAAAGCAAACATGTATTGCCAAATCTACAATGGAATTTGAGTTTATTTCTTTAGAATTGGCAGGTCAAGAAGCTGAATGGATAAGGAGTTTGCTTGCTGATATTCCATTGTGGGGGAAGCCAGCTCCATCAGTTTCTATGCGGTGTGACTCGAAAGCAGCAATTGGGGTAGCGAATAATCAAGCCTATAACGGAAAGAGAAGGCATATTCGCTTAAGGCATGCCATAGTTAGAAATTTAATTAGAAATAATGTGTTGTCACTCGAGTATGTAAAGTCAGAGAGGAATATTGCTGATCCTCTTACCAAAGGCCTTTATAGAAAAATGGTGCTGGAGTCAGCACAAGGAATGGGTTTAAAGCCTATTGTGGAGTGAATTGTGATGGATACCCTTCTTAGGAATTCCTAAGTTCAAAGGGTCAAACGAAATCACAAAAGAACTCAAGTTGTTGATACTACTACCATTCCTATTAATAAAACTGATGTAGTAAGGTTGAGCTTAGAGCTCTTAATAAGTTCATAGCCTTACTTAAGGTGGTTTGTGACAGTACAAACTTGATGAACTTACCTATGTGAATGTGGGGGTTACGCCCAATCCCCTATGAGAGTCAAAAGGCTTAGGCTCTCTAGAGCATTCATGAGAATTCAAATTAATTGTGGGGCACCGATATTACAATTGCCAAAACATTTCTTAATTTGAAAAGGTTGAGTGCGCATCTATGGTTTGCCAACCTCGTGAAAGGTTCAAAGAGAAATCTACCTATTACGACAGTAAGACATATTTGTATGCACTGAGTGTCAATTCAAGTCCATAAGACATTGATGCTTCAAAACCTAGTATCTATTGCCCAGATCATCTTTTTCAGCCCTGTTTCTTTCTGTTTTCTTCTTTTGAATCATGTGGGGGATTGTTGGAGTTTATAGTAGAAACTCTAAGTTTGCTTCAAAAGAATATGAAGAGTCATTTTTACCTTTTGTCCCACATTGAAAGAATATAAGGGAAGAGTAAAGTTTATAACCATTACTCTTCCTCTACCCTTTGAGTTGAGTAGCAATGAGGCTTTTAGTGGGTATGTGGTGATGTGTGGTTGCCACACGCGCGCCGCCGCCGCCAGCCCGGACCGGGCCAGGGCCATGGGCCTTGGGCCTTGGGCTTTGGGGACTTAACTTAACTATCTTTTTGGGTCAAAAATCTGTCAATATTTAATGACCGTTTTCCCTAATCTCTCTCTTAATGCCGTTTTTCCTCTAATCTCTCTCCTGATTTACTGCCATTAAAATCCCCATTAAGTGACCGTTTTTCCCACGATTTCAGCCATATTCTGATCTCGTTTGGTTTTCTACTCCCTATATATACTAGTGTTCTGGGATTCTCCGGGGGACACGTAAAAACACACAACATTACATCCTCGCCTCTCTTTCTTTCTCTCCTCCATTATTCTGGGCAATATTCAAGATCGTTCTCAATCTGCTTTTCTGTCAACACCAAAAACGCAGAAACCGTGTATCCTTGGAGGTTGATTGCTGAAAGTGTGTTGTTGCGGGGCAAATTCAACTTTATGGCAGTGATCTTCTCACGCCACGGTTATCAGATAAGTTTGTTTTAGTTGTTACCAGTTTACGTTCCTACAGGGAGACCTAAGTAGCTTGAACTTTCCATGGAAAATTCTACTTCCTTTGGTCAGCCAAACAACTTTATTTTCTAGAAAATAGAAACACATGGAATTAACAAATTCATAAAAAATTCTTATTTATCATGTTCAATCAAACAAGCACTTTTCGCTTTTTACGTTATTTCTTGAGTATATATTCTCTTGGTTTTTGTAGCAATAAGATTAAAGGAAAGAAGGTGAGAGAGAAGAAAAGCAAGTCCAAATTTATTTTTATTAAAAGAGATAATTTACTTTATAGAAAGATGAGTCCAACAAGAAACTTGAAAAAAAAATTACCAAATAACATATTAAGTAATAATAATCACATGAAACAAATAGAACAATATATATACTAATATATTAAAAGACGTTCCTAAAAAAGGAACAACGCCATGTGCCGCTTAATCTTTGGGTGTTTTTAATTTATGTAATCGACATACAAAAAAAAAGAAAAAGAAAATGCATTGTATAAGATTTGATCTCATGATGACTTCAAGCTTATAAACTAGAGTCTTAACCACTAGGCCAAATGATATTTAGTGTTATAATTTTAAAGTAAATTATTAATAAATGAAAAACATAATTACCCGAGGCGTATCCCAGAAATAATAACTAGTTAGACTTACAAAAGTGGGAAGCTTGTAACAAACCTAGTAATAATGACATAGTTTAAAAAAAAGCTTGGGAAGCTTGTAAACAATAGGTTATAGCTTGACTTCTCAGCAACATGAGTGAGACCTTAAGGTCTATCATGTACATGAACTAAGCCAGGGTAATCTGGATAAGTTTGAAAAACCAGTTCGTTGTAAGGACATCTCACTATAGCAAAAATGAGGCTAAGAACTTCTACAATGCGAGAAAGAAAACCAACCATGATGCTCAAAAGTGTTGGTCGAAAGTGGGATTTCCTGTTGGGCACAAAAGATCAAAGCATGGAGGCAAGAATCTTGAGAATATTAAGAGAATAAAGGTGGATATAACACGGGAAAGAACCAAGGATATGATGGAGGTTAATTCAAGAAGAAAAATGTGTCCAATGCTCAAATGAATGTGGGCAGTGCTGAACTAGCAACAACCATAGCTCAACAATTTGCAAGAGATGATGAAACCGGGAGCAAGCTCTACCAATGCAGCTACCCAGATAAGGTGATGACACTAATGAAGACATAAATACCCACTTTGCATGTATGATTTCTTGTCACTATGTAAAAAACACAATTGATGCTTGGATCATAGATTCAGGTGCATCAGATCATATGATTACTAGCTTTGAAAAATTGCATAGTGCGAGACAATTATTCATAGGCCAAGGATGAATATGCATGATGGAGGCATAACTTGTGTAACTCACATAGGTGATACTACAAGAATGGTATTAAACTTAAGGATGTTTTATATGTCCCTGAGTTCAAACAAAAGTTGATGTCAGTCCCAAAATTAATTAAACATAACAATTATTGTGTGAAATTTCATAAAGATTATTGTGTTATGCAGGACTGCACTACACATGGAATTAAGGGAATAGGTAATGCCACTAGCGGTCTTTACTATCACCAAAATAAACCTCTTTCCATTTAAACTACAAGGCCTCACACCAGCTTAAACACAAATCAAGATAACAAGCCTAAAGATCTTCCTAAGAAACCTAAGGCAAAAGTTAGCCAAATTTCTGAATCAAATGTAATTAAAACTACTGACAAGTATCATTCTCATGTAGTGTAATCACCTCATGATAACTTAGATAGTGACAAATTTTGTAATGAATTGACTTCTTTCAATGCAAAGTTACCTAATTACTCTCTTTGGCATGTTAGGCCTGGACTTGCTTCTACAAGAAAAATTAAACATATTTTGTCTTGCTTGTTCCATGGCCAAACTTACAAAATACCCATTTCCTAATAGTAACATTGCAGTCGTAGGAGTATTTGAGTTGATTCACATAAATAATTGGGGACCTTATTATAAGGTTCCTTATACTTAGGGAAACAACAAATTTTTCTTAACAACCGTTGATGATTACACTAGAGCTACATGGGTGCATCTGCTCAAATATAAGTTTGTTTCCTTTGAAACTCTCAAAAACTTTTGTGCTTATGCTAAAATTAGTTTGACAAGAATCTTAAAGTTGTAAGATCAGACAA
This sequence comes from Beta corolliflora, assembly GCA_947648045.1. Lineage (NCBI taxonomy): Eukaryota > Viridiplantae > Streptophyta > Magnoliopsida > Caryophyllales > Amaranthaceae > Beta > Beta corolliflora. Next base: position 1,762,001 of record CANSZD010003329.1, on the reverse strand, counting down.
TGCCTTGGAATTTAAGGATAAAGAATGTATTTTCATATTCACTAAGAAAGTATAATGCACCAAACCAGTTGTGTGGATAGACCACAACATAATGGTGTGGTTGAGACAAAATACAGGCGTTTGCTTGAAATCAGCTGAGCATTGAGGTTTAAAGTGGGTCCCTCTTTATCTTACTAGGGTGATTGTATTATGACTGCAACCTATATTATCAATAGTCTTCCGTCTTCTATCCTTCAAAATAAAACACCATATGAGATAATGTTTAGCAAGCAACCTAACTATCTTCATCTTAGTTCATTTAGGTGTCTAGCTGTGGACTATAACCCACATAGAAAAAAAAAGAAAAGTTCACAACCAAAGCAGGTACTTGCCTATTCTTGGGTTATCCTACAATCCATAATAGTTATAAGCTTGAAAATCTCCTAAATAAGCAGCAATTTATATCTAGAGATGTGACATACTATGAGCACGCATACGTATCCTATGCACAAAACTCAATCTCACACTTTCATGATTCATGTTCCTTTAGACTTAACCAAGCTCTCATCAGGTGCTAAAGTTGACACTGAAATTGCACCAGATAACCTGGCTATTGATCTTGAATTTGAAGTACCTAAACCAAACTCTCAAACTAACGTAATCCCCTAGCCAACCTAAAGCACATGCTTCCAAATCTCCTGAATTTATCCCTCTTAGTAAGTCCATAAGACAATCTAAGCCCCCTGCTAGTCACATCCTCTTAAAGAATTAACAATTTAAATTAAGCAGGAAACGTCACTCAATTTTGACGGATATGACAAAAATATTAGCCGCCCCCCTCTCTTTTTTTTCTCTCTCAAAACCTAGCCTCCCCTACCCCTTCTTCATCAATTAGGGGCTGCCATGGATGATTTCATCCATGGCAAGCCCCTTTTCCCCTTTTATTTTCAGTTTTTAGGTCATTTTCTTGTTTTATTTTATAAATTAGTCTCTCTTTATGAGATTTTCTCAAACCCTGTTATGGGGTTTTTAGTTTCTATTTTGGAAATCTCCTTCTCCCCTATGGGAGTTGTGAGTATGGTTCTTTTGTTTTTAGGTATGAGAAATTATTCTCATTGGTTGAAGTTCGAGACTCAACATGAAGGTATTGGAATCTCGGATGCGGTCAACCTGACTCGATCAAGAATGTTCTTCCCAAACTATATCGAATGATAGACTTCCTCATCAATAGTTGCTTGATTCAAAGAAATACAAGGGGGCTGCGCTGTATTGCTCGATCTGGTTCATTGTAGTTTCTTCGAAGATGAATTTGATTTAGTCTTGTTTAATTGTATCTTGTTTTTCTTTAATACCTATTGTAGATGCCGTTTGGCCTTCAATTAATGAAATTTCTCTTTTAAAAAAAAGTCACTCAATTTTGACAATAGATTTTTATTAGCATTTCACAAATATGGTGGGAAAAAGTATGGCGACTCAAGAACCTAGATCTTATTGTGAGGCGGCAACACAACCAGGCTTGGTGGATGTCATAAACAAGAAGCTGGAGGCTTTGGAAGATAATGAAACATGGAAATTACAAAGCTTCCACCTGGGAAAAAAACCATTCGTTGTAGATATGTTTATGAACCCAGTTACAAAGTTAACGGTGCTGTGGAAAGGAAAAAAAGCTAGTCTGGTTATACAAGGTTGCAATCAGATTAAAGGTGTTGTGTACAATCATACCTATGCTCTTGTAGCAAATATGAGTACTATAAGAGCATTATTAGCTGTTGCTGCCATGAATTAATGGCACACATGCATGTTAAATGGATGTGCAAAATGCATTTTTTACATGAGGATTTCAAGGAAGATGCACATTCCATTAGGATACACAGGACCTGGAAGCATAATGTCTCATGACACAGGATAGAGAGAGTTTGAACCTCAAGTTTACAAGTTAAATAAAGCATTGTATGGGCTTAACAAACCCCTAGACAATGGTTTACTACATTATTTACGGCTTTGACATCGTTTGTATTTGTTTAATCTCATGCAGATGAGTCAATATTTGTTCCAGAGGCAAACACAACTTTCACTGCTATACAATTTTATGTTGATGATCTAATCATCACAGGGAACAACAACAAAGAGATTGAGAAGGTCAAAGTCTTACCAAGCTCCAAGTTCCACATCTAAGACCAAGGATACCTCAGCTATTCTTTTGGGTATGAAATTCACCAAATACTCCCAAGGCATCTTCAGTTCTTAAAGGAAGTATGCCCTTGATGTCTTAAAAGAACATGGGGTAGACAAACAAAAATCCTTAAAGTTTCTCTTGGATACTTATAGGAAACTGAAACCTCAAAAAGTGACAATAATTGGTATTCCTTAGTTTGTATTACTTTCACAGAAGCTTAAATACAAGAGTAAATACAAGCCCTTAGGCCCAAAGTAGTCAACGCCTAATTAAATACAAGGCCCACACTTAATGCTAAGTACATATAATACTAGGATGCCTAACACCCCCCCCTCAAGTTGGAGCATGCGGGTCACAAATGCCCAACTTGCGAAGTAAGAAAAAAAACTTGCGCTTCCCTAAACCTTTCGTGAAAATATCAGCAAGTTGGTTATCAGTAGAAACATGATAGGGAGCAATGATGCCATCCGTGATGGCATCCCGAACATAATGGCAGTCAACTTCAATATGTTTGGTGCGCTCATGGAAGACGGGATTTTGAGCAATATGAAGAGCGGACTTGCTATCACAAAACAAGGTCATAGCGCACGGTTGATGAACACCCAAGCACTCAAGTAATGCTTTGAGCCATTTCAACTCAGAGGTAACGGCGGCCATAGACCTATACTCGGCCTCAGCAGAGGAACGGGACACCGTGTGTTGTTTCTTGGTCTTCCAGGAGACGGGACAACAACCAAGAAACACAATCCAACCCGTAAGAGACCGACGAGTCAAGGGACAACTAGCCCAATCATAGTCACACCAACCAAATAAAGAAAGCTCGCTAGTAGAGCTAAGAAGAATACCTTGACCCGAGACCCTTTCAAATAGCGAACAACACGGGTAGCGGCATCCCAGTGATCCGTACGAGGAGACCGCATGAATTGGGCCAAGATATGCACTTGTATAGGCAAGGTCGGGCGAGTAAAGGACAAGTATATCAAGCTCCCAACAAGACGACGATATGGCTCGGGATCGAAAGTAATGCACCCTTGGCAAGAGCGAGAGTATGATTTTGTTCAATTGGAAGTGCAGCAAGGTTTGGCGCCTATAAGCCCGGGCCTCGAAAAGAATATCCAAAGTATATTTGCGTTGGCACGTAAGTAAGTCCTCGGGACTACGAGCAACCTCGATACCCAAAAAATATTTGAGAGGTCCTAAATCTTTCATATGAAAGCGAGCACCCAAATATTCTTTAAATGAATGAAGAGAGGAAGAGTCATTACACGGAGATTATAAGATCATCAACATACACAAGAACGTTTAGCGGAACGTCACCCCAGGGATAAAGTGAAGAGAGAGTAATCGGAGTATGACTAAAGGAAACCATATTTCTTCAAAGAAGCAGCTAACTTAGCAAACCAACATTGCGGAGCTTGTCGGAGACCATAAAGAGACTTTTTCAGACGACAAACAATACCGAGTGTTGAGGAAGTAAAGCCAGGAGGGAGTTTCATGAACACTTCCTCATCTAGGTCCCCATGTAAAAAGGCGTTGTGAACATTCATCTGATGAAGTTCCTAATTCTTGGGGCAAAGAATAAAGAAGAAAGGCACGAACAAAGGACCATTTTGGCAACCGAGCAAAAGTCTCATTATAATCAATGCCAAAGAACTCCGATGATTACCAAGAATAACCAGACGTGCCTTGAGACGTTCAACAGAGCCATCAGCATTATACTTGATTTTATACACCCACTTGCAGCCAAGAGCCTTTTTCCCTGGGGGAAGATAATCCATTACCCAAGTAGAGTTATCTTCCAGAGCTTTAATTTCTTTTTGCATGGCCTCACGCCAACCAACATGTGTCATTGCTTCCGAGAACGTATGGGGCTCAACGCCATCAAGCACAGCTGCAATAAAAGATCGATATCGTGCAGAGAAATTATCACAATTCATAAAATATGCTAAAGGATAGGGAGTACCTGGGGAAGCAGATGGAACCGATGGTGATGGGGAAGGACTTACTTTCCGAACATGATTAGTGACGAAGTCGCGAAGAAGCACATAATTCGCAACATTCGGCTCAACCTCCCCGCTGGGCGAACCTGGAGCAGCAGCATTGCCAGTAGGAGGGGGGTCAGGGGTGACACTAGTGCCCTCTCCTACAACGGCACTCGAATCCCCAAGGGAAGGCATAGGCTCAACAACCGCATGGTCAACAACCGACACATCCGTATCATCCAAAATCGACTCTAAGTCGAGTAAGAAAGCATCATCAATAGAACTAGGGCCCACAAGCAAGTCGTCATTCAAAGAAGTAGCAGACACAGGTTCAAAGGGAAATTCATTTTCATAGAACTTCACATCATGAGAAATAAAAAACACATTGGCCTCAATGTCATATAATTTCCAACCTTTTTTACCATTCGGATAGCCGACAAACACACACCGCCTACTACGAGAGGCAAATTTGTTCCCTTTAGCCTTTTGATTATGAGCAAAGCAGAGACAACCAAAAACACGTAGAGCATCAAAAGCAGGGGGATGACCAAAAAGTACTTCAAAGGGGGTTTTATTGCCTAAGATGCTAGAGGGAGTTCTGTTGATGATATGAACCGCAGCTAGAACACATTCACCCCAAAAGGTCATAGGTAAATTAGCCTGAAACATTAAGGCACGACCTACGTTGAGAATATGCTGGTGTTTGCGTTCCACACGCCCATTTTGTTGAGGTGTTCCAACACAGGAAATTTGAAATAATATGCCATTAGATGTGAAATAGTCAAGCATGCAGTGGAATTCGGTACCATTATCACTACGAACAATTTTAATAACAATATCAAATTAGCGCTCAACCATAGCAAAGAAGGCACAAAAGACTTTATGAACTTCGCTTTATCACGTAAGAGATACACCCAAACAAACTCTAGAAAAATCATCAACCAAAGTCAAGAAATAAACTGCATCACAAGAGGAAGGGGTACTGTGAGGTCCCCACAAATCACAATTTATGAGTTCAAAAATACGACTTGCTTTATGCTCACTAACAGGGAAGCTATCACGATGTTGTTTTGCCGATGGGCAAATTGCACATGCTTTATTCAAAGATTTCTTAGCAGTACTAGAACTAGTAGCAGGAACTAACTTGACTACTCTATCAGAGGGATGGCCCAACCGTCGATGCCAGAGCTCAAATTCTGTCAAACCAGGAACAGTGATTGCTTGAACCGTCGGAATACCTCGGAAAAAGTAAAGTCCGTCCCGTTGTTCACCGGCTCCAATCAGGTTCTCCGAAGGTTGAACCTGTATAGCACATAAGGAATTAGTAAAATGAACAATACATTGAGAATCATTGCACAATTGTGATACTGATAATAAATTGCAATTGAGCTGAGGAACAAAAAGGACGTTATCAAGAATGACATTCTTAGAGAGGATCACCCTCCCTTTCAACTTTGCTACAGCACGAGTGCCATCAGGTAACCCAACAGGCCATTCAGGAATAGTTTGTACATGAGTCAAGCAAGATTGTTCACCCGTTACATGATGGGACACCCCCGAGTCTATAATCCAATCAATACAAGAATTCTTACCGGTCATGCGGTCAGTAGAATTTTTCTCAGAATTAATCATGTTGAGGAGAATCTGGACCTGTTCGGGATTTAATTCAGCCAGGGAAGCACCTTCACCAACTTCGCGTGGCTTGGGATCAGTCACGGCATTGGCACGAGGAGCACCACTGCCATGGGTACTAGCAAAGCGCGTAGTGGGTGCTATGCACCCCCACCACGCCCATTTGTTCGGCGTCGATCTTCCCAACCTTCTGGGTACCCATGAAGTTTGAAGCACATGCTTTGGTCATGACCCCGCTGTTTACAGTGATCACAAAAGAGCTTCGCTTTTTCGGTGCGATCAAGACGACCTCTCCGATTGATAGATTGAAGAGCAAAAGCATGAGTTTCTTCTTGCACAGCCTTTCCTCGTGCTATGGCCTTTGATTTCTCTTCTTGAACGAATGCTTGATAGGCTCTGTCCAGGTCTACTGGTGGACTTTGAGACAAGAGATTGGAATGCACGGTCCCATATAAATCATCATCAATGCCGATAAGAAATTGGTGCAGCTTCTCTTCTTCCCTATCCACTTCAAATTTCGCGACGACGTTGCAGGTACAAACCCACAGATGCACGAGTGCAGGGGTTTGAGTCTCGCAAATTCATCGTAGAGGCTCATTAATTTGTTGAAATAATCCTCTACGCTCATGCCTTTGGCTTGGTTGCAACTTGTGATGTCGGCACGAAGTTGCTGAAGTCGTGGTCCGTTCGCCACGCAAAACCTTTTCTCAAGGTAATCCCACAATGGTTTGGCTTCGAAGTGATAGGGTATAGAGACCGCGAGTCTTTCGTCCATACTTCGCAAAATCCAAGACACAATCATTGAATTCACAGTCTCCCAATTGAGGAATTTCTTTGTTTCAGTCGGCTTTTTGATGGTTCTGTCAACGAATACGTATTTCCGGCGTGCTTTAAACGACAGGGTCATTGCCCTTTCCCACGCTGCGTAGTTGTCCCCTTTGAGAATCACATGAGTGATTACGTTTCCGGGCTGATCTCCTGACCCAAGATAGAAGGGAGAATAAGGATCTATTTTCTCTTCGGTGGTCATGACTGATTGCAGGCGAGTTCACGCTGGTGATGCTAGCAATCTGACGCAAGGAAGAAGATGACAGAGGAGCAGCGTTTAGGTTTGCTAAGTGCGTTGCCCTGATACCATGACAATAATTGGTATTCCTTAGTTTGTATTACTTTCACAGAAGCTTAAATACAAGAGTAAATACAAGCCCTTAGGCCCAAAGTAGTCAACGCCTAATTAAATACAAGGCCCACACTTAATGCTAAGTACATATAATACAAGGATGCCTAACAAAAAGGCATTCCCTTGCCTAATTATGAGTCTTATAAAGACTTGTTGGCCAGCTTAGGAATAGCAATAGGCCGAATCACATCGGATTTTATAAACCCCATATCAGACCCACCTTTATAAGGATAAATCAGACTCAGATTTTCTTTATCGGATTTGAGTCGAATTATTGTACCTCATCCCAGGTCGAGTTGACACTAGTGCATGTGATTGGCCTTAGGTAACACCCAATAAGTGCTGCATAAAAGGTTAAAAGTGTTATTATAGAAAATGGGTAACACTTTTCTGGGTGATATATTTGCTCGTGTCGCCTATGCTCTAAGGTAACACTTTTGCAAACCTATGATAACACTTTTCCAAGTGATACCTTAAGTGCTCTTAAGTAACACTTTTCAACACTTATTGTAACATTTATAAAGTGTTACTTATAATTTCTATGTATCACTTTTTTGTCATTAGTAACACTTTTCAATTAACTCTTTTGCTAATAAGTAACAGTTTATTAGACCTTATGTATCATTGTCAACTACCTTGTGTAACACTCTGTTGTATATTATGTATCACTTTTTTTAGCTAGCATAATAATAATAATAATAATAATAATAATAATAATAATAATAATAATAATAATAATAATAATAATAATAATAATAATATTATTATTATTATTATTATTATTATTATTATTATTATTATTATTATTATTATTATTATTATTATTATTATTATTATTATTATTATTATTATTATTATTATTATAGCAATAGCAATAGCAATAGCAATAGCAATAACAATAATAATAAGGTATACTGAACCTATTGTAAGAAATGAAATTGACAAATAATTATAATATAAAAAAGTACTTACATAGATAATGTATGCATTCACAAATGCATATTTTTGAGGACAAAAGTAATGAGCAATACTAACATAAATTCTATCGTAAGCCATTTATTTCTATAGAATTTGAACTAAAGCAATGTCAATTGAAACATCTCCAAAACAAATTCTACTATATATATATCATTAATAAAATCTTGTATCTCTTATTCTTCATCGTCAATTATTTCACCATATTTGCATGAATGTTTTCGGGTGATCGTGACGGACTACTCCAATAATATATTATCTTGATCCTCTCGATGATCCTGACAAAAAAATGTAAGAGCTCACAACTTCTTCGTCATCAATCATCATAAACGATTAACATTTGGATTAATGCTAACTTTTTTGGTTTATATACCAATGTAATTCTTTCATCCTACAACTTCTAACCATACGTACGAAGGAGTACAATCAACAACTACTAGCAAAGAACCTCTTAATGCCTTTTTCCCTTATTGTAAAAAAAAAAACTAGAGCAACCAGCAACATCAGCAAAAATTACAGTGCAATTTATCTGATTAAGGTCTTGGTCATTGTCTTGATGGATATTCTCTGTAAGTTCAGCTCCCGATGACACATCTCCAAGTGACCGTGTCAAATTAGCAAATATTTCTGGTTCCAATTCTTTCTTAAACATCTTCATTACTTCTCCTACCGTATCTTGGACAATTTGGTCTTTATATGGTTGTAAAAACTCGTCAGGAATTATAAACCCACCCAAAAAAGCTTTATTCCTCTTCTTTACTAAATGCTTTTCTCCTTTTGTCATTACTCTAGAATCTGCACCATCATTTCCACATTGTACTTCTATCTCCTCCATCTCATTCTACAATGAAAATTCAACAATAAATCCAAAGTTCGAACAAAATGACACATTTTTAACTAGCGTAAAGAACTTATAATGTTACTTTGAACATGCTCATAAGGTGTTTTATATTCATTGCCTTCTTTCCTTTTGTGACTTTCTTTGTATGCAAGTGCTTGCGATGGTGGCTTCTTCTGAGCATCACGTTGTTGCTTTCATGGGGATATACATATTAAACACATTGAAGACCTTCAAATTTTAGTGACCATATGTAAACGATGAAAATGAAAAAAAGAATATCATATATCTTATATTTGATTTTACCAATTCATATTTCTTACTCGCAAAGCTAGTAGGACCCATAGTGTGTCTATCCTTTTGGTTTATGCTGCTTTTCCTTTTCTTTTCACTTTATTCCTGTATTTTTTACACAAGACATGTCCATAAGATGATAATCTTCCCACACTCTTAGTATTGTAGTGTTTTTATATAAAGAGGAAAATGCATAAAAAAAAACCCTGAATTACATCCAATTGCCAATACTCCAACAACTGCTCGAAATGCCTATCTGGTATTGTAGATGGCGCATTCTCCAATATGTCTTTGTCATTGTCATACACAGAAAACTGCTTTGCCTTTACACTACATTTATATCTACGCCAGAGCTTTCCAACTGATTGCAACACGTGATCTTTACCTTCTTCACCAATTACAAATTTAGTCTGCATCAAGCATCAAACATGAGACATTAAATTTAGTTAATTGATCAGTTGTTGCTTCACATAATACTGTAAGTTCTGAAAATGTTTTTTGTTTTCTTATGTTTTTCTTCTGTTTCGAAGACTACATTAGTTCACTAAGCTGATGTTTTTTTTTGTCTCAGTTCAAGTTCAAGCAGATGTTTCTAGCTGATGTGGTGTCACTGATTATATTCTCATAATTAATTGAGCATTTGAGCTAGCTAGCCACGAAGTCGCGTCTTAAGTAAGAAGAGCAACTAATGTTTCCTTTTGTTCTGGATTGATCTGGACATTAATTGATCTGGACATTAAGGTGGCAAAAGGGCCACAAAAAATGTTAAAAAAAGAAGCTGGACCAGTGGTAGATACTAGATAGTATTTGTTACACGTCAGAAGCCTATTTTTCAAGGCAAAACTTGTACAAGGAAGACTTTTAAGCTGATGGTCAAATGAAACAGGAGCTAGAAGGCTCATTTAAGCTAGAATTGCTTCCTAATTTAAAGCCTATAATTGAACTTAAATCTGCCTCGAAAACGTACCTTTAGATGGCGTAACACAGGGTAATTATGGGGTGTTTTTGAATGAGTTGTTGAATAATGTTAGTGACGGAAGTAAAATAATTTTAATTGCACCCAATATGACCAGACTTGGAAACTTCGAACCCTTGCCAGTGGTTGAAGGTTGGGAGAATCTTCGTGATATTGATAATTGTGCTCGTGGTTGAAGGTTAAGAATTCTTAAATACTCTATATAATAGTAGTTTTAAGCAAGAAAGGAATAGGGCAGAAAGCACCATTCAATAGAATTCTTAAATACTCTATATAATAGCAGTTTTAGTATAGAGCAGGACATGTAATAAGCTAAGACTCACTTAAGCCACTACATCGACTTCTCCTTCAGAACATGCATGGTTGATTAGCATTGTCTTTCCTGTATGGAAGAGCTGGATGACCTCATCCATTATCAATTCAACTTCCCGGTAAAGTTACCTTAAGCAACAACTTCCTTACTATTGTATTATGAATCATTCAAGAAAAGTCAATGCTCGTGGTTGGGAGAATCTTAGTGCTCGTGCTTTCGCCCTATTCCTTTCTTGCTTAAAGATGGTTTCGTAATTTATGAAAATTGTGCTCGTATTCCACGGCTCCCGAAATCATTGCTACCCCGCTCGTACTACGTAAGATTGAGAGAATCTTCGTGATATTGATAATTCAAGTAGAAGCTTTTCCACAAAGTTTAACCTTGGAAGCTACAAAGAACTACCATCAAACATTCAAAGATGTGTACTTTATTGTTCTTTGTTTTCGAAGAATTACGAGTTTAGTCGGCAAATCTCATACATCTTTGGCATGCTCAAGAGTACTTAACAACAAGAACCGCACCGGAGTCGCTTGGTGATGAATATTTTATGGAATTACGTAAAGGTGGGAATTTCTTTCAAGACAAGTAAAACCGACAAAAAAAATGCGAAAACGAACTACAAGATGGACTCCTTAGTGAACGAGTTCCTTAGATCTGTGGCAAAGCCTGAGTTTTGTTTATTGGATGAGCCTATAATTTGCTAATGTAATTCACCAAAAAGTTACCATCGTTATTGTAATAGCCCAGTTTTTAAGCCGCTTTCATTAAAAGGTAATTCCTCTTATTATTTTATTTAACGATTTAAAATCTACATTTATACTTCTAAGTTTAATTAGATTTTGGAGCAAAATAATAATTTTCTCTATTATTTGATATTACAAGAAAGCCCTTATGAAATTAAAAAGGAAAAAAAGAAAAAAAAAATAAGGAAACAAAAACAATCCTCATTCTCTCACCTCACTCGTGTCTTCTTCTTGAAAGCCAGTGAGCCTTCCTCTTCATCGCGGCATGAGAAGCTTAGGCCACACATACCCATTTCTTTGAGTTGTCAAATTTCCTTTGAAGATTTCGGTTTAATTACTCCAAGTAGATGAATTGAAGAAACTCAAATCAAAACAAACCCCAAAATTTCCTCGTTTCTCTCACCTCTGTTCTGTCCGTCTGTTCCAAGCAACAGGCAGTCATTTTTGTCTCTGTTTGTTGCATGAAGGTTATAGATCTCGAAAAGTTAATGAATTTAGACCCAAAAATCGCTCAATTCGGAGTTCAGAGCTATGAGTTATGGCCTTTGCAAGTTTGGTGTTGCTGCTGCCATTTTCTTTCGAGCTTTTGTTGTTGTTGCTGCAGCTTCGTGGGTGCTGCTGCTGTTGTTGTGTTGATGTTAGGTACTCTTTCAATCTTTCTCTCACTTTGGTTCATAAAACCCAATTGTTAGATGAAGGTATAAATTCAGCTTTCACTCCTTTCTTTGTTGATCAAAACCAATCGGTTATGCTGTGGAAAGTTTTGGAGGTCATGTTCTTAATATAATTTTCAAGTCTATTTTATTTTTGCAAAGCTACAAGATTTAGATTATACTAAGGCAGATTAAATTTTTATCTAAATTGATCCTATGAATTTAAATAATGAGTTACAAGGTATATTTGCTAAATTAATTTACTGGAAACTCTTATTCTAGTTGTGATGTAATTGAATTAGTTTCTTGGAAGAGCGTTGTTAGTTAGATTAGTGGAAGGACTAGGGAATGGTTTGTTTATAAATATTTACAGTTAGTTCATGAAAGAATTTAGAGAGTATAAGACATTAGGTTCCTTATCTGAATTGTTGTGAGGATGAACACTAATTATTGCTATTGTTGTTGAGGTGAATTATTGTGGAGTTCAAGATCATCTGAGCGAGAATAATGGATTATTAGAATCAATTTCAGGGATTGAGCAATATTTGAAGGTTAAGTAGAGGTACACATTGTCCTTCCACTTTCCAATTTGGAATTGATGTTTTATATGAATTTCATGATTTACGTAAAGTAAATGAACATTTAACTCAAGCTTAATATGTTATTGTGATTATTAAGTTGGAAATGTTTAAAAGTGTAATTTGAACTTTCATGAGTATAATTGCATTCGAAAACGTGTGTTTTAATGATCAAAGCTAAGTTGCCTATATATTGAGTTTTATAAGTTGAATCTGCAATTAATATTGTGATAAGGTTATTTTAAATTAGACTTGATAGTATTTGCTACATTAATGATTATAGATTTGATATTTATATTGATTTCATGGATGCTGGATTACGAGTTCTTAAATTGGTATGTTTTACTAATGTATGTATCATTTCCGAAATTAAGTTGATTGAACGCACTTTGTGTTAAGAGACCTAAATATAAGAACGGAAAGCACATGGATTTCGGGTGTATTTTTAGTGAAATATTATTGTAGAGTTTTCAGATATATGGACTTTACAATATCTTTTATATGCTTTAAGTCAATAAGATTTTAGGAATGTTATTTTTCTTAAGCGATCTCTAATCTAAAGATTTGCATATTGATTTCAAAAATTCAATTAGGAACCTTGTTGAAGGAGATTATCAGAAGTACTGGTATAATACATAAGGTCGTATCTCGAGGACATATTGTTAAAACTTAAGTTATTAAAATTAGAAGATAATCGTCGAAGAAATCTTTTGAGGAATTATGTTTTATTGAACTGGAAATCTATGTTGGAATGTATGCGAGATGAATTAATTGCTTGAGGAATTCTATTTTAAGAATACGAATCGTGATACGAGAATGTTATATTAGTAAATAAAGTTGTGACTCGGAAGTGAGTACAAAATGTATCCGTTAATGGGTTAGTAAAGCTGATATGGTTATGATGTGGGTGTTTGAGGAGTCAAAGATAACTATTACATGAGAACGTTAAGACTGGAAATTCAGAGAATCTGAGGTAAGTTTTGGAGTTTAACGTCAACTAATGGTTTACTAGGATTATTACTAAAACTTCAAAGTTATTAAAGACAACGAACTCATTGAGGACACATCAAGGATCAATGGACCTCGAATATTGGGAAATAAGATTGGAGATACGAATGGCATATTAGTGGTATAAGAGATTGAAATCAAAAGATGGTTCGCAATAGTTGTGTCAATAATAAATGGGAACTCTTTTGTTTGAATTACGAGAAGTTATATCTTATGGGTATGACACTATCCGAGTTGGGGAATGTTTTCTTATAAATATTGGAATGGGGTAAGCTATAGAGGTTAACAGATTAATTTTCTATTTGAAGTATAAGACTAATTAAAAAATTGGAAGTAAGGAGGATGTAATCTGCCATTGTAGAGCACTTGGGGTTAGAATTGTGACTCGATTACAAAGAAATTATAAATTTAAGATTAATTAGGACATGGAGTTAAATATTGGGATGATTAACTACAATTGACTATTTGAGTCGTTGAGTATGGGATCATGACATATAATTCGGAGTAAGATGTTCGTGAGGTATGAAAGTTATAGATATCAACAAGTGGGTATAAAGATACGAAGTACTGATGAAATAAAGTTGGAAACGCTTGCAATTCTGGCAATTCGGGGTTGATGTATTGAATATGAAATTGGTCATGATTGGGAAGTTATATGGTAGAACTATAGAACCTATGGTTGGATTGTTAGAAGTTATATTTGGAAGATCTTGTATGAGAAACTTAAATATGCTCTGAACGACGATCTGCTTACTCTTAAATGAATTTTAAGGAGATAAAAGTATTTCGAGATTTTAGGATTTTGAATACTGCTAATTATTTTAGAATTGTTTAATGGAACTTGGAATGACAACACATATTTAAAAGATATGAATTAATGTTGTAAGTTGAGTAAAAGCATTTGAGGCTTATTTAAGTATAAGTATCTAAGTGTAAGTATTTCAATATAAGTATTTCAGTATAAGTATTTGAGTATAAGTACATAAGTACAAGTGTTGAATATAAGTATTTTTGTACGAATACTAGTTTGGTTTATAAAGGGAAGTAGTTGCGTAAGCAGTGACGAACAACATTCGTAGAGCGGGTATTGCTCATTATGTGTTAGAGCGGGTATTGCTCCGGAGCGGGTATTGCTCTGTTGTATAGGGTCATGACCTGAAAGTCTTGCAAGCAGAGTATGAGAAAGGTGGGGAGACGTCCCTCAAAAGTCTGGAGACGTGGTTTACCCCTCTCCATTCGTGTTCCTTCCCTGAGTTAAATATTTTGATGCTAAAGTATTGAGAAAATTTTGATTTATGTTTGATAATGATGCTGATATATCAAGATAATTTATGGAAAGCATTTGGGATGTTACTCAGTATATTCTTTGACATATTACGTTTGCATCCTTGGTATCTATAAAGGAGTATCTCAGTATTTTGAGCAAGTATAAAATATTTGAGAAGTATAAATATATTGTTTATGCGGAATCTTTGATTTCTTTGATGAAAAGATATACTTTCGTGATTTTATTTTAAGTACATTGATCTATGAGATATAAAAGTTCACATGTTAAGGTAATTTCTTTATTACGCATTTATTTTCTATAATATCACACTTAAAAACTCGAATATGTTTTAAGCCACCAAAGAGAGAATTTTTGGTTGGACAGTGTGTACTCGGCTATCGATTTTGTTCTTGGAACCAGTCCTGGTGGGGACAGTGTTCAATGTTAGTGACTTTTGTAGGAAATGTGGAAGCTAGTTCCGGTGTAGGATCATGAATGTTATAGAAGATGCTTTTCGGATGAGCTATGGTGGAGATTATAGTGTTATAGAAAAGAATGTTATGGTGTTTTATTGTATTATATCGGAGATTCGATTGATCATTTCATGTAATAATATTTTTATTTTGGGATATTGTTGTGGGCCCATAACCCACAGGTCCATGATCGTTTTTATTGGTTATGTTTCCTCTGCGAATACTTGGATTCGAGGCTATTTAAGTGTTAATTGTTATTTGTATATCTTAAGTGTGATTAGCGAGCAGCTCGATCGGAAGTACGGGCTGTTACAGTAATAAAGAATTTGGGCAAAATAGAGAATGCAATAGAATCTGAAGTTACAAATAACGTATCGTTACAAAACTCCAAATGTTATCCTTGTCTTTAACATCCAGCTAACTAAGCTTGTTCAACGGTGCAAGGGTTGAATTACGAGCCAACGTCCCTAAGAATCTTAAAAATGTATCTAATGTCTTCTTATTAGGCCCGATTGGCTCCCCTGCTGCATTCAAAATAATAAGCTTCCGCTCATCTTGTGTCCATTCATGGACATCATTGCACATAGTTGGTCCTCTAGTTCTCTTCCTTTTTAAGGGTGCTATAAAATAATGTCACAAATAGACATCATAAGAAAAAAGTACTATCTTTATCATATATACATAATAATATCAAATGAATTATAACAAAGAAAAACTGAATCATACAACTTAGCTCATGCCCTTGAAGTTGATCTTCCTCTATTAGGTCTCCATTAAAAATTTCAGCACCAATTGGGGTAGTAATTTCAGTATCATTCTCAATATCATTTTCCGATTCATAGTCATCTAAGTTCCTGATGTTATCTTCTTCATCTTCTAAGACAAGTTCAGATGTATGTGTTTGCGAATTCCCTAGTTGCATTTGTGAACTAGCCATTTGATAATCACTAGCTTGTTTGAGTTTAGGTTGCACAACAGGTTGGTGAACTAGTATATTGCCTAGTTTCTCTCTCAATTCCTTTTCTTTTGTAGTAGCTTTCATCTTAAGATAAGCATTGAGTGTTCCTGGAGCAACCGTAGCCTTACTTTGCACCGTCTTTGTTTGGACACGAAGCTCAGATGCCCTTGGTTGTTGACTTTGAAATACTAATTTTTTCAGTGCTTTAGAGTTGGTTAAGCTTTCTTGAGACTCCCCAGATGCACATGGAGCTGCGTTTTGCTTCGATTGTGTTGAAATTTTTCCTTGCAACCCTTGTTCCAAGTGTTTTTTTTCAGTGCTTGGATCGGACGACGCATCTTCAGTTGAGCTGCCATAGATAAGGAAGAGCGATCTGATTTCTCCTTTGTCTTGGTGGGGCTTTGTCTTTTAGGTGCCGATACCTTTAAGAAATGAGAACGATAAACATTAGTTAGCTACATGAGTGCATACATATATAGTTAGCAATTATAATTTACAAATTAATATTTGAATAATGAAAACACCTTATTCATGTGAGACCTCAAGTTTAAGTTGTTTGTCCTTGTCTCACTACCATCCTCTTGATCACTTGAGTGCAATTCATCATCTTCAATAGGTGTGTACTCCTTATCTTTCATCTCAGGTTGCATCTTACTTTTCTTCGCTTGTTTCAAGCTCTTCCTTTTTTGACTCATTTCATAAGCCATTGTTTTGATCCCAAGTTCCTTCATTCTCTCTGCATTCTCTTCTATCCTTAATTTTCTATGTTTTTCATAACCTGCCATCTTCACTTTAATTGCTACAAGTAAGTAAATATTACACTGAATTATTAAAGTAAGCAGGAATAGATAAAATTCATTCAAGTAAATTCCAAAAAAAAACACAATTGTTCAAGTAAATCATTCTAGCTCAATACACTTAGGCAATTCAATTTAAGGGTTCCATCCATTCCCAATATGTCTCATCTACATCAGAGTCATTTTCGTTGCTCTGGACACGTGTTTCATTGTTCGAAATATTCTGATGCACATCAACCCGATCAGAAACACCACCTCTACACCAAGTAATATCATAATCAACTCTAGCTATATTCAAATCCTCAAGGGGTTCACGAACTTTATTCAAATATGCATCTTCACATTGCCCCTCTGCATCAAAAATGTCTTTAGGTAAATTTCGATTCACATAATGCCAATCTTCCTCTATACCATCTTCTATGTAGAAAACTTGTTGCACTTGTGATGCCAAGACAAAAGGGTCATCCGTGGAACACAATCTCTTGAAGTTTACAGAATTCATGCCATAGCTGTATGTTTCCACATGAAACCAATCGCATTTGAACAAGACGACGCTAAATGCACTCCAGTAATCTATCTCAATTATTTCTTTTATTTTCCCATAATAGGTGAAGTTACCAAGAATCGGATTGTTATCCTTACTACTCGCAAAGCTTGGAGTTAGAGCTGTCAATGAGACTCCACTATTTTGGGTTTTACACTTGTCATCATACTCTTTAGTGTAAAACTTATAGCCATTGCAAAAATATCCAGTGTATCTCCTCGCAACAGTAGAAGGACCCAAAGATAGCTACTTAATATGATTAGTGACTTCATCAACAACCCTTTCTCTAAACCAATCCATAAATTCGTTACTATGTTGTTGAGCCTCCCTCCATCTCCTTGTTCGCTTGTTTGTGGATTTTTTTTTTCACAACTTCTTCATGTTCTCTACGTTAATAAGTGAAATAAAAACACATCAGATCAAAATCATTAACATAGACTTAAAACATAAGCGACAAGATTCGAATTTTTACTCACTTGATGTAATTCTCAACTTGCTCATCTTCACAATTGAATAATGCGTATCAATGTGCTAGAGTTCTGGTATTTGGGTCTAGATTGTATACATACCCTTTCTTCTGCCCTTTCTTCTTTCTACCAAGAGGATAGCCACCTTAGGGAACAAATAATATTCCTCGTCAACATTACCACCTTTCCCGTGAACCTGATTGGATCCCTTTCCCCGCTTCTTTGCACCATCATGCAAATATCTAGAGCAAAATATCAAACACTCTTCAGCTAGATAACCTTCGGCTATAGAAGCCTCTGGGCGACTTCTATTTTTAACATAAGATTTCAGCTTACCCAAGTACCTCTCTATAGGGTACATCCACCAACCATACACCAGTCCACCAAGCTTTATTTCAGTAACCAAATGAATCGACAAGTGGACCATTATGTCAAAAAAAGATGGTGGAAATATTCTTTCAAGTTGACAAAGAGTCTCATTAATCTCAGTTTGAAGGCGAACTAAATCTTTTGGATCGATGGCCGTACCACATATGGATCTAAAGAATGCACTCAATCTGATAAGAGGTAAAGCCACATGCTTTGGTAAAACTTTTCTACTTGCTACCGGAAGTAAATGCTGCATTATAATATGAGCATCATGGCTCTTATACCCTGATATTTTCCCCTCCTTTACTTGCACACAATGAACTATGTTTGATGCACAACCTTGAGGTAGCTTTGCCTTCTTTAGAACACTACAAAATATGCTTTTCTCCTCCTTTGTCATCTAAAATGATGCCTTTGGCAGCAAAACGTATCGTTCATCATCTGAATTCTTGGGATGCAATTCTTGTCTAACATCCATTTCTTGCAAATCTAAGCGAGCTTTACGATGATCTTTCGACTTTCCGGCTACGTCTAACAAAGTTGAAAGCACATTGTCACAAATATTTTTTTCTATGTGCATGACATCTAAATGATGGGGACACCGATTATCTTTCCAATATGGCAAAGTCTGAAAGATAGATGACTTCCTCCAAGGACATTCTTTATAATTGTTTTTTGGTTGTAGCTTTCCAAAACTGTTTTCCCAATTTTCCAGCAAGCTTTGAATTTCAGCCCCACTCAACCGGTCCGGATATGTTCTCTCTTCTTTTTCCCCATCAACAGACTTTGTATCGTACCGCCAAGGATGTTCAAGATCCAACCCTCGACGATGAGCAAGATAGCATGATTTGTTACTATTGCTCAAATGTCGATGGTCAGTTTCATAATGGCAATAGGGACAAGCAAACTTCCCTTTGGTGCTCCAACCAGACAACATAGCATATCCGGGAAAGTCGCTTGTGGTAGACTGTAAAGCTGCATGCAATTTAAATGTTTGGTGCTTTGATGCATCGTATGTGTCCAATTCATACTTCCATAGTTCTTTTAGCTCTTCAACTAAAGGTTGGAGGTAGACATCAATGTCTTTTCCGGGAGAGGTGGGTCCCGAAATCAAAGAAAGACAATATAAGAAACTCGAAATCATGCACAACCATGGGGGCAAGTTGTAATTAATTAAAACAACAGGGTCATGTGCTTTGTGTTGCGTGCTCATGGTGCGAAATGGGTTGAATCCATCACTTGCAAGACCTAGACGAACATTACGTGACTCATTAGCAAAGATCGAGTGTTCACGATCAAACTCCTTCCAAGCCTCTGCATCTGCACGATGCCTTATTAACCCATATTTATCCCTCCCTTCATCATGGCACCTCATTAACTCTGCGGTTTCAGAGCACATGTAAAGTCGTTGTAACCTTTGCATAAGAGGAAAATGCCAAACTACTTTTGTTGGAACTTTATGAGCACTTTTAGCTGATTGACTGCTAGTATCCCCTTGGTTCTTATTTTCTTTCCACCTAGGAGCTTGACACACATGGCAAGATGTAGCAGCTTCATGTTCTTTCCAGTAAAGTATGCAATCATTACGACATGCATCAATTTTGTCATAATGAAGACCCAAATCTTTGACCAATTTTTTTGCCTCATTGAAAGACTTAGGCAATTTGACTTCTGGTAATAATTCTCTGATCTAGTCTAGAATATCCATAAAGGCAGAGTCAGTGATCCCATGAACACACTTCAAAAGGTATAAACGAATAAGGAATGATAGTTTTGAGAATGTTTTGCACCCTGGAAGTAGCTCTTGTTTTCCATCTTCAACCAACCTATAAAACTTCTGAGCCTCTGCATCAGCTTCACCTCCAAACCCTTCAAGGTTATGTGAAAATCTCTCCACCACATCTCTATGAGTATCATATATCAGACCGTCCATATCATCGTGGGTGTCATTGTCTTCGCTTAACCTATCCATTTCTGACATTGAGGGCATCCCCTTCTCATAAAAATGACATCCTTCAGTGCCTGGTTGAATCCCATTTGCAATCAAATGATCATACACTTTCTCTCTACGATGCCAAAAACGATTATAACACACCTTGCACGGACAATTGATTTGATCTCCAATTGCTCGAGTAGCAAATGCTTTATCTAGATAATACTCTACACCTTTCTCATACTCATTGCTAGATTGTAAGTGATTGTCCAACTACTCATTTTGTCACCTTTATGCAAAGTCAAGCATACATACATATAGAAATTAGAATCATTATTATATATATATCTTACATGTCTAATGAGGAATAACAATAGTCCCCAAAACATTATCGGTTTCTCATATCATGGAATTGAAATATAGAATACAAAGAAAAATCAATGGGAATATATATGTTCTTTAAAATGACAATGCAAGCTAAGTTAGTGAACGAACACTCAAGAGGGAGTAAAAGAAAGAGACAGGAAGAGAAAGCAATACTAGAGTAACATAATATGGAACAAGATCTCTAAGTCATACAAGTTATAAGTTCATCTTGTCTTACCCCTCCCTAAAACCTCCCTGCTAATTTCATCCAAGTTCACTATAAAAAATGATCCTAGTCCACTATAAGGTGAAGCTAAGGAAACGTCTAACACAAATCCTGAACTTTACAATAAAAGAGTTACATATGTTTGCATGATAAAAATTCCAATATATCGACTATAGAGTTTAATAAAAAAAACCAGATCCAACACGAACCATTGCCACTCCATGTTACAAAAGAAACGATAGGATTTTGTTTCATCACATCTCCCCTCAAACTCTGTTTCACAATCCGTTTCAATGTGGATTTCCAATCAATATTGACAAGCAGCAACAAATGAGAAAATTAAGCCCGCATGAGTCAAAAAGTGAGAAGCAATATCAATTGTGCACTAGTTAAAATTATCAACTCCAAAATATTACAACTGAAACAATAACCTCATAACAGTTCATCAGATACCATGTGCAGTACTAAACGAATTTCAGAAAGGAGTCTCAACATATACTCCACTGCAACAATGTCATACTACCTAATGCTGTTTCGACAAAGGACTTTACAAATCTTGAAATACTAATAAAATTGTCTAGCCACTACTTAATAAGCTAACGAGTCAGTGTTTAAGACCCTATAGCTAGATTATACACAATTCTAATAAGCAAAATTATTAAATCTAAAATATAATAACTGAAACTAACCTCATAACAGTATCATAAACTAAGACCACTCCAACACTTTATATATGCCTAGAGGAAATATTAAGTACAAAACTAGCAGAACATATAGTGAGATAAAAAATAAACATGATATGAACTATTATATGGAGGGATAAACGTAAGTTTCTAGATTTCCCTAATTAGGAAAAGAAACAATAGGATGAAAATGCTTGAAAGACATATAAACCAAACTTTATAGATCAAACAAAAAAGGCACCACAACACTAAATTGTAATATTGAGAGACATTAATAAAACTAAAAGGTTAGTTAATGGACTTTTTTTTGGGGGAGTGGGGAGAAAAATTGATTGGTATTCTGAAAACTAGAATGATAATAATGTAGTGAAAAAAGGACAAATTAAGCTTATGAAGCTAAACCTATTCTAAGTCCGATATTCGATACAACTATTACATAATGGTTTTAGAGCTACACCAATTCTAACTCAGATATTACATATAACTATTCAAGTAGATTTCAGAAATCTCAGAGTGCATAAAGATCACTACCTACGACTTAATGTATAAGCAAACCACAAATAGGCTCTTGATCAATACTAACTTTTTACATGAAAAGTTGCATCGGCAGCTATGTTAGTTCACTTAGTGGAAACAAAAATCATGCTGAAAACAAACCAACACATTACACCTCTCTGAAGTCTGAAATATATGGAAGTAAAAGATTAATTTATAACCCCCGTTGCATTTTGAATGTTCTCAAACGTCTTTCTTCCTATCTTCTTTGAAAGTTCTCCTTCAGTCATCACAAATAGAGTTGAATTATACCATTTTAGCACCTTATTGTTTTAGCACCTTATTATTTTAGGCACCTAAAATGCTTCCCCAAACAGACCCATAGAGAATTCCTACCTTAATCTCACAACAAACAACTACCACACACAAATGGAAAAAATTACTTTTGCTACTTATCAAATGCTCCGATTAACTAAT
Organism: Beta corolliflora; assembly: GCA_947648045.1. NCBI lineage: Eukaryota > Viridiplantae > Streptophyta > Magnoliopsida > Caryophyllales > Amaranthaceae > Beta > Beta corolliflora. The sequence continues at coordinate 1,739,619 of CANSZD010003329.1, read as the reverse complement.
CAACCCGAGCATTTGGACTCTCTCTCAATCCATGAAATTAAACCTCACACTATACGTATTACTAAATGTTATTTCGACCCTCCTCATCAGTCATCATTCCTCCTTCCCAACTCCCAAATCCCCTGCTCAATTGAAATGTCGCACTGTACTCCTCCGCCGTCCTTCCCTTCGTCTCCCTTTGCTCCCTCCGTCGTCCGTCCCTCCCTTCGTCGTCCTTCCCATTATCTCTCTCCTTCCTCCTCCCTTCTCCCTCTCCTCCCATTTTCTCGAACATTTTATCGATTTCGTATTCGATGAGAGAGAATTTGAGGTTCTAGAAGAGAAAAACAGCGGCGAAAATGAGAGATACCGCCGGTTGCAACAACGACTGCACGATCTAAACACAACCACTGAGGTATATATTTTCTTTTCATCCCATTTTTAATTGTCGAATTTTTGGGTTTTTTTTGGTTCCATTTTTGCTTATATTTCTGGATCTGGAAGTTTTTGGATTAAAAGCTTGAATTTTGCGACAAATTCTTGATGGTTTTTTTTGACGCATATCATTTAGCATTGATGGTATGTGTCTATGTGATGCTCTTGGTTTAGTACTGTAGATTTAATTTAGCATTGTATAAAGATTTTCAAGTTAAGCTGTAGTGTGATTGCTGCTCCTATAACGTTCATCTCCCTGCACTTGCTATTTTCTAAGGATGATTGTTTCGTTCAATATTGAGTTAGATGATCGAATTTGGGCTAATTTCTCCTCTAATTTGAAGTTCATATCTGTCTTTGGCTTGATTTTGACTGTTTTTATTTATAGCAATTTCTGTAATAATTTTTGTTGATAATGTGAATTAAGGGAGTTTAGGGTCTGATATTGAAATTGTAAAGTTAATTCTCTCCTAATTTGAAGATCATGTCTGTGTTTCGCTTGATTTTGCCTGATTTTATAGCAATTTTTGTAATTATTTGTTGATAATGTGAATATTGTTGGTTGACAATGAAATTGTTATTTAAGGGTTTTGTTGGTTAAAAATGAAAACGAAGGTGTTAGAATTGCCTGAAAATACTGCAAGAAATAACAAGAAGAACAGAATCATCCCAGGGCATGTGTTACTTGCTGTTCGGAATGACGATGTGCTCGGAAAGCTTCTAGCTGGAGTTACCATTGCCCATGGAGGTGTTCTTCCAAACATAAATCCAGTTTTGTTGCCAAAGAAGACTGTATAGAAGGCATGTGTTACGGCTGCACTATCAATAAGGTGTTTTTGTTCTTGATGATGCATGAAGTAGGATTGTGAGTTCTGCAAATAATTCATTGAACATGTTCAAAGACAGTGGTAGTCTTAGCTTCCCTTCGCCTGTTAAATTTAGATGGCTTATGTTTGGATTAGAAACACATGCATTTTTTCAATTACTGTCATCTAAAGAGGATGAGTCCAAATATATTTTTCCTTAACTAAAGGACTAAGATCTAAGAGATGCTCCTTTATTTTGACACTGGTATATATCACAAAGTCCTTGAGTAATTTTTACCTTATCACAAATATATTTAGCTTGTTTTATAACTTCTAAAATTAAACCACAATGTTTCACTTGACTTTATCTTGTTTACTGTGAAGTGTACGTTTCAACTTTTGCTATGGTTCTAGGAGCTCATACACTTTATTTTTTCTATGTGTTTGTCAGATATGTACCATCTGCAAAGGAGTGTCCTCTTTCACTACAACTTCCTAATGGCAACAAATGGCTTTATATCTCCTGTTTGTTCCATTCTCTCCTTTATTTCCCTTCTCGACTGCTACAGTGTTAAAATTGTAATTTCCTACTTTTAGATGTGGGGAGGTGTCATTGTCTGGAATCCGTCTGACTGTTCAAGTCATTCGCAGACTAAGGGTCATGCGAGGCACACAATCCCCTTCAAGGTAAGAACAGCTTACAGTGCTGACACTGTTGAAATCCACAACAATCTCTTGGTCCCTTCTTTTAATGAGTTTCCATTCTCAAGTCCCCAATTCTGAAACAGTTCTTTCTCTAATTTTCTCATAACATACACTCTTTTCTGGTAACAGGATCTTGAAAACATTGTTGAAATTTTCTTGGGGCAGTTGCGGCAGCTTTTTGGTCTTAAGTCTGAAACGCTCTATGTTGGTTCTTCGGGCACAGTCAATCTTCTGGCTAGTTAAAAAGGCTTCACGAAATGGTGATGTCCCTTAAGACTTAACTGAATAATTATGTGATTTCTCCAAATTTCAATTATTTGCAAAATCTTTTGGTCTAGAGAATTACAATAAACTTGGTGACATATAGTATAGCTTATGCTTTTATTTCACCTCACTTTCTCAGGAAATAAAATGTGAAATTTATTTTTTGGTCTGTTCCTTTCAGGCAGAAATGTGAAACATCATTTTGTACTGCATGAATTCAATAACAGAGCAAAGATATCAGAGGGAAAATACTCAGTTACAGCCAAAGAGATCAATGTAGCATCCTGCAGTGTAGCCTATAGAATTTAAATGCACTTCAAATAAGATAAAATCAAATCAAATTAATTAATCCAGGATGACATATATCTGAATTAGGGAGATAAAAATTAAATTGATTTGAATTAGGGAGCATCGGCAAAATCTTATTATGCACTTCTTTATATAGATTGGAGCAATTAAGGCACCACAACTAGCTTTGTTGTGTTACTGTGTAGCATATATCGGTTACTACTGAACTACTCTGTTCTGTACTCTTTGATATGTTCAGGGATTTGGATCTGTTGGCCCGACATCATACGTGCTTTGATCTTCAGTCATGTGCAACCACACTCGGTTCTCTTTCCAGATTGGTATGTTTCTTGAATGTAGAATATAGAAAGAGCTTAAATAGTTTTAGTTCTTGCATGTAGTACAATTCCTGTAGCTTAGTCCGTACAAATGCAAGATGCCGACTTCCTGTATCATGTAGACTAAAGACTTAGATGGACTACAATATTTAATTTCCCAATTTACTGATGTAATCAATCCATCTTTTGTCAGTGTACAGAATCTGTTCACAATGAATTAGTATGAGCCTACTTCATCATTTTGAAGAAATTATGATTCTGGTTAGAGAATTTATTCGTTTATATGTGATGCAAAGCATAGTTGTCTTGGCTTCTCAGTTAATTTTGCAGAAAACTTATAAAAGCTGATTATTGCTCTACTGTGGAACCTGATAATTAATTTGTATATGAAAGTGGTTACTCAAGTGCGTGATGTTCTATATATTATCAGGTCTCTTGATGCCAAAGCTATATTGGAGGCGAGCTCTATTTATGTAACTGTTTTGAGTCCTCGAAGTAGGAGACTGTTGCTTGGAACTCTTTGTAGTATTTCTTGTATTCAGGAACAACAATATTAGAAATGTAACTTTTTATCTATATATAATTGATTATGCATTAATTTAGCATAAAGAAAGCAAAAAAAAAAAAAATTATTTTTTTTGGGCCTCAAATGCTCCGGTTTTCCAGGAAAACCGGAGCATTTGGGTTGCCAAATGCTCCGGTTGCAACCGGAGCATTTGTAAGAGTCTCAAATGCTCGTATGGCGTCTGCTACGCGTGCAGTACGGAGCATTTGGGGCCTAAAAAACCGGAGCAATTGAGGTTTTTTCTACTAGTGACATAATCCTTTAATGAATTTAACAAATACTAAGAAAATTGTGTAGCCTACTACTGACTAAGCTAATGAGTACACAATTCTAATAACCTTAATAACCTTATAAAGTACCCTAGATACCATGGCAGTACTAAAAGAATTTCAGAAGGGAAAACTAAAAAAAAACAGAATTCTAATATACTATAGAATTAAGCATAACATAGACGATAATCATGCAAGCATCAAGTACCATTAAATATCGAAATTTAAGAAGCAATATCTAATTAAGCAAACACAATTTCTCGAATAACTTTTTTTAATAACAAATACTTTGACACAATTAGCAGATGAAGAGTGGTGAAATTGGCCGCCAGATATGATTGCAGTTTGTTACCGATGGAAGATTAGAGGTGGTAGCAGGCCAGTGGCGATGGCGGTTTCTTCTCGGACTTCGATTACTAGCCACCGCAAAACCTAGGGATTTGTGTTATGTTCTTTTTCGTTTTTTGTTGTACTGTACGAAGTTTGTTTTCGGGAAAGGATGTTGGCGCTGTTAATCACCAAAATTTTGGATTAGCGCTCAATACAATTAATATTAAAAATTCTAATTTGGTTCTGATTTTTTTTTTTTTAAAAAGTAACACTTTGTAGGTGTTACGTGAAGTGATTTGACTCTTAAAATAAGTAACAATTTGTAGGTGTTACTTGAAGTGTTACATAATTCAAAGTAAATTCTCTCAAAATGTTACCTATTTATAAAGTGATACTTTAAATTATTACCTATTTCAAAAGTATTACTTTAAGTGTTACAAATTCAAAAAAGTGTTACAAAACTGTTACCTTATGATCAAACAATTTCATACCTCAAAAAGTGTTACCAATTCGTGTTACGTAAAGTCAATTACGTTGTAGTGTGAATTGTATTCAGACTATTTTATCACTTAAAATCGCAAAAATCCGTGTTTTATCACATAACTACTTTATATGTTTCTTGTTTTATAATTTCCCTATCCTAATTTAGATCCAGTCTATAAGTTGATATGGTTGTATTAGTATTCATATTCAAGTTGGATTTGTCGTAATATAAATAAGCTCCACCTCATATACGATTTGGATCAGACTTTCACATTTTCGGATACAGATCGGATTTTTCTGGTCGGATGAAGTCAGATTCGGAGTGAATTGCCATCCCTAGGTCAGTTGATCTATTTGACTATATCTAAGCCTGATATTACATTCTTTGTTCATTTCATCAGCAATTCATGCAAAATCCTACCTGAATCTATATGCTAGCAGCCAGAAGAGTCCTTAGATACATTAAACATGGTCCTGAACAAGGGATTTTCCAAGCTAACAATGGAACAACCAAGCTCACTGCTTACTATGACTCTAACTAGGCATCATGTCCTTACTCTAAGAGATCTACTACTGGATATTGCATTATGTTAACGACTTCGCCTATCTCCTAGAAAAGCAAAAGGCAAGGCGTGGTAGCAAGATCCTCAGTGGAAGTTGAGTATAGAGCTATGGCTTTCACTTAGGGCTGGTAAAAATTGACTGAACCTGATAACCAGACCCAAACCTAACCCGATTTATGCGAGTTTGGGTTGACATTTTTTACCTGTTTAAATAAATGGGTCTGCCTGAACCCAACCTGAAAACTAAATGGGTTAGGTTTGGGTTGGAATTTCCAACCCGAAAGCAACCTGCCTAACCCGTTTAACTCTTAAAGTTTGAAGATGTGTTTAGTCTTTACGCTTTAGCACTGTTTTTTTTTTTATTTTGGGCCAAGCCTAATGAAATGATGTATAAAAGACAAAACCAAATCCCCCTTTTCTCTCTCTCCTCCTACCACAACTTCTCCTTATCTAGAAGACTCACACTGCCAGCAGCTTCTCCTCCTACTAGCAACTTCTTCCCAACAGCCAGCTCCTCTCCCTCACCAACAACGACCACCGCGACACCACTAGCTCCACCACCACATCTCTCTTGTCAGGTCAAGGTGCGAATTTTCTAGGGTTTATACGAAATCAAATTCGTCGCATTCTAATTTGAAATCATGTAAACATTAATTTAGGTGTTCGATTTTGTCCCTAACCCCTGATATTTTCTTTTCGCTCTTCTAGGTTTTATACTAAATTTGAAGTTATATAGTGATTTCTCGTAATTTCTTAGCGGTAGATGAATGTGTAAGCTTACATACTCCATATCCATTATTTAATTCAGCTCATATAGCAGCTTGTTGATGTTTTCGAATTTTAAGCTTGCATACTCCATCTCCATTTTTTTAATTAACCTCATGATATGATCAATACAGATCGTGTTAACCCATTTTATGGACCGAGAAACAAGCTTTGAAAATTAATCAGGTTAAACAGGTCGGGTTCGGGTTAGGTTTGGGTTGTGATTTCTTACTTGTAGGCCGAGTTCAGGTTTGGGGGTGCTGACCCATTTATGTAAACAGGTCAACTCAAACGTGACTGCACCCGACCTGATTACCAGCCCTACTCTCATCACTACATGTGAAGTTACTTGGCTCATGACTCTTCTTAAGGACCTAGGCCTGAAGAAAATAAAAGCATCTGCTCTTAAATGTGATAATTAGCACCCTTTTCAATAGTTGTATATCCTGTCTATCATCAAATAAAGGACAAAACATATAGTACTGGATTGCCACTTTATAAAAAAAAAGGTCAAAGAAGGCACAATTCAAACATCTTATGTTCCTTCCAAACAACAACTTGTTGATTTACAAAAGCTCTTCCTGTGCATCTGTAACACCCCAATAATTCTCTCCTTTCAAAATACTTTTTCCTATAAATTAAATAATAGAAAATTATTAAAGTAATAACACCACGTGTGAAAACGTTTCAGCTTATTCAGAATTTTGCAGCGGATAATAAATAAAACATTTCAAACCAAATAAAAAAAGTCTAACTATAAAGGTGTTACTGTAGACACATAATCGTGTCTCCCCATTTAAGGATCCAATGATGAAACATACCGCGGTATTAGTTGGCGCGACCCACAGAAGAGCAATCTAAAGAACCAATCGAAAATTGTGTTTTGAAATGATATTCTAAAGCCCAATTAATTGTTCATGATGATTAATTGTATTTTAAGCCCATAAAATATTTTAAGTCCACTTAAGAGCCCAATTGAATATTTATTATTTTAATAAATATTTTTTATAAATATTTTTAGGGATATTATCTCAGATAACCCTAACATATAGGCCTTTTTCCCAAATAACCCTGACAAATTTTTTTTTTCCCAGATAACCCTAAACTTGTATTTTATCATTGAACTTAACGGGATATCTAACAGTGTTAACTATTTTGACATTTATAATGAAAAATCGAATTTTGTTTTAAAAAAAAAAACAAAAACATTGATGTTCTTCATCCTCTTTCTTTTGTTCTTCATCAATCATGTCTTCATCTCCCTCTCTCTCTCCAAATCCAGATAAAGTTCAGCTCAACCTTCTCGCCACCAACAACAACTTATCAACTTATCAACCATTCAAACCCAAAAACCACGAAATCAACCATTGTTAATCCTCCATAATTATAACCTTGTTCATATTCTCTCTCCTCTCTCACAAAACTCAAACTCAATCATACCCAGAAATGCCCCCAATTTAATCAAAACCACAAGTTACTGGAGAAACAACGGAGCAAGGTTCCGGCGAGGACGGTAGCATAATGCGCGGAAGAAGGCGGCGGTGGCGGCAGAAGCATTCTTTGCACTCGTCTCTCCTTTATCTCGCAATTGGGCCGAATTTAGTGTAGTTGTCACTACAATGTGAATTAGTTTCTTATGGAGGTAGTACGACTTATTGCTTCCTTTAGTGTACAAGTTTTGAAGTGATAAGCCTTATATGACATCTGTTCACAATATTCTATGTCTACGATATGCTCGATTTGCTATGTGGACTTATAAATTGCTTTACACTGTATTCTTTGGTTTCTATTTGTCAGCTGATGACAGACCATGTAGATTATGGATGCAAGTTACTCCCAGTTCAAGCCATGGATCTATCTTCCCAGATCTCCTGATTCTGCTGCAGGTTTATATTTATTTATCTATCTGGTGAAAATCTATAATTTATTAGAGTGGTGTTTGACTGAAGCTGCTACATTGTGTAAGAAAGAGCACCATGGCTTCTTCTACTACTGGGGAACAAAATCTGTTCACAATTGCTGTTTGAATTGGGCCGAATTTAGGGTTGTTCAAATTTGGGGCTTTTTGTGTTCGAATTGCTGTTTAGGGTTCGAATTGGGATGTTTAGGGTTCGAATTTGCCCAGTTTAGGTTTCGAATTGGGGCTGCTGTGTTTGAATTGGGGCTGCCGGGTTCGAATTCTCCAGCAAGAATTTTCCAATTATAGTGGTATTGGTGATGGTGGTGATGGTGGTGTGGAGATAAAGAACAAGAGAGGGAAGAAGATGAAGAACAAGAGAGGGAAGAAGATGAAGAGCAAGAGAGGCTAATTAATCTGGGTTTAATTAAAAAAAAGTTAACACCGTTAGATATCCCGTTAAGTTTAATGACAAAATATAAGTTTAGGGTTATCTGGGAAAAAAAAAATATGTCAGGGTTATTTGGGAAAAAGGGCTATATGTCAGGGTTATCTGAGATAATATCCCATATTTTTATTATCTTTGATAAATATTTTAAATACAAATCAGATTTTTTGTAATACGTAAAGTTCAATCCCCGGATTTTAGGGATAAAAAAGGTATCTTCGAAAGACGCGTAGAATAAAATACAAATATGCTGGAATATGCGCCGGACGTGGCGGTTGCGCTCAGCGCGCCATGTGCGTCCAGCGCATTGGCCAGAACGCGTCAGGCGAGCCAATGAGCGCCTGACACGTGGACTTGTGACTCACACAGAGTCCTGCGTCTGACGCAAGTCCTGTGTAAGACGCAACTTTCTTTTCTATCTTTTCAAAAACACGTTTACACATGTTTGAATCTGATTGGGCTGGATGCGTCAGGCATACCAATGTGCGTCTGCCACGTAGGCTTGCGCCTGGCGCAGGGCTTGCGTGAGGCGCACGGTTCTCTTTGCCTATAAATACTCATGAATTCCCGAATTACGGAGGGCTTTTCATTATTATTTTACGCATACATAAACTTACGAATATCTCCGCAATACACTTCGAATCTCCAAATACTCAAACACTCAAATACTTTCAATACTTCAATATATTCTTTATTACACTGTGTTCCTGGTTCGACGATTGCTCCGCCTAAAGATCGTTGCGCTCTTCAATCTAAGCCGCATAGGTATAATCCCTGAGGATCCTTGAATAATCAATTATATTTATTGCTTTGAAGTTACTAACAATTTATTCCATGATGTAGATCTTAAAGTAATAAATCGTTCAACTGTATATTCTAACCTCTTTTCTATACTTTCTTTTATATTCATATTATTATTATTCTTGCCTTTGTATATTTTATGCCTGCCTGATCATTTCATGCATATTACTTGGTTGTCCTGTTTTATTGCTTTTATCACCCATATGTTATTTTAGCTAATCAAAGACCTAAATAACTGTTCTAACATTAATCAGATTAATTTGGACAACCTGCTAGGTTCCTTGTAATATTGATTGCATAATAACATATCACTAAAAAATAGTCTTTTTATGTGTTTCCTGAACCAACTTAGACTAAATATTTTTAGGGTGTTTAAAATATTATATGATTATTCTTTGGCATAAAATCTGTAATGAATCGATATTTAGTAAGGCCAGCAATGGGCAATATGGTTCCTGACTGTATTGTACCCTCACCCCCAAACTCAATCTTTGGTTAATTTTGACCATCTATGGAGTCAGGACGGGGAAATCTACATTGGATAATTTGTCCCTACGGTTTTCCCATATCCAATTAGGTTAATTATTCTTCCTAAAAAGAATTGTTTGCGACTTCTTTCAAAATAATTTTCAATAAAACCTTTACATTGGGGTAGTCAAATCTAATATGTGCTCACACCACGTAGGCGAAATAAAAACACGCCTACAATTTGGCGATTCCACTGGGGAGGACTTTAAAAAAAATTAACTTTTTTAAATCAGTGGGTGAAACTTGAAAAATACGATGCCTTTAAATAATATACAATTTTGCATATGCATAGCTATTGTTCAGCCACCATAAGGACAATCTACCTTGCCTCATTAGCACATGTTCTATGTGTGAGTTCATCCTGGGGGGGTTTGCGCTTTGTCCTTCCAAAAAGCTTCCTGTGCGATAGTGTTGGATCTTAGTTATAAGCAAACCTATCGAACCATGGCATTGTTCTCTTGTTCCTGACTTGAGAACTGGAGTGCGTCTTACACGTGGCCACCTCTTTAAGCAGGGGTACGATGCGTGGGATCAATCTCTTAGTCATGGACCCTTTTCAGACTGAACCTAAACCTGACTAATAGTTTCAAACATAGAACTGGACTTTAGGTTGGAACTTTTGCGCCCATGTTATATGACATTTGCCTGTGATTGCAATTTTTGCCTGTAATTATCTTGTCATATCGTCATTATTTTGCGTCGTTCCTAAAAAAATCGCGTCTAAACAAAATCGTCAATCGACCAAAACTTCGCCTAAATCCTCGAAAAAACATGTCGGGGGGAGTAGTGCGCCAAGCGCATTAAGTTGCATCACATGCTTTTCTTTGATTTATTCGTCGTGGTGGTCGATCTTATGTTAGGTCCTATGTTCGGTCTATCTGCATTCGCATAAAAAAAATGTGGTCATTTTAGGAGTCTCACCTAATTCAAAAAATCAGTCTTTTCATGCAAGGTCAAGTCTTTCCTAAAAAGTGTATCTAGAAAAGTGGTCATTGTAGAGTTAGAGTTGTCATGCATGTCTACACTAGTACAGAATGGACGATTTGCGTCGGATGCGAGGCGCCCATTTGCGTCGGACATGGGTCCGACGGCATAGGCCTCGTCGCAGATGAGAGAGTCATGATCTGCGTCGGATTAGGATACGACGCAGATCCTAAGCTATTTGCGTCGGACTGGGCACAAGGTGCGACGCACATGAAGCGCCGGCACAAGCAAGCTCGATCATCATCGTCGGGCACATGGTAATGTGCGACGCAGATAACAATCATATGCGTCGGACATGTTGCAACATGCGACGCACATAACCGTCATCTGCGTCGGACATGTTGCAACATGCGACACACATGGTACCTTTTCTTTCGTTGTTGCTTTGGTTCAGAGTTTTGTCCATTAGCACATGACAGAAATTGAAATGAAGAGAATACAAAAGAATTGAAGTACCAAAAAATATAAAACCATTCCATTGAGATCAACAAGCAACATATCTAGTAATTGAAATGAATCCAAAAAACAAAATCAGATCTAATACAAAAGAATCGTAAAACGGAATTAAAAAATATAACCTAAAGAAACAAAATTAGATCTAATACAAAAAAAACCCTAAAATCTAAAGCAATCAACAATACAATCTGGGTAACTTAATTTCGTTGAATGTTCAATCTTCACCGTCATCTTCAACTTTCTACTCGCGAGGAAGATGAAGAAAGAGGGAGGGAGAGAGAAAATGAATCCCAGATCTGAGAATGAAAAAAATTAAACAAATAGAAATCGAGATCTAAAAAATTAAGAAAAAATCAACAAAAACAAGAAGAAATTGAGAAAAAAAGTTACCAATGATCCGAGAATGAATTCGTGTTGAACCGAACCGCTGCAGAACGAGATGAACCAGGTTGAGTAGACATTGATGCGTGTTGGTGAAGCCGATCGTTGAATGAAGGTGCGAGAGGTGAAATTGCTTGAGGTTAACGAAGCGAAAGCGAAGCGGATGATGTTCCGGAAGGTGAGGAAGATCTAAGGACTGGTCCGCTTGATTTTCTAGTAGCAGAAGATGCCGCCATTTTTAGGTTTTTAGTATGAGAGAGAAAGTTAATCTAAAGATGAGAAGAAATCAAAGGAAATTTCAAAGAAGGAGAAGGGGAGGAAGATTGAAGAAGGGGAGGTGGAGCGGCGTTCAGAGAGAGAGAAGGGAGTTTTAGAAGAAGTTGGTAGGGTTTATAATCCTGAGTAATAAAAAGGAAGAAGCTAAGCGCGCGTTTAACAATGGGCTTTCAATCTGCGTCGCACCTAATTGACATCCGACGCACATTCTTGGGCTTTTAAAATAACAATGGGCTTTCATCTGCGTCGCACCCTAATTAACATCCGACGCACATTGTTATAATAAGTGGGGTTTTGTTATTTGCGTCGCACCCGTCAAAGAGTCTGATGCACATAGGTCGTCTTTTGCGTCGATTCCCTGTTGCATGCGACGCAGGTGAGTCTTCTGCGACGTTTGTCCAGTTGTGCGACGTAGATGGTAAGACGCAAATCGTCGTTTTTCTACTAGTGCTACCTCCTCCCACTTTTTCCATGCTGTTCAACTAATTTTCCCTATCAATCCTACACCATATTCTATTCTACTCTTTTTCGAAAAGCATTTATTAAACACCATCACATGTGACATTTAACAAAAAAAAAAAAAATTTCAAAATTAATTCATCATCTTTTCCTAATAAAAGATAAAAACAAGGGGTTCCTTTCGAAAATGATTTTCAAAAAATTCTAAGCCCTTTCCAAACATTTTCAATTCAATCCAATCAACCAAACCCAATTCACTTGCATTCATTCTAGGGCCCATATGCATTAGAATCCATTTTGCATTCATATTAGGGCCATCAAAATTTGAGTTCGTGCATTCATATTAGGCCCGCTAGCATTAGAGTCCATCTTAGGCCCATATAAATCTAGTTCAAGTCAAATCTAGGCCCATTTGCATCTTTATGTGAACCAATCTAAGTCTATCCCAGTCTATTCCATTTTAAGTCTAATCCTAGTCTATTTCCAATGTCAAGCCTATGTGCATTTCCAAGTGTAACTTCAAACCAATATAGGACTAAGCCCAAAATTAGGTCCATATAAGGCCCAGCTCATTTCCTAAGTCTAATCCAATCCAATTCCAAACCCATATTGGACGAAGTCCAAACCATTAAGTCTAGCGAAGCTAGCATCCCCGTAAGACCATAACGGCACCCCCTTGACTTAGCTAAGCTAGTCACCCTTAAGACCATATAACCCAAAAATTCAAAGTGCGAAAAAAATGAAAAGAGCAAAAGATAACGCACAGGACAAAGAGAAAAGATTCAAAAAGAAAAATCCAAAGGCAAGGAAATAAAAAGTTAAGCTAGGGGGCTTGCACACAAGTTCTACCCCTCATTCAAATCCTTCAATCCAGTAAACCTTAACCCATATAACCCAAATCCATGATCCTTACCTTATTTCAACCAATTAAACCTTCATCAAAACATCAAGCCTTAAACCTTTCAACCTATCATCAACCCTAATTTCTTATTCTAAGTATGTCCAAGCCTGCTAGGTTGAAAACCCGAAAGGGCGGCCTAGGCAAAAGTTAGGGCACAAAAAACAATAAGAAAAAAAAAGATCGGGAACTACAAATGGTCTGATTCCGCAAGGATACATAGGAATCCTCATCTCGAGGTCCGACCGCTAAAATAAAAATAAATTAGTCAAGGTCTAATGATTTGATTTCAAGAGTTCAGGAGCATGCTCTTTCTAGATCCCGACATAGACTCGAGTCTGAACCTAGCCTCGTCAAAGCCTGTTCTCACCTAAATCTATTTTAGTCACAAATTTAAACTTTTTATTTTTCACTCCAAACTCTCCTTTTCCCCAAAGGACTCTCCGACAATTCCATGGTTTCTGGCGATATTTGACTTTGCCTAATCATTTTCCCAAGGAAGAATCCCCAGTGACAACTTTCAACGTTCAAGACAGATCAACTACATTACAATATCAGATGAAGGACATGACAAATTCAATCCAAGCTCACCCAAAGTGGGGGCTTCCATATGCGGTGGTGCCTCCAAATCAAACTCCCGAAAAGTTGTAATCTGTGGACTTCGTTTACGGACCCCGATTATTTACTAAAATTGATGTTCGGAAATCATTCTATTCAATCCTGATCATTCTATCATTATCCACATCTTCTAGCCTTGCAAAATCCTGACCTTGCATTGTAGACTTGCAAAACACTGACCTTGCATTGCATTACATACATCTTAGTCTTGCTTAACCCTGACCTTGCATGACGTGTCATCTCCCTTAGCTTTGCATAACCTTAATCCTTGCATAGCGTCTCATGCATCCTTAGAGAGTCTAAGTTTGCATTATTTGCATCATTATGTGTTTTATCTGAGTTGTTTGCACCTATCTGCTAACATCTTCTTCTGCAGGTAATCAGATTGCTTGTAGTTATTGTCCTGCATACTAACTTTGTTTTGCAGAGACCGACGTATATAGATAAGTTCTAAACTGCAGAGCGTTTTGAATCGTTCTCCGTCCCGACACCGTATACTTTGACTATCTGTTTCCTGAACCTCAGTCAAAGAAGGGGCTTCCCATTTAAGGATCCAATGATGAAACATTCCGCAGTATTAGTTGGCGCGACCCACTGAAGAGCAATCTAAAGAACCAATCCAAAATTGTGTTTTGAAATGATATTCTAAAGCCCAATTAATTGTTCATGATGATTAATTGTATTTTAAGCCCATAAAATGTTTTGAGTCGACTTAAGAGCCCAATGGAATATTTATTATTTTAATAAATATTTTTTATAAATATTTTTATTATCTTTGATAAATATTTTAAATACAAATCAGATTTTTTTTAATCCGTAAAGTTCAATCCCCGGATTTTAGGGATAAAAAAGGTATCTTCGAAAGACACGTAGAAACAAAAACGAATATGCTGGAATATGCGCCGGACGCGGCGGTTGCGCTCAGCGTGCCATGTGCGTCCAGCGCATTGGCCAAAACGCGTCAAGTGAGCCAATGAGCGCCTGACACGTGGACTTGTGACTCACACAGAGTCTTGCGTCTGACACAAGTCCTGTGTAAGACACAACTTTCTTTTCTATCTTTTCAAAAACGCGTTTACACATGTTTGAATCTGATTGGGCTGGCTGCGTCAGGCACACCAATGTGCGCCTGAGGCGTGGCATTGCGCCTGCCACGTCGGCTTGCGCCTGGCGCAAGGGTTGCGTGAGGCGCACGGTTCTCTTTGCCTATAAATACTCGTGAATTCTCGAATTACGGAGGGTTTTTCATTAATATTTTACGCATACATAAACTTACGAATATCTCCGCAATACACTTTGAATCTCCAAATACTCAAACACTCAAATACTTTCAATACTTCAATATTTTCTTAATTATACTGCGTTCCTGGTTCCACGATTGCTTCTCCTAAAGATCGTTGCGCTCTTCAATCTATGCCGCATAGGTATAATCCCTGAGGATCCTTGAATAATCAATTATATTTATTGCTTTGAAGTTACTAACAATTTATTCCATGATGTATATCTTAAAGTAATAAATCGTTCAAGTGTATATTCTAACCCCTTTTCTATACTTTCTTTTATATTCATATTATTATTATTCTTGCCTTTGTATATTATATGCTTGCCTTATCATTCCATGCATATTACATGATTGTCCTGTTTTAATGCTTTTAACACCCATATGTTATTTTAGCTAATCAAAGACCTAAAGAACTGTTCTAACATTAATCAGATTAATTTGGACAACCTGCTAGGTTCCTTGTAATATTGATTGCATAATAACATATCACTAAAAAATAGTCTTTTTATGTGTTTCCTGAACCAACTTAGACTAAATTAATATTATATGATTATTCTTTGGCATAAAATCTGTAATGAATCGATATTTAGTAGAGGCCAGCAATGGGCAATATGGTTCCTGACTGTATTGTACCCTCACCCCCGAACTCAATCATTGGTTCATTTTGACCATCTATGGAGTCAGGACGGGGAAATCTACATTGGATAATTTATCCCTACGGTTTTCCCATATCCAAATAGGTTTATGATTTTTCCTAAAAAGAATTATTGGCGATTTCTTTCAAAACAATTTTCAATAAAACCTTTACAGTGGGGTAGTCAAATCTAATATGCGCTCACACCGCGTAGGTGAAATAAAAACACGCCTACACTTACATATTAGAACCAAGCATGACCCACCAAACCAAACAAGCATGGAAGTATGTTGTGTTAGCATCACCTCCTTAAATCCACTCCTGCTTCACTTTCTGCTTGAGGAAACTAACTCTAGCTTTATTAAGTTCCCCATATTCAACATAAGATTCCCTTTCTAACTTGTGAAGGTCACTGTTCTGAGGATCAGCTTGCATTAGAACCTGAATAGCAATCATCTTCTTATAATCTTCATCTACAGACTCTTCAACACTTTAAAAACACTCTTTAATTTTTTCAGCTTAGTGACCACTCTAAACATAGGCACTCCTCTAACGTCCTCCTGCCTGACTCCTTGCACCCTATCCATGAACTTACTAGCACCAATCCACATGTTAAAAAATCTAAAAGGTTTATCCTTAGACTTAATCTTATTATCAAAATTAATCACATAAGGACTGTGATCAGAAAAACTTTCAGGCAAGAAAGTGATGACAGCATCTGGAAACATATCCAACCATGCATCTTTCCCACCAACTCTATCAATTTTTTAGATTACTCCCCATCTGGTTTATTAGACCAATTAAACACAGGACCATCAAAATTCAATTCATTCAACTCACAATCCCTAAGACATTGCCTAAAATAAGCAACCTCATCAAGGGTTATAGTAGATACTATTCTCTCATGCAAATTCTGGACATTATTAAAATCACCCCCAGCAATCCAAGGTCCCACCAATCTCCTACTAATTTTCACCAGATGACTCCATAAAGGACAGCTCTCACCAGCTTCAATGAAACTATAAACAACTGTCCAGCAAAACTTTAACTAGTGGCATCATGAGTAACTTCACAGTGGAAAAATTGAGCATTACATTCAATAATATCCACATAAAATCTCCTAGGCTGCCAAATAATGCAAATCCTACCACCACTGTGACAATGAGGATTAGTCACAACACTCCAGCTTGCACAAATTCTAGGAAACACTTTAGGGAAGTTGACAGACTTCACCTTAGTCTCAAGAAGACCAAATAACCCTATTGAATGTTGGTTTAAAAACCACTTCACATCATTATGCTTATTAAGGCTATTTACTCCTCTTACATTCCAAAATCCAATCTTATCCATGAGAGGGAATGATCACCCCCCTCTCTGAATTGAATACACAGTGCCATCTACTTCCTGGTTACCAGTCATCTGTCCACATTATGTTCCACCATGATCAAAGACATTCACATTCTTCTACATTAGCTGATATATCACCACTTATCATAATGTCCTCTCTTTCTTCAACTTGCTGACTCTGCATATCAGGATTAGATGCCGCACTATTCACCAATATATTCAGGTTATTCAAAGGCCCCACATTCTTGCTTAGTGCCTCTCCCTCTTTGTTAACTGGAGCTGCTACTTCAGTATTCTTTTTCCTCCAAATTTTATTCTGTTTTAGATTCCTCAGTGCTATCTCATACCTCTTCTTTCGACACTCCTCAACTGAATGTCCTATTCCACCACAATCTTCACAATAGATAGGTTTACATTCATAGATCACCTTTTGCTTCTTCTGTTCTCCTTTTTCACTAATGAAGCTAACCTCGTTTGGAAAACTCTAATCAATTTTCACTTCCACCAAAATCCGAGCATATTCTAAAATATCTTTTTGAGCAATAGCTCTATCAATGCTAATAGGCTTACCTATTGATCCAGCAATCTTGTTCAATATAGTTTGACCCCAATACTTCAATGGCAACCCTAGTAGTCTAATCCAAGTAGGAACAAACTTAACATCTTCATTTATAAGGTTTAAATCAGGAAACCAACTCTTAACAATGACAGATTTCTTATCATACAGAATTGGACCATCTTCTATGGCCTTCAGTTTTCCTTCCACATACCTAAATCAAACCATAAACACACCATTCTCCATCATAGGTACCTTATCTACCCTAAATTCTCCTAATATAACCATTGACAATCCTATATGGAGGTTTGAACCCAAGGATATAACAAACTACATCAGATTCCTTATATTCAACTTCAGGTTGAATATTATCAACAGTAATTCTCACACAATTATCATTTTCACCATTGTTAACAACATTTCTAAGTAATTCCAAATCCATACCTTGTTCCCTAATGTTTTCAAATAAATGAATTTCTCCAATTATGAGTATTACCTGGATACTGACCAATTATTGCATCGGGAATGGCGACGAATTAACTTGGCCACTCACATTTGGTCTCGTAGGCGTCCTAACTTAATCAATCCACTTCTGATAATTACTCGTTGTTGCTGTAAAATTTGCCTGATCCTGCTTTGACAATTGCGCATCTATGGATGAATACGATTCATCATCATCATTCAAAGACAAGCTCAATGCAATGGTGTCCAGAATCTCATTGATATTTTTCTGCTTCCAAGCATATCCGCCGTCTTAGGTTTCTTCACATTACCGCCATTATTCTGGTTGTTCTTCTTCTTTCCACCATTGCCTTTCTTTGAAACCTTTTCCATTTTTCCAGCTTAAGCTGAGATTCAAATTTGGGAACAGTAGAAAAATCACGCGAATTTTAGAAAGAGGAGAGAGTTTCTCTCTCTAAAACCATCTCAACTTTCCAAAAGTCCTTGTACATCTTATACATTGTCCCATGTTCTTTTTGTTCTCTTGGTTTTGCATATTAGCCTTATTTTATTTTCTATAGCAGTTTAAAGATTTAAGATTGTGTCTTTGATCAAGCATTCATATTTATATTCAATTCAATCACTATTAATCAAGTTTTATTCTTTTCCTTATCTTGTTTATTTTAATTATGTATTCAATTAAGTTTGTTGATTTTATTGTTATGAGTAGTGAGTAGTCTTTTTATCTAAGATTGAGTTGAGCCCTAGTACAGATTTATCATATGAATTGTCTCTAATTCCCATGTTGTTGAATTATACGTTTAGGGTTTGATAAGATTGTTTTTGTAGTCCATTTCGCATCTTGATTTAGCCCTAATTTATATTGTCAATGAAAGTTGGAGTTCAAATTAGGAATTAATCATTTGTTGCTAGGTTGTTATTTTATTAATTGAGGTCATCAATGAAAGTTGGGTCTTGATTTACATGAAAATAGGTGAGAACTAAGATTGGGAATTATTTTGGCATTGGTTCTGACTGCTTCTAATTATGTGTGTAAGCCATGAAGATAGGCGACATACATGTTAGTTAGGCATTTTGCTATCACGAAAGTAAGTGATAAGTCGGTTTCGAGTTGCATATAAGTAGGTTTTAAATCTCATTTTCATGTAGTTTTTAGTGCATCTGAGGTCTATTTGCATGACTTGAGTAGCTTTTTGAACCATTGTGTTACTTTGAGAGACTTTTGCCTCTTCTTTGTAATTTTCGGGTCTTTTTGGCCGGTTGTGGCTAAGAGAGGCTAAGATGGTTCATAGATGGTTTAGATAGCGGTTCCCGGAGGCGAGGAGATGAGTTTGAGCTCTTTGTGATTGAAGAGATGATGATCTTTAAAGATTTTTTGTTTATGCGGGACCACACACATTTCCACTTGACTGAGCTATGAACCGTGCGACCGTGCGCATTATTGCTTGCCCGTGCACATATGTGAAGAAATGGAGAAAATCGTCTGTCTCGCTTGCACGACCGAGCAAGATCTTGCACGACCGTGCAGGTATCTGCACAACTGTGCGAGCTGCTCTTTAGGATATTTTCTGCGATTGATCTTTATTTCCTTTCTCAGTTTTGGTAAATGATAATTAGGTTTTCTTAAACCTTCTTTTTGGGGCAGCTTTTCATTATTATAGAAGAGAGTATTAGTTTGTGGAGAGCTTATAGAGCAAGACTCTATTATTCAACCTTGCGATCTGCGATTTGGCTACTTTGGATCGATTTCACAAGTAAAAGACTAAGTTTTTCTAATTCCCTCTCTTTATTTATTGTTATGTCTTTTTATTTATTTCTCAATTGTTTTGTTATTTCAATTATGAGTGAGTAGTTTCATAATCTAGGGTTAGTTGAACCCTAGCAATGATTGATGCATGAATTTCCCCCTAATCCCAATTTAATTTGATTGATTGTCATTGCTTGATTAAATTGTGTCAATTTCGTTATCATATTAGGGATAGATGATATTGAGTTGATTCCTTAAGTCTTGTTTTCATTGGGAATTGAATCTAGATGGATTTGTTGATTCAATCAAGAGTATGAATATCTCTATGGGAAAAAGTAGATAGGCCGGATTACTAGGAATTCATTTGTGATGCCATGTTTACTATCTATTTCTTGCATGATTTCATGGGAATAGGTATGATTGCTTGTTTAGAGTTGTCGTAGGTACTCGGGAGAGGTCTTTGCTATTTTTAGGGTGCATTACTCCTTTTGGACTATTAATTTTGTTTATTGGGATGGGAACTATTCATGTATCATTCGTGCTAGTGGGGATACTTAATTCTAGGTGCTTTTATTGATTGATTTTACCTCGTATATCATTGCTAGTTGCTATAGTTCAGCGTTAGTATGAGTTTATCATCCCTTACACCGTTGTTGTTTGTCACATGTTTAGTTAATATGAGTCAAGATATCTAGTGTTTGATATCGTTTGTCTCTGCGGATTCGACCTTGACTTGCCCTGCTGCATAGTTAGAAGGTTAGTTAGGAATTATCTTTGTTAGGTGCGTGACGCGCCTATCAGTATGCTCTAGATATTGAGGAATGATTGAGGATTTAGTTTCAATTCGCAGATGTGCTTTATTGCTGAGTCATAAAAGAATGCCAATCTTGCCTAAGCTACAATTTAATAACTAGGATGTGAGTTATGTTTTGATCAATTCATATTAGTAGTTATGCTTAATCTTAGTGTTTTAATTATCATATATATACCATAGTTTCTCATCTTTTGTTATTAGTTTAGCTTTTAGGTACATAGAACTCATCTCTATTTTGGATTGTGTACCTATTTCATACTATTTCATAGTGTAGAATCAACAGTGTTTAATCTTGCACCTCCTGAATTTGACCCGTATGTGCTACGACACCTTTCACTTGCGGTATTAAAATAAAACCCTAACAGTGATTTAGCTTAGGTATAATAACGCTTAACACATACTTACATATTAGACATAATGGGCATAATTTATGACAAAAGGCATGTCATTAAACAAAGCTCTTCATCATGAATATCAACTATGACTTCCTAATAATTATCCTAAATGCATAAGCAATGTTCATGCTTAAGCATAGAGGTTATAAATACATGATTAAGGAAAAAACGGCCTAAGGAGCGTCTGCTCCTGAGCCTTCCCTGCCATAACAGAGCTTGCACTCCAAGGCGGAGCATCCACGCACTCCGGCCGGGAGCGTCCGCTCCTTGCTGGAGCATCCAGTCCACGGTGGAGCGCGTCAGGGAGCGCAAGCTCCCTATTGCGTGGTGGCTTTCCGTCATTTGTCCTACTATGTTCTCCTAATGAGTATTCATTGGTTAATCATTGTTATAATTAATCTTATATCCAACGCACAAGGGTTCACGTGAGCAATCATCGAAGATCTCGTCTTCCTCTTATCTGTATTTTGAAACGGCATTAGGACGCTCATTGTTAAGCTGATATTGGTGATGGTCATATACACGTATTTCTCGTATTCGAAACTTTCCTTTTAATAATTAATCATAAAAGGGGTTCAAAATTTGGTATCTACCACTTCATAAAATCCCAAAACTCACAATCAATAATAATAACAATAGCTTAACACTCGCATTCCCTATGCATCATGACCTCTCACCGAAATACAACTATGACCTATTGATGCAGGTGACTGCTCGCCAAGCATTACAAAAGTAAAGATGGGTTGTCACAGGATCAATAATACATCAATAATACATAAGTCATGACCAACATATAAAGCATGTATTCAGTAAAGCTGAGTACATATAGTTTAACGATAAAAAGAATAAACAACCTAGCATAATACTACATAACATATAAAATTAATCGATGCAGGGAAATAAATAATACTTGAACAAAACATGACTCTACTAATAACTTGATTTATTAATTTAGTTTGAATAAGCAATGAACGGAGTTGTCCAAACCAAAACCATTATTCGATAAGAAAACGAGGCAACAGGTGCAACTATGTGCCCCAAACCAATCGATATCGACAAATAATTTAAAAAGAAAGACACGTTGATCAAGCACTTCTCGAAAAGCCATGAGATACCACCATGTAATCCAACTCCCAATGTTCAGTACTCCAGACATGCACTTATACAGAGTTTAATTGCTCATTCTGTTTCATTTTAAGTAATTAATTGTTTTTGAAGGGCATTTTAAGTGATCACAGAGGGATTATTTATTATTCTTTCGCAAACTATTGGGTAATAAATGTTTTTTTGAAGGGCATTTTAAGTGATTACAAATGAAAGAATTAATTAATCATTAACCAACATTAAACACACAAATACAACAATTATACCAACACTCAGACAAATATATTTTATCATTGATTTATTAAAGTGATCATAGAGTATACCAATTCCATTGCCATTAATCCCTTTAATCCAAAATATTGGGTAAAATTAACATTAAACCAATGTCATTAAGACATACCTTCCGTTTACTCTATCAAGATCACGATCATGAAAGAATAATAAATAATCCATCCGTCCGAGAAAGATCTGAACACTTTCTCCGACACGTAGTTTAATTAAGGTGATAAGGAGTAGTGTATTTATCAAACATTATGTTAATAAACGGTAAATCTGATAGGAATTAGTAGGGTCTTTTTTATTGAAGGAGAGAGAAAGTTGTATATTTTTTATTATTGATAGAGAAAAGGTGTTGGACCCATCTACTTTTTGTTGGTTTTAGCACAAGCTGCATGTGGGGATGGGGAGATTAGCTGAACATCATAATTTTTGGCTCCAAAAATTACCCTCCTTAATTTTCATTGAAAGTCAACTGGCAGAACTTTAATTTCCCTCCAAAATGAAAAATCCAACAAACAAAAAGTCAATTCAACATTACAGATTATTGGTGGGATTCAAATTTGCGTCCAATATTTCAACACACTAAAATCACCTAACAATTTTAAACATTCCCTCCAACACTTTAATACTCCAAAATCTTAACCATTCCAACACTTTAATATTCCAATTTTGGTGCAAATCTGTCCAGAGAAGAGGGATATAAAAGGAAAAAAAAATAGAGAAAGAAAGGATACAAAGTGAGTCAAATGGAGGGAGGGGTTGGGTAGTATAAACACAGTAACACATCAAATTAGTCTAAGTTAATTATTTTCTTTAATAATCTCTCAGTTAAGCATCATCATCTAGGTTTGTGAATCCATACTTGAGCCTCATCAAATTAAAAAGAGTGGCATTTTTAGCCTCTTCAATTTTTAATTTGGTGGCATTCAAAGTAAATATTAAATGTGTCAACAAGGAAATAAGCATGAATTTACCACTAATGAAAAGCGAAAAATTGTTAACTGATTATTCCAACAACATGTGCATGGGAAAATGAGACGGGGTGCAAGTAACTAAGGCATCAAGAAGATTCACTTGTTCACGGACCACCATCCATAGCATATGGACTGTAGCACAGCAGCAAACACAAAATACAGATGTGGTCAACGTCGAGCCACGAAAGAAAGGCAAATGTGGAGAAAAGAGGAAGCTCATAGATGTAGATAGAGTTGCTGAAATTCCACTTCACAAAAGGGTCACATTGAGATCATTAGCTGAAGCACTAGGAGAATCAAAGTCAAGTGTGCATATGATGCTCAAATAAGGTCAGATCAAAACCCATTCAGATACATTGAAGCCACAGTCAATAGAGGCAAATATTGATTAGAGGCTTAGTTTTTGTCTCAATACACTCGATCCAGATTCATTGTACTCGAATCCATTTTTCAAAGACATGCATAACACCATTCATGTTGACGAAAAATTGTTCTACATGACTAAACGCATCCAAATACTATTTACACCATTCTGAATTGGGGCCTCACAGAACTTGCAAGAGTAGAATAAAGATTCATCTAGAAGGTTATGTTTCTAGCCGCAGTTGCTAGACCACGACTTAATGCACAAGGTGAGTGCACTTTTGATGGTAAACTAGGCATTTTCCCATTTGTTAGATGGGTGCCAGCAAAAACGAGGAGTAAAAACAGAGGGGCAGGAACTTTAGAGCTCAAACCTGTGATTTCAGTCACAAAAGATGCACATGGAAGAATGCTCATAACACAACTATTACCAGCTATACTACAGAAGTAGCCCATTGATGATGAGAAACCCATAAAAATCCAATAAGACAATGCACGATCACACATACAAGCTGATGACATTGAGTGGTTGCAAGCAATTCAATTAAGCAACAAACAAAGATATCAGCTTAGTGTATCAACCTCCAAATACCCTTGATTCAAATGTTCTAGACTTGGGATTATTTAGAGCTATTCAATCTCTTAAAGATAAGACAACTCCAAACAATTTCAGAGAACTTGTTAGGAATGTTAAAATTGCCTACAAAGATTTTTGTCCAAGGAAGGGAAACAAGATTTTCCTAAGTCTCCAACTTATGATTGAAATTATGAAAGTAAAAGGTAGCAATAGATATGATGAGAGGCATGTAGGCAAAGACTCACCAGAAAGAAATGGAATACTCCCTGTTGTATTCTCTCCACCAGTACAACTAGTCCAACAATGTGTAGCACATTTGGAAGCAGTAGAAGAATGAAGGCAATCATGATCCATAATTTGACATTTTGTAAGGGAAAAAAACTAAAATTACATTTTGTAGATGTACAACCATTGTGTAAATTTGTTGTATGAAAATAGAAGCATAGATGATCAAACAGGGAATTATACTAGTTGTTGATCATGTCCTTAGCGTGAAAATAGAGTCCCTTACATTGGCTTATGTAAATTTTTGTGAAAAAACCATGCCAACTTCTAACTTTGTTTCAAGGCCTCTCAGTTTACACACATATTATCTTTATTTTCTTTTACATCATTTAGGGAAACCATGGAGTCCCTTACATTGGCTGCAATCACTATGCCTCATCAGGAGAAAATATTATCCTGGTGGCACAATGGTAACACAAAGAAGGGCCTCAATGTTGGCTTCCCCATCAGCTTCCACATAAATCACATGAGGCATAATATCTCCTCTTCTTTAAACCATTAACAACACTCAAAAGTCCACAAATTATAGGCAGTCATATTAAATTACTTAGAAGGATCCATATAATATTTTTTAGTTAAACAGATAATCCATAAATACAGAGCACCAACTCCCATCAATCTAACATCCAACGTTCAATTCTTGGAACCCATGCATGAAGCATCTCAAAAATAAAATATTTGGAAACTGTTGGAACAGGGGAGGGGATAACAGCTTCCTCGCGCTCCGGCGTGTCGGGGACAATGAAGGAGAAACCACCAGGATATTGAGGCTCCACATGTAATTGAGTATTAGATACAATACTACCTTTTAGTTTTTCAAAAGTCTCACAAGAATTCAAATCAGATGAAGAAGCAAAGGGATGATTTTTCTTACCAACATTGCAATTAATCAAAGAGCAATCAATGAAGGGTACCTCTGAACATGGTGTTTCTGGTACATCTTCAAAAGGAGAGCATGAATCATCCACCCATACATTTACAAACTCAAAATCAGGAAATGGAGCTTCTGAATCACGAATTGCCACTTCTCCCTTGTTTTCACTTGACATATTCGAATGAATTGCAAAATAATTGAGCCAAAAACAGAGGACAGTCGAAGTTGCCCAAAATAATGCCCTACAAATTGGAATCTAAAATGGCTACTTAATTCCAAAAAATTACTCGCGAATTTCATAAATAAAACTAAAAATGGGATGCTCTTGGTATGGATAAGTAAAATAGAAGAGGGTTAAGCTATGATGTTTTTCCATATTCTTAAACGTGGAGTTGGAGCTTGGTTAATGTAAAATAAAAGTTGAAGATGGTGGGTTCTTGTATAAGTAAGAAAGATTTGGAAAATGAGGAGTGAGTAAGAGATTTTTAATGATATGTCAGTTGGGTGGGTGGGTATTAATGTTCATCAGGTGAGAGAAACAAAAAGTAAAAAGTATGGAATAATAATTAAATATAAATGGTGGGCCTAAGGGGTTGTTAAAAAATTGATATTATAATAGTGGGACCATGCCAAAAATAGAAGTGTTCAGATTAATTTGGGACAAACGAAAAGGAAAGTGTTCAGACTATTCTGGGACGGAGGGAGTAATAAAGTATGGAATAAAAATTGGGTGCCTAAGGAAAATAAGGAGAATAAGATGGCAGAACAGAAGGATAAGGTAGGTGCTCAAGCCTGTAAGGCAATTGCTCAAGTGGTTTTAAACACATAGAGAGATCTCCAAAATTCAAGTACATCAATTTTTGCTCTTATTGCAGAAGGGCGGAAGGAGGGTGAATGTCTTGACCCTAGTGAGCAGTCTAGACCATCAAAGACATACCAACAAACAAACACCCAGGGGGTATGAGAGGGGCAAGGTAAAAACCAAGGTGCGTGCGGTGTTTATCTCCCCAATAATATGGGATTCTGGAACACAAGGAGTCTAAACTGTCCAAATAAGCATAATGATGTAAAATGGTTCTTAACCATCACCCAATTGGATTGTTTGAGCTTCTTAAGAAAAGGGTGAAGACTTGTAACTTTCCTAAAGTCTACCGTAAAGTATGTGCTAGTTGGAGCATTGTCACTAATTACTAAATCCACGATGGATGGAGGATTTGGCTATTTGGACACCAGAAAAATTTAATGTGAATATTCTTGAGGTTTCTGCTCAACATATTCACTATGAGGTGAAACATTTAGCCTCTGGAAGGAAATTCTAGTTGACTATTGTCTATGGTTTCAATGCTGCTGGGGAGAGATTGCAACTGTTAAAGGACATGGTGAGAATCAGTAGGGATTATATGGATGCTTGGGTTATAAGAGGAGACTTTAACAATGTTCATCACCTGAATGAGAGAATTTGCTCTCTTATTACACCTGATGAGGTGAATGATTTTAGAAAATGTTTGAGGGACTGTAAACTCCAGGAATTGAATACAACTAAACCATTTCACATATGGTCTAACAAGCAGGAGGGGACTTATAGAGTATTATCTAAGATTTATAGGGTGGTGGTGAATGATAAGTGGTTTGTATCATTTCAGGAGGCAAATGTTGTGTTTTTACCTGAGATCATTTCTGATCATTGTCGTTGTTTAATCAGGAAGGATTATTCAAAAATGGTTACCAAGCCTAAACTATTCATGTTCTTCCATATGTGGGCCCAAGCTGCTGAATTCATGAATAAATTGCAGGATAATTGGCAAGAAAGAGTGAAAGGGATGCCAATGTTCCAAGTTGTTACAAAGTTTAAGAAGTTGAAAGCTGTTTTGAAAGCTCTAAATAGAGAGGACTTTTCAAATATTAAAAATACAGCAGATAAAGCTTTCAAGAAGTTAATGATGATTCAAGAAAGGTAAACTTGAAACCTCACTTGATGGAATTATATGGTCAAGAAGCTAAGTAGAAGCAAGGAAAATTTATGTTGAGCTGAATAAAGTTAGGTTTAGCTTCTTGCAACATAAGGTGAAGCAAGACTAAATTCAAGGAGGCGATGCAAATACTGCTTAGTTCCATGCCTGTTTGAAAAACAGAAGGCTACAGAAAAAGATCTATAGAATCAGAAATTCAGAAGGGGAATAGATGGAAGATAGTGCCGGGATAGAAAGTGTCTTTCTTCAGTTTTATGATGGGCATTTGGCCACTACTCACACTTTTACATTTCATGTGAGCAGAACAATTATGAAGGAAGGAAATGTGATTTCTGATGTGCAACAAATAATGTTGTGTGAGAACTTCATAGGAGAAAAGTAAAGGATGCATTGTTTGATATAGAAGAAACTAAGGCTCCAGGCCTAGATGGATATACTAGCTGTTTCTTAAAAAAGCATGGCCATGTATTGAAGGAGATATCATTCAAGCGCTCATCGCCTTCGTCAGTTGTTTGATCGGGATATTATTGCCTAGGTTCCTAAACTTGGAACGAATGGCCTTCCCATCATCCTTAGAGCAGCATCAAATTTGAAAAGATTGAATGGAGGAAGGTATGCGTTTCTGAGTTTGGTTGGTGGAGATGGATCCGACGAGTGCTGAAAGACATTCAAAAATTGATCAAGAAATTCAAAACATCGATACCTACAGCAACAAACCCAAGATGCCTTTTCGTAGCACCTACCTTCCATCGATCCAATGTACAACTCTATTAGCCCTTTTTATGATTTAGAAAAATCTGGAATCAGAAGTATCATCCTATAATTCTTCGTATCTAAAAAGTATCCTCCTCCCCGAGTTGTTAATGGCTCAATATTTAGAGTGTCCCCAGGAACCAATCCTGAGGCCACTCTGATGATGCTTGGCAGATGCCGTCCCTTTTTTCTTCGCAATCTAATATCGTTTTGTCTTCAGTAAGACATGTCTCTATCACTAAATTATTTTTAATATCCCCATCTTCTTTGTTCTCCAATCTCATTGCTCTCAAAGAAAGCTCTATGGGTGGATCGGGGTCTTTGCTAACTTCCCTTTCTTTAAAAAAAATCAAAAATTCGAATGGTGAAGAAGAAGCCTCAAAGCTCCACAAGACAACAAAGCCATCATTGTGGTCACAATTCTTCTTGGAGCAAGGTAGGTTTGGGGCACCTGCTATCGGATCCCGTTGAATTTTAAGAATAGAGTTGGTCGAACGCTAAGCTGCTTGCTCGAAGCTCTGTTCCTATCACATAAGAAAGAGGCATCTTTAACTGATATGGATATCTTTCGGAACTTCATTCTATAGTAGTTTGTTCTCATAAATATATTTCGAGAGCAACCAAAAAGATAGAATGTCGAACCCTGCTTACTTTCTTTCAGACAGGTAAATTGCTAAAACAGATTAATGTTATAACCTTATGTCTTGTACCAAATGTTTAGTAACCTACTGATGTAACCCATTTTTGGCCAATAGCTTGTTGCAATGTCTTATATTAGATAATATCTAAGATGTCGTGTATAGGTTAAAGAAATTATCGCATGAGTTAATTGACCAGTTCAGAGTGCTTTTCTGGAAAATAGGATCATTATGCATAATATTTTTATATGTCAGGATATGCTTAAGCACTATAAAAGCAAAAATCAACCTACAAGATGTACTATATGAAGGTTAATCTAAGGAAAGCATATGATTCACTCAGCTGGAGTTTTTTTAAAGAGTTGTTAGCTGGGTTTCAGTTTCATCAAAAATTTGTTGATTGGATGATGGCCTGCATTACTACTCCTTCATTTCCTCTTGAGTATTAATAGCAGCCTTTGTGATTTTTTCAAAGGCAAGAGGGGACTCAGGATAGGGGACCACATCTCCCTATTGGTTTTTATTTTGGCTATGGATTACTTTTCTATAATCATGATGAAAATGAGCACAAGAGAAAACAACTCATTCCATTACAGGTGCTCTCAGTTAAGACTGAATCACCTTATTTTTGCTGATGATCTCACGCTATTTAGCAAAGGAGATGTTCTTTTATGGTGTTCTTGTTGAAAGCTCTCAAAGCATTGTCGATGTTCTAGATTATCTGTTAGCTTTGGAAAAAACTACCATTTATTTTGATAATGTAGTAGAGGATGTTCAGCAAAGAATACTCCAGTTGTCATGATTTTAGAAAGGAGAGTTTCCCTTTAGGTATCTTAGGGTCCCTATCACATCCAATAGACTTTCTAAGGTGCATTGTGAAATTTTAGGGGACAGAATAATGAAAAAGATATTGTGTTGAAGCTTCGGACACCTATCTTATGCAGCAAGGAGTACTTTGATTAATGCAGTTTTGCTTAACTTCCTAAAAGGGTGTTGCATGGGATCACTAAAATATGTAGAGATTTTCTTTGGGAGGGGAAAATCACATTACACAAGCCACCTCTTGTAGCTTGAGATAGGGTGGGTAGTCGTAAACAACATGGTGGGCTTGGGGTTTTAAGATTGCCTTGCTTGGAATATAGCTGCAATTCGAAAATATGTGCGGCAAGTGGCTCAAAAGGACGATTTGTTGTAAATCAAATGGGTACATAGTATGTATATTAGAGAAAGGAACTGGTGGGAATATGAGCCTCCCTTAACTGCTAGTTGGGTTTGTTAAGCTATCTGTAGAGTGAATAATGTGTTGAAACCTGCAGCCTACTCTAATAATCAATGGATGAATGGCAAGACATACACAGCTAAGGAGGGGTACACATGGATTAAAGGTACTTAGGAGAAAGTTGGATGGCATGTATGGGTGTAGAACTCCAAAAACATCCTAAAACATTCCTTTATTGTGCGCCTAGCTTCTTTGGGGAAGCTAAGAACAAGGGAAAACCTTGCTAAATCTGGTGTATGTCAGGAAATTTATTGTCTGATGTGCCACCAGGGATCGAAGTTGAGACTTTTCCTCACATACGTTTTTCAATGTCCATGGAGTATGAAAATTTGGACTGGGATAATGGGATGGTTGGGCATCAGAATAGT
This sequence comes from Beta corolliflora, assembly GCA_947648045.1. Taxonomy (NCBI): domain Eukaryota; kingdom Viridiplantae; phylum Streptophyta; class Magnoliopsida; order Caryophyllales; family Amaranthaceae; genus Beta; species Beta corolliflora. The sequence continues at coordinate 1,709,382 of CANSZD010003329.1, read as the reverse complement.
TGCAAATGAAAATTTATATACTTCTTAGAAAAAGTAAGTAAGAAAATATAAAAGTATCAAAAGAAAGCAGGTGTGTTATATTGCCTTAGCTGTAACAGTATATCACATATGCAGAGTTAGAAATCATGTGTTGTGGTAGTACGTTGTGTTGAGACCTGACCATGTTATACGAGCCATTAAGATAGAATTTGTAGCAGATTGAAATCCTGTGTGGAGGGTAACTGGAGTGATGAAGACAAAGAGTGGATTTAGAATCTTTTAAAACTCTATGTAAATTCTTTGTTTTGATTATTTAGTCCGTATTGGGGATTTGTTTGTTTGAGCAATGTGCTGTAACTCTCTAACTGATGATTGTATGGTTGTTGGTGGCCACTTTATGTTTGTGATCTTGGTTTGATATGTTAGGCTGTATTGGGGGTTTGTCTATCTGAGTTGTGTGCTAAACTTCTCAAGCAATAGGTTGTATTGATGGTTGTGGCGAAAATCTGCTTTTGGTAATATCCTAACATTTTACCAAAAAATACTACGATTAATTCCAATTACCAGCTTTTACCTTTCCATAGGCAATAAATATTAAACATGGATTAATAGACCACTAAATCCAATAACCACATTTATTATTCATAGTAATAAATAAAACATGATTAATAAATAATCAAATTTCCCCTTACATGCTAGTATCAACAATCCTTACACACATAATAAATAAAATCTTCACATTCTTCCACGCAGCAGTCACATAAAGTTGATATTTCATCGTGAAGAATCTTGCCTAAGAACTATCAAAGTCCCTAAGCATGATACTATAAGTTAAAAAAACATTCATAGTACATGATACTATGTTCAAAACTCTAAGACATACGCTTACCTCGTAAATTATTCTCTGAGCCACTTTCGTGCAATAAAATTCACTCAAGGAGTATTACTCTCCTACAAGTAATGATAATACTGTTAATCACCACCATATATAATAAAAATTCCAGCAGTTATAATAATATTTAAAATTATTTTAATTTGAAATAAAAATCAAAGTTCCAATCTTTGAATCCACAATCATGATTTTCACCTTTAAAAACCAACATCTTAATACTTATAACCTCATATAAAGTTCATCCATTAGGTATAAAATTTAATTATTATTACTATAATAATATAATCTAAACAACAATTATAATAAACTTAAGCAAAAATTGAAACAAAATAAATAATGAAAACCGAGAAAGAAGAAAAACGAAGAGAATAGAATAAAAAGGAGGAAAAACAAAAAAAAAAGAGGAGAGAGGTGGTCCCTGCACGGCGGCAGCTTGGGAGTGGTGGTGAAACAAGAAGCGAACAACAATTGCGAGAAAAGTAGGGCAGCAAAATTGTCAACTTTGAAGAGGGAATAACTTATAGCATACTATTCGAAATTGAGTGATTCTTGAGTTTAAATTCAATAAATCTTCGAGATCTACAACTTCCAAGAAGGAATTATGGGCTCAAAACGAACGCAATGTGTGAAATATAGATGACCAGGTTCGTGGGGAGAGAAAAAGAGGATAAAAGGTTTAGTGAGAAGTAGGGCAAAATTTTGGCTATGAGTTCCCTATTTATATATTTTGGGTCTCCTACGAAGATTATAAAACTTGAAGAGTTTAAACAACAGACACTTTTCTTTAATTAATTAAAACTATTAATTGGTAATTTAATCTTTTATTATTAAAATAAAGTCAACACTTGACTTTTAAGTTCTTTTTCCTTAAAAGGAAAAATTGATGGGAATAATCCCACCTTTGGGCTGTCTTCTTAAAACAGTCCCACCTCTGTACTAACTCAATAAAATCCCACCTTTTGTCTTATCTTCTAAAAATGATCCTGTTTCACTTGTCACCTGCTGGTAACCGGTTAACTTCTTTTTCTTTTTCTTTTGAATAAGAAGAGCGTATTTATTGAAATCATAATCTGCTTCAAGTTCATTGCTTTGTCCTATCTTGATTTTCAGCCTTAAATGTCCTCTTTTTTTCTTCAAGCTACCTGCTAATTTGTTTTTTTTTTCATTCGAATTCTCAATTAACTTAAAAATAACACTCTTCCTTCGGCACGTTCAATCTTCTCCTCTCCAAAATCTCAAACAAATACATGCTTAAACTTCTATCTCCCAAAAAATGGAATCCTCTCAAAACTCACTATCTCACGCCTTCATATTTCCTATCATCATCTCAATATCTCATGAATCGCAATCTCAATCTCAATTTGCTTTATCATCAGGTGGGTGTTCATTAATTTTCTTGAATCCCCTCTTTTATCGCACCCGTGATCGGTTTTTCTCATGTGGGTACTCGTTAAATCATCGAAACTTGGAAAATTAATGTGGAATTCGAGGTGGATTTTTGAGAAACCACAGTTTGGTGCTATCAAAGAGGGGTTTTTGCAGTGATTGAGGTCGAGAATTGATGGAATAATATGGCGTCTTCATAGTGGGGGCTGGAGCTCCCTTGTAATTCAATTGCTCCCAAAAGTAGGCCTCGCCTTGTAGTGATTCCCTCCATTAGCAATGAAGTAGAATAATGTAGAGAAAAAGCAGGGAAAAGAATGAAAAATGACTTCATAATAATAAATAAATAACGTAGGCCTCGCCTTGTAGTGATGAAATTGGTCCTGATTTGGAGATGTGAATTCCCCACATGTACTAATAAACAGAGCAAGCAATTGAAAAAGTGCTGCTAGGTGGAAAGTAAATCAAGAAGAGCAAAGAATTGTTAAAATTGCTCGAGTCAATATCTGGAAGTGATGATTGGAGAAAATGAGGAGGGGAAGGAAGACACAGGACAGGAGGTGATTGTGTTTGTCGGAGGAGGTGGATAAATGAAGTAGAAGCAGGGGAAAGAAGAGGATATATTAGAGGGAGATAGGAAAAACAAAGCACGTGGGTTATTTACCTACAATTGTAAGTCATTAACAGGTAACGGATCATTTTAAGAAGATAAGGCAAAAGGTGGGATTTTATCGAGTTAGTCCAAATGTGGGACTGTTTTAAGGAGACAGCCCAAAGGTGGGATTATTCCCATCAATTTTTCCTTAAAATAATCAACTTTATACAATGTACAATAATTATAGATAAATTTTAAATTCATTAAAATAAATTTATCAAATTCATGAAAATATGGGGGATTACAGTATCAATATCGCAAGCTTCAATGAAAGATGGAGTGTTCATTCCTTCACTCTTATTGAGAGGAAGAGTATAGGAAGTAAGGAGCAACAGACATATAACATCAAACATGTGACTTGCACATGAGCTGTATACTAAACTAGCCTAGGTGACATTTGTTTTTTGTCATCTTCTAGGATCATGTGTAGAACCCTTCGAGGGATAATAATAACCTTGTATTGTATCCCTTGTATAAATATAGAGGTAGGTCATTATAATAAATATAACATTTTTTTTTTTTTTTTTTTTTTGGGGAAACGCAAGCTAGATTAATTTAAGGACAAATTGTCCATCAATACATAGGGCGCCACTTCCAAAGGAGAGTGGTTTTCCCATATTTGTTCAACTCCAAATGGAACTAGCTTTGCTAAATGGTGGGCAACATAATTCCCGTCACGTTTAACATGCGACCAAGAAAGAGAATTGAAAAACGTACAAGAAGATAAAATCTCATGAAGAATCACATCAAGATCGGATAGGAAGAGAGCACTCTTGGCGAGACGGTTAATCACCACTTGGCAGTCGGATTCTAAAATAACATCACCATAGCCGAACCTTTTCCCCAGCCGAACTGCCATAGCAATGGCCTTTGCCTCCGCTATTTCAGGGCTCCAGTATGCCTTGGTACGTCTCACAGCAGAAAAGAGAACAGTACCAGTGGAATCACGCCCAACAACACCCAAGCCAACCCACCCAACATCAGCACAAGAGGCATCGACATTCAACTTAATCACGCCTGGAGGAGGGGGAACCCATACCTTTGCAGAACTGGGCTTCGGGGCAGCAGCAATGTGGCTGTAAATCTGGGCCGAATACTTGCCATACTCATCAGTAAGACGGTGCACACGGTCCACCAAAATCTGGTTTGGGGTCGATTGGTGTTGAAACACCCACTGATTTCTTTCACCCCATAAACACCACAGAAGAAAGGCTCCTTTTATAACCATCTTCTTGTCCAAAACTTTCCAGCTCTCCACAAGTTCACACTTCATAAGGCTCGAAACATTCTTGCGCATATCACCACACCCAATATCACTCCAGATTTCAAGCACCCGAGGGCACTCAAACAGTGCGTGGGTGGCAGATTCCACTTCCCCACAGCCCCATGGGCAAATATCATCATCAATAAGGTGGCGGAATTTAAGAAGGGAACGAGTTGGAAGAGAGTTTGTGCAGAGGCGCCAAAGGAAATGTCTAACCTTGGGACTAGCTTCCAAGCTCCAAATGTCAACCCATGCTTGATAAAAGGAGTCAAGATTTCCTCCTTTGCCAAGCATATAAGCCGTTTTCACAGAATAGTGCCCAACTTTGGTTAGAGCCCATGTTAGTTCATCTTGGAGATTCAAAGCACTTAAGGGGATGGCAAGAATGCCTTCAACATCTTTTTCTTGAAATTTTTCTTCAATCAAGTTCACTTTCCATTCCATAGTGCGAGGATTTATGAGATCACACACTTTCTCCACTCCCTCTTGCGCCGTACTCAAGATAAAACGCCCCTCATCATTTGCAACCCACGGATCGGCCCATATGCGAATCTTTTCACCACTCCCTACTCTCCAAATGCACCCTTCCTTAATAAGTGCTTTCGAGCTCCATATACTTTTCCAAGAGTAACTACATGAATAACCAAGGGAGGCCTCGAGAAACTCACATTTTGGAAAGTATTTGGCCTTCATCACACGCCCAAACAAAGAAGTTGGAGCCCGGATGAGTCTCCAAGCTTGACGACCAAGAAGAGCATCATTAAAGACACTAAGATCTTTGAAGCCCATACCACCGAAACATTTCAAAGTGCACATAGAATCCCAATTTTGCCAATGAATCTTCCTATGCGAATTCGAACTGCCCCACCAAAATCGAGCCATTGCCGAATGAATTTTTTGAATAATTGCTATCGGAATCTTATACACACCCATGAGGTATGTAGGGATAGCTTGGATAACAGATTTGAGAAGTATCTCTTTGCCTGCTCTAGAAAGTAACTTCTCTTTCCACCCTTGGAGTTTCTTCCAAATTCTATCAATCAAAGAATCAAAAATAGCTTTTTTCGATCTTCCACCAATAGAAGGGATACCAAGGTACTTTTCATGTTTCTCAACGTGCCGCATCTTCAAAATCCCCAGAAGCTCATCTTTTTTATCGGTGCTCACTCCTCTCGCTAAAAGAGACTTCGACTTGTCATAATTAATTTTACGCCCTAAGCCAACTCGTATTGGTTGAGAATATCAACTATTAGAGTGCATTCTGTCTCGGTAGCTCTTGTGAACGAGAGGCTGCCATCGAGAAAAGAAGATGGGAGATTTGAGGGCCATTACGGCAAGCTTGAGCACCATGAATCTGTTTTACCTGAACCTTACTATGTAACATTCTAGAGAAAGCATCAGCTGCTAAAATAAACAGGTAAGGAGAAAGAGGGTCACCCTGACGAAGGCCTCTAGCAGGATCAACAGAGCCACAAACTCCACCATTAATAATGAAGGAGTAAGACACTGTAGTAACACATTCCATCACCAAATTCACCCAACGCCCATCGAAGCCCATAGTCAGAAGAAGTTTCCTCAGAAAACCCCATTCCACCTTGTCATAGGCCTTGCTCATATCAAGTTTCATAGCAACATTGCCTCGACGACTCCGAATCCTATTTTTCATAGAATGAAAAATCTCAAGTGCAATAAGTGCGTTATCAGTGATAAGACGCCCTGGAACAAAGGCACTTTGATTTTCAGTCACAATATCAGGGAGGTACTCTTTCAATCTAATCACCAGAGCCTTCGACACCAGTTTATATAAAACATTACAGAGAGCTATAGGACGAAATTCAGCAGCAGTAGTGGGATTTTTAACTTTAGGAATCAAAGCAATATTCGTGTTGTTAATACAACTAGGAGAAGTATGACCATGAAGGATACTACAAACAAACTCAGTAACATCATCTCCAAGAATATGCCAGAAGCGCTGGTAAAAGATAGCATGCATACCGTCAGGCCCCGGGGCTTTGCAAGGATGCATCTGGAGAAGAGCAGCATGAATCTCATCTTTCGAAAAAGGCCTCATCAGCTTCTGATTACAATCATCTGAAATTACAGGTTCAATGTACTGCAGAACATCTTGAAAGTTCCCTTCTGAAGGGTTCGATGAAGTGAAAATACCTTTAAAATAATCCCCAAAGATAGCCTCAATGTCGTCGTCTTTATCCTGCCAAATCCCCAAGTGGTCATATAATCCAGCAACATAGTTCCTCTTTTTCCTCTGTGAAGCTTTGTGATTAGTATAATAGTAAGGTGGAGCCGCCATTGAGCTACCAACGTCAAAATTAAACGTTTTTCATTGCTATTGATTACTGCAGATTATCTCATCCTCTCCTCGTATTTTATAAGTCTATAAAACAAAGTGTTGATATTGAATATTCATATACAATCGATCTGCTTTCCTTTTTATTTTTCATTAATATAATAACGGATCATGAAACCCTTGAAAAAAGAGAATAAATCGAGACATACTTGCTATACCAAAACTAGGTGCAAAGAACCAACCATACTGACCTCTCCCTGTTTTTAAGTAGTTGTTTCACTTTGACTTCTGCAATATATACATAGCCTATTTGACTTCATTTTTCGTCTAATACATAAAAACAAATATTTTATATAATATGGATTTGTCTCGATATATATATTTTTATTGTATGAACTTTTTATATTTTTTACTAATTGATAATTAAAGAATAATGGTCAAATTTGTGCATCGGCAAGTGTCATAGTTAAAAGTGGAACAACTAATAAAAAAAACAGAGTGATAACATAGATATTAAACCCTTTCTTGTTTTGTACATATGAGTTGTGCGACATTAGTGAAGAGGACGAAAACTAACCGCCTTATAAATTTGAATATCTACTCCTCATATGTATGTTATCTAAAGCTGAACTATAGATGTAAAAGCACCTTATAATTATCCCAGACATCATGATAGAGAATCCTAACTCCTTATCAGATGAACTCTCTTTCAGCCTAAGTTTCAACTTGAAGAACAACCTAAACATAAAAATCTCTTCTTATTGATTATCATTTTAGATAAATATCATAAATTCATATAATTTTCATTTTGAAGTTGATTCTAATAATCTATTAATAATCCAAGTGATAAAGGGTTATATTTTCGAAATCTTTTTTCGATTATAGTGGCAAATATACCTATATTAGATGTTGTTGTAAAGCAGTCTATCATACAAGTGACACTCCCCCTTGATGAATTTTACTTCATGTCATCCTCATACATAAAGGAAACCATTATTATCATTACGAGTCTTGAGTCCAATCAAGAATGAATACCAATGATTTATCCATTAGTCCAATGTGATTTTATATTTCTCTTCTCAAAACACAATGTAATAGATGACAATAAAATTACTAGTGGAGAAACCGCAAGGGCTACGGTCAAAACAGCCCTAAGGGCTGCATATTTGACTCGCAGCCCTTGGCGTAGCAGCCCTTCTGCAAATAGGAAAGGCTGCGTTTTTTGACCGCAGCCCTTCACAACGAAGGGCTGTGGTTTAGGCTAAAAAATGCATCCCTTTCAATAGAGAAGGGATGCGGTTTTGGGCCTAAAACGTAGCCTTTCGTTGAAGGAAGGGCTGCGTTTTTGCGCCTTGACCGCAGCCCTTCGAAAATGGAAGGGCTGCGGTCTAGACCCATAACCGCATCCTTTTTTGTTCGTTTTTTTTATAATAAAAAATTGGTTCCCCCCCACCCCAGCCCAGCAGCACCCTCTACTGCCAGCCCCCCAGCCCCAGCCCCCCTGCTGCCAGCCCCCCCCAGCTTCACCCCCCTGCTGCCAGCCCCCCACCCCAGCCCAGCAGCACCCCCTGCTGCCAGCCCCCCAGCCCCAGCCCCAGCCCCAACAGCACCCCTCTGCTGCCAGCCCCCCCAGCCCTAGCAGCACCCCCCCCAGCCCAACAGCACCCCCTGCCTGCTGCCAGCCCCCCACACCCCAGCCCAGCAGCACCCCCCTACTGCCAGCCCAGCAGCACCCCCCTGCTGCCAGCCCCCCAGCCCCAGCAGCACCCCCTGCTGCCAACCCCCTCCCCCAGTCCAAGTAGCACCCCCCAGCCCAACAGCACCCCCCTGCTGCCATCCCCCTCACCCTAGCCCAGCAGCACCCCTTCTGCCCTGCACCACCCCTTCTGCCTGCACCACCCCTGCCTGCAGTACCACCCCCACCCCAGCCCAACACCCCCCTGCTGCCAGCCCCCCCACCCCAGCTCAGCAGCAACCCTGCTGCCATGCACCACCCCTGCCAGCAGCACCCCCCCACACCAGTCCCACACTAGCCCTACACCACCCCTACACCACCCCACTGTGGCAGCCCCCCAGCCCAACACCTCCCTTCCACAAAAAAAAAAGATAAAAAAAATGCAATATATCACATGTTTTTCAACGTAATTAACTCTAAATATATTAATAATGTAAAAAGTGTACATAGAATTGACAAAATACCAACATACTAGCTAAAAACTATATTAGAAAGGAAAATATATACCAACTAGATCTAGTAATAATTATATCGCAAAATCCACCAAAATCTATCATAAGCAATCATCAGAAATGTAGGTCGCCAACTTATCCCGAAGTTCATGTAATTCGTCCATGGTGAAGGCCCTAAAACTTGGTGTGTTATTCATATAAACCTTGCAAAACAACCAAAGAATAAACACACATAATATAAGAATTCAATTATTTACCGTAGTTAATAGTTTTAAAAATTACATATAACCTTCCCGAAATTAAATCAAAAACAAATGCAAGCCTAAAAATCTACACACTAGTTATATTATATCTCATATTATCATGTTCAAAAATAATTAGGAGTTAAATGACTCGAGAAATACGAATTGGACGCGAAAAGGCGAAAATAGGCCTAAAATGACCTTTTCGTTCCCGAATTTCAACCAACAACAAATGCAAGCCTAGAAATCTACACACTAGTTATATTATACCTCATATGATCATGTTCAAAAAGAATTAGGAGTCAAATGACTCGAGAAATACGAATTGGACGCGAAAAGGCGAAAATAGGCCTAAAATGACCTTTTCGTTCCCGAATTTCAACCAACAACAAATGCAAGCCTAGAAATCTACACACTAGTTATATTATACCTCATATAATCATGTTCAAAAATAATTTGGAGTTAAATGACTCGAGAAATACGAATTGGACGCGAAAAGGCGAAAATATGGCTAAAATGACCTTTTCGTTCCCGAATTTCAACCAACAACAAATGCAAGCTTAGAAATCTACACACTAGTTATATTATACCTCATATTATCATGTTGAAAAATAATTTGGAGTTAAATGACTCGAGAAATACGAATTAGACGCGAAAAGGCGAAAATATGCCTAAAATGATCTTTTCGTTCCCGAATTTCAACCAACAAATGGAAGCCTAGAAATCTATACACTAGTTATATTATACCTCATATTATCATGTTCAAAAATAATTTGGAGTTAAATGACTCGAGAAATAGAAATTGGACGCGAAAAGGCGAAAATATGCCTAAAATGACCTTTTCGTTCTCGAATTTCAACCAACAACAAATGCAAGCCTAGAAATCTACACACTAGTTATATTATACCTCATATTATCATGTTCAAAAATAATTTGGAGTTAAATGACTCGAGAAATACGAATTGGACGCGAAAAGGCGAAAATATGCCTAAAATGACCTTTTCTAAACCATACCCATCGATCTAATCTAAACTAACATATACTAATAAGTTACATACCTTTTGAAGATCATCATTGTTAGTGCAATGGTTGAAGATATCGAACATGTACCTTAGCACGTAATAGCCATATGCAACTCCATTATCTTGTTGCGGACACTAAAATTCACCAAAACATGCATCCAATGACATTCATGTTTGATGTGTAGTATGTGGCGAAAAGTGTTTCTATAGAAGGACAAGCTAAGCAAATTAGTCATGTTACCTCGACTGATATCCAAACAGGAGCTTTTGGTGCCCGAAGTCCTGCTCCACTAGTATGCTTCATCACACTACATCAATACATTATTATAAGATGTACAGTTTATATACTTCCTCCGTTCCAAAATAAGTAAAACACTTGTCTCAAAAAGCTCTCACATAAATGAGAGAAGTGTTTCACTTATTTTGGAACGGAGGAAGTATATAAAGATGATGAATGATGATATGTGTAATATTATTAAGTGCGTATATATTTAGTTTCGGTTAGACTACCTATTTAACAATGATTTGATTAGTAAGGACCGTGGTGGTTGTCGACGTAAAGAATCAAAGTGGTAGACTTCGTTACGTGACAAACATATCGCAAGCAGTGTCCAATGAGCCCTACAACAAGAAAATATAGTTATTAATCATAGAATAATTAATAAGTGAATTTAATTATCGAATAAATAAAAGTAAAGCTGGTTTAACAAGCATACAGTTCCATATACGGGACAAGGATGATCTGATGAGCTCCTAAACGAGATAATGCTTTGAAACTCATTGCGATATACTCTTTCACTTCGGCTTTGTTTTTTAAACAATTGTCATCTCGTAGTATGTTTGGACATAACCAACCAAACATTGACTCACTTGCTGTTCCAAGCAATTCAGTGTATAATAACCTGAGAAATCATATTGATTAAAAGTAAACTTACTTATTATGGAAGTTCAATTGAAAACTAATTAAGCATATGTATTTGTATATTTATATATATACTTATATTATGTATTACCTCATGAAAGTTTGTATCATAGAAACATTCAACTCTACCCCACATAAGAATTCTTTAATATCGACCTTAGAAATGAATATCAATGACTCCTCAATGTATTGGAATAGTTGCCCCTCCAAAGGAACCTCTATGGTACTATCATCCGGTAAATCGCTAGCGCACTCATGTAACCAATAGCATGGAATACTAAGGCCTCGCACCACCTCTGGGTCGAGAATAAGTGGATTCTTCGTCATAGAAACATTTCCCTTCAACATATTTCGTTCACCTTCATCACGTAAACTTACCTTCTTATCAGGTGAACAGGCCTTCCTTGTGTTCCTGTCATGTGAACCGACCTTCCCCCAAACCTATTAATTAGTTAAAAGTAAAGATATTACTAACAATCATAGGAAATATTAAAGAAAACACGCATATATATGTATGTTAATCATTGTACCTCATCTGAAAAGCGCACCAATGCACGCGGCCATAGAATATAACTGCCAAGGGCATCATTCAGTAACTGTAGACCAACTTCTGGCTTCGGCAGAGGAAGAGGTAATTCTTCGAAACCAGACACAATTTCATTGAGGGTGATCACATAGTGATTATCGTCCACTAACTTGTTATGCAATCGTACTCGGTCACTAGGGGGTTGTGCATGCGCATAAGCTACCAGAATGAAACTATCAGCACCATCTCCTCGAGCTAATAGTTCGCATGGGGTCTCCTCCTTTAAAAAAACTCCTTTTATAGTTAGTCTATGAAACAACATTACTATAGTAAGAATTCCATGCATTTAAGAACAATAGTTGTTTAAAAAAGCAAAGGGATTAAGTAATTACCTTCAACTTGGGTACAGGATGTGGATCAGGTACAGGTATCATTTGATCATCAGATGTTCGTGGATCACCGGTCGACTGGCTAGGTGGAATATCACAACCCTTCTTCAATGCAAAAGTCGGTAAACCCATTTGCTCCAACATGGCGTTCAAGTTATGTGTCATCTCCTCCCTCAGCTCCTCCCGAATTGCAGCCTTGATAGACTCCACATCTAATGAAGCCACCGAATTCACACTACTTACACTTGATTTTATCGTTGTAGTGTATTGATCACCATATACCTTTCTTAAACCGTGGCGGACACCTCCTACGCCCCTCGCGCGTCCACTGTGGTCCTTTCCTAAAGTTTCGTGCAATGCATCGATGTTTCCTTTAGGAGTGAACTCATCGGTGGCCTCTTTTTCCTTCAAGCCAATTTACATAAGGATAAGAGAGAAATGCTCGTGAATGCAAAATTTATAGTATACCTTATATAATCATATTGAAAAAGATATTGGAGTTAATTGATTCAAAATCTAAGTATTGGACGTGAAAAGGCGAAAAAAGTCCTAAAATGACCTTTTCGTTCCCGAAATTCAGCAAACAACAAATTCAAGCCTAAAAATCTAGACACTAGTTATATTATACCTTATATAGTCATATTCAAAAAAAAAATTGGGCTTAAATGACTCGAGAAGTACGAATTGGACGCGAAAAGGCGAAAATAGGACATTTTTTGCTATACTTACAATGGCGTTGGCTATCTATTCTGTACCGGGATCAGGCAAGACTCTTTTTCCCTTTGTATCAACCCCATGCATCGAACACCACCAATCGAGGACTCTATCTGGTTGCTGAGGCTGTGTAACTGTGGTCGTAGAGCTAGTCCCTGTTGCCGTTGGCGACCCCTGTTTGGGGTAATGCGCGAACATCCACTTCTCTCTCGCCACATTGTATGAATGAGCACCCAAATGATGATAATACTTCCTAGCTTTTGCACTCGCGCTAGTTTTCTCACGTTTTGTCTACAACACACAATTACAAACAAAGGTTAGGTGTTATACAATAATACTGGAGCTAAGTGTAGTAAATATTAATACAAATATTCTTACAATAGCTTGTGGGGTTGCTTTTTTGGCAACAAATTATTCCCACTCTTCAGGTTTGATAGTTTTTCATATCTGAAATGGTAATTTGGAGGGTTCGGATGATGTTTCCGGTGAAGCCTGAGGACCGGATGGCGTTTCTCCGCCGTAGATTTTCCTCTTCTTTGTACCTACTACTTTCCTCCGCTTAGTGATCCACCCAGACACTAACTTAGCCTTGAAATCTCTGAATCTCTGGGCAACCACGGATACACATACATTCTTCTTGGCTTCATCATCTTCGATATTGAATTGATTCTACAAAAAAACGCATTTCACAAATTAGTTTCCGCAATTGTTGTAATTTATACGCTATCAGTAATATTACACATATATTTAACTAAATAATTAAGAAACTAAACGTTATTGTACGTGAAGCTTACCATAGTATCATCCCATAGACACTGCTTCAACCCCTCGGGCACCTCTTTCCATGAGTGCACAATGGAGAGTTTCCGCATGCAAATGCCAATTTGCATGCCATACTTATGACGCCACTTTCCACAGGGTTGACCCATATTATCATACTCCAAAGTCATAGGTGTGTGTTTCCCTAGTTACTTTGTAGGTCCCCTTCCTTTTCTCTTTCTCGTCGACAATGATTTCCTACCAATTTGTGGTGGTGTTTTTGAAACTCTTGGACTTTGTGCATGTAATTCTTCACGGCGAGGTCGGTCTTGTACGTAATCCTTGCCCATGAGAGCATTAACATCCGCTTGTTCCTCGAAATCACCTTTATCTTGTAACTCGAGATCACCTTTATCTTGGTCCTCGAGAATTACTTTATCCCGTTTCTTTCTCGGTACATATGAAGAATCCTCGGTAGTGTGTTCACTACTCGTGCTCTTATCCGTATGCACCTCCGCCATCTCCCTGAAATTGTACAAATATACGCATTAATATATAAAGCTCAAGAAAATTAAAAAATTTAACATTGGCACTAAGGGGCAAGGGGGGAGTGTAACAAGGGGGGACTGTTCAAGGGATGGGGGGAAGGGTAGGGGTTGGGGGGGGTCGTGCGGGGGATGGAGGGTCCGTGCGGGGGGGGGGGGGATTGTGGAGAGGAGGGGTTGGGGAGGGGAAGACTGGGCAAGGGGTTGGGGGACTGTGCGGGGGAGGGGATGGGCGGGGGTTGGGGGTATGTGCGGGGGGGTTGGGGGGGACTGTGCGGGGGTTGGGTGGGACTGCGTGCGGAGGAGGGGCCGGGGAGGGGAGGGTTGGGCGGGGGTTGGGGGACTGTGCAGGGGGAGGGGATGGGCGGGGGGGTTGGGGGGACTGTGGGGGGGATGTGCGGGGGGTTGGGGAGGGGCCGGGCTGGGGTTGGGGGAGGGGGAGGGGGCCGGGAGGGTGTGTGCGCATTGGGGGGAGGGATGGCAAGGTGGACTGGCAGGGCTTGGGGAGGGGAGCTGGGGCTGGGGATGGTGTGTGTGTGTGCAGTGGGGGGGGGGCTGGCGGGGGCCGGCGCCCTCCCCCACCGCACACACACCCTCCCCACCCCGTGCCGCCCCTCTCCCACCCCCTACCCACCCTCCGACGGCCCTCCCCCACCCGAAATTCAAAGCTAAAATGGTGAAAACCGCCCCAAAATTCTTCACCAACCCACTAAAAACAACTAATAACAACTCAAAACAACACAAACCCCAAATTTACATCACAAAACACTAAAAAAAATAAAGCACAAGAATGTGGAATTTCAATAAGTAGCTGAAGCTTACCAGAGAGACAAGAAGTACCCAAATCAGAAATGGTGTGGTGCTCTCGTCAAAAACAACTAATACTTTTATATGTTCCTTCCTGCAAAACCATATAAAAGTATCTCAACAAAAATTACAAAAGAAATTCAAAGAGCAAAAAATTAATCATGAACAAACCTGGCCTATGGGTTTCGCGCAATGGAAGGAAAACTGAAGCCATTTGAGGAGAACGCGCGGTGCGTGAGATAATGGTGTGGTGGTGGTGGCGCTGCGTGGTGGTGGACTGCCCTAAAACCCACTAAAATCAACCCACTCCAAGAGAAGAGAAGAAGACGTCAATGTGGTGGTGCAATGGTGGTGTTGGTGGCGCTGCGTGGTGGTGAAGGTGTGGTGCTCTGGCGTTAGGGTTAGCTGTGCGAGTGAGTGAGGGAGGGGTTTTATTTTCGTTCGAGTTAGAGTGAGAGCGAGGGAAATTCATGTGTTGAGTGAGTGAGGAATGAGCGCGCTGAATATTATTTAGGAGCCAATTTTGTTTAGTGAAGGGCTGCGGTTAGCCCAAAAACGCAGCCCTTCGTGAAACGAAGGGCTGCATTTTCAGGCTAACCGCAGCCCTTCACTAAAAGGGCTGCGTTTTCGGGCTAACCGCAACCCTTCATACAAGAAGGGCTGCGTTTTTCAAAAAACGCAGCCCTTCCGTTTTTCTCCCCTAGTATAAGATTTAAAAAATAGAAAACAAAGAACCCAACAATTGATTTTCGTTAGTTCAATTTGCTACTTTTCTCGTTATAATCATAAGACATAATTGTTGTCCATTAGACAACCTAAGACAGTGCCCAAGCCTATGGGTACGGTTATTGTGGGAATGACGACTATGAGTTTGAATTATGAAACACTTGAATCAAAGATGAGGATGCCTCTAATAAGAGTTTGAACTATTAATAATTAATAACTAGTATTTAGGCCCGGGCAACGCCCTGGGTTTCTACGTCTTCTACAATTTAAGACTTCCTCCGTCCCATAATATAATGCTTACATTCCTTTTCGGGTGTCCCAAAATGTTGTGCCTATTTTATTTTTTATCAATTTAAATTATCCTCAATTTTTACACAAACTTTTCAAAATACCCCTACTTTTCTTTCAAAATGTGTGTCTCTATTTATTACTTTACACCATTCTAAGGAATATTTATTACTTTTAAATAGGTCCAAGACAAAAGTATTTCATTAGATATTCTTTTTGGAGAATATTATTACTCCCTCCATTCTCCAATTAAAGTGAAAAAGAAGAAGTAAGCACTATATTATGGGACGGAGGGAGTAGTAGTTAAATAAGTCAACTCATACTCATTTAAAAAAGTCATCTCATTCATTAAATGGATTTCAAAAGTTTTCCATTCATATATCATCATTAATTTTGATTAAATAAGCAATAATAGTATGGTGGAGTGATGGTTGGATCTCTTTCTTTCATACTTGAGGTTGTGGGTTCGAATCTTCACATTAACAATTTTTTTAATAATATGAGAAAGACGTGGATATAATGTTATTGAATGAGGGATGATGACACGTGACGCATATACGTTCTTAGGAACGCTTTTTAATATATTAGTATAGATTAAATCAATGCTTTATAACTTGTAACTACTGATGTTGATAATTTATCAAAAAAATTAGAGTAAAATAATTTATCCTTATGATGACGGTTGATGTGGACATATGGCATTTTTCTTTGAAGTTTCAACTACTTAAGTAGGGGTTTTTCCTTGAGAAAATATCTCTTTTATTTATTTTTGTTTTTTTATAAAAAAAAATTGTTCCTAGCCCATATGTCTTTTTACGACCATAGCAACCTATATCGCAATCTTATTATGTGGCTTGGACGTTAGCCAATGTATAGGTCTGTTAGTCAAGCACGTATTTAATTTTAGGATCCAAATTGGTTTCCTTTATTCTTCCCCTGCCTTCTCCCCTTATTTGTTTATTATTACTTTTGAAAGTAGATAGTAGATACAACAAGTGTGGATTTTCTGCACGGCCTAGACCCAATGGTTCTACACTAGATCTGTCTAAAAATGACCCAATTTGAGAACTCGACTTGATTTTTTGGGTTTTACAAGAAATTTCAATCCGAAACTCAAAATAATTAAATCCCGATGAAGCTGGAAGTTTTAGATTAGGATTAGGGTTGAATATGGATCGATCCAATTGACCCTAATTTTATTAAATTTTAAAGGATAATAATTTCTAAACATAAAATATAATATTTTAAATAAGATAACTAATAAACAATCAAACATATTATCTATACATGAAACAAATGTTTACTTTTACATCAACTTCAATATCTTTGATTTATTATAATATATAGGACATCGTTTATAGTACCATTATTAATAATCTAGATTTATCAATTTTGTTGGTTTAAATCATATACTTCCTCCGATTCTTTTTAAGTGACTAACTTCTACCTTTTACGTGAATTTTTTTAAAGAAGTTAGTCACTGAAAAGAAAATGGAGGAAGTATATGTTACTAATATGATCGCTATATCATTCTAATCAAAGACGAAATTGTAGTTGTATAATCGAAATATAATGTTTTTATATGAAAAATAGAAAAATAAAAAGTTGATAAAAAATGTGTCATTGGCCTAGTAACACGAAATGCACCGACCAGCAATTCGTATAACCCGACCCGAAAATGCACCGACCTGTATCAACTAAAACCAAATCCTACATGACTCGTATCAACTAAACCCAAATCCTACTCGACCCGTTGAACCGGGTCTATTCTACGCACCTTTGCTTGGATCTGAAATTATTAGGATGATTCAGGTTTAAGTTTTCAATGGCTAATACTAGCTTCTTATGGTGATTATTAGAAGTCAACACCCTAATAAACTCATTGGTTGATCGAACCAATTATCTTTCCAAAAATAGAGTCTGATGCATTGAGGTATGGTTCCAAACTGATAGAGATAATATTTACAATAATATTTTCTCACCTATTTAAGATATATTTGTATAATTCCTATATAGTTTCGATTTCTAACATGGTTAGGATTATTATTTTGTAAACACTATAAATATTGATCAATGGGAATACTCCAAGATTAAGGAGTTTACAATATCAAACATCGTATCAAGAGCGTAGGCTAGCGATCCAACATTAGCACTGCAAAGAACAACATTCGGACATCACGTCCAAAGTCTTGTTTTTTTTTTTTTTCGTTTATTTCCTCCCTTTGTCTCGTGCTCCCTGTGATCCTCCTACTGCCACCACAAACTTCCGCCCACCTTTGCACTCACTCCCACCATGACATGCGGTTCTAATCCCCCCCCCCGCATCCAACGCCCACCACGCCACCTGCTGCCTTTCATCCGGCACAGGCAGTGAGTAACATAAAGAACGAGATTCCAATCATACTTGATCGTGAAAAATTTCAATTCTCCAACAGGGTAGAATTATTTGAAATCCATTGCCATGCCTGCAACGTTTTGGACTATATTGATCCAAAAACACCGCGCCCTGATATTCCAGATGAATTATGGAATCGTCTAGATTCGATTGTGAAAAAGTGGATATATGGCACCATATCCTCTGACTTACTTCAAACCGTCTTGTATCACGGAGCCACTGCTAAAGAAACATGGAATCGACTACAAGCTATTTTCCAAGATAACAAACACACAAGAGCCGTGTATCTGGAAAATCAATTTAATGCCTTGCACTTGTCCAATTTTTCAGACATCTCTGTCTACTGTCAACAATTGAAATATCTCAAAAATCAATTAGCCAATGTCGATCAAATTGTTTCTGAGCAAAAATTAGTTTTGCGCATGGTTTCTGGACTCGTTCACATTGATTTTGACACTGTTGAATCATTGATACAATAAAACGGACCCTCTACCGTCTTTTGAAACGGTCCGTTCTCGTTTATTGCTGGAAAAATCCTGATGGGCTCAAGAAGCACCCAATCAAGCCCAATCTTTTATTGCTGCGAATGAAACTCCACAAAATCAGGCCCAACCGCAGACCCAGCAGCAAACCCAGTCCAATAACCGCAGCGGCGGTGGTCGCGCCGATGGACGTGGCAGAGGCCACGGCAATTCTGGCCGTGGCAGGGGACGTGGCAACCAGCAGCAGCCCCAACGGCCCGCACAAACAAGGCCAGGTGTCCCTCCTTCACATTGGGCCTCCCCTCATCTCCAGCCCAATCTCTCCTGGACTCCTCAGCCAGGCCCTAGTCCATGGGCAACAACACCTTACCCGTATCCTTAGCAGACCTATGCTCCTGGCCCCAATACTGCCCAGCCACCTTCGCGTGGACCCCCAACCCATCAACAAGCCTATCCGGCTTACACAGCCCCTTATGGGCCCCTTATGACTCCGACAGAATTGGGCCATGCTTTTTCTACTATGAGTCTTCAACAATTGGATGATGGATGGTATATGGACTAGGGTGCTACATCTCACATGACTCATAATCCAGGCACGCTCATGCCCTTATTTAATTTAAGCATTAATAATCATATTTTAGTTGATAATGGTGGCCGCATTCCAATAATGGGTTATTGTCATACCTCCCTCTCTCCCCACAAATTAGCCCTGCGTGATATTCTTATAGCCCCTCAAATCATCAAAAACCTTATTTCTGTTAGAAAATTCACCACTGATAATCTTGTTTCCATTGAATTTGATCCCTTTGATTTTTCTGTAAAGGATCTCAAAACGGGGACCATTCTAACGAGATGTAATAGTTCAGGAGATCTTTATCCTGTCACCACATCATTACCATCTACTTGCCTTGCAACCGCCCTCACGACCCTGCCCCAAACAACATGGTACAACCGACTTGGTCATCCTAGCGACCAATCTTTCAGCTTTCTTAGGAGTAGCAATTTCATAGAATATAATAAGGAGCCCGCCTCCAAGTTTTGTAACACTTGCCCTATTGGGAAACATACTAGACTTCCTTATGCCACTTTTCATACTGTTACATATAGTGCTTTTGATATTATTCATGCTGATTTATGGACCTCTGATACTCGGAGTAGTGATGGATATACATACTATTTAGTTTTGCTTGATGATTTTACTCATTATATATGTGTGGACTATTCCTCTTAAATATAAATCTCAAACATACCAAGCGTTTGTCAACTTTCAAACCTATGCTATGACTCAAGTTGAACGCCCTATAAAAGCCTTTCAAAGTGATCATGGCCGGGAATTTGATAACGATCCCTTTAAAGTATTTTGTATCCAGCATGGTATTGTCTTTAGATATTCATGTCCACATACCTCATCTCAAAATGGCAAAGCTGAACGTATGCTTCGCAAAATAAATAATGTCATTTGCAAACTCCTATTCCATGCTTCCATCACCTCCTTATATTGGGTTTATGCTTTAGATACTGCTACATATCTTCTCAATATCTGCCCACCAAAACTCTCAAAAATAAAACCCCGGCTGAAGCATTATTTTTCATCATCCCATCGTATGATCATCTACGCATATTTGGTTGTTTCTGTTTCTCAACCTCACAGCTACATCTAAAAATAAACTTGCCCCTCGCTCCACACCATGTGTTTTTTGGGGTATCCTCATAATCACCATGGGTATCGTTGCTACAAATAAAATCACCATCTCCCGCCATGTGATTTTTGATGAAACTAAATTTTCCTTTTCCACACATCAAACCGTACCGTTGTCACATTATGAGTTTCTTCGATTTGATGAATGTTGAGTCCCCTATTTGAATAATGACAAACAACTGCAAGGAACAGTTGTTATTACAGGTGGTTCTAATCTGTTAGGAAACATCTGAGTGTCCAACTGTTCCTGACTGTTAAATGAGACAGTCAAAAGAATATTTGCTATGCTATGATATGTTCTTGTGTAGCAAACAGGTTATTCCAAGACTTGAAGCTAATTAAGATGCCCTCTCGAAGTTGTTCGAGGAAAAGACAAAGTTTTCATTGTTGATTCAAGGGAAGCTTCAAGGATTGAAGTGCATGAAGATAGTTTATGATTCTTTAATTGATTCAACTTAGGTCTTCATGTAATATTTGCGTATGATATTTCAAGTGAGATTGTTTGTGTTGTTCTTAAGTGTGAAATAGTAGGGTTTTGAATATGGAACCAGTTGTTACTGTAGACACATAATCGTGTCTCCCCATTTAAGGATCCGATGATGAAACATATTGTGGTCTTAATTGGTCCGACCCAAAGGCAGAGCAGTCCGAAAAGCCAACCCAAAACTATTTCAAAAAAGTGTTAAAGTCCTGTTTTAAAGCCCAATTAATTATTCATGATAATTAATTGTATTTTGAGTCCAATCCTTTGAAAAGCCCAATTAATTGTTTAATAATAATTAATTGTTTTATTTCAATAAAATAAATATATTCAAAGATATTTTTTATAATTAAAATCGGATTTTATCCCGTAAAATCATATTTCCGGAGTTAAAAGATAAAAGAAAATCATTAAAACGCGTTTTTATCAAAAAGTTGTCAAAACGTGTCAAAAGCAAGGCGGTGCGTTGAGCGCAACAACGTCTGCTGAGAGCACCGGACTGCGCTGAGCGCATAGATGTGCACCGAGCGCACGTGTCCTGCCACGTAAGCGTGCGCCTAGCGCACACCAGTGTGCCAAGCGTACAAGACTGCCACGTAAACTTATGTGTCATACAGAGTCCTGCTCCAAGCTCACTTCTTTGTGTGAGACGCATCTTTTTCTTTCTTATCTTTTTCAGAGCGCGTACCACGTGTACGCTTTCTACTGAGCATGCCGCATCAGGCGCACCAATGTGCGCCTGACACGTGGATTTACGCGTGACACGTCAACATGCGCCTGCCGCAGGTGGCGCGTGAAGCACAGATTCGTTTTTCCTATAAATAGGCTTCGATTTTCCGGATTAAAAGACGGTTTTTCATACGGATTTTTCATACGGTTTTTCACTCTTAAACACTTCGAACTCTACGAATATATTTACAAAACCTCCCTACAAAAACTCATACTTTCTGACGTACAAACACATATTTTCATACATACATTCAAATCTTTCAGACATTCATACTTTCAGGCTTCACGATTGCTCGTCCCGAAGGTTGTCAATCTCGCAGACCCAAGCCATTGTATAATCCTGAGGGTTCTTGAATAAATTCCTATTTTTATATTGAAGTTACAAACTATCTATTTCATAATGTAGATCTTTGGTATAAAATCGTTCTACTATATATTATAATCCTTCCTTCTTTTTTATTTTCATACATTATTATATGCTTGCCTGATTGTTTTATACATATTATATGATTGTTCTATGCATTATTTTTATCACTCCCATGTTAATTTTGTTAATCAAGACCAAAAGAAATGTTCTAACATTAATCAGATTAATTTGGGCAACCTGCTAGGCTCCCTGTAAATTGATTGCGTAATAACATATCACTAAAAAAAATAGTCTTTTTATGAGTTTCCTGAACCAACCTAGACTAAATATTTTTAGGGTGCATGAAAATATGTTGTGGTTATTCCTTTGCATAAACATTGACATGAATCGATATTTAGTAGAGGCCATCAATGGGCGACTATGGTTCATTATAACCGTGTTCGTACCCTCCCACGAACTCAATCTTTGGTTCATTTTGACCATCTATGGAGTCAGGACGGGGAAATCTACATTGGATAAGTCCCTAAGATGTCCCTATAGTTTTCAATATCCAATTAGGTTTATGAGTCTTCCTTTAAAGACTTGTTGGCGACTTAAAAACAATTTTCAATAAAACCTTTAAATGGGGTAGTCAAATCAAATACGCGCTCACACCGCGTAGGCGAAATAAAAACACGCCTACAATTTGGCGACTCCATCTGGGGAGGATTTTAAAAAATTAATTTTTTAAATAAGTGGGTGAAACTCGAAAAATACGATTCATACTCTTTTTATGATTAAGAATGACATTACAGTTTTGCATATGCATGGCTATTGTTTAAGCCATCATAAGGACACTCTACATTGCCTCATTAGCACAAGTTCTATGTGTGAGGTCACCCCCGGGTGGTTTGCGCTTTGTCCTTCCAAAAAACTTCTAGAGCGATAGGGTTGGATCTTAGTCATACTCAAACTATCCAACCATAACATTGTTCTCTTGTTCCTGACTTGAGAACGGGAGTGCGTCTTACACGTGGCCACCTATTTAAGCAGAGGTACGAAGCGTGGGATAAATCTCTTAGTCATGAACCTGACCATAGTTTCAAACATAGAACTAGACTTTAGGTTGGAGCGTTTGCATCCATGCTATATGACATTTGCTTGTGATTGCACTTTTGTCTGTTATTAACTTGTCGAATTGTCATTATTATGCATTGCGTCGTACCTAATATCGCGTCTAAAAACAAATAAAAGATCATCAATTGGCGAAACCCTCGCCTAAATCCCCGAAAAACATGTAGGAGGAGTAGTGCGCCAAGCGCATTAAGTTGCGCCTGGCGCATGCGCACCATTCCCGCGGCAGATGCACGGCTGTGTGCCTTGCGCAGCACGTGACACCCAGTCTGTGCATCGCATGCTTTTCGTCGATTTAGTCGTCGTAGTGGTCGGTCATATGTTCGGTTTGTCTGCATTCGTGTAAAACATGGTCATTCTAGGGGTCTCACCTAATCAGACATAAAAAGAGTCAGTCTTTTCATGCAAGGTCGAGTCTGTCCTAAAAAAAAGTGCATCTAGAAAGCTGGTCATGGTAGAGTTAGAATCATCATGCATGTCTACCTTCTCCCTGTTGTTCAACAAATCTTCCCTATCAATCTTACCTTACCATATTCAACAAATTTTAAAATCTTACATTTTTTCAAAATCAATCCTGCATCCATGTCTATTCTACCTTTTTCCAAAAAGTATTTATTAATCATTATCATACACGACATTTACAAAAATATTTTCAAAATTAATCCATCGTCTTTTCCTAACAAAAGATAAAAACAAGGGGTTCTTTTCAAAAAACGAATATTGAAAATCCCAAGCCCAATCCATACACCTTCATTCAATGCAATCCAATCGACCAAACCCAATCCATTTGCATTCATTTCTAGGTCCATATGCATTAGAGTCCATTTTGCATTCATCATAGGCCCGTCTAATTTGAGTCCATACATTCACTAGCATTAGAGTCGATCATAGGCCCATATAAGTCTAGTTCATATCAAAATCTAGACCCATTTGCATCTTTATCTAAAATCTAGTTCAAGTGTATTCCCGATCCATTCCAATCTAAGTCTAAGTCTAATCCAATCCAAATCTTAAGTCTATGTACGCCCAATTCATTCCCTAGGTCAAGTTTGCATTATATGTAAACCCTTGTCAGTCTTCGGACTATAAAGGTCAGTCTTAGGACTATAAAATTTCCTTAGGTCTAGTTTGCATTAAATGTAAACCCTAGTCAGTCTTCGAACTATAAAATTTCCCTAGGTCTAGTTTGCATTATATGTAAACCCTAGTCAGTCTTCGGACTATAAAAGTTGAGTCTTAGGACTATAAAATTTTCCTAGGTCTAGTTAGCATTATATGTAAACCCTAGTCAGTCTTTGGACTATAAAATTTAAGTCTTCGGACTATAAAAGTTCATCCACTAAGTCTAACCATCTTTATTTGTCTACCCTGCTTTGACTCTAATCTGCTTATTCGAAGTTCAAAGTCTAGTACTCAGCAAAGTCCAATCATTCAGTCTGCTTGCATAGTCCAGTCTAGTCCATGTCTGCATTTGCATTTAGTTAGGCCCATATCTCCATCATGGTCAAGCCCATACTAGTCCAAAATCATACCCATCTCTAATCATTTCCCATTTTCATTTCCATTTCCATCTCCATTTCTTATTCCCATTTCTCATCTCCATTTCTCATTTCGAAAACATTGTTTCTTAAAATTTACGAGGTCTATCCGATTTCTGTTCAGGACAGGTCGTGAGGTTATAACTTGAGAACGTCCAACAGAGAGGCAACAAGGTCGACCTACTCCGACTCGTCAAGCGCATCTAACCTTTTCAGACGAATCCTCTGACTCTTCTGAATCATCGTCTGAAATGGGGGACACTAATGAACAGCTCAGTGCCATTATGGCTCTGCTTTAACTGATGAACTCTCGTCTTGAGGAACGTAACAAGACAAAGAGATTAAGGCACTGCGAGAGAGAAACTAACTGAAGAAGACGAACAGGGCGACACTCCACCACCACCACCTCTAATCAAGTCCAAGATGGATTTAAGGTTTGATAAACTCGAGCAATTGATCCAGTCAATTCCTGCACTCGAGAGTCAGGCTCATGGCCATTACATCATTGATCCTGAACTGAGGGAAAAGCTCCCTAAAAAGGTAGCATGGGGTGACCTCCCAAAATTCAAGGGGGTCAAAGACTCAAATGATCACTTGAGAGCCTTTTCCATCTCTACGGCCCTCAAGGGCATGAGCAAGGACCTATTTGCTTATGTCTTTCTCTTGACCTTGGATGCACATCCATCCAAGTGGTTCAGATCACTAAACAAAATGAAGCTGAATGACTGGGACTACATCAGAGAAGAGTTCCACAAACAATATATATACAATACTCAGATTCCTATTGGCCTGCATGAGTTGGAGGGAAAACTGCGTCACCTTCCTTAACAGATGGAGGGAAAAGGCTGCACAAATGACTAACAGGCCATCTCAAGAGGACCAAGTCCGACTGGTGATCCGTAACTTACAGCCCAAATATGGGGATCACATCAAATTTCAACCCATAGAGTCTTTCACGAAACTCTATAAGGTAGGCCTACTGATCGAAGAAGAGGTCCAAGCCTCAAAAAGTAAGGATTACAACAACAACTCTTTCAAGAAGAGTAACAATAACCCTTCCATCTCCAAAGGTAATGATGTCAACGCCCTAGTTACTGAAAAGGGAGGTTATCAAAAGCCTCAAAGAACCTTCACTCCATTGGCATGACTTTAGACGAAGCATTCAATAGGCTTCATAAAAAAGGAGCAATACAGCCTATCGGTCCTACTCCTGCACCTGAAAATAGACACAAGAAGTGGAACCCTAATTCCTATTGCAAGTACCACCAAGGGAAT
The DNA here is from genome assembly GCA_947648045.1 of Beta corolliflora. Taxonomy (NCBI): domain Eukaryota; kingdom Viridiplantae; phylum Streptophyta; class Magnoliopsida; order Caryophyllales; family Amaranthaceae; genus Beta; species Beta corolliflora. Next base: position 1,683,695 of record CANSZD010003329.1, on the reverse strand, counting down.
GGACACCCAACATCCGCGTGTTGGGCCTTAAGGAATACTCCCTCAGTTTTTTTTTTATCTTTCTCACTTATAATCTTGACACTATTCATACTTAGAGAGAATCTTCTCATTTTTTTTCAATTTATAAGAAAAAATATAGTCATGTGGGGTTTTGTTGGATTCGTCTCAATTAGTACTTTATTAATATTCAATCGTTATAATTTTTACTAATATATAACGAAAGATATTTAAGTTCAAAGATGTGCATTGGGAGACGCGCACAGGAAAGTGAGAAGGATAAAAAAAACAGAGGGAGTACTCTGCAGGACATGGTTGATAGTGTCAGACTTCCAATTCCGCCAGCATCAAAAGTCAGCAACAACAGCAACCCCTTGGGAATCGTCTCAACAGTGCAGGAGGCTTAGTCATTTAACGCTAGTTTTCTAGGTTGAATCGGAGAGTCCCTCCCCTAACTCCTTCATTTCCTTTCCTGACAAGTCTATGTCATTTAGGACTTTATTTCTAATAAGCCTTGTTCTATTTATTTCTAATTAATTAAAATAATTGCATTTTCATTTTCATTTTCATTCGCCTTCCATCATTTTATTTAATGATGAAACTTAAATCACCTAATAATCTTGACTAATAATAAAAAAATAAAAAGATCTGAAAAAAAAATTAAAAAGGACATACTTTGGATCAGGAGTTATTCCCCTCTCCCTCCATCATCCATAAACCATCATTAGCCAAATATTCCCTTCAAAACCAAAGCTCCACAAATACCCTTCAAACCTTCCAATACCCATAACCAATAGCTTGTGTGCAAGCCATATTACAAAAAAATAAAAAAAAATTCAATGCCAAGCAAAAACAAAAAAAGAGTGAAAAAATCAAAGTGCGAAAGAAAAAAGCAAAAGCAAAAAAAAAACGCACAGGACAAAAAAAAGAAGAAAAAAGCCAAAGGCAAAATAAAAAGTCAAGCTAGGGGGCTTGCACACAAGTTCTACCCCTTTATTCAAATCCTTCAATCCATCAAAGCCTTATCCCATATAATTCAAATCCATGATCATCCATTTGCCAAACTAACTAAACCTTCATCTAAACCTCAATCCTTAAACCCTTCAACCTTTCATCAACCCTAACTCCTTCCCCAAGGTATGTCCAAGCCCGCTAGGTTGAAAACCCAAAAGGGCGGCCTAGGCAAAAGTTAAGACAAAAAAAAATTAGATTTAGAACTACGAATGGTCAAATTCCGCAAGAATACGTAGGAATCCTCATCCCGAGGTCTGACCGCTTCAATAAAAAAAATAGTCAAGGTCTAATGATTTGATTTTCTAGAATTCAGGAGCTTTCTCTTTCTAGATCCCGACATAGACTCGAGTCTGCACCTAGCCTCGTCAATGCCTTTTCCCACCTACATTTATTTAAGTCGTAAATTTAAACTTTTTATTTTTCTATCCAAACTCTCCTTTTCCCTGAAGGACTCTCCGGCTTTCATGGTCTCTGGCGATAATTGACTTTGCCTAATCAACATCCCAATGAAGAATCCCCAGTGAGAACCTTCAACAATTCAAGACAGATCAAGTACGTTTCAATCAAGGCTCATAGCGCCTAATTCAAGACAAGCTTACCCAAAGTAGGGGCTTCCTATATATGTGGTGGTTCCTCCAAATCAAATCAAACTTCCGGAGAGTTGTAATTTGCGGACCTCGTTTACGGACCCCGATTATTTACTAAAAACAGTTTTCGAAAATCTTTCTAATCATTCTATCCATTTCTGATCATTCTATCTATACATATCCAGATCTCCTAGCCTTGCAAAACCCTGGCCTTGTATTGCATTACATACATCCTAGTCTTGCATAACCCTGACCTTGCATGACGTGTCATCTTTCATAGCTTCGCATAACCTTAATCCTTGCATAGCGTCTCATGCAGCATCCTTAGAGAGTCAAAGTTTGCATCATCGTGTGCTTTATCTGAGTTGTTTGCACCTATCTGCTAACATCTTCTTCTACCGGTAATCAGATTGCGTGTATAGATCAGTTCTAAACTACAGAGCGTTTAGAATCGTTCTCCGTCCCGACACCGTATACGTTGACTTTCGGTTTCCTGAACCTCAGTCAAAGTGGGGGCTTCTGTAGACACATAATCGTGTCTCCCCATTTGAGGATCCGATGATGAAACATATTGTGGTCTTAATTGGTCCGACCCAAGGGCAGAGCAGTCCGAAAAGCTACCCAAAACTATTTCGAAAAAGTGTTAAAGTCATGTTTTAAAGCCCAATTTATTATTCATGATAATTAATTGTATTTTGATCTCAATCTTTTGAAAAGCCCAATTAATCGTTTAATAATAATTAATTGTTTTATTTCAATAAAATAAATATTTTCAAAGATATTTTTTATAATTAAAATTGGATTTTATCCCATAAAATCAGATTTCCATAGTTAAAAGATAAAAGAAGATCTTTAAAACGTGTTTTTATCAAAAAGTTGTCAAAACGTGTCAAAAGCAAGGAGGTGCGCTGAGCGCACAGATGTGCGCTGAACGCACGTGTCCTGCCACGTAAGCGCGCGCTTAGCGCACAGCAGTGTGCCAAGCGCACTAGAATGCCACGTAAACTTACGTGTCATACAGAGTCCTGCGCCAAGCGCACTTCTCTGTGTAAGACACATCTTTTTCTTTCTTATCTTTTTCAAAGCGCGTACCACGTGTACGCTTTCTACTGAGCATGCCGCGTCAGGTGCGCCAATGTGCGCCTGACACGTGGATTTGCGCGTGACACGTCATCCTGCGCCTGGCGCAGATGGCGCGTGAAGCACAGATTCGTTTTCCCTATAAATAGGCTTCGATTTTCCGAATTAAAAGACAGTTTTTCATACGGTTTTTTCATACGTTTTTTCACACTTAAACACTTCGAACTCTATGAATATATTTACAAAACCTCCCTACAAAAACTCATACTTTCAGACATACAAACACATGTTTTCATACATACATTCAAATCTTTCAGACATTCATACTTTCAGGCTTCACGATTGCTCGTCCCGAAGGTTGTCAATCTCGCAGACCAAAGCCACAGTATAATCCTGAGGGTCCTTGAATAAATTCCTATTTTTATATTAAAGTTACTAACCATCTATTTCATAATGTAGATCTTTGGTATAAAATCGTTCGACTGTATATTCTAACCCTTCCTTCTTTTTTATTTTCATACATTATTATATGCTTGCCTGAATATTCTATATATATTATATGATTGTTCTATGCATTATTTTTATCACCCACATTTTATTTTTGTTAATCAAGACCTAAAGAACTGTTCTAACATTAATCAGATTATTTTGGACAACCTGCTAGGCTCCCTGTAAATTGATTGCATAATAACATATCACTAAAAACTATAGTCTTTTTATGAGTTTCCTAAACCAACCTAGACTAAATATTTTTAGGGTGCATGAAAATATGTTGTGGTTATTCCTTTGCATAAACATTGACATGAATCGATATTTAGTAGAGGCCAGCAATGGGCGAATATGGTTCATTATGACCGTGTTCGTACCCTCACCCCCGAACTCAATAATCTTTGTTTCATTTTGACCATCTATGGAGTCAGGATGGGGAAATCTACATTGGATAAGTCCCTAAGATGTCCTTACTGTTTTCAATATCCAATTAGGTTTATGAGTCTTACTTTAAAGACTTGTTGGCGACTTTAAAATAATTTCCAATAAAACCTTTACAATGTGGAAGTCAAATCAAATACGCGCTCACACCGCGTAGGCGAAATAAAAACACGCCTACAGTTACATATTCAGAACACTACTAAGTAGAGTAACAGGTCAGGATACCAGTTACTTTACCGGGTGATTGAGCTGGCTGTTTTAGAAAAGATTTTCGGAAAAATATTTTCTCAAATACTTTCCAAAAGAAATATTTGCCAGTCTTTAGAATCATTATTCAGTATTTACTTGCCTTAAAACGTGTGTATATCTTGGATAATATATTTCCTTCGAGAAAGATATTGTACAAGATATACTTTCCATAACATAGGATTATCATATCTTTGATATCTTGAGTTAGGGCGCACTTAACGGTTAGACCTTAGTCTATAAATACTGAATCATGATTCTCCTTCATCTTTGATGCTCTTCAGGATTTTATTGAGTATTTTCGAGAGCCTTCACATAGATAACATCTAAAACAGTTTCCTAAAATAGAGTACAAATCTCATAGAGCATCATATTAATCTTTGTTTGCTTTGTAAGAAATCGTGAGTTAAGAAAAATTGATTGTATTGAACCTCTAACAAAGGGGTTAGAGATTGGGTAGCGTTTGTGAGTTCATTCGCGAGTGCTTGTGAGTTCAAGTGTGAAGTAGCACACTAGAGTTAGTGTGTGGTGTGTTGTTTCCCTGGAGTAAGGGAAACAGGAGAGTGCGAGAGTATTCTTGTTTTTCAGAGTTGATTAATAAGAAAACTACCGTAGGAGGACGTAGGCCCTTGTTTGGCTGAACCTCGTTAAATTTGGTGTGTTCATTATTACTTTCAAGTTTTAGTGTTTCCGGTGTCAAGAACTAGCCCAACTGGTTCCCCCTTAAATCGAAAGAATTTGAATTTGTCACTATATTGTTTAAGTACTCAATTCACCCCCCTCTTGAGTTTATTGCAAACCTTCAATGAAACCTCACCCTTGCTCACGTATATTCGCATGCGCCAGGCCCACACTATAAACCACACTCCTTAAAACGCCAGGCCCAATGCCTCTCCCCACCTCCAGCCTACTCCCATGCCCACCCGTGCCACACATGAGGCCCATATCCATGCCTTACTCCAGCGCCTATCCAAACAATCCCTTTCTATTTAAGCCCCGCGTCTTCCCCAGCCCAAGAGAGGTATACCCCCCCCTTCCCCAGCGTGGTCACCCGCCACTGCAGCCCACCAGCCCCCCTCCCTCCCCACGCATCACCAGAAATCGCCATGGGATCTTTAAACCCAATCCAAAATATGGGCTGATAATTTTACCATCCGGCCGAGTTTTACATCGGTCTCCTTTTCCCCAAAACTCACAAACAAGCCTTATCTGACCCAAATTGGAATGCGGCTATGAATGATGAATATGGTGCTTTAATTAAAATAGGGACATGGGAATTAGTACCTAGGCCTCCGGGGGGAATGTTGTTAATTGCATGGCTTTTTCGACATAAAGAAAAATCTAATGATGAACTTGAAAGCACAAAAATCGTCTTGTTTGTGATGGCAGATCTCTGGAAGTTGGTGTGAATTGTGATGAAACCTTTAGTCCTGTTGTCAAACCACAGACCATTCGTACTGTACTTAGTTTGGCCATGGCTCGGAAGTGATCTATTCATCAACTTGATGTCAAAAATGCCTTTCTACATGGTGATCTCAAAGAATCTGTTTATATGCATCAACATCTTAGATTTGTTGATCGCAGGGCCCTCATCATGTCTTCAGACTCACAAAAGCATTGTATGGGTTAAAATAAGCTCCTCGAGCTTGGTATTAGCGGTTTGCCAATTTTTTGCTTCATATGGGTTTTGTTATTACTAATGACTCCTCTTTGTTCACTTACAGTCAGGTCCATGATAAAGCGTATCTATTATTTTATGTTGATGATATCATTCTCACCACTTCATAAGATGACTTACGCGAACGTATGATCACTCAGTTGAAGACTGAGCTTCCTATGTCAGACTTGGGGCCATTTAGAACGTGCAGAATTGAGCAATCATAAACCTGCAGCTAATCCTGTGGACACTAAGTCTAAACTTAGTGCTGATTCTGGCCCTAAATTCTAGGATCCTACTAAGTACCACAGTCTTGCTGGTGCGCTTCAGTACCTCACTTTCACTCGCCCTGATATTGCTTATGCGGTACAGCAGGTTTGTCTATGTATGCATGATCCTCGAGAGGCTCACTACGATGCCTTAAAACGCATCTTGCGTTATATTTAGGGTACCATTGATCATGGGTTACATTTATATCCTTCTACTTCTATGCGTCTTATTACTTATACTGATGCTGATTGAGGTGGTTATCCAGACACTCGTCATTCCACCTCAGGTTACTGTTGTTTTCTTGGAGACAATCTTATTTCTTGGTCCTCGAAGCGTCAAGCAACTTTATCTCGTTCCAGCGTAGAAGCACAATATTGAGGCATCGCTAATGTTGTTGCCGAGTCTTGTTGGATTCGTAATCTCCTTCTTGAGTTACATTGCCCTCTACGTCAGGCCACACTCGTTTATTGTGATAATGTCAGTGCTATCTATTTGTCTAGTAACCCGGTACAACACCAACGCACCAAACATGTTGAGATGGATATTCATTTTGTTCGAGAAAATGTGGTGTTGGGTCGGGTTCGGGTTCTTCATGTTCCTTCCAAATATCAGTTTGCAGACATCTTCACAAAGGGCCTACCTCGACAACTTTTTACGGATTTCCGATCCAATCTTAGCGTTCGACCTCCTCCCGCTATGATTGCGGGGGTGTGATAGAGATGATATTTACAATAATATTTTCTCACCTATTTAGGATATATTTGTATAATCCTTATATAGTTTGGATTTCTAACATGGTTAGGATTATTATTTTGTAAACACTATATATATTGATCAACGGGAATACTTCAAGATTAAGGAGTTTAGATTATCTAACACAAACTAACAGCCATCCTTTAGAATTATATGTTTTTTCCTATTTTTTATCAAACAAACGGATAAATTCATAAATTTATCAGGCTCGTGCTAGTTTAAAAAATATTAGGTCCATTGTGCATTTGTGCCTCTTGTGTCGTGCCGAGCCACTACTAGGATCGTGCTATATTGTTGGGCTTAACTTCTGCCGGCCAAGCCATGCCCCGTTATCTAATTTGCCTCATTTTACCAATTTCAGCCTAACTTCAACATGAAATGCGTATCTTCTAAGTTCTAATTTGCCTCTAGCCTCACTTGTCTTATTAGAGTCTATTGATAGAGTACATGATATTACTTTTATTAAGTTTAAAGGATGGAGTTTATTATTACAGGAAGTGTTAGCTCAATATTGTTCACCAATTAGTTTTAGTTCTTGAGTGAGATGATCTATTACTGTATCACATATTCACATGGTTAGTGTTTCGGTGTTGAAACAGTTGGCGGTCTTGAGAGAAGTCCGCCAAAGATTAGGGTTTGACTCCGCTAGTGAATAACTGCACAAGAAGCAAACGTGAACTACCCTCGGGGGGGATGCGAGGAAACCCCCTGCGACGCTCAAGTCAGCACGTGTCCAAATAGGATTTAGAGAGAGAAAGTAGAGAGAGAGAGATAAGAATTCTGAGTGTGAGAGAATGTACCTGCAGAATAGTACTAGTGGGGTATTTATAGAAGTACTATTCACCTGACAGGGTGCGTAATCCTTTTACACGTGTACGGTCGTGGTGCCTTTGACAGTTGGGAAGATTCCCTTATTTTGTCTTGTTGGGCGACCGCCAACGTTGTCGGACCATGTTGATGTACTGACTTGTTAGAGCTGTAGGCGACATTCACCGTGTTCACGTCCGTTATGGCGTTTGCGGACTTATCACAGGAGTCCGCTAACGTACTTGGGTTATACCCATACAACTAGCGCCCCCCCAGCATCATTTGGGGTCTTGACCGTTAATGATGTTGTTGGTGGACGCGAATCATTGTTGCCGTGCTCAATTTTTTGAAGAAGTTAATTTTTTGGGTGCCACGTGTCGTCGTGGGGAGTTGAAAAATTTCGAAAAGTTAATGTTACTTTTTCGAAAATCCCGCCCATTACTTTATTAGGGTTTACCGTGTTTTGACACTTGGTAGGAATCTGGAGAGGGAGTTGAGAGATCTTTCAATCTCAGCCATTCATTCGTGTCTTATATGGGAGCAGTTGCCCTTTTCGGAGTTCTTTATCTTCATTCTCAAAGCTCTCCCTTTCTTTCTCCCTTTTTCTCTGATAAAACCTCCATAGCCGAAGCTTGAGTTGCTTAAAAACCGCTTTTCCTGTGCTCAAATCACTCCGAAAAGTTACTCAATCTTCTAGTTTTCACTTTCCGGTTCTAGTGTACTGAAAATTTCGTCTTTTCTTGACGAACATTTTCTAGGTTTTGCCTGAGTTTGAAGATTTGTTTTTTTGCCGGTGCTTCTTCCAGCTTTTCCGGTGGTGTTTTGGCTCAAGCTCAAGTTTTTTGGTGCAATTTCGCCGTTCTGGGATTTCATTTACCTTTTCCGGCGTCTTTCGCTCTCTGCTTTATTTTTCTCCGGTGACCTTTCGTTTCCAGGTATTTCTTCGATTTCTCTTCGCGTTTTGTTAAGTGTCTTTTGCGTTTTCATCATGTCGGACCAGTCTGATAGCCAGAATACCCCTAGTGAGGTGTTCATGACTGAGAGTGACCCTTCTTCCCCTTTGGCCGATAACGAACCTTCTTCCCCTCTGGCCAATAGTTAACCTTCTTCTAGCTTAAGTCCAGTGGGGAGGACCAGGTTGCTAGCGGACATACCTCTTACCGCTGAGAGGGAAAGAGAGTTAAGGTCGAAGTTTTTAAACGACCCTGCTAACCCTGAGGAGCATAATTTAACTAGGAGGTATCTATCCGCCAGTCGGAGTGGTGACCGACAAACGCTTAGGGAGCTTAGGCATCAGATTCTTGCTAGACGATCCGTTAGGCATCCTCCGGCCGATGCCACTCCCGGCCTTGACGTAGCACCTCTTAGATAGCATGCTTGGTTGGATAGCTTGGCGGATGCTGGGGTGGAAGTAACGGTTGACTTTTTCGACCGCTTACAACAATCTGCGGCTCCTAACCCTCATATTATTGATTTAGGTGACGACAGTGATTCTATTGCTACTGTTATGGTCCGCCAAGGGACCGCTTATCACCGTCGCACTGTTGCGAGCCCTGCTGTCGGCGTCACTGGGGATGCGATTGACTCTGCGGACGCAAACGTTGACGTTTCTGTGCCTTTGTCTTCCCATACAGTCGGGGAATCTTCCCGTGCTGCCGAATTAAGGGTCGATAGTTCGAATCCGATGGAGGAGATTGAGACTGGACCTGGTTCTGATGCTTTATGGCTGCCGGATGATTTCAGTGCCGGTCCTATCAGTGTCGAGATTGATTTGCCTTGGCGTCAGGACGCCATTGATCTGAGTTACTCGAGAGTTGCTCGGGATTTATATTGTCTTCCGTCGGGTTATCGGTTAATAGTCCCGCCAGAGGGGGCCATTGTGACGGAATGTCCTCCCGGCATCACTTCGAGTTTGGCCTCCGCTTCCCTCTGGATTCTTTTTTGGTGAAGATCTTAAACGCTTTCAACGTGAGCTTGGCTCAGTTGACTCCTTTGGCGGTCCGGAATTTGATAGCGTACATCTGGGTTGTGCGTTTCTTGGATTTTCCGTAAACGCTGAACTTATTCCGCCACATTCATTGGCTGAAAAAAAATGGATCTTCTAGGCAGGCGGGTTGGTGGTCGCTAACTACGGCCGACAAGAAGATGACAGTTCAGCCTAAAATGACTGGTTTGAAGGGCTGGCAGGATGCTTTCTTTTGGTTACGAGTTCCTGAGGATTATCCAGTGCGTCGTCATTTCACTGAGCCTCGTTCGCATATGGAGCATTTACCTCTTATTCCGCTAACTGAGGAAGAGTTAGCGGCCTTCGACTACTTTGACACGGAGGATTACTTAGTCACCTATGAGGACGGGAAGGAGGTGAAGGTTAAAGAGCCTAAATACTGGATTCTTCATTCCAAGTACATCCTGGGGAACAAACCCTTGTCGGCCCTGCTGCTCAGCCCTACTCATGAAAATGGTGAGTGTTGATGTCGGTCATCGGTCCAACTTTTTTTTTTTTTTTTTTTTTTACATGTTTGCTTCTTGCCATTCGCAGGTTTTGACTGCCTTGACCTCGACGCCCTATCTGTGGACGAGAACTTCAAGCCGTTAACCAATTTACCGCCTGCTCCTTCGCAAGAATACGAGACCATGCACGGGATTACCAATGGCCGTCGGTGGAGGGTCTGACCTCGGATGCTCCAGAGATTCGGGAGCGGGTTGTCGCGGCCACTGCTCCAGGACATGTTAGCGGCGCCTCCTGGCTATCAGGCTCTTACTCCTCCATCCGCGATAAGATCCGAGAGCTGATTACCATGCCCAGCTTTCTTTCTAACTTATCTCCCGGCATCTTCTCTCGGTACCATGAGTGGATCGAGAAGAAAGAGGTACCGCTAAGCGATCTTTGTGGCGGCCTCTTTCGCCCGCCGACTGTCGTCCCCGGGCAAGATTTACCGGACCGGACGGGACGTCGGAGAGGATGAGTCGCTATATGCCGACATCCCCGAGAACGGTGGCATCCTTGCCTACCGCATTTCGAAGGGCATGCAACCGCCGATAGATAGGCGGCGGGGTCCCCGGTCACTCCAAATGCTAGGTTGGCTCACGATCAACTTGTGGTACGTTTACGCACTCTCTTATTATCATTCATTCGTTTTGATTTTTGCTTTTTTTTTTTTTTTGACATATTCTTTTCATCTTCGCAGGCCAACAACGCTGCCATTGAGCTGATAGAGCAATATATAGAGTATCAGAAGTTGGCGGATACCTATAAGCAGTCGCTGGAAACTTGCCAGGATCTGCTGAAGGAGACGGAGGACAAGCTGGCGGCAAAGACGGCAGAGTTACATCCTCTAACTGACGAGCTGATAACACTGAGGCCGAGGGCCGCCTTATTGGAAGAGACCGAGGAAAATGTCAATACATTGACCAAGGCTCTGGAGGCCGCTAACTCTGCAAAAGAGGTTGTCGTCCCGGATCTTTGCGGCGAAGGCCGAGGCCGAGGAGCTGCTAAGGCCGTTGCTCAATTTAAACGGTCGATGAATACGCAACGACTTTGCACAAAGGTATGATGGCGGATGGGCGGCCGCCATGAGATGCGTTTGCAAATCGGTTCCGGATTTGACCGGAACGTTATCGAAGACCCTCATGCCGGTGGCCAGCATCTCACGCCTATTGAGGGGGATCCTAAATTCGCTGACGAGGACGCTATCGCTGATGCGGATCCTCGAGATGTTCCAGATCAAGGAAATCAGGAAACCCCTCCCTCTTGAAGTTTTTGGCGGCCTTCTTTCAGCTCTTCATGTTCTTCTAATAGCATATAGTTTGTAATCTTTAAAATATTTTGATCAATATTTTATTCGGCCCATGTTGGCATTTGTAAACGCTAACGTTTCTTAATTTTATAAGTACAATTCCAACTAAAAACCTTTCATTTGGCCGCCATCGTTTTACCTGTAGTTGGCCGCCAAGCCAGTAGCTTTTATTTTATGGGAAAGTACTTTATATCTCGCGTTTCTGTCGCTTTCATTATCATCTGATCTTTTGTATGACCGCTAATGTTCGTGAGCCTGTCATGTTGCTTTAGTTTCTTGTGCTTGGTCCGTCAGGTGACCGTTAGCACATTTTGAGCCTATCATATGGCTTTTGGTTTGTGCTAGGTCTGTCATACGTCCGTTAACGCACTTTGAGCCTATCATACGGCTTTTGATTTGTGCTAGGTCTGTCATATGACCGTTAAAGCACTTTGAGCCTGTCATATGACTTTTGATTTGTGTTAGGTCTGTCATATGACCGTTAACGCACTTTGAGCCTATCATATGGCTTGTGATTTGTGCTAGGTCTGTCATATGACCGTTAACGCACTTTGAGCCTATCATATGGCTTGTGATTTGTGCTAGGTCTGTCATATGACCGTTAACGCACTTTGAGCCTGTCATATGACTTGTGACTTGTGCTAGGTCTGTCATATGACCGTTAATGCACTTTGAGCCTATCGTATGGCTTGTGATTTATGCTAGGTCTGTCATATGACCGTTAACGCACTTTGAGCCTGTCATATGGCTTGTGACTTGTGCTAGGTCTGTCATATGACCGTTAATGCACTTTGAGCCTGTCATATGGCTTTTTTATTGTAAGCCTTGCTGATCCTGTCTTTGTAAGCGGCTGGTCTCAGTTCTGCCATGAGCCTTGTTTCCGGCAAGAAGTCTAGGTCTTCCCTAAGTGCTTGGTCATTTTTTTGCAGGTCTTGGTGCTTGATCCTGTAAGAGGGTAACCCCACCTCTACTGGCAATACCGCTTCTGCGCCGAAGGCTAACATGAATGGGCTCTCTCCCGTTGCTTCCTTCTCCGTTGTTCTGTTTGACCATAGCACTACCGGTACCATATCAACCCATCTTCCTTTAAATTCATCAAGCTTTTTCTTCAAGGCGTTTAGGATCTGCTTGTTCGCGGCCTCTGCTTGTCCGTTGCTCTGAGGGTGGCAAACGGCTGAGTATGCAAATTTTACCCGAAATTCCGTTAAGAAGGCCTGTATAGGACGATAATCGAATTGGACGCCGTGATCAAAGACGATAGCCATGGGGATCCCAAATCATGTCATAATGTTTTGCCAGATGAATTTCTTGACCTGATTTGCCTTGATTTTTGTTGTCGGCTCTGCCTCTATCCACTTGGTAAAGTAATCAATTCCCACTATTAGGAACTTTCTCCCCGGTTCTGTGGTGAACGGTCCCAAGATGTCCATTCCCCACTGTGCGAACGGGATCGGGCATAGGATAGGCTGCAAATCGTTGGCTGGCCTGTTAATGACGGGAGCGTATCTCTGGCACTTATCACATCTTTTAACGTAGCTCTGGGAATCCGCCAGCATACTTGGCCAATAGAATCCCGCTCTCAATGCCTTTAGTGCCAAAGCCTTTCCGCCAATATGGTTGCCGCATATACCTTCATGTATTTCTTCAAGGATCTTCGCGGATTCCCATGCGGTTGCGCATTTAAGCAGAGGTAAACTGAATGATTTCTTGTATAGCTCATTTTGGTATATGACATACCAGCTTGCTTGTCGCTTCAATTTCTTGGCAGACGAAGGATTATTCGGAAGCGTCCCGATCAACTTGTACGCCACCGACTCACTAAACCATTCTCCCTCGCTGGTTTATACTATTGACGGTTACGACCTTTTTGTGATGCTCTTTTCCTTCAAGATGTCGACCGTGACGGTTCTTTTCAATGCTAAATGAGTCGAGCTTGCCAACTTGGACAATGCGTCCGCTTTTGTGTTCTCGGCCCTAGGTATCGCTTGAATCTCAAAATGATTCAATTGAGCTATCAATTCCTTGGCCTTTTCAACGTATTTTAGCATGTTGGCCTCTCGACTTCGAATTCTCCCCTCGGTGGCCGCTCACCAACCGTGAGTCCGTTTTTAAAAGCACTTTCTTAGCACCCGCCGCCAAACACATTCTCGGTCCGGCAATGCCGCTTCATATTCTCGCTCGTTGTTTGACGCGGGAAGGCGAACTTGATGGCGTCTTGGTAAGAATTTCCTTCGGGGCTAGTCATCACTATACCCGCTCCGGATCCGCTAACGGGACGATCCGTCGACTTCCGAGTAGCCGACTTCCTTTTGCTCCACTTCTTCCTCCTCATATGAGGCTTCCACGATAAAGTCTGCCAGGGCCTGCGCTTTGATAGCGGTCCTAGGCTTGTACTGTATATCATACTCCGATAGTTCAACGGCCCATTTCGATGGCGGCGGAACTATCCATCTTCTCGCAACGCTTTTTCTAGCGGTGGTTGGTTAAAACTTGAATGGGATGGCGATCGAAGTATGGTCCGAGCTTCTGGCGGCGATTATCACGGCCAAAGCCATTTTCTCGACCAACCGGTAACGGCTCTACGGCCCGTTAAGGATGTGGGCGACGAAGTATATTGGCTCGCCGCCTCTTTTCTTTTTCCACCAATAACACGGCGCGATTGTCTTCGCGAGGCCGAGATATATAGTTGTAATACGTCTCTAGTCTCGGGCCTTGTAATGGTGGGTAGCTTCTTCAAGTGCTCTTTACCGCCAGGAATGCTTTGCTTTGCTCCTCTCCCCATTCGAACTTCTTATTCCCCCTTAGCGGTGCAAGAAAGGCAAAGCTTTGTCTGCTGATTTTGAAATGAATCGAGTGAGGGCCGCCATTCTCCCTGTTAGCCGCTGAATATCCTTGACGCTTTTTGGCTCAGGCAGGTCGACAATGGCTTGGACTTTGTCTGGGTTTGCATCAATCCCCCTTTTACTTACCAAAAAGCCTAAAAACTTCCCTGCTCTCACCCCAAAGACACATTTCTTTGGGTTGAGCTTCATCTTATATTTCCTCAAAGTTCTGAAAGTCTCTTCCAGATCGTCCAAATGTTCGTGGTCAGTTTTACTCTTGACGATGGAGTTGTCAACATATGCTTCGATATTCCTCCCCCTCTGATCCGCGAACACTTTGTCGACCAGCTTTTGATAGGTCGCCCCCGCGTTGCGGAGTCCGAACGGCATCGCCTTATAATTGTATACTCCACAATCGGTGATGAACGCAGCTTTTTTCCTATCGGCCTCGAGCAAACTGATCTGATGATAGCCCGAGAAGGCATCCATAAAGCTCAGTAACGCATGACCGCTAGTGGAATCTACTAGCCGGTCTCATCCTCGGTAGCGGATAACAAGCCTTCCGGCAAGCTCTGTTGAGGTCCGTGAAGTCCACGCACATCCTCCATTGGCCGTTAGCTTTTTTACCATGACTACGTTGGCCAACCATTCTGGGTAATCGCATGCCTCAATGAAGTCAGCGGCCAATAGCTTATCAACCTCCTCTCTTATGGCCTTGTTCTTTTCGGCCGAAAAATTTCGCTTCTTTTGCTTGACGGTCGGACAAGTCTTGCCAACATTCGAACGATGTACCATCACGGGCGGGTTTATTCCCGCATCTCATCCGCTGAGAACGCGAAGACGTCCGCGTTTTCTCTTAGGAGAGTCACCAGGTTGACCCTGACCTTTGGGTCCATGTCTGTTCCAACAGCCACTGTCCTTGCCGGATCATCTGCCAGCATCTCCTGCTTTGTTTCTCCATCCGGTTTGGGCCTTGGAGTATCGTCAGGCCTGGATTCCAGCTCTTCCATTAAAACATCCATCTCCTCATCCCCTTTCTCGGGCCCTTCCTCATTCGCCAGAGCTCTCCTCTGAGCTCGCCTTTGTTTCCTGGTTGGCGGATTCAATTCTTCTACCGGCACTCTCCTTGCCGGTTGCTTTAATGCTGTTAGGTAGCATGATTTTGCCATTTCTTGATTTCCTCTCAACTTTGTTGTCGTCCCGAGATTGGAAACGTACAACATAGTCAAATGATAAGTTGACACCACTCCTTGGACGTCATGGATGAAAGGGCGTCCAATAATTGCATTGTAAGCTCCTGGTACGTCAACTACCAAAAATTCTCGCCATTACGTCTCTGGCGTCTTCATCTTCTCCTACCCCGGCGAGAGGTTATCAATCCCTCGGGAATCACCGACGCTCCCGTGAAACCTATTACCGGATAACGAACAGGCTTCAGATGCTCTCTGCCAATCATCAACTTTTCAAAAGTTGAGAAGTATAAAATATTTGCGGAACTTCCTCCGTCTACCAGAATTCTGTGGATTAAACAATTTGACACCTTCAGCGTGACCACCAGAGGGTCATCATGAGGGTAGACGACATGCTTTGCATCGTCAACCGTGAAAGACATGGCGGGCATTACTGGCGGCCTCCTCCACTGCATGCTTTCATTGAAATTGACCTGGTGCCTGAATTCCTTCAGGCTTGCCTTGGCCCCCATTGACGCTGCCATGAATTGGACCGCCACTTATAACATGGATCTCAAAGAATCCGCGATTGCACATTCCGTTATTAGGCTTTACCACGTCTCCGTCCTTTGACCGTGCCTTGTACCGAGTGAAGTTACCCCGTCTTATCAGATCCTCCAGGTTATCCTTCAAGTGCCTGCAATTCTCAGTAGTGTGACCGTGATCACCGTGAAAGTCACACCACTTGCTCTTGTCACGGTTTTTATGAAACATTTGCTTAGGACGTTGCCATTTATCACTGTCCTTGTTCATCTGATATATCTGAGCCCTTGAGGTCGTGAGCTGCGTATATGTATCGAATTTATCTTTGTACTCGAACCTTTCGCGGTCATTCTTCTCGCGGTCATTTCCCTTCTTGACCACATTTGATTCCTGCTTCCTTTCATCCCGACCGCGATCATTTTCACGACCCCTTTCTTTCTTTTGCTTATCATCCTTCTTCTTTTCCGGCTCACGACTTTGGCTGCTTGCGGCCTTGTCAAACTCTTCCCCCCTGATGAAATCGTTTGCCTTCCTCAAGAATGGCTCAAGGGATGTGAAGGTTTTACGGCCCAGATAACTTCTAAACGCAGACCCTTCCCTCAGCCCGGTCATCAAAGCTAAGACGGCCACGTCCTGCTGAAGGCGGGGAATGGTGACCGCCTCAGCATTGAAACGGCCGACGAAATCTCGCAGGCTCTCATTTTCCTCTCGCTTGATAGATAACAACTCGCCCGGTTGTGCGCTCGCGCGCCTATTACTTACGAAGTGAGTGCCGAACATAGATGAAAGCCGAGAAAAACTAGAAACATTACCGCCCACGATGCTTTTAAACCATGTCCTGGGCAATCCCTGGCCAAAGTAGATGGGAAAACCTTACACCGAGATAACGTCCACTGAGAGTGTATAAATACATGTGCCCCTCATAAGCGGCCACATGATCGTCTGGGTCTGAGGTGCCATCATACTTGCAGGACGGCATCTTGATTCGCGGCATGGGGTGGTTCAGGATTTCTGAAATGAAAGGAGACTGCTTAGGCTTGATCAATAAATGCCCGCCAGCAGAATAATTGCTTGCGCCACCGATGCTGTGTTCCCGACGAGAACGACTTTGATTCTCATCTTCAGAATTGCTGAGATCCTCAGTTTCTAGGATGACTTCCTCATATTCTGGGTCCTCAATTTGCCTTTCCATCTGGCGTCCCTCCTGATTGAAGGTCCGCATTCTTCTCACGGGGGTGCCATCGACGTTGCGACCATTCATGGTCGACATACGCCGACGAAGCTGACCAACCCTCGCATTAGGAGTGGGGGTGTTGTTAGGCTGAGTACCCGCTTGTAACATTTGGATGAAAGACGCTACGGTTTGTAGCTGCTCAGGGGAGAATTGGCTTAATTGAGCCAGGTTAAATGATCCGCTACCAGTGTTTACCTGAGACACATTGTTCCCCGGAGTTTGCTGTTCATTGACGTTCTCGGCCATCCTGATGTTAAACTGAGGTGCACCGAGTGGTCCGGTAATGACGGGCGTGGATCCCTGGCCGGTTTCAAACTCTGATGGATCACGGCTGTCATTGTTTGCTCTTTCCATGATGGCGTTCACAAAGATGGGAGGCCCCTCCTTCTAGGCTCTAGCGCCAAGTTGTTTCGGTGTTGAAACAATTGGTGGTCTTGAGAGAAGTCCACCAAAGATTAGGGTTTGACTCCGCTAGTGAATAACTGCACAAGAAGCAAACGTGAACTACCCTCGGGGGGGATGCGAGGAAACCCCCTCCGACGCTCAAGTCAGCACGTGTCCAAATAGGATTTAGAGAGAGAAAGTAGAGAGAGAGAGATAAGAATTCTGAGTGTGAGAGAATGTACCTGCAGAATAGTACTAGTGGGGTATTTATAGAAGTACTATTCACCGACGGAGTGCGTAATCCTTTTTACACGTGTACGGTCGTGGTGCCTTTGACAGTTGGGAAGATTCCCTTATTTTGTCTTGTTGGGCGACCGCCAACGTTGTCGGACCATGTTGATGTACTGACTTGTTAGAGCTGTAGGCGACATTCACCGTGTTCGCGTCCGTTATGGCGTTTGCGGACTTATCACAGGAGTCCGCTAACGTACTTGGGTTATACCCATACAGTTAGCATATTGAAATTACAAATTGTATTAACCAATTTTAGAAAGCCAGACAGTATAAACTTCCACAATTACAATGACAGAAATATATACAGAGAGTATGCTGAGACATTGCTAATTTGTTTTTCTTTTCTTTTTTGTCTTGTTGGTAAGTAAGAAAGCTTAGTATTGATGAGCAACAATATATATTTTCCCGAAAGGGAAACAAAATTACAATCCCACTTGGACGGGGACTTACCTTCTAGGAAGGGCCTTTCAAAATCCCAATGCCTAAAGGGAATAAACCACAGAACACATAAGTTATACAGTAAACGACATTATTACACCACCCCAACTAGATTACCAAGACAAGCAAACCAAAAGAACATTTTCATCCATCTGTAGCAAGCTGAACCACTCCTTATCCTTGTCACTAATCTTCTTAGGCGTTATTCGACGAATTCTAGCGACAACATCAAATTTGATATGTTTGACGACACCACCATGAGAAAGAATCTGTTTATTCCATCAATATGCTGATTTCCATCCCCTTGAAGTTAGAGAAGAAGGGTGAAAGAGGGACATTTAACAAATTTCATTATTGGACTTGATAAAATCTTCATATTCTTCTATACTCTAATGTTGCAACCTGCTCTCCAGTATCCTGCTTCCCATGTACCTGTATATAGAAAAGGATATATACAGCCCATTAGTTTTCTTCTAGCGTACGCGTAACGTACACAAAGTCACAAATGCTATAGACGTCATTTGTAAAATAGTAAACTCTCTAGGAGAATATTTATCAAGACTTCAAAAACTTCAAAATTTGTCCAGATTATTACAACTTTGTTCTTTCCAGCTTAACAAAAATCAACTTTTACGAAAAAAACAAGTTCATAAAAGCTGCCAAGTTATATAAAACTAAAATAAGTGCATATAAGCTCATACCAGTTTAGGTTAGTTCTTTTTATAAAAATATGTTATCAGTTAAGTCTAACTAGGGGCTTTCACGTTAACTGCAATAATACAAATAAAGACACTATTACAAAAGGTTCATAGCAAGCTTAATATTGTAAAACACGTAAAAGTTAACCAATTAAGCTTCTTTTATATATATATACAAAATTTTACCAGTTAAGCTAGCTGACTATTCTTCAGACATTAATTATTCGTAGAAGTAAAAACAATTTTAAGAGAATGAGTGATGATTGTGCCATACCTTCCAAACATCATAACCGTAGCTTGAGGATTTGTCCCAGGAGAGGCATAAAATGTTGAGCCATCAACAACCCTTAAACCACTAACATTATAAACGTTGTAGTTTTTATCAACCACCTTTCCGACTTGACAACCACCATGGTAATGCCATATTGTCATAACCGTGTCCTTACAGAACTGTTCTAGAGTAGTAAACATTCCAGTGTCGCCAGGCGGCCTTGGACACCGATTCAAGGGGAGGTTAATCATGGTAGTTAAAAGATCTTCAACCGCTATCTCGGTGTACCGGAATTTAGAGAATGATTTTGATTTTATGACCTTAATTATGGTTTCCATCCCTTTAACACACCTTCTGAGATCTTCCTTTTCTTTAAAGTAGTTGAATGAAACAGAAGGATTGTCTTGTGGGTTTTTGTTTTTAAGTAGAAGGTGTCCTGAGGAAATTGGTCCCATTGTTTTTTCAAGAATTAGGCCAGCAAAATAACTTTCATTTGCTACTGAGTTCATGAATTCATATGTTTTCTGATCATATGGTTTTTGCGTTTTCTGATCTTCGTCTTGGTTGCTTGAGGGTTGGTTGGTCTGCAAAAAAATAAAAATCAATAAGTCTCGCAAGTTATCAGCATTACTTTTGCAAAACTTATAGTTGTACCTTGTATTGTGCCTTTTTAAAAGATGGGTACCTCGTGCATTTTTCAAAATGTTAAAAAAATTCTAAAAACATTAGTGAAATTAAATATGGTAATAAAGAAGCACCTGATAAAGTGTAGGGAGGGAATGTATAATGGAACTGGCAAAGGCTGCACTACTAGCAGCTTCAATGTAACTACCAAACTCAGTAATGCCAACAGCTTGGATTAGAGAAACTTCAACTGGATTAGGTGATGGTATTATAACAGCATTCATTGGATTATCAGTCATTCCTTGGCCCACCATTGGTTGATCTACCAACACTTTGATCCCATGTTGTCTAAGATGGGCTTTTGGCCCAATTCCACTTAACATCAACAATTGTGGGCTCCCTAGCGCACCAGCTGATAATATTATTTCATTCATTTCCCCTGCTTTTAGATATGCTTTGTGCTTTATCCCCTTTGAGTCCCGAAATGTTACACCATGAGCTCTTGGTTGTTTAGAATATTGCCCTGTGACATCAATCATCATAAATCATAATTAATCTTTTTTAGCCAATGTAATTAAGAGTCTAATCACTATTTGTTTACCAACCACATAATTAATCCTAAAGACTTAATAAATCTACTTTTTCCACTTTTTAAAGGTGTCGTTTATGTTAATCTATGTTAAAATTTTGTTCAACTTATTCTGACTTACTTAAAGTATATTAAACACGTAGGTTACAACAAATAGGATCCCGTGAATTTAGATAAGTTCTAACAATAATATAAGAGGTAGAAGATTTTTTTCCTTCATACATGAGCGGTGGCGGAGCCCACTAAGTCATGAGGGTAGCGAGATGCTACCCCTGTATTCCTAAAAAAAAAAAAATAGTTCTCTTTGAATATAGAGAAAGAGAAAGATCAAGGAAAATTGTTTTTTTTTATTCTCCACAGTAAATAAATATTTCATCTTCTTCTTTCCTTCTTCCCGGATTCATTGTTTTTTGTAATATACTTCATTCATTACTAAGGAGTAACATTACACCTACAAATTGCCAAAAAAAATCACGTACAATTACAAATTGATTCACCATGAATGAGGTACCCAAAGAATAAGAAGAATGAACACATTCTACAACCTACCATCTTGCATGTCAATCATTCAGAAATTAGCACTTAATTTGATAATTACTCCATACAATAAACAGAGAGTGGGTAAAATTTAGAGATGTTGATCATGAAGCACTACCAAAACGAGGGTGTTGAACTGGGGTCTGGGCGTAAACCACCACCAAAATTGGAGAATAAAAATATGGAATTAGAAAGTTGTAGATTTGGGGGTAATTAGTGAAGACAGGGAGGCATTAGAATAATAGAATTATAAAGTTGAAGGCTTGGAAGAATGCTAATAAGAAGCATTGAGAAAATTCTGGAAATATTTACCTTTCCTTTCGCTTAATGCTAATAAGAAGCAATTAGAATTTGGGTAGTTGACATTTTTTCATTTTTTGGGCGTAATTGCTCCATAAAGTTGAGGTACGTATAAAGTTGGACTTTCTACCTTTTCTAAATTTTTTTTATTTCTTTTGGTTTTTTATCTAGTGAGATGCTTTTTTTTAAAGGAAACAAAATTTTTTTTTGGGATAGTGGAGATGCTTATTACTAGTATTTATATATTAATACTCCTTGATACTATTTAGTCACTAAATATACAAAAATATATCCCTAAATATGTGGAGAAAAATATCCTAAATAAGAGGTAGAAGAATTACCTTTCCTCCTGAAGAGTATTTTATGAACCGTTGCAAACAAATAAACAACCGTCGTCTTAGGATTTGCATACTCCAACAAGTCAGCAGCAGTGTGTCTCTTTCCATTATGATCAAATATAGTTCCTCCAACTTTGGTCCCAGGTATATGATCATATGTAAACCCATTGTAGGGCTTAACCCCAGCTTCAACCAACCCATCTCTAAAGGCTGTTTGAAACTGCAACATTGGAGGACGAAATGCAACCTTTTTTTCCACCCATGCGTAGGACTCATTCACTAAGGACCCAGCCCACCCAGCCTGCGCCACATATTCTGGGCTTGCACGGCTGTAGAACCCTGCATTGAGGGCTGAGCCACCACCAAGCACACGGGCCCGTGCGCTCACAACCCCGTCCTCCGACACAAAGGGTTGTGCTGAGGAGTCTTGACCGGCTAGGTTGGCCCCAAATTTACTCATTGCCTCTACAATCTTGTTACCATAAGGGGCCCCGCCTCGCTCGAGGAGGAGGACGTGAGCCCCCTCCGAAAGAGTGGCTGCCAAACTGCAACCTGCCGTACCGCCCCCAATGATAATATAGTCAAAATATGAGACTTGTGGTGCCAAGGTTGCTGCTTTCATAAAAGAGTAGTTTGGAGCTGCATACAATATTGAAGTAACAAAATTCATTGATCAAAACTTTATTTAATTCTCCAAATTAAACTAGGAGGTTTAATTCATTTGACAAAAAGTGTACAATTTATATATCTACTCATTCATCTTTGTGTGCTTAGATTAATATTTAAGGTTGAATTTATACTGTAGTATAGTATCATGTTGAGTTTATAATTTCTAGTGAAAAATCCACAATATAGGTAGAAAGGATAGTAGTTTATAGTTAGATTCGGGAGCACGCGGCTCAATAATTTGAAGATAGAATTGCGCCGTAGGGATTTAATATGCAATACAAGAACCTTTTATAATAGGGAATGACAAATAATCACACATTGACATATAATGAATCCAAAATATGTAAATCAGCACAATAGTGAAGAACATGTGGTACATATATAGTTGAAGACTCCTAATATTTAAAGCAATTGTGTAGACTGTAGTCATCTACTTTTCTCATGTATACTATCCATCGCCACTTTTGAAATACTAAGTATTGCATATTCTTAGGTACTTTTGGGAGTAACTAGAACTTTCATGTAATTTTTCACATCTGTCACATATTTTTTTCTCAAATAAGTAAAATATAAAATGTGTAAAGATGTGAGAAGGACTCTACAAAGGATTTGACTAAGTATATGTCTTTTTATGTTGCTTAAAGATACATCAAAATTGTGAAAGCATGCATACCTTTTTCGCAGTAACAAGTAGAGTAGAACAAAGAAATGACACCATAAAGAGTGAATATAGTTTTCCATGATTCCAAATGCATCATGGTATAGTATTCGTTTAGCCTTTGTAGTAACAACAATATAGAATTTGCTTCTAGCACGAGTTTTATATCCTAAACTAGCCAATCATACAAATAATACTCCAACTTCCAACTTCCAACCTCCACGCACCGTTCTGGGACCCAAAATTTAGGCATATATTTCAAGCTAGCTAGATAAAAGAATTAAGTGCATTGGTTAGTAGATGTAATCCTAAAAGTAAAAGATGCATTTAATAGCGTGTGACGGTAGTTATAGAAAGAGAAGTAAGAGAGAGAGAGAGGGGGAGGGTGCATATATATTAATATAGCAATTAAGATATTAACTACTCCCTACGTCTGCCATAATATAGTGTTTGCATTCTTCTTTGGATGTTCAAAAATATTGTCTTTTATTTTCTTTTTATCGATTTGTTTGGACTAAATTATCCTTCATTCCTAATAAATTTTCCAAAATCCTCCTACCTTTCTTTCCAAAATATGTGTCCCTATTTATTGTTTCTGCACATTCCAAGTAACGTTTATTGCTTTTTCATTTTATTTTAAAGGAAAAAGAAAAAAAACTAGTTTCAAGACAAAAAGTACCCAAAAAACATTTACTTAAACATATATATTTTTTGAGAAATCCTAAAACTCCTTGCATTTTCCTTAATTCACGTAAAAAATGATATGTAAGTACTATATTATGGGACGGAGGGACCGAGGGAGTATAAAGTAAAATTCATTCGGTTCCAAATATTAGCCATTAATTAACACTTCCATCTTTGTTTTCATAATTACTTTTTCATATTATATTGCCTCATATCAACAAGTTACAGTTCAATATTAGTGGTATCAACAAACTAAATCAATAGATCACTCACCAATGTTCATAAGTCCCTGTAGAGCTTGAGGGTGGTTCTAATTCAACTTATTTGCCTACATGAACTTATGTGAATTTAAAGGACTTAGACTTTATCCCAACTTATATGAACTTATGTGAACTTATTAGACGTTATTTTGTGAGATCGAGTGTTGGACCGTATTTTTCTTATTTTTCTTTGAGCTGACTTATCTGAAATTATTTGTGATAAGTCGATAACAGTTGTTATTTTAGGTGCATTTCTAAGTCTCATTTAGCCTAGTTTAGAGCATTTAGGACTAACTCTTTCATCATTTTGGCTTCTTTTGGCTCGATGGCACTTCACGAGGTATTTTGTGGCGTTTGAGTTAATTTTCGGGTTAATCAAGCATATTGAATATCTTGTGACGAGTTAGGGATGCATGATCATGATGACGGGCGAAGCGGAGTCGGCACGGACGTGTCATATGTGACACGTCCGTGTCATTTCCTTGGATCACGAAGAAACGCCCGCGATCTCGGCTTTCTAGGGCGACACGTCCGTATCACCCTCTTCTTAGCAAATCGGTTTGAAGCGATATTGCTTCCCCGAGGGCAACACGACCGTGTCATATGTGACACGTCCGTGTTGCTCCTTTCCCCAAGTCGGGAACTTTTCATTTTACGACTAATATTGTAATATAAGGTCGACACCTCAGTGTCATATTTGACACGTACGTGTCGACACTGCTCCTTCGGGATTTAATTAAGTTGTTTTATTATTTTAGGAAACTATAAATACCTTCTTAGTGATATTATTTCGGCACTTTGGTTTTAATTATTCAATTTTTAGAGAGCTTTTGAGAGATAAACTCCATTGTTAACTTTGAGATCTGCAATTTTGCTACCTTGGATTATTTTCATTGAAGTAAACACTAGTAGAATAATTGCTTATTCTTGCATTTAGTATTCTTTGCGGTTTTTACCCATACGCGGCAATATATCACGTAGAAAAAAAAAGTAAAATATAAAATAAACATATTGCTGCGGTTTCGAGCAAAAGCCAGCGGACAATATGGTTTCAGCGAAAATTTTGAAAAAAAGTTGACTTTTTGACCGAGATATATTCTTTGCGGTTTGTGGCAAAAACCGCGACAATATATTAAAATAATAATATTTTAATATATTGCTGCGGTTTTTGCCTCAAACCCACGTATCTCTCTGCGCCGAATATTAAAATATTATTTTTTTTATATTAAAATTTGAACCTATTGCTTTGCGGTTTTTAGTAAAAACCGCAGCAATAACCTATTTTAAGTATAAAAAAATGTGCGGCCCAATTAGGGTTTTGTTCCTCTTTCCTTTTTATAACTCATCGGTCGTTCCCACACAACTCATTCCCTCTCTCCTCTCTCTCCCTCTCTCCTCTCTCTCTCTCTTATTTGTCGTGCAGGACTCCACTGGGACTTCGCTCGTCGTTCCCTCTGGTTCCCCTCTCTCTCTTCTTCGCACTTCCTCTGTTTCCTTCTTCTTCAAGTCTTTCTCTCTACTCAACTCACCCAATCTCCGGCACATTGAGCGATCAGGCGTCGCTCCTCGCTCAACCAAACGAAGCCCGACGTGGCGTCCCAAGCGAAATCGTCGCTTGACCACTCGAAGCCGCGAATCTCCGGCGTCATTAATAGCGGGTGATTGCAGTCGATTTTTCAGCAAATTTTGTTTGTTAATTTCGGAAGTTATAATTTCATATATATCATTTCTACTTATTACACATCAAAGAGAAAAAAAGACTTGTTCGGGCATTTAATTTTTGTGGGTTTGTGTTTTGGATTCCTGAGAATATTTTGTGGGTTTTGTGTTTGGATTTACTTGTTCTTTGTTGGATTGAATATGGCTCTTGTGTTAAGTGATAAAGTTGATAACTGATATATTGTGAAATTTTTTGTTTTGTTTTGTGGGTTGTATCGCGCAAGTGTAAGATGGGATTTTGATTGTTTCGATTTTGGATTGTACAGTGACAGCGAAGTAAAGGGCGTGTAGGGGTGGCGGTGGTAAGCGGCTTGTGTGCGAAGAGGAGAGAAAAGTGAAGCGACGTGACAGGGTGCCGAGGTGAGGGGGTGTCGAGGCGGCGGCGAGGAGGGAAAGAGGGGTGGCTCTTGGGGCGGCGTTTGGTGGTGGTGCGGTTGGAGTTCTCGGTGGTGGTCGAAAGGTGGGGTTGTGGTGGTTGTATGGTGGATGTAGTGGAGGTTGAAAAAAAAAAAAGGATTAGAATTGAAATTTTAACTCATTTTGTTTGAATTAGTTCGAATTTTGTTGTTGATTTGTGATGAAAATTTCTTTTTTCAATTTAATTTTTTTTGTTAATTTTGTAGATCTAATTGTATATGTATTTTAGGTGTATGGTGAATTAAATTAATTTGTATATATATTTTTAGATATCATTTGTATATATTTTTAGATCTTATATATGTGTATTTTTTATTTCAACATAAAACTTATAAAGTCAAATGTATAATGTTGTAGTTATGTAATTTGTCAATTAATTTGTGGCATGAATGAATTCCAATAAATTTGGTTGTGGTTTTGAAAATGATGTGTGGGTATAGATGTGTAGGACTAATATATGACATTATAAATGTATAATTTTTTTTTAAAAAAAAAAAAGCAACCTATTCTTCTTGATTGTTGGTAAAAGCAGTGAGAATAGGTGAGTCTATCCTTCTTGTTTTTTACTAACAACGGCGGCAGATAGGATATTTTTTAATTTTTTTTTGTTATTGACATTACCTATTCTTTGCGGTTTTGGGTAAGAACCGCGGCAATGGGTGTAACATATTCTTTGCGGTTTGTTCCAAAAACCGCGGCAATATCTCTGGTCTATTGCTTCGACGGTTTAAAGCCGCGAGCTAGGTTAATTACCTATTCTTTGCGCCACAAATTGTTGCGCGGTCAAAACCGCCGCAATATGCCACTTAATAACCGCAGCAATAAGCATTTATTCTACTAGTGAAAAGACTAAATTTTTCTAATTCTCTCTCTTTATTTATTATTATGTTTGCTTATTTATTATTGATTTGTTTTGTTATTGCAATTATGAGTGAGTAGTTACATGATCTAGGGTTAAGTTGAACCCTAGCAATATTTAATGCATGAATTCCTCCCTAATCCCAATTTAATGTGATTAACGGTCCTTGCTTGATTGAATTGTATTTATTTTCATTATCATACTAGGGATAGGTGGTATTGAATTGAGTCCTTATGTCTTGTTTTTCAATGGGAATTGAATTTAGATGGATTAGTTGATTCAATCAAGGGTATGAATATCTCTATGGGAATAAGTAGATAGGATTACTAGGAGTTTATATTGTGATGATTTGCTTAATGTCTCTTTTCTTGCATGATTCCATGGGAACGGGTTTGAGTGCTTGATTAGATTAGCCATTGGTACTCGGGAGGGTCTTTGGTATTTGTAGGTTGCATTACTCCTTTTGGACTATTGATTGCATTATTTGGGATGGGAATTATTCATGCATTACTCGTGCTAGTGGGGATACTTAATTTTAGATGTCTTTATTAATTGATTTTACCTCGTGTGCTATTGCTAGTTGTTATAGTTTAGTGTTAGTATTAGTTAACATCCTTTTCACCGTTGTTTGTCACGTGTTTAGTTAAATTGAGTCAAGATACCTAGTGTTTGGTACCGTTTGTCTCTCCGTGTATTTGACCTTGACTTACTTTTGCTACATAGTTAGGAGGATTAGTTAGGATTTATCTTTGTTAGGTGCGCGACACGCCTATTCAAATTTTGGCGCCAGTTGCTGGGGACTAACGGTATGAGATTAGTTTATCCTTGATTTATTTAGCTAAACTTATTTTTGTTTGATCATTGTTACTCTTTTTGTTGTTTGATTTTTTTCCCTCTTTCAGTCTTTTTGTTGCATGCGCACTCGTAGCAAGGGTTCGAGATATCTAGCTACTTTTGATCGCGAGATTGAAGCTACAGCGAAGGAGATTAGGAGGTCAACGAAGAAGATAACAACAAAGATCAACAATGGGAGATGAAACACCACCAAAGTCTCTACGGGAATATGCTATGCCCGATGAGACCACCACTACCATTACCGTGCCAACCACCACAAGCAACACACTTCGAGCTTAAGCCGCAATTTATTCAATTCATTTCATAGGACTCTTATTGGGAACACCAAAAGAGAGCCTCGTCGATCATTTGGCTAACTTTCTGAGAAGTGTAATACTTTGAAACTAACAAATGTTTCGATGACCCGATTCGTTATCGTGCTTTTTCCTTTTTCTCTTAGGGATGAAGCAAAAGAGTGGTTGAAAGAAGAAGAAGAAGTGAGGAAGATCGCTACATGGCCAGAACTGAAAAAAGCCTTTCTCTACAAGTTCTTCCCTCCTATGAGAACTTCAAAGTTCAGAAATGAGATATCTGGTTTTCAATAACATGAATTGGAGTCTCTCTATGAGGCATGGCAGAGATACAAGGCTTTGCAAAGACAATGCCCACACCATGGTATTCCTTAGTGGTTATTGATTCGGACATTCTACAATGGTCCGAAGCATGATGTTAGAAGTTCTATTGATGCCGCATCCGGCGGTACTTTCATGGCTAAAACTCGGAAGTTGCTAAGACATTGTTGGATGATATGGTCGCCAACAATTATTTGAATGATTGGAGTGTGTCTCGTGAAGCCCCTAAAAGGGGAGGTAAGTATGAGGTTGATGCTATTGCTACTTTAACTAACGCTGTGCAAGTTTTGACAGCTAAGGTTGACCAATTGAGTAGCGGAACAATAGCACCTGTTTGTGAGATTTGTGAAGTGCAAGGTCACTCATTGGATGAGTGTCAATACAACACCACGGGAGCAATAACTGAGCAAGCTAATACCCTCCTAAACACAAACACAAGACCACAAAACAACCCATACTCAAACACATATAACCCATGTTGGAAGAATCATCCAAATTTCTCCTACAAAAATAACCTACCCCAACCTCCACACACAAACTACTATCAACCACCCAGCTTTCAACAATGACCACCTTTCAACTCTTCCTCCTCATCCTCTAGATCAAACCTTGAGACTATCATGGAGAATTTAGCTTCTTCTCAAGCAAAGCAAGTTGAATACCAAGCAAAGCAAAATGAATTATTCAGCAACTCTCTCCAACAAATCAATGCTCATAATAAGTTGATGGAGAATCAGATGACCCAACTTGCCCAACAAATTAGTCATCTCTCTAAACCTTCCGGCCAACTTCTGGGGCAAACCGAACCAAATCCTAAGGGGCATATCCATGCCATCTCATTGAGGAGCGGTAAAGAATTGCAAGAGCCTACAAAGAAGGTGACCGAGCAAAAGAAAAATGCGTAAGAGGTCATAAGGTTGAGTGAAGAAGATCAAGGTGAGAAGCTTGTGGAAGATGAAACTAAGAAGACTGAGAAACCGGAACCCACTGTCATCCCTATTGAACCATACAAGCCACTTGTTCCATTACCTCAAAGATTGGCACGAGGCAAAACTTGAAAAGATGTATGGGAAGTTCCCCGATATCTTCAAGAAGTTGCACATCAACATCCCTTTCGTGGATGCTATTTCGAGATGCCTTCTTATGCTAAGTTTTTGAAAGACATGCTCTCTAACAAAAGAAAAAGATCGAAGAGAATGTCATTGTTTCACTAACGTGCTAAGTGTAGTGGTATTTTGCAGAATAAGCTTTCAGAGAAGCTAGGAGATCCAGGAAGCTATTCTATTCCAGTTAAACTTGGTGATATTGCTATCAAAAATGCTTTGTGTGATCTTGGGGCTAGTGTTAGTCTCATGCCTTTATCAATCTGCAAGAAACTCAACATGGGTGAACTAAAACCCACACGCATCTCTCCAACTAGCGGACAAAACAAATCAAGTTTCCACTTGGTATCCTTAAGGATGTTCCTCTTCGCGTGGGTAAATTCTTTATACCATGCGACTTTGTTGTTATGGAGATGGAAGAAGATGCACATGTTCCCATCATCCTTGGGAGACCCTTTTTGGCTACTGCTGTGGAGCCATTATTGATATGAAGAAGGGGTAAAATCACCTTTGAAGTAGGTGAAGAGAAAATGGAGTACACTCTCATAAACTCCATGAATTGTCCTTCAATGGGAGAAACTGTTTATAGAGTGGATGCTCTTGATGAGGTGATAGAAGCCAATGCTTTCAGTTTGCAACTTGATGACTCACTACAAACCGTCTTGATGGGTAGTGCCGATGAGGAAGATTGGGAGACCAAGGAATACAATATACTTCTAGAGGAGACACGAGCCATTGAATCGAAAATCCTATCAAGGAGATATTGAGCTCGGGAAACTAAGGAGAGTACTACGCCTCCTAAGGTAAAACTAAAACCTCTTCCCTCAAATTTAAAATATGTATTCATGGGTCCCAATGACACTTACCCTGTTATTGTTAATTCTGAGCTTGATGACATTCAAATTGAAAAACTACTTGTTGTTTTGAGAAAGTATAAGAATGTTATTGGGTACACCATTGATGATATTAAGGGTATTGATCCTCATTTTGCATGCATAAAATTATTCTTGAGGACGAACATGCTTCTTCTATAGAATCTCAACGACCACTAAATCCAAATATGATGGAAATAGTCAAGAGAGAGGTTCTTAAATTGCTTGATGCAGTATAATCTATTCTATCTCTGGATAAGAAGTGGGTTAGCCCTGTCCAAGTAGTCCCCAAGAAAGGAGGCATGACCGTTGTCAAGAATAACCAAGGTGCGCAAGTTCCCACTAGAACTGTGACAGGGTGGCGTATGTGTATTGATTATAGGAGATTGAATAAGGCCACCCGAAAGGATCATTTACCCCTTCTTTTTATTGATCGATGTTGGAAAGGTTGGCAAAACATTCTTTTTCGTTGGTTGGATGGATACTCCGGTTTTTTCAAATTCCTATTCATCCAAGTGACCAGGAAAAAACTACTTTTACATGTCCTTATGGCACCTTCGCATATCGAAGGATGCCATTTGGATTATGTAATGCTCCCATACTTTTCGGACGTTGCATGATGGCAATTTTCTCAAGTCTTATTGAGAACTCTATGATGGTGTTTATGGATGACTTTTCCGTCTATGGAACATCCTTTGATGTTTGCCTTGCTAATTTACAAAAGGTGCTCCATAGATGTCAAGAAGTTAATTTGATTCTCAATTGGGAAAAATGTCATTTCATGGTGCAACAGGGAGTTGTTTTGGGTCATGTTGTTTCTCATCGAGGCATCGAAGTCGACAAAGCAAAGATAGAGGTCATTGAGCGTTTACCACCTCCTAACTCTGTCAAAGGAGTAAGGAGCTTTCTTGGTCATGCGGGCTTCTACCACCGCTTCATAAAAGATTTTTCAAAAATTGCTCGACCTCTAACTGAACTTTTAGGCAAAGATGTCCCTTTTGTGTTTTCTGATGCTTGTACTGAGGCTTTTCGCAGGTTAAAAGAAGCTCTCATCTTTGCCCCTATCATTCAATCGCATGACTAGAATCTTCCTTTTGAGATCATGTGCAATGCTAGTGACTACGATATGGGGGCATTATTGGGTCAAAGGAAGGATGGCAAACTCCATGCCATCTACTATACAAGCAAGACTCTTACTCCGACCCAGATGAACTATGCCAGAACTGAAAATGAATTGTTAGCAGTGGTATATGCTATGGAAAAGTTTCGATCTTATTTGGTGGGGTCGAAGGTGATAATTCACACTGATCATGTGGCACTTAAGTATTTGATGAGCAAGAAAGATGCTAAGTCCCGCTTGATTCGGTGGATTTTGTTGCTACAAGAGTTTGACTTGGAGATTCGAGACAAGAAAGGAGATGAAAATGTTGTTGCATATCACCTTTCTCGACTTGTCCTTGATATTATGAGGATTTTCCAATTGATGATACATTTCCTGATGAGCAACTCCAAGCTCTAGCCACTACGGAGATCCCATGGTATGCTGATATAGCCAACTATTTGGCTAGTGACACTATTCCTCATGACTACTCATCGCAGCAAAAGAAGAATTTCTTTAAGGAGGTAAGGAGATACTTTTGGGATGATCCCTTTCTTTACAAGTCTTGTGCGAGATGGGGTGATTAGAAGGTGTATTCCCCGGAAATGAGGTATCACCTATTATATCTCATTGTCATGATTTACCTTGTGGAGGCCATGCTTAGTACTAATAAAACTGAGCGAAAATTCTTCAATGTTCATTCTTGTGATTAGGGGTGTAAATGATGCGAGTCGAGTTCGAGTTTAAGCTAGCTCGACTCGACTCGTTAGCCTTTCGAGTCGAGCTCGAGTTGAGTCGAGCTCACTCAAGTCGAGTTTGACCGAGTTTTGACCGAGCTTTGACCGAGTCGAGTTTTGACCGAGTAGATTTCGAGTAGCTTGCAAGTGTCTCATGTTAAAAGCAACCCTAAGGTAGAAAAATGTTGAAGTTAGGTATTTTGCTATTGATAATTGGGTTTTCGCGCTTCTCACGAGTTTTCGAGTCGAGTATCGAGTTGCTCAACTTGACTTGCTCAACTCGACTTGCCAACATCTCGAGTCGAGCTCATTCGAGTTGAGTTTTGACCGAGTATTGACCGATCAGTCGAGCTCGAGTAGCTCGCGAGTTGTCTCGTCTCATTTACACCCCTACTTGTGATCGATGTTAAAGGACGGGAAATCTTACCCGTCGGAATGAGATGCCTCTCAATACCATTCTTGAAGTTGAGATATTTGATGTGTGGGGTGTGGATTTCATAGGGTCGTTCCCTTCTTCTTATGGGAATAAGTATATTTTGGTTGTTGTTGATTATGTCTCCAAATGGGTGGAAGCTCTTGCTTCTCCCACTAATGATGCTCATGTGGTTAGTACATTCTTCAAGAAGACTATTTTCCCTCGCTTTGGCATTCCACGGGTTTTGATTAGTGATGGAGGTAAGCATTTTTTGGAGAATAAATTTGAAGCTATGCTTAAGAAGTATGGTGTGTATCATAGGGTGGGACTTTCATATCACCCACAAACTAGTGGCCAAGTGGAGATTTCCAACCGTGCGATCAAAACCATCTTAGAGAAGACGGTTGCGAGAACGCGCAAAGATTGGGCTGCTAAACTTGATGATGCATTATGGGCTTACATAACAGCGTTCAAAACTCCTATAGGTACCACCCCCTATCGCCTGGTTTATGGAAAAGCATGCCATCTTCCTGTTGAGTTAGAGCACCGTGCATTTTGGGCTGTAGAGAGCCTCAATTTCGACTCTCAAATGGCGGGTGAGAAGAGATTCCTTCAACTTAATGAGCTTGATGAACTTCGGCTTGATGCTTATGAGAGTTCTAGGTTGTACAAGGAGAAAACTAAGAGATGGCATGGCAAAGGCATTGTGAGAAGAGAGTTCAAGGAAGGAGACTTGGTTCTCCTTTTCAATTCCCGTCTTAAGCTCTTTCCTGGTAAACTCCGTTCGCGGTGGTCGGGTCCATTCAAAGTTTGCAAGGTTTTCCCTTATGGCTCAATGGAACTATGGAACCGACAGGATGGTACTTTTAAGGTCAATGGCCACAGATTAAAACATTACAGAGCTGGAGACCCTATTGCTGAGAGAGTTGACATCATACTCTCCATCCCTACATCTGATTGATAATCAAGGAGGTCGAGCTAATGACCTTAAAAACTAGCGCTTATTGGGAGGCAACCCAATTTTCTTCCCTTTTTCCTTTCTCTTCTACCTCTCATTTCACTTTAGTTCTTTTCTTTTATTTTTCATTTTTAGACTTTTCTTTTTTTTATATATATATTCTCATATTTTCGTTTACTAACACTCCAGAGAAAAAATAAATAAATAAATAAAAAATTATTTCGTGTTGTGCTGCTACAGGTCAACACGGACGTGTTAAAAACGACACGTCTGTGTCGCTCGAAAAACCCCGAACCAGTAGCTACTGATTTGGCAGCAACAGTTTAACACGGATGTGTCTATAACGACACGTCCGTGTCGCTCGCAAAAATCGCAGGCAGTACCTACTGTTTTGAGAACAGCAGGTCAACACGGCGTGTCGACCTGCAGTCTGGTATTTTAAACCCGAGTTTGGGTTTTATTTTCTCTCACTCCCCTCATAATTTTCGAGCCCCCTTCTTCATTTCTTCCTCCTCTCTCCCTCTCTACACCTTCCTTCATCTTCTCCATACTCCATTGTTTTCTTCTCTCTCTCCTCACTACTCTTACCAAATTTCTCCCTCAACCTTTTCTTCACATCCTTTTTCTATTCCATTGACAATCTCCATTCTATTTCTTCCATCCTTCTTCAAACCCTAGAAATTGAATTGGGAAAACTTTCTATTGAGTCAATTGGAGCTCCTTTGGTCACTCAATCACCTTCACTAGCACAAATTGAAAGCAAGGAACGTTCATAGCGGGATTTACTCCCACGACATTGTTGGTAACATCTCTCTTTTCTCACTACCTTGTGAAATTGCGAATTTACCTCCATTGTTGAGTACTAATTATTTGTGTTATTTGCAAATTGCTTGGATATTTTGTTTTTTTTGTGCTATTTGTGATTTGCTCTTTGGTGATTTTTGGGATTTGCTATTGGGTGCTATTTGTGGCTTGATCCTAGATTGGTGGTGATCTTGTGTCTTGGTTGTTTTCGATTGTGGTTGGTTGTTTTTTTCGCTTTGATTGCAATTTGCTTGTTTAACCATGGGTCCTAGACCTAGGAGAAACGAACCCCGAAACACTTCCACCATAAATCTTCGCAACCGCTCCCCCACCACCTCCTCCACCTCCCTTGGATCCCCCCGTTGTTGAGACTTATGGTATAGCCTTCACCAACCCGAACCACATGCAAAACTACCTGCGCATCTCGCGCCGACGCCGTAGGCCCACCCGCTTCTTTGACTCGACCGCGGTAGAAGCCTTTGGTATTGAGAATGATGTCCGACAATTATTTCACTCTATGGGTTGGGATAATTGGCTAACTCTTCATTCCCCGACCTATGCCCGTTTGACCTATGAGTTCTTTTCTACATTGCATGTGCATAGGGCCACCGATAAGTCCCCTCGGAAGCTTTCCTTCCAAATGATGGGAAATCAACATACCCTCACCATTAAGCAAGTCTCTGAGGCTTTTGGTTGGCCGAGAGGTGGCCAAATTGGCCCCCATCATCTCTACTCTCGCCAGTTCAACCCATTGCACTTCTGGCGCCTCCTTACATCCCAGTTCACTTATGACCCCCGGACTTCTAAGGCCACCGGGATTATCAACCCTGGCTTTCGCTATGTTCATCGACTACTTGCTAGTACCTTGTTTACTAGGGGGGAAAGTTCCGGGGTTGTTTCTTTGAGGGAACTATATTTTTTATGGCATATGACTCAGGGGGATAGACGTCTTGTGCCTTCTATGTGGCTCATGGACCATTTGGATGATGTCAGAAAGGGTAATGGGGAGATTGCCATTGGGGGTCTGATTTCTATCCTTGCTGTATATCTTGGCTATGATCTTTCTAACTTGGCAGCTGTACCTGAGAGACACGTCTTAATTTACGCTCTCTCCGCGCTATGCATTGGATAGCCGAGCAGGATAATGTCTCTGGGTATGTTTGGTTGGTCAGTCAGCGAACCTATGCATATCTTCCTAACCCAGAGGCGACTGTGATCTACCTCCCGGAGAACTGGATCTTCCAGCCCGACTTTGAGTGACAACCCGTTGCTGACCCTCATGGAGATCCTATGGATGAGGATCCGGGTGCCGCCACCCCCACTGCTGCTGATGTTCCATCCTCGTCCTCTTCTTCTGTGGAGCAGCATCTAACCTCTCTGCAGAGTGGTTTTGGTGACTTACGCTTAGAGGTCCTGTCTCTCAGGTATGATATCCACAACCTCACTCAGTCTAACCTTGCTATTGATGCTCATCTTCAGTCTCTGCAGGGTAGCTATGATACGATGGTATCTGAGTTCCAGGGTTTCCGTTCTGACTTCCAGAGTTGGACTCGCCATGCTGGATGGCCTCCTGGTAGTTCTGGTACCTTTCCTCCTCCTCCACCTTGAGTTTTGTTTCTCCCCTCTCCTTGTCACATTGAGGACATTGTGACATGCTAGCTTGGGGGAGGTCCTCTACTCTTCATCTCTTGTACATTGTAGGCAATTTAAATCTTTGGCATGCTAGTTTTTGCATTTTAGGTTGCATTTAGGATTGATCTCTGCTGATAGTACACACTAAGCTTGGTTCTATGCTCATCTCTATGTGAAGTCTAAGCATGATTTGAATAACTCTGAACTATTTTTGATCCCTCCTTGCTCGTTGTGATTTGAATGGTTTTTGGTAAGACGGTTTGATCCTCCCAAGGGAGACTTGACTATACTTGGTAGCCAAAAATCTACCTAGTGAGGTTACTTGAGCCTAATGGACTAACATCTTTTTAGTCCCTCTTTTAATGTGTGATGCTCTTCCATGCCTATTATTCTCTAGAACTTGCATTGATACTCCTCGATACCGCATTGACTTGTGTATGTATTGAGTATGATTGAGGCAATTGCTGTTTTCTGAGCTACATAGCCAAATGCCACCTACATTGATTACTCCCTTTTTGTCACCCCTTTGAGCCTAGCTTGTTTCTTTTGATTAACTACATCTTTAGCCCTTTACCTTGTCCTACCTAGGGGATTATGAAGCTATGTTGATGAAGTTAAGTGTGACGTTGGAGATATTTTGTGGTGTTTGATGTGATATAATGCTTGTTTGGAACTCATGATCTGTGTTGAGTTCACCTCCTCATAGTTACTTTCTTTGAAACTCCTATTGATTTCCTCTTGTAGATGGTTTGTTAAATCCTTTATTGAAAAAAAAAACAAAGAAAACAAAAGAAAGATTGTGATTTATGTTTTTAGTGCGCAATAAAAGGAAATTGGAGTTTATAGTTGAGGAGTTATGAATTAGCTAATGAGAAAAAGAAAATGAAGTGAAATGAAAATGTGTGTGTTTGAGGTTTGGCAATTGTTGTCAAAGTGTGTGAAAAAGCTTCACTTTCCCCTTTGAGCACCACTTTTCTAGAACTTCCCACACCCATACCTTAAGCCTTCATTACAACCCATATGAAGTCCTCATGATTCTTTGCATATAACGTAGTCCCGTAGCGGTGGAGAGTTATAAGATGTGCAAGCTTATGGTAGGATATAGTCAATGGAATAAAGCCTTGAGCGATTATTTGACCCTTTCATACACATGATTGTTGTGTGCACGACTAGAGTGAGGGTTATCATGTATGGTCAAGGCAAGCTTGGGGAGTAAAGTGGTAAGATTGGTTGTCAAGTCACAATTATGAGATTTAGGACTTGGATTGAATAGTTTTGTGTTTATTCCCTTCATGGTTCCATTTTCACAATGAAGATTGATTTGAAAGCCTTGTTGTGTGTGTGCTTGAAGAGTTTTGTCTTACTTTTCCCTATATTTCAAATTGGATTGCTTGAGGGCAAGCATTTATATAGCATGGGGGAGTTTGATAAGTCAATAATAGTTGTTATTTTAGGTGCATTTCTAAGTCTCATTTAGCCTAGTTTAGATCATTTAGGACTAACTCTTGCATCATTTTGGCTTCTTTTAGCTCTATGGTACTTCATGAGGTATTTTGTGGTGTTTGAGTTAATTTTCAAGTTAATCAAGCATATTTAATATCTTGTGACGAGTTGGGGATGCATGATCATGATGATAGGCTGAAGCAGGTCAACACGGACGTGTCATATGTGACACGTCCGTGTTATTTCCTTGGATCACGAAGAAACGCCACTGATCTCAGCTTTCTAGGGCGACACATCCGTGTCAATTTTGACACGTCCGTGTCACCCTCTTCTCAGCAAATCAGTTTGAAACCGATATTAGCTTCCTAGGGTAACACGTCCGTGTCATATGTGACACGTCCATGTTGCTCCTTTTTTCCCAAGTCATAAACTTTTCATTTTACGACTGATATTGTAATATAAGGTCGACACCTCCGTGTCATATTTGACACGTCCATGTCGACCTGCTTTCCGTCGGGATTTAATTAAGTTGTTCTATTATTTTAGGAAACTATAAATACCTTCTTAGTGATATTATTTCGGCACTTAGGTTTAATTATTCAGTTTTTAGAGAGCTTTTGAGAGATAAACTCCATTGTTAACTTTGAGATCTACAATTTTGCTACCTTGGATTATTTTCATTGAAGTAAAAGACTAAGTTTTTCTAATTCTCTCTCTATATTTATTATCATGTTTGCTTTATTATTGATTTGTTTTGTTATTGCAATTATGAGTGAGTAGTTCCATAATCTAGGGTTAAGTTGAACCCTAGCAATGTTTAATGCATGAATTCCTCCCTAATCCCAATTTAATGTGACTAACGGTCCTTACTTGATTGAATTGTATTTATTTTCATTATCATACTAGGGATAGGTGGTATTGAATTGAGTCCTTATGTCTTGTTTTCAATGGGAATTGAATGTAGATGGATTGGTTGATTCAATCAAGGATATGAATATCTCTATGGGAATAAGTAGATAGGATTACTAGGACTTTATATTGTGATGCTTTGCTTAATGTCTCTTATCTTGCATGATTCCATGGGAATAGGCTTGAGTGCTTGATTAGAGTAGCCATTGGTAGTCGGGAGAGGTCTTTGGTATTTTTAGGGCGCATTACTCCTTTTGGACTATTGATTGCGTTATTTGGGATGGGAATTATTCATGCATTACTCGTGCTAGTGGGGATACTTAATTCTAGATGCCTTTATTAATTGATTTTACCTCGTGTGCTATTGCTAGTTGTTATAGTTTAGTGTTTGTATTAGTTAACATCCTTTTCACCGTTGTTTGTCACGTGTTTAGTTAAATTGAGTCAAGATACCTAGTGTTTGGTACCGTTTGTCTCTGTGGATTCGACCTTGACTTACCCTGCTACATAGTTAGGAGGATTAGTTAGGATTTATCTTTGTTAGGTGCGCGACACGCCTATCAATTTGCACTTATCTATACTTATTAGACCTTATTTGTCCTTATCTGGACTTGTAGAATTTTTTTTTATAAGGACTGATAATAAGGTGAACAAAACATGCCCTGAATCCATGAAGTTATAAGCTCAAAATTAAATATTTCATTCGTTCTTTATTAATTGCAACATATTTGTTTGACTCACTTTTTAACGAAATGAAAAAGATGGTGGGGTAGGACCAAAAGTGTGGGTAGTTGATGAGAGTTTTAGTTAGCTATAGTAAGGGCAATTCAGACCATTTGACTAGCTTTTCTTACCAATAGGGGAATTGTTGTAATTAATATGAAGCTACCTAAAGTAGTACTCCCTCCGTTTTTTTTAATCTATACATTGTGTTTTGCACAAGATTAGGCAATGTCACTTTCAAACTTTTTTGAGGATATTTTTAGACCATTTAATACTCCCTCCGTTTTTTTTAGTTGCTACATTGTCTATTGCACAAGAGTTTAGGCAATATCACTTTTAAGCTTTTTGAATGGTACTTTTTGATCCATTCAATGTAAAATAATGGGAAAAAGTGTAAAAGTAGTACTTTTCGGTGGAAAAAGAGAAAACAAGTACAATAGTATTACTTTTTGGTGGGCCAAGTACCCTATATAAGGAAAGTTTAAACAATGTAGCAATTAAAAAGAAACAACCACTTAAAGAAAATATAGCAATTAAAAAAAGGAGGGAGTATAAAATAAGAGGAAAAATTGAAAAAAATAGTACTTTTTGTTGGATTTGGGGGGAAAAAGTGAAAAATCATATTACTTTTTGGTGGCCAAGTACCCTAAATAAGGAAAATTTAAACAATGTAGCAATTAAAAAGAAACAATTATTTAAGGAAAATGTAGCAATTAAATAAAAACGGAGGGAGTATATGTTATATAATCAATAAAGAAAGGAAGATATTAATAATTAAACGTGTACATTAAAGACAACGCAAACGATTAGGTAAAACTACAAAAAAAAGCTCATTTAAGGAGTACTAGTTTATTTGTAAAAAATAGGTACAATAATAGGCACCTTAGTTTGAATCCTTATCAGAAAAAAAAAAGTAAGTTCTGATAAATTCAGATAAGGACTAGTAATTTCAGATAAGTTTGGTTCAAAGAAAATAAGTTCCCGATTACATATGGGGATCAAATAACACAAGTTTGCTAACGACGAAAGCGACTTACGTGCTGCTCGTGCAACAGCATAATCAAGGTAGGCCCACACTACTCTCCGAGTCATTCTTGAAGAAACTCTGGGCCATGAATATATGCCCCAAATGGAAAATGTTTCTCTCGGAGACCGATAAATAAGGCACGGCAACAAACTCAAATCTGCGAAAATGACGGATAGAGGTGTCAGATGCATGTTATTTGTGTGGTGTCAACGTCGAAACAGAGTGTCACCTATTCAGGGACTGTGAAGTGGTCAAGCGAATTTGGAAGTGCTCAACACTCGGTATAAGGACGGCTCATGATGGATATATCTCGATAGCGGGTTGGGTGCAAAAAAATTCCAGGTATATGTGGAATGAGGAGGGTAAGGAGCACCATAGCAGTAAAATCCTTATAGCTTTGGGCCATTTGGTTGTATAGGAATAGGATTGCCTTCAAAAGAGGGCCAGTGCAACCAGTGGAAGTCATCAAACTTGTGGACGTCCTTCTACATGAAGACCCCTTGCGAATGGCTTCTATACCTGCAGCAAAGCACACTAGTGCCGAGAATGGAGTTCATAGGGCAGTCTTTGAAGGAAAATAGTCCCCCGAGCCACCGGACATACACAACTATTGCATTATCCATGACGATGGAGCGTGGAAGAGGAGTGGTTGCAGCCTACCGGCAGCGAGGTATTGGTTGGATAGGTGCAAGACGCAAGTGAAGTGCTTTTTCAAGGAAATGACCCAAGATGGCCGCTTCTTTAGCGTTACAAGCAGAAGGACAAGCCATGCTCAGAGGCATCATGGAAGCTTGAGGGTTTAACGCACATTCTAGTTCTGATAGACTCAGCCCAACTGATCCAAGCAGTTAGGAAGCCGGAGTAATATCTTGATCTTCTTACCATAGTTGCAGACATAAATAAAATCAGATGTAACTTTGAACAATGTAACATTAAAGAAGTAGATGGAGTCGAGGTCTAGCATGCTCATGACCTCGCTACTAAAAGCAAGGCATGGGGTGCGCGTGTAGTTGTTCCTTTAAGTTCTTATTGCCAAAAAAAATGTCAAAAAAAGATTGGGAAATTTCCTCGGGTACCCACGAGGTTTGACATAATTCTCAAATTGCCCCTCACATTTGGGGAATTCCTCGAGATACCCACGAACTTTGACTTTGTGCTCAAAATACCCTTACCGCTAACGGAACCCTAACGCCGTTAGTTTTTTTTCTCTTTCTCCCCAATTTTCTTTCTCCTCCCAACATCCTCCATTAATGACTATCTAAAGCTATCAATCTTTCTCACTCCTCCCACCTCCTAAAGCATGGAGGATGGTGGGAAGAGAGAGAAAATTGGGAAGAAAAAGAGAAAATACTAACGGCGTTAGGGTTCCGTTAGCGTAAGGGTATTTTGAGCACAAAGTCAAAGTTCAAGGGTATCTCGAGGAATTCCCCAAACGGAAGGGCAATTTGAGAATTACGTCAAATCTCAGGGGTACCTGAGGAAATTTCCCAAAAAGATTCTGTTTGTATAAATATTATTTGCATCTTTAAGCTCTCATACTAATTCTAGTTTCATCCTTAATTGATAATCTACTTGCTATATGTTAGAATATATTCAGCATATATTCTCTCGTTATTGTATATTATTGTGTATATCTTTATTTAGCAAGTCTATATTTGATTACCTTAGTTCTAGCAATCTGTTAGCTATTTTGTAGCCTACATCTAGGCTTGTAATTGGTATATATTCTTGGACTTGTAATATAATCCTCATTCTTCTTGGTATCAGATACGGTTTCGAACCTATCCCTTGAACCCTAACCGTCCATTATCATCTTCTTCTTCCCCTTTTCATTCTTCTTCTCCCTCTCAACCATGACTGACAGCACCAAATTTCACCCTGCTCTCACTATTACCAATGTGAAATCTCTTGTTCCTGCCACATTAGATAACGAGCAGGCTCTGTATCACTCCTAGGCTGCTTTGTTTACCAACCTTACCCGGGTTCATGATCTATACAATCATCTTGTCCCACCCACCGAGGACCCTACCAAAGCCATAAATCTCGCTGCCAAAGTCGTCGATCATGCCATGTGGAAGCATCTTGACGCTGCCATACCCAGTGGATATACAGGACAATCTCATCTGACCTTCTCCTTGCTATCCTGCGCCGTGATTACTCAGCCGAGGTTGCATGGAAACGGCTCGAAGCCTTGTTTGAGACAATAAGGCTTCACGTGCAACCGACCTCGAAGAAGAATTCTCTAATGCCGTTTTCGAGGATCACACCACCATCAACAACTACTGCAATTTTCTTCAATCTCTTGCAGACCGGCATGCGGATGTTGATGCCCCGGTGTCAAATGGGCGGCTCGTATTACGTCTCACCGGCTCCTTGCCGGAGGCGTACGGTGGTACTGTTGATTTTATTCAAAATCAAGAGCCCCTACCTTCATTTGAAAGTTGTCGATTAAGGCTCAAAATGGCGGAACGCACCATCAAAGCACGTGCCGCACGAGAATCCGGGACCCGCAGCAGCAATGCCATGGTTGCCGCCACTAGCCATGACACGCATGACACCTCCTCTACTCCCAAACGTAACGACGGAAACAACAAAGGGCGATACAACAATAAAAATAAAGGGAAAGGAAAAGGTTCCTGGCCGAAGGTGGGGCCGCGGTGGTGGTCAATCCCAGACGACGGCCACGTCGCCAAACTCGGTCATCATGGCCACAAGGGGGAGGATGGACAATTCCCCCATGTCCTTTTCCTTCCCTACTCTTGGCAGCCACGTGATATGTCTATTTTATATAGAGTTTTTACCCCCGTCCCTCATTGATTATTATTGGTCTTAATTGCGCTCTTTGGAGCTATTTTTAGTACTAATGTGCTACTTGTAGTGTGTTTGTAGTTTCAGGTTAATCATTGTAGGAATTAGCATGTTTTGGTGCATTTCCTACTCATTTATATCACTACAAGAGATAATGTACTTTTGAGAGCACGAGCATTGAGTTGGAAGAGTTTTGAAGAAAAGTGAATAGTGAAAACAGTAATGACTGCAGTCTACTCTTTTGATTATATCTCAAGTTCTACAAATCCAAATATAGTGATTTCAATTGGGTTAGATACACTTCAATAATTTCCAACGAGTGGTCACTTGCCTAATTGCGACAAATAACGAAGAAGTTATGGCGTTTTGAAGATAGAGATTTGTGCAGGCTGATGACCGCCCGGCCGGGCGAAATCCGCCCCGGCTGCCCGGGCGGGGCGTTTTTAATCGGTTTTGAAGCGCGTGTTGCGCTATTTACTGTTTTAATATAAATAGTCCTTCTTTAATTGGGGAAAAATCACGTTTTCTTATTATTATTTTTGTCATTAGTTTTCTAAGTACTTTTATTCTCTCACGAACCCTAGTTTATTCTACTTTACAAATTCATTCAAGATTCAATAGAGTAATTGTTTTTCATATTCGTTCTTCAATTGGTTTTATTTCTCATCCCTTACTATTCCCTTTTCAATTCTTCTTTGTTATTTCATAATGTTGCTTTCTTATTTAATTGTGATTATGTTTTCCCCAATTATGTGTGAGTAGATTATTTTCTAGGGATTTGGGGATCTATGTATGCATATGAGGGATAGATTGAATGATTATTTAATTCATTGATTTGTTTGATTCTTGCTATTGATTTATTTAGGTTAATCTACAAGTTTGGCCAACTGTGTTGATTATTATTGCAATACAAAGTTATAGACCGAGAGGTAGGATTTTGTATAGGCTCTCAATAGTAGGCTTAGCGATCTATGACCATGCGAGAGCGGCTTAGTGAGCTTAAAGGGAGGTAATGTTCGAGAGAAATTACATGTGCCCTAGTTAGATTATTTCATTAAGTTTCTTCAATCATTCTTGACATCCTTGAATTGCATACATGGTGAACCGCTCCCTAGTATTTCCCTTATTTGATATTTGTGGATTTGAATATTTGCTTAGTTCGATCCAACTAACCCTTTTCATCGATTTAGTTAGTATAATATTAGAGTTCGAGATATAATAGTATAGCTATCTCCCTGTGGATTCGATCCTGACTTCCCTGACTACTAGTTAGTGGACCTTAGGATATTTTTTATTAGGAGATACGACTTTAGCCTGTCAAATTTTGGCGCCGTTGCCGGGGAGATGGTTTATTTTTATTTTATCTGAATTATAGTATTACACTAACTTACTCTGAAGAACATCTGTTCTTCATAGCATCTCACGTTTGTTTTAGTGTTTTTGGTGTATGAGCAGGAAATTAAAATCCCCAAATCTCATTCCATTTGATCCAGGAGATTAAAAATACCGCTCGTAGACTCGGAAAGAAAACTAAGTAAGCAAAGTTGTCTGACACCTTAAAAGACACCTTCTCCACCATCCTCACCACAACAAGAGTCCCCGTCACACCTATTTTTCTTAAAATGGGTGAGAATGTTACACGAACCTTCAGGGATTATGCACAACCATCTCCTGATAATGTACCCACTGGAGTACGGATGCCTACTATCGCTGCTACGAATTTTAAAATCAAGTCTCATGTTACGAATATGGTTCGGGATAATCGGTTTTTTGGGTTACCATCCCAAGACCCAAATCAAGATCTCGGCGGTTTTTGCAATGTTGTGCTACTCAGAAACAAGCTGGTGTTACTGATGATGAGATGAAACTGATCTTGTTTGGTTTTTCTCTGCGAGACAAAGCTCTGTTTTGGTATAACAAGTTGCCTTCCACTATCACCACTTGGGAAGAACTATCCAAGATTTTTCTTATCAAGTGGTATCCTTATCAAAAGACTGCAGATATGCGATATGCGATAGTGACCTTCACCCAAGATCCCGTGAGTCATTGTATGAAGCTTGGGAAAGATTCAAGGATCTGCAGCGCCTTTGTCCTCATCATGGTTTAGACCAGTGGTATTT
The DNA here is from genome assembly GCA_947648045.1 of Beta corolliflora. Classification (NCBI taxonomy): domain Eukaryota; kingdom Viridiplantae; phylum Streptophyta; class Magnoliopsida; order Caryophyllales; family Amaranthaceae; genus Beta; species Beta corolliflora. Next base: position 1,638,934 of record CANSZD010003329.1, on the reverse strand, counting down.
GTGTCAGATTTTCTACACTAGAGTTGATGCAGATACAAGGCGGGTAATTGATGGAGCCTCCGGTGGGTTTTTCATGGATAAGGCTATAGAAGATGGGTATGAACTTCTGGAGAAACTTGCTTCTAATCAAGCGTCTACTATTCGTTCTTCTATGAAAAAAGGAGGCAAACATGATGTCGAGGCCTATTCTTTACTGTCCGGGCAACTAGCTGCTCTAACTAGAAGATCGATTCTTTGAAGCTAGGTAATGATTCCTCCTCCCACATGAGTGTTAACGCGATGGCTAGTGCTTCTGGATATAATTTCTCATATGTGACGCTTGTAGGATAGCTGGACACAACTCTCAAGAGTGCCCCGCTCTCCTACCTTTTGGTGAGACAGTGCACGCATTGCAGTCACAACACAAGCCCCAGTTCAATCCATACTCCAATACATTCAATCTTGGGATGCGAGATCATTCAAATCTCTCATATAGGAGCAATAATGTGTTGAATCCGCAACAACAACATTATCCACAACCTCAGCAGCAGCAACAATCCATACCACAACCCCAGTTTCAGCAGTATCAGTCATAACCACAAGCTCCTCCTAGATTTCAGAGAAATCAGTTTCAACAGCAACATAGCACATCTCCTTCAGACCCAGCTATTGTTGAACTCAAAAATCTCATGTTGCAGATGCAGAAGGGTATCCTTTCCTTTCAAGCAGATACTAGGTCTCAGTTTGAGAACTTGCATGCTCTGAACAAGCTACAGGGGACACACAATAAGATGTTAGGAGTCACAAATAGCTCGGCCTAGCTAGTTCTTCGACTAGTAGGCCATCCGGGTCATTGCCTTCACAACCAAGGGACACCTGCCAATGCTATTACCCTTCGAAGTGGAGTGCGACGATGTCCCGCAATGCTAGAAGTGGAATCATCGGTTGCTAAGAATCCACAGGGACGTGCCTGAGGATGCTGAACCTCGGGCAAAGCAAGGAGCTGTAGACAAGACTACGGAGGTGACTAAGGAGAAAACTGTGACTCCGGTGATCAAGCTACCATTCCCAAATCGGATGATGAAAAAGAAGCTTGACCACCAGTATGGTAAGTTTTTAGAGGTGGTAAAGAATCTGCAGGTAACAGTTCCTTTTACTGAATTATTAAATCAAGTGCCTGCTTATTCTAAATTTTTAAAAGAACTTTTGATGCGGAAGAGGACTCTCAATGAGGTGGAAACCGTGGGCTTTTGCTGCTTGAATGCGGCGCTCTTTTACAAAACCAGTCTCCACCTAAATTGAAAGATCCAGGGAATTTTTTCCATCCCTTGTCACATTGGCACCATATTTATTGACAAAGCTTTATGTGATTTGGGTGCCAGTGTGAGTGTCATGCCTCTTTCTATCTGCAAGCAACTGAACATGGGTGACTTAAAATGTACTACCATTACTCTACAAATGGTCGACCGTTCCGTGAAATACCCCTAGGTATATTAGAGGACGATCCTTGTTAGAGTAGGTAAATTCTTTATCCATGTGGACTTTGTTATATTAGACATGGCGAAAGATACCCAAACACCCATTATTCTCGGGAGACCTTTCCTCCATAATCTTTGGAGCAGATTATAGATGTTAAAAGTGGGAAACCGACATTGATTGTAGGGGATGATAAGGTTATTTTTAGCCCGACTCACGCCCCTAAAGACCCAATGTTAGAGGAAGCATGCTATAAAGTTGATGTTATTGATGACCCGACCCATGATTGCATGCCCCATCCCCCCTCCCGTGATACTTCGATGATGTGCTTGTCTTAGAGCCTAATGCGGTGACGAACATTTTCTAACTGGTCTTGACGACTCACAAAAAGGCAATTGGATATAGCACTGATGACTTGACAGGAATAAACCCCGACTTTAATGCGCATCGAGTTTTTCTTGATGAGGGCCACCACCCCAGCATTCGGGTCCAACACGGGTTGGAAGGGGTGGTAAAGCAAAAAAGTTCTGGCTACGCTGGATGCGGGTTGATGGACAACTCGATGTCCATGTCCTTTCCATTCCCTTGTTGCAATGAGGCCATTGCCAAGTTCATCTTGGGGGAGGATTTGTAAATCTTGCTTTTCTTTTACTCTTTTAGTGCTTTCTAGTTTAGTTTAGTTAATTTAATTGCCTTCAAAAAATGAAAAATCACAAAAAAAATAAAAAATTGCTGGAAAAAAATACCAAAAATACGAGTTGAATATGGAGCAAATTGATTGCTTTCTAGTGCCCCATACTGTGCTTTGAAAAAAAAATGATTTAACCCACTATACTGGATAGTTGGGCATTTGTGATTGTGATGTTGTGATGTGATCTCTGACTGCCTTGATCTTGAGTGAATTTTGATGATAACGCGCATACTTTGACTACATACTTGAACTGGTTATACTGTGAGGATTCATTGTTGCCTATGGATTTACGTCCATATCCAATCTATTCTTGTGTGTTAGTTCCTCGTAGCATTCCCGATCTTGATTTTGGCAATGTACTCGTTGATTTACGGTGACTTTGGACATGTCTTTGTGATAGAGGCGTTCTTTTTGTATAATTTTAAGCCTCAGGACTTAATAAATGAATTAATTTCCCTCCTAGCCTTGCGAGCTTAATGACTTTTTATTTTGATATTTAGCCACATTACACACCTTGAGCCTTTACAATGATTATTGTCCCAAGCCTAGCTTGGGGAGCATTCGTTAGGTTGATACTATGATGTGGGGTTGATTTTGTGGGTTGGTTAGAAATAATGTCTATGTGATACAAAGAAAAGAAAGAAAAAAAATGATAAGAAAAATGATAGTGAAAAATCTGAAAAATCTCTATGATCTTCACTCATTCAATTTCAAAAAGTGTTGAAAATTATGCTGAAAGAGACAAGTATTGGATGGTTCGTGAGACTGTAAAGTTGGTTATTGTTTTGGTAATGTTCTTGATGCCATGGGAGTTGTTTCGGCCACACTTAGTCCTGTTACTAGTGTTTTTTGCTCCACTTTTCTTGGCTTTTCCACCACATTCCCTAAATAATTTCCTTACCTCTACCGAGCCCCATTACAACCCCGAGAAAGACCTCTTGAGCACGTGTTTAATTGTTTCTTGGATCGATACCGAGTCAATTTGCCAAAGTTAAAGAGTAAGTTTGTTATTTGTGTCGACTGATTAGGATGAGCGGTATATATACCTTTCTAAACACATGAGAGTGTGAGTGGGAAGGGATATTATGGTTAGGTGGTTAGTGTTCGGGCACATATTATGCCCGCCACGAAATTACAGGGAGTGACACCTCGGTGAGCACCTTTTCAAGATTTGCATGTTATGTAAGGCGGCCGCATTTGATTATTTGCTTGAGTGATTGGTGGTCGAGTGATGCGAAGCAATTTGAACTTGAATTTTGCTTGCTTGAAAGTTTTGAGTGTTGAAAATGTTTGAGCCTTGAATTTCTTATCCGAGGGGTGAAGCAATTATGTTCATGTTCATATTATGCTTTGCTTGGGACAAGCAAAGTCTAGATTGTGGGAGTTTGATATGTCTATTTAATATAGAGTTTTTACACCCGTCCCTCATTGATTATTGGTCTTAATTGCGCTCTTTGGAGCTATTTTTAGTACTAATGTGCTACTTGTAGTGTGTTTGTAGTTTTAGGTGATCATTGTAGGAATTAGCATTGGTGCATTTCCTACTCATTTATATCACTACAAGAGATGATGTACTTTTGAGAGCACGAGCATTGAGTTGGAAGAGTTTTGAAGAAAAGCGAATAGTGAAAGAAGTAGAAAAATGATTGCAGTTCACTCTTTTGATTATATCTCCAGTCCTACAAATCCAAATGCAGTGATTTGATTTAGATTCTACACTTCAAGAGCTTTCCAACGAGTGGTCACTTGCCTAATTTCGACAAATAACGAAGACGGTATGGCATTTTGAAGATAGAGATTTGTGCGGGCGATGACCGCCCGGTGGGCGGAATCCACCCCATTTGCCCCGGGCGCCTTTACTTAGCCAAATTTGATCGTTTGGAGAATATTTGGAAGAAAACAAAATATTTTGTTGCGGGCCCGACCGGGCGGGGCGCTATTTCACTTTTTACGGAAAATGACTTGACAACCGCTCGGCCAGGGGAAATCCCCTCCATTGCTAGTGCGGGCGTTTTTAATCCGGTTTTGAAGCGCGTGTTGCGCTATTTATTGTTTTAATATAAATAGTCCTTCTTTAAGTTGGGAAAAACCACGTTTTCTTATTATTATTTCTGTCATTAGTTTTCTAAGTACTTTTATTCTCTCAAGAACCCTAGTTTATTCTACTTTACAAATTCATTCAAGATTCAATAGAGTAATTGTTTTTCATATTCGTTCTTCAATTGGTATTATTTCTCATCCCTTACTATTCCCTTTTCAATTCTTCTTTGTTATTTCATCATGTTGATTTCTTGTTTAATTGTGATTATGTTTTCCCCAATTATGTGTGAGTAGTTTATTGTCTAGGGATTTGGGGATCTATGTATGCATATGAGGGATAGATTGAATGATTATTTAATTCATTGATTTGTTTGATTCTTGCTATTGATTTATTTAAGTTAATCCATAAGTTTGGCCAACTGTGTTGATTATTATTGCAATACAAAGTTATAGAACGAGAGGTAGGATTTTGTATAGGCTCTCAATAGTAGGCTTAGCGATCTATGACCATGCGAGAGCGGCTTAGTGAGCTTAGAGGGAGGTAATGTTCGAGTGAAATTACATGTGCCCTAGTTAGATTATTTCATTAAGTTTCTTCAATCATTCTTGACATCCTGAATTGCATACATGGTAAACCGTTCCCTAGTATTTCCCTTATTTGATATTTGTGATTTGAATATTTGCTTAGTTCAGTCAACCAACCCTTTTCATCTGATTTAGTTAGTATAATATTAGAGTTCAGATATAAAAGTATAGTTATCTCCCTGTGGATTCGATCCTGACTTCCCTGACTACTAGTTAGTGGACCTTAGGTTATTTTTTATTAGGTGATACGACTTTAGCTTTGTCACCACGCCCTACACTGACCCAAAGGCCATCTATCGGGCCTAGTATACTTGGGCCCCCGGACCCCAAGCTTTCAATGTTATGACTGCAAATGCTCCTTATACTCCCAGTTACACGCCTAATGATATCGAGGCAGCTATGCATGCTTTATCCTTCTTTCAATCCGATGGAAACTACTACATGTATACGGGAGCAACATCTCACATGACGGCGGATGCAGGTATTCTCTCTTCTTATTTCAATTCCAGCACTAAAAATCATAACATTGTAGTTGGTAGTGGCCATTTAATTCCAGTTGTCGGTCACGGTAGCACTAATTTACCTCCCCCTCATCCTCCTTTTGTTCTTCAAAATGTGTTACATGCTCCGAAACTCATTAAAAATCTGATTTATGTTCGTAAATTCACCACTGACAATAAGGTTTCTATTTCTTTTGACTCCTTTGGTTTTTCTGTTAATGATTTACAGACGGGGACCAGACTAATGAAATGTGACAGTGTTGGGGACTTATATCCACTCTTCTCGAATTCTCAAGCCAATTCATCCAAACATTCAGCTTTTACTACTATGTCTCATGATATTTGGCATAATCCACTAGTAGAATAATTGTTTATTGTTGCGGTGGTATTGTTGCGGTTTTACCCATACGCAGCAATATATCACGTAAAAAGAAAAAGGTAAAATATAAAATAACCATATTGCTGCGGTTTCGGTCGAAAACCTCAGCAATATGGTTTCAACAGAAAAAAAAAAATTGACTATTCGACCAGACATATTGCTGCGGTTTCTGACAAGAACCGCAACAATATATTAAAATAATATTAAAAAATAATATTTGAACCTATTGCTGCGGTTCTTATATAAAACCGCAGCAATAGATTTTTAAAACTAAAAATAAAAGCGGCCCGGCTAGGGTTGGCACGCGTCACTTACTCCTCCTTCCTCATTTCACCCGACTTTTCCACTCCTTCCCTCATTTCACTCTTTTCTCTCTCCTCCTTCATCTTCTTCAAATCCGCTCCTCTCTACGCACGGTCCTCTCTCACTTCACTCTTCCTCCCTCTCTAACCGCGGGAAGTCTTCCTCCTCTCTCATTTCACTTGAGCTTGCCTTCGTCGTCATCGCCGAGCTTGCCTTCGCCGTAGATCGTGCGCGCGAAGAAGATAATAACGAAGAGGAGATTTCTCTTTTGCCATCGTGTTGAATCGTGCGCGCGTGATTTCAACCGAAGTTTCAGATCTCGTTCGCGCCTTGCCGAAAGTTTTCGGCCTCCACGTTCGCCGCCTTTGCCATAGAACAATCCGCGCGAAGAGAGAAGGTCTCCGAAGGTTCGTCGGCGTCGCGCAAGTCGATGCGAACAAAATATAACGGTGGCTCGTTGGTTTTGTTTAAAGGTGATTGTAAATCGAGTTTTTATTGTTCAATTAATTTCGAGTTTTAGGTTTCTATTTTTTTGGTTTAATCTTGTTCCTACCATTTACTTATGTCGATTCTCGTCCTTTTCCGTTTATTTTCGGGTTCACGAATTCATTTGTTATTTTTACTTGCATTAATTGTCTCTTGTAATGAAGTGTTGATTGAGAAATTTGTTGAGAAATGTTTAACATCAACGTGATTTCGTTGGTTTTGTTTTGTTTTTTTAACTTTTTTTTATTATTTTTATTTTCTAAATGTCAGATTTGGAGAATGAATTTGAAACCAGATCTGATTTTTTATTTTCTAAATGTCAAACGAAGAGCACCGCACCGCCATATCTGTTTTTTTTTTTGGAATGAATTTGATGTTAGGGTTCATGAATTTGTAATTTCGATTTTTGATATGAATGTGGTGAATGAATTTGGTTTAGCATGCGATGGATTGTTGTAGCTATGTTTATATTATAATTGTACTATAACTACAAAATTTTACACTTTGAGAAATGAAAAAAAAAATTACCGGCTATCTTTGCGGTTTTGGGAAGAAACCGCAGCAATAGACCTGTATATTTAATATTAAAAAAGAACCTATTGCTGCGGTTTTGGCTAGAAACCGCAGCAATAGGTTACACCTATTGCTGCGGTTTTTGCCAGGAACCGCAGCAATAGCTTGGCTTATTGCTGCGGTCAAAAACAGCAGCAATAGGTTAATTACCTATTGTTGCGCCCTTAATTGTTGCGCGGCCAAAATCGCCGCAATAGGCCACTTAATGACCGCAGCAATAAGCATTTATTCTACTAGTGATCGTTTAGGTCATCCTGGCGATAATATTATCAACTCTCTTCGTAGTAGTAACTTTATTGAATGTAATAAGGCTAATAAGATTTTTTGCTCATCTTGTCCTCTTGGGAAACATGCCAAACTTCCTTTTTATGATTCTTTATCGTACACTTTTCTTCCGTTTGATATTATTCATAGTGATCTTTGGACTTCTCCAATTACTAGCTCTTCCGGACACCATTATTATGTTCTTTTTCTTGATGACTATAGCAAATTTCTTTGGACTTTTCCTATTGCCAAGAAATCACAGGTCAAACAATTATTCATGTCTTTCCATGCTTTTGTCCAAACTCAATTTGAACGTAATATTAAATCTTTTCAATGTGACAACGGCACGGAATATACAAATGGCACCCTTGAGCAGTTCATTGATCATAATGGCCTAGTCTTTCGTCTCTCTTGTCCTCACACCTCACCTCAAAACGGTAAAGCCGAAAGACACATAAAATCCATAAATAATATCATTCGGACCATTCTAGCTCATGCTTCTATGCCATCATCTTTTTGGCATCATGCTATATCTATAGCGACATATCTTCTAAACATTCTTCCTTCCAAGGTCTTAGATTATATATCTCCCGCACAAATCCTCTATAAAAGTGATCCCTCTTTACTCAGATTTGCGTGTGTTTAGTTGTTTATGTTTCCCATTATTTCCCTCCACTACCATACACAAACTACAGCAAAGATCTACCCCTTGTGCCTATCTTGGTCGTCCCGCTCCAAACCATCGTGGTTCAAAATGCTATGATATGTCAAGTGGTAAATTCATAATTTGTCGTCATGTGCATTTTGTTGAAACATAATTTCCATTTTCTCAACTTCACAAACCAACTCCTACAAGTTATGATTTTACGGATGATAACATTAATCCATCACTTATACATGCTCTTTCTCGGCATTTACCACCACAAACTCACTAGCATCGACCACATAATTCGGCCCAACTCTCCCTCCCCTTACTCCCATCCGGGCGCTAGTCTCACACGGGCCCAGTCACCCCTCCTTCCTCTACTTTGCTCACCCCTGCCAATTCCCTATTTGCCTGACCCATTCCCCCGCTGCCCAAACGCTACGGGTAGCCCCCTCTCCTTAATTCTCCTCTCTTGGACTCGCCCACCTCACGTGGCCTAGTCCATGGCCCAATCCCTCGCCTACACCCACGTCGGTCCATCGTCCCTTAATTCCCCGCATGACAACTCGTGCTATCAATGGCATCTTTAAACCCAATCCTAAATACTCTACCAATTGTCACGCTCACTCCACTACGGCCATTTTTCCTCTTCCAAAAAATCCCGTTAGTGCGATCCGTGATCCCAATTGGAAATGTGCAATGTTGGATGAATTTAATGCTTTAATTGATAATAAGACTTGGGAATTAGTGCCTCGCCCACCGGATCTGAATGTTATTCGTTCTATGTGAATTTTTCGTCATAAATATAAATCGATGGTTCTTTTGAGCGTTATAAGGCTCGTCTTGTAGGAGATGGCAAAACACGGGAGTAGGGTGTTGATTGTGATGAGACGTTTAGCCCAGTGGTTAAACCTGCTACCATAAGAGCAGTACTCAGTATTGTTGTCTCAAAATCTTGGCCCATTCATCAAATGGACGTCAAGAATGCTTTTTTACATGGTCATCTTAATGAAATAGTTTATATGCACTAGCCCATGGGTTTTCGAGACAAAAATCATCCAAATTATGTTTGTCTTTTGAAGAAATCTTTATATGGTTTAAAACAGGCCCCTCGCGCTTGGTATCAAAGGTTTGCTGATTTTCTTGCTAGCATTGGGTTCTCTCACAGTAAGTCAAATCACTCTTTATTTATTTACAAGAATGGTTACGACCTTTGCTTATATTACGTTGTATGTGGATGACATTATACTTACGGCTTCATCGATCATCTTCGTAAGTATTCTATGACTCTCTTGGGTTACGAGTTTGCTATGAAGGACCTCGGTCCTCTGAGTTTCTTTTTGGGCATCGTCGTTACTCGTCATGCCCATGGTCTCTTTTTATCTCAGAAACAATATGCTGCAAACATTATCGAACGTGCCGGCATGTGTAACTGCAGTTCATGTCCTACTCCTGTTGACACTAAGTCTAAGCTTAGTGCCACGCATGATGCTCCCTTTGATGATGCGACTAAATATCGAAGTCAAGCTGGTGCTCTACAATATCTTACTTTCACTCGACCTGATATATCTTATGGCGTGCGTGATTTGTCTTCATATGCATGCTCAGACAAATGAGCATATGAGTGCTCTTAAGCGTATCATACGCTACCTTCAGGGTACTTTATCCCATGGTTTGCATTTGTATCATTCCTCTTGTTGATCGCCTTATCTCCTATCTGAGATCTTGATTGGGGTGGGTGTCCCGACACCCGTCGTTCCATTTCAGTTTTGTGAAATTGCTTCCCATGGAGAAAAAAAACACGAGCTTAGGTGAGAGATTGCTTTTTCATGGAGATTTAAAGGGTGCTTTCTTGTTAAATTACACTTGAAATTAATTTTCATTACCATTATTTATTAACAAATACCAAACAGACCGATGGGGTTTTAAGTTGAGTACCAACAACGCCACGTACTAGACCACCTCATTACATAATCCTATAGAATTGACCCAATATATATATATATATATATATATATATATATATATATAATATATATATATATATATATATATATATATATATATATATATATATATATATATTAATTTTTTTTATTGTACCATTTCGTTTTTGTGGGGGAGGGGTATCATAATACGTGATTGATACAAGTAATCTACATGACTAATTGATTACTCTTGTCCTTGCACCTAAAACATATACTGCCATTAATATGGATTGCTAATTTCAACCAGATTCAAAATCTTGTTTTGTTATAAATATTGGGAAACCCAAATTCATATGGATGGGTCCTTTTTTTGGTAGTTGGGGCCTTGGGGGAGGAATGAGGATGATATGTACCCACATCATATAGGCAGCAATTGTACATCTAATAAGAAGTAAACCACTTCATTAAATGTTTCTGTTGGTTGCAATTAGATAACGAAATAGCATTGACTCGAGATCTATTAAGCAGATTTTGTTGTCTAATAGCACATGATTTTTTTTTGATAATTTAATAGCACGTGATTATAAGGCGCAAAACAAGAATTGATTTTCACTCTCCAAATAATTTCCACGTACATTTCATCCGAGAGTTTATAGATTCCAATTAGTGCATGACAATAGTGAGTTCTAACTTCTAATGCTAATTACCTATTTGATCATTCTTTTTGCTATAACATGAAAACATATCTCTATATGCAACTCCACCTTTGCACTTAAATGAATAATGCAACTCCGAATTAATAAAATTCCACGTGAAAGAAAAAGAGGAATGAAGACTTGAAGATAAGTCTACTAGACAACTTTACCTATTAATTAGTATGGGATGATCGAAATCCATCTGAACTTCATGTGGTCGTGTGTACTCCTCCGTGTTTTTTTAAATTCTACATTTCTCTTAAATGATTGTTTCTTTTTAATTGATACGTTGTTTAAGCTTTTCTTATTTGGAATCTTGGCCCACAAAAGTAATAATATTTTTGTTTTTCACTTTTTTTCACCAAAAGTCTTATTTTTTACAACTTCTCCTTATTTTACATTAAATGGGTGTGGACCTCCAAAAAAGTTAAAAATGACATCGTCTAATATCTTGTGCACACAATGTAGCAACTAAAATAACGGATGGAGTATCTTATTACTCCCTCCGTTTTTTTAATTGCTTCACGTTTTCCTTAAATGGTTGTTTACTTTTTAATTCTTCGTTGTTTAAAGCTTTCCTTATTTGGGATACTTGGCCCACCAAAAAGTAAAAATATTATATTTGTTTTTCTATTTTTTTCCCACAAAAACGACTTTTTCACTTTTAACACTTTTTTCCACTATTTTACGTTAAAAGATTAGCACAAAAAGTTTGAAAGTGGCGTTGCTTTTAAACAATTATGCATTCATTACACAATGTAGCAATAACAAAGAACGGAGGGAATAGAGGTTAAAGCGGTGGCGGAGCCAGCTAGGGGGGCGTGGGGGTGCGTATGCGCTCCAAATTTAAAAAAAAATTTATGTTTTTGTGTAAAAATAGTTATGCGCTGGATTAGTCTTTGCACTTCACGCAAAGAATGTGCGCTAAGTGCGGCGTTACGAAGAAACAAACATTATAATAATCACGCAACGCATTAGATCAATAGAAACTGTCTGGCTTAGTGGTTTGTTGGGCGCGTATAAAGCTTATTCAACCCTTGATGTTGCGGGTTCAAGGCCTACAAAAAATATTTTGTTTCCTTTTCTCTTTTTTTTCTCCTTTATTTTGTTTGGTTCCCATCCCTTTTTTTCCTTTGTTTTTTTAATGACAATCCTCTCAAGAGTTAAAATGATTAGCTTTTCATTTTTTTTGTTTTCTTGCTGTACAAATCTACTTCTTTAATTAACATACTGCTCTACTCTTTACATTTTTGTGGATAAAAAATTATTTTAATTGTGCTTATGTACATGTATGTTTTTTAATGCTTAAACAAGTGTTACACAATTGTTATTATTAAAGCTTGTAATCAATTTATCTCGGTTTTTTTTAACGACTTGAATCCGTGTGTCGAATCTTGGATCCAGTATATGCATCCCCAAATTTAAAATCCTGGCTCCCACTAGGTTAAAGTCAATACTTTATCTCAAGAAATGACAACTGAAGAGGAATGTGAGACAACCATAAATCAGAGGACGTAAAGGTGCCATCGAGGTGCTTGTCCCTTTGGACTTTGCTACCAATGCAGGCACAGAGGAGATTTGTCCACCGCGTTTGATTATCCTTTACATGGCTTTAACATGTTATTTAAGAGAGTGATTCTCGCGACATTATCCCACCTACTTAAGTTTTCCTACAACTTGAACACTTTTAAGAGGAGTGGTATGGTACTGGTTAGGTATTGATTAAACCCAACCTCTGGAATCAGGAAAATAAACAAATTTTAGTAAATGCCTTATGGTGTAAAATTTGCCACGTAGATGTATAAAGACCACGTTTAGTCGTTTAGACTATATCAATTGATGTAAACCAATACGTAATTCACATTAATCCCTATATCTGAAATGCACCTTAAAAATAAATTTCCTATATCTAAAATTATAAACTACTTATGTCGTATATCGCATTTAACCAGTGTGATTCCAACTTTCCATATCAGAATCCTTGGTATTGTTCCACTTTCTCTCCAAATTTTTTTTTAAAGTAAAATTAATTCATTAATAAAGGAGTCATACGACATCTACAATAGAAATCAGGAATAAGAAATACATAACAATTTTGAACAAATAAAATTCAGAATTTGCAAAACCACGATCGTTGTGTAGTAGATCTAACAATTCCGCATAGCCTCTTCCAATCGTTGTTTGATACGGCCTTCAACGAGGGGTCTTCGATATCTTTGTAGTTTTGAAATAGAATTAAATCGATACCATTGATTGTAATTGTAGATCCGAAATCTGCTTCGACAACACATAATTCTTCATTAATGATCCAAAATTACGATAATTCATTACAGAAACAAAGGAGTAAACTAAAGTTTTACCCAAAGAGAAGAGAATAAACCCTTTCTTTTCGAGGGAGAAACGATCACTCTTTTTAAAGGAGAAAGTATTATTCAAACAAGAACGAAAATAAACAAAGCTAAACAACAATGAAAATTAAAATTAAGGTGGCTGTCCATCGATAAAATCGATGGAAGCCCTTTGAAATTCATTAATGGATCTTTAGGATTTAGGAGAGAAAGGGAAAGAAGGGAGAGTTTTATCCACTTTCTCTCCACTTAGAAAAAACTAAAAAAAAGTATATAGGAAAAATTGATAGAAACCACCTTTTAAATGTTAGTTTTTGTGAGAAACCGCCTTAAGAATACAAATTTGGCACGAAACCAACTAAATAGATTTTTTCTTTTGTGAGATAAAAACATGTTCTTAGATTCCGACCATTAACTTCCCATTTTCAAGCATTTACTTGCACACGTACCTCATGCGACCCACTTGATCCCCTAACTTTTTTCATTTTCCCCTAGAATTCTTTGCAATGAATAGGTTTAGAGTTGCAAAAGTGAGGAGAGAGAATGAAGAAATTGAGGGGTTAAATGGAACACATGATGTGCAGGGGCGAGGCTATTAAGGAGCCAAAGAGGGCCATGGCCCCTGCAAGCCCCATGCTAGAAAAATAGATAAGTATAATATTTGGAAAATCTGAGTGCTATAAGATCTGTTAGTGTAGAGGGTAGAAGCGCTTGGTTAATGTCCACAGGGTTGCGTGTTCGATTCAAGCGAACCGAATTAGTTTTGGCCTTTTTGCTTTCTTGTTTTCAGCTTCGGCTTTCTCTTATTTGGAGTTTTGGTTTTCTTTTCTTTTTCCTTTTATTTAGGCTAACTATAATTGCTTAACACGATCTCCGTATTTGGTTTTCACTTTCTAATTTCTGTCATTATCTTTACTTCTTAGAGTAGTACTTAATTGCTAATAAAATTTTCAAGCATGAACATTATTATCATTACATAATATTGAACATTGTCCCTTAATAAATACTTTTTAGTACGTCTTTGTGTCATAATACTATAATATATAAGAGGCTCAAATAAAAAAAAATCTAGTAATGTGGCCCCTCACAATTTAATAATAATAAAAAAAGGAAGTATCGAGATCAACGTTTTCCGCCATTTTTCAAAGTCGTCTTGGGAGGAATTAAACGTTGCTCGTGAAGATATTAATTTTGAACAATTATGTTTATGCTGTAATATAGGGCTTATAAGCCCAACTACTTCTGTCACTAATTTGTACTAAACCTTTTAACACTCTTTAATTTATTGCTCTAGTTAATCAAAAAAAAAAAAAAGAGGAAGTATAGTTGGCTCCCCTCCTTAACCAAGTCTGGCTTCGCCCTGATAATGTGAGCGTACGAGTCAATGCAATGGAAGTTAATGATCGGTTTCCAAAGGAAATTTCATCTCGCCAAAAAAAGTTCATGAAAGGTGGTTTCATGCCAAGATTGTTTATAAGGTGGTTTTCCATATAAACTGACATTGAAAATATGATTTCTCACAAAAACTGACATTGAAAATATGATTTCTCACAAAAACTTACATTGAAGGTGATGTTTAACAAATTCCCCTAATATATATAGTAGGGAAAGCTAAAAGCCTAAAAGTAATAGGAAGTGATAGCTTCCAAGAATCTTAAAACATAAACCAGGCCCCTGCTTTGAGTACAGTAGTGAACTCAGATGCCTGATTTCTGAACCTAAAAATATACTTCATCCGGATTCCATAATAAGTGAAAACACTTTACTATTTTAAAACACTTCAAAATAAGTGAAACATACCTTAAATGGAAAAAAGAAAGTGAGAAAATGACAAAAGCACCCATGACAAACTTGTGTGGTTTCTTTCTCTCACCTCCTTTGATAATGAAAAAGGTATTTTATGAGCTTTTTTTGAAAGTGATGTTTATTAAATCTTGTCTTGCGATCCCCATGTTTCACTTATTATGGAACGGAGGAAGTATATGAGAACGTACATAATCCACGCAAAATCCAAGTCTCTAGGGTAAAAAAAAAGAATCAAAAGAGCCGATAACTATATTTTCCTCCCACGTTTCCTATTGGATTGCAATGCAAATAGAATAATGAGGCACAGCAGTACGCTGCTTATATACAACAAAAATTACAACAGAATCAATATAAGCAAACACTAATCTACATACAAAAGACGAGAGGTTCTTCACCAAGGGACACAGTTCTCACTGGGATGATACCATAGATGCTAAGTCGAGTTCTCCATCAGAGTCGATCACTTCCTCAAAGTCATAATAGGGATTAGCCTGTAATACAAGACGATGAACAAACATCGCAATTAACCCAAGAACCAATATTTTGGTAAACTCATATTATCGATGGGTTGAACAATTATACATCATAATATATGGAATATGCTATGACTTATTAGTCTGCAGCTGCTTTTCTGATTTTGAACAAAGATGTACCTTAGGTCTTGGTGAGACTGCTTCAAAACTATGGAATACCGGAGCATCAAAATTCGGAGGCTCCAGCACAACATATGCTCCTCTATTATTATGTCTCTCTTCTGATGATGCCTGCAATAGAAGAAAATGTATTGTAAGGAATTTATCCATCCGGACCCATTATAGAGCACTTTAACTGGTCACTTTCCAACTTCATCTCTGTCTAACTGTCTTACACTTAATTTCTTTCTTCACAACTAATCAGCTCATAATATACACATGCAACTAGGTATGAAGCAAGTGCGCAAGGGACCAGCAGTAAAATAATGCTTGTTCCTCTACTGATTTATCAGTTGATCTTTCAATCATCAGTAATGAAAATCCATACTTTTCAGGGAGTATTCCATCTAGCTGCAGCATAGATAATGGAGTAACTGAATCCATAGGCAGCCTCTGCGTAAAACTGTAGAGGCGGCAAGCGAATCTCACTCTTATGAGTCTTATCAATTAGGTTTGCGTCACATTCGGGAAATGAATCAATTCGTTCGGACCTGAGGCCTGTCTTATTTGTGTCAAATGTTACCCAGAATTCGTAGCAAGGACTTTTATTTTACCTGCTATTCTTTCCTAAATACATTTCACCCTACTGTCACTTTCTCATTCAGAAATGACATTCAATCTTTTCCATTAGAATTTTTGGTTCAGTTCCGGATTGGGTCAATTAGTTTCAGGATAGGGTAGGGTTATTCCGAATTGGGTCAGTTTGCTAGGTCTATATGACCAAGTGTACAACTAGGCACTAAGCCCACTAGACTATGTCACAAGGATCTGCAATAAAAACATGTTACATGCTCCATTACACTACTTGAAAAATTGATAAATTTGAGCTATTACTAGTTTCACCACCATCACCAGAGAGGTCATGTGCCATATACATTTTGATAATGGGATTTGTCAAAGCTCCAACTTGCCAAATAATTTGGGGAACTCGTAACAAAAAGTCAAGATTTCTAGTGGCAGATTAATTTGATTAGAACCACTAATGCTAAGTAGCACCAAGTTCTTCATTACACGCATAAAAAGGTTCAAGTTTTAACACAAAAAATCACAAGAATAATAGCATGTAAACAGCAAATTGCATTGAAATAAATAAATATAAAATACATGCAATTTTGAAAATTAAAGAACATAATTCAGTGTGCTTAAAGAGGGAGCAAAACAAATGTGGTTTATTACTTTAAAATGAAGGGGATCATTAATTAATTAAGGCACTGGTCTAAAAAAATTAGAAAGCAAAGCAATGACTCGAAAATTCCTGCTGTTTCTTCAATCATGGTTAGAAGGTTTAGCCATATAAAGCATGACGAATCACACATTGATAAATTCCACGGACAAGCACATAGAAGAACATATTGAAACGAGAACCAATGCCTTCATTAAACCCTTGACAAACATCCCAAAAAAAAAAACATCAAGCACGAGCAGATCACTATTCCAGCCCAAAGGCCCAAACTATAACAGCTAATAGCAAACAGAATATTCAGAAAAGTATTGAAGTTTAGTTTCCATAAAAAGGCAGAAAATCCTAGGAGTGGAGATCACCTGGAACTGTGGGTAGTCTGGAGCACTGAACAAAGTGATTAGCTTTCCAGACTCTACAACATGATCAATTGTGTAGCCTTGGTCCATTCCTCCAAGACCCGACCGTTTTTCCCTTGCATCAGGACCTTCATGTGATCTGATAATCAGCTGTCATAAAATGAAAGGTCAAGCATATCTTAAAATATTAGCACAGGGGGCAAGTGACCAATGGTTATAACAAATCGGGTAAGCCGGAGAAAAGAGAGCAAACGTTTCAATGACAATCACAGCAACAAGCCCACAAGAGACTTGGAAAGATAAAGGGAAGGTTCCAGAAAATTAACAAAAAAAGATTGCACCAAGCTGGCATAATCAATTGACCAAGATAAGCCTCGTATTTCTTCCATCAAAGGTGCTAAAATAACTTTTACCTGAAAGAGGGTGCATACCCTACATGCCCCAAAAGTGTTCCGCCAGTACCGCCACTACCCAATAAAAACTACTACTAGAAATTGTCAAGACAAAAACTCTTAACTCACACTACAGCTTTCAAATTGGTTAAATACTGCATCTCTAAACACCATAAGGTGCTAAGTAGTACTTCCCCCGTTTCTTAATACTTGCAAGTTGCAACATATGTTAAATGCTACATGAACCAACGAGGAGAGAGAGTGTGAAACATGACCCATGTGATTAAATAATAAAATAAGGCTTTCTTTGTGTAAAACTTTACCAAAAAGAGAAATGTTGCAAGTATTGTGAAACATCTCATAAAGGGATAAGTTACAAGTATAAAGAAAGTAGGTTAAACCTTCATTTACCTACTTATAAAAAGAAAACAATTTCCCTAAGCAGCTTTAATAGGTAATCCGCCCTCAACTTGGAAGCCATTAATGAATAATTATGAGAATAAAACAAGTTGTCTTATTAAGATTATATATTTATATTTCAAAACTGCATGCATGAGATACTCAAGCTAAATTCTCTCACCTCTAAATCAATCACTCGTTTTAAGGCGTCTCTCAGGTCACCAAATGTTGTAATTCCACTATTGTCTTTGTATTTTTTAAAGAAGGAAAAGAAAAGGGAAAAATTTCACTTTGGGTACTAAAGTTCGACAAAATTTCAATTTGGATACCTAAAATTTTGATATTCTCACTTTGGGCACCTCAAGCTTCAACATAGTTTCACTTTGGGTACCTCTAACAAGTAATAATAAAAAATTACTAATTCCTCCATTCTTTATTAATCAATAATCACAACATATGGCTTGAGTACACAATCTCAGGGTGCTCATCATGTTGATGAGGCCTTATGGGGGGTTCAAGGGAGTGTTATGGAGGATATGAATTCGGTGTTGCGAGGTGATTACAATGCGAAGGAGGTGAAAATAGCATTAAGCCAAATGCATCCCATTAAAGCGCCAGGGCCCCGACGGTATGTGTCCGTTATTCTACCAAACCTACTGGCATATCGTAGGCCCATGTGTGTGTTTTGTCCATTCTCCGAGGCAACCACATTCCGAGGTACCTTAATAAGACTTTTATTGTCCTTATACCAAAGAAGAAAGGTGCGAATAAGATGGCTGATTTCAGACCCATTAGTATTTGTAATGTGGTTTATAAATTGGTTTCTAAGGTTCTAACTAATCGACTTAAGCAATTTTTGGACAAGATTATTTCGGTTAATCAGAGTGCTTTTACTCCTGGTCGCTTGATAACGGATAATATTCTCGTGGCTTTTGAGTTATTTCATTACATGAAGAACTCGAGATTGGTCGATGGTTTCATGGCTCTTAAATTGGATATGGCTAAGGCATATGATCGGGTTGAGTGGGATTTTCTTGCATTTGTTTTGATCCATATGCAATTTGATAGAGGTAAATTGACCGAGTTATGGATTGTGTCCGTGTGTCTTTTTGTGTGTTGATTAATGGTACTCCATTTGTTGAAATTGTACCTTCTAGAGGCCTACGTCGGTGCGATCCAATCTCTCCGTACCTTTTTATTTTGGTGGCAGCTCTCTCTGAGCTCATTCGCCTATCTTTTGAGGCGGGTTCTCTCCATGGGATTCGTATTGCTTCGACAGCACCAATAGTTTCTCATCTTTTTGCACATGATTGTGTGATTTTTTATCATGCTAGGGAGGAAGAGGCAGCAGGTGTTAAAGATAGTCTTCTTCTTTATCAAGTAGCATGAGGCCCGAAAAGTCAATTTTGACAAGACTACAGTTTCTTTTAGCAAAGGAGTTATGGATAGTAAAAGATCATCTATTGTTGGGTGTTAATATAGTGAACGTTCATGATCGTTATCTTGGCCTTCCTATAGTGGTGGGAAGATCAAAGAAGGTTATTACTAAGGGCCTTAAAGAGAAATTGTGGAGGAAATTACAGGGGTGGAAGGGGTTATGTCTATCTAAAGCGGGTAGGGAGGTTTTGATAAAGGCAGTGGCTCAATCTCTTCCTACCTACATGATGAATGTGTTTCGACCTATGTCTACTTTCTGTGATGAACTCCATTCTCTCATTTCTCATTTTTGGTGTGGTCAGAAGCAAGGCGAAAGGAAGATCCATTGGTTGGCTTGGAAAAAGATTTGTTTGCCTAAAAGTGTCTTAGGTTACGAGAGTGTCTTAGGAAGATCAAGGGTCTTAGGTTCCGAGATTTCAAGCTTTTTAATTGGCACTACTACGTAAGCAAGCATGGAGACTTCAGCACAATACAAATTCCTTGGTGGCCCAAGTTCTCAAAGGTAGATATTTCCCTCACAGTTCTTTTGAGGACGCTTTATTGGGTAATTCACCAAGTTATACTTGGATGGGATTTGTGAAGCTCGTTGGACTGTTCGTAGAGGTAGTCGTTGGCGAGTGGGGGACGAGTCAAGCATTAATGTCTGATCGGATCCTTGGATCCCGGGTTCCCAATCTCGTCGTGTGATCTCTCCTTGTGTGCATGGTTTGGAAAATCTCAAACTCTCTTATGTGATTAGTGATAATTTGACTTCTTGGAATGAAGTCGAGGTTCGTGACCTTTTTCTTCCTTTTGAATGTGATCGTATCTTATCTATTCCTTTTGAGCATACGAAAGCCTCCTAGACGTTCTCGGATTTGGAGAAAGATGGTTGTTATTCAATTCGTTCGGCTTACATTAAAATCTTTGGTGATACTTGGGTCGATGCGCATGCTTCTAGTTCGCAAAGCATGTGGAAAAAAGGATATGGAATCTCATCTGGCATGCCAACGTTCTTCCAAGAATCAAACTTTTCTTTTCGCGGGCTTGTCATGAGGTTTTGCCAACGAGAGGTGGATTACATTGGCGCATTCCTAGTTTGTCGGAGGAGTGTGGGTTGTGTGGGGCTCCCAATGAATGGTGTCAGCATGCTCTCCTTGGGTGTGTTTCGGTTGCGAGCATATGGGATGCTGCCGAGTTGGTTTGGCTAGTAGAGCGTCGCTTCCCATTTTTCATGACTTGGGTGATTGACGTGTTTCACAAGTTGGATGAAGATCTACGAGTCCGTGTTATGGTTCTATGTTGGGCTATTTGGGGTGCTCGTAATCGAGTTGTTTTTGAGAACAAGGTGTCATCCCCAATTCAAGTATGATCTTATGTTGGGAAGTTGATTGCAGAAATGGTTTTTGGCGACTCGCCAAGGTGTGCATCTGCCCCGGTGGTTCATTGGGTCGCTCGTCCTTGTGGTGTAGTGAAGATTAATGTAGGCCAATAGTTGAGATTATTGATGTCGATAATACTTAAATTTTAGTTGTAATATTAATACCGATCTCTCTTTTAAGCTTGCCAATTAATGGCATAAAAGCCACGGCCTTTAGTAAAAAGGTGTGTTAGATATTGTACATGTGACTCTACAACAAAGAATCAACAACCGGTCGCCTCAATCTACAACTTCCACTATGTAAATCAAGAATTGGTCTTGTGTGCTTTCTAGTTCTAGTTAAATCATCAATCATAAATCAAATATAATAAAACAAGGAGAAAAGAAGATTCACCGTCACCTTCAGATTGTACTTCTTCAAAAAATTCTCAGTGCAATCAGGACCCCACAAAAGTCCAATGCCTCTCTCCATATTTGGTGAAAGTCCAGGATTCATTGACGGATCAGACCACAAGACATCACCAGGTATCAAGTTTGCACCTTCCCAGGGAGGATCTAGAACTGATCTCCTAGCTTTAGATAATTCTTCAAATGAACCAAGAGACAACTTGCCATCAGAGTTTCCATCAGTATTGATACTTATTTTACGATTCCTTTTCTTGCCTTTATTTCTTTTTGACGGACTAGCAGTCACACTCCTGAAAAGTCCTCCATGAGCAGTATAAACACAACCAGCTATAACAGTTGTCAAAGGAAGTCCTTCAAAGCAACCTAAACACTTGCGATAGACATGCTTCCCTTGACCACCATACTTGATCATAACTTCTTTTTCAAAACCATAAACACCAGTGCAATATCTGGACTCGTGATTTCCACGAAGAAGATATACTCGATTTGGCAAATAAATCTGAAAAGGACATATGCTTGGTTACAAGACTGCTTAAAAACAATGATTCAGCAAGAAAACAATAGGAAACCGTTGCATAAAATTCCCCCTACCCCTTCCTCTTTGGCATTTGGGAATGTCCAAACTTAGTCCAGCACCTCTAGAATTAATAGTCAATAAGATCCTAAAAACTGC
This sequence comes from Beta corolliflora, assembly GCA_947648045.1. Classification (NCBI taxonomy): domain Eukaryota; kingdom Viridiplantae; phylum Streptophyta; class Magnoliopsida; order Caryophyllales; family Amaranthaceae; genus Beta; species Beta corolliflora. The sequence continues at coordinate 1,617,335 of CANSZD010003329.1, read as the reverse complement.
CTCAGGTGTCCACCTTCTTATACACTGGGATTCCATCAGAGAATAGAGCATCCAGACAAAGGGAGTAACCGTTGGTTAAACACCTGACTCCACAAGGGTTGGAGTAGCTCTAAAGATTATTTTTCCAAAGAACAGCAGTTGGTGTATCAAGTTTCCATGAGTTCAAAGTTTTCTTCTTATAACAGATCAAAATTAGAGAACTTCGCTAACTCGTTCTTTTGAAGCAAAGTAGCAAACTATCATTCTAGCAGAATCAGCTATATGAGGCTTCTTTCACATCATGGTTAATGACTTAACGCCTCGACATGAAGAATATTTATGATTATAATACGGCATCTAAGCATTGACCATCTATCCATTCAGTATAATAAAATAAACTTCCACTTTAAATAATGCAAAGACTTCGTTACAAAGAATTTTAAAAAATGTAAACTACAGTTTCAATATATAAGATTGCAGACATAGGCCTGGCTAGGAAATGACAGTAAGTTCCAGCATCTGGCAAAGTTGACGAGATTATAGATATGAAAGCAGAAGAAGACAGGTATTATACTAGTAAGCTCCATGGATCAGTTTTACAAGAAAAATCTAGTCATTTCTGGTGTAAACGACCAATATAATTGGACCACCATGAAACACCCATCTCTATAAAGCAAATGCAACCAGCTTCAAGAGAGACGTGAATAATGCACTGTTAAACATTCTAACATATCGCCTCCATAAAAAAAAATGTTGAATATGCCTATAAATAGTAGTCGCCTTACTAAAAATAGTACCCCCTTTGTCCCAACTTTATCCCTCTCTTTCTCTCTCTCTCCCATCCCTTTCTCACTTCTCCAAATCACTTTGGACCTTACTAAGACGCAAAAAATAATAGGTTATCTTTCTCTCCTATTTTTTCACCATGCCCCATCACATTTTTCTATCTACTAAGACAACAGAGAATTTATTTATTATTTTGGTTAGAAATTTTCATAATTTGAAGAACTTATATACACGTCAAAAAGAGAAATAGGAGAAGAGATGGATTTCATGGACATATGTCATAATGTCAATAAGGACATCTTTTATATTTCAATAGACTATAGCCATTAGTTCTTCTAAAAGAAAATAGTATGTTGAATAAAAAATTATTAAAAAATATAGCTATTTGGGCTAACAAAAGCAAACATGTACGGCATCGTCATTGACTAGACTAATACGTGCACAAAGAGCTAATTAAAAAAACAAAAGAAAAAAACCTCAAAGTCACAATGACGCTTTTCAACAAGCGGACCTTCTCTAGGCTTGCCAAACCACGGGGTTTTGAAATCAAGTTCACTTCTTAATATGTGGGATCCATGCCATGACCAAATGAGATAAGTTTGACATCCCACCACCAGGATTGAATATGACCAACCTTTTTGCTATAAAAGGATAGATTTAATTCATCATGGCTCTTGAACACATTTGATGAGCAAAATGTTCATGGACGGGGATGCTCAATATAGAATAAAATGCCCACCTATCCCCAATATAAAGTGGATCCCAATTTATCTTACTACTTTATTTTTCTCTCCATCGCCTCACCCTTACACTCCCTATTAGTATTGTTTCTCTTCATTCACTTTTAAATTTTTATTCACATTTGATCACTTCTTGCCCACCCCAACTAATTGGCTTAATATATGTACAAAAACCAGTGTTACCTAATTTGCTAATCCCCCTATGAATTGCAAATTGTGACAAGCTAATTATAGTCGATTTTGGTTTATTTTTGTCCCATTTCGGGCGAATTGCGAATTCAAAAGGCAAATTAGACAGGAAATTAGGTAACACTGACAAAAACCTATGTGGAAGATAAAATTGGAACAAGGGAGTTATAGTTGTGATTTATATCCCAAAATTCCCACCAATTAAAATGACTGCTTTGGGAGTGAATCGAGAAGGTGCAATAACTATAAAGGATCCTTTGATTCCCAGAGTTGTAGAAAAGGGGGTCCTCTTTGCTTCCAATACCTAGCTGAGCAACTAAAATGACAATAAAAAAAATATCTAGAGAACAATGGTTGTTGCAATGCTATTAACAAATTGTTACTATCATAATAGTTGTCTTCTCTTGGAGACTTGCTCCTCTCCCCCTCCCCTCCCCCTCCCCCTCCCTCCCCCTCCCCCCCCCACACACACACAAACACCCACACACCCCAAAAAAAAAAAAATATATATATATATATATATATATATATAAAAGACCATACATCCGCCATGGCTAAAGGTCCTAAACATACAAACAGATATAACTTCACTCAAATATGGGATACTCTAAATATACAGAGATATCAGATAAGTGATGTTGTCCCAATGCTCCTAAAATTTATAGATTGGTAGCAAATTAAGCAAATGTATCACAAAGTCGCCAAAAGCTGTCATGGAAATAATTCAAATGTATGATCCCATCTTTCTGAAAACTTAGCTTACCTGAAGAACAGACAACTACTCTAGATTACAGTTAGGATAGCCGATAGCGTGATGAGGAATCAAAAATATAATATTCATAAGCACAAATGCATCATTTTCAAGAAGAGATGTCTAAAGATATCTCAGGTTGCTTGCATAGAAAGTCTTGGCAAGCTAAAGAGCCCTGTAACTCTAGAAAAGAACTTCAACAACACATTCTTCAACTGGCGAACGGAAACGAAGAGTAGTAAATAACTAAGATCTACTGAATTTGGAGAACGTAAAGCAAGAAAAACAACTCTATGAGCCTATACAAGATAATCAACTATCAATAAGAATATGCCTTCAACGTGAAGGTCACATCCACCCACAGGTCACAAATTGACAATAGCACTGCAGCTCCAATGGTCTAGAGTCCAAAAAAGCTATTTAAACCATCTACAAAGCCATCGATTGTTTCCCATCTAAGAAATACCCCCAACTCCAAGAGCTAAGAAACTAGAAGTTTCAGAGCAAATTACCACAGAGGGATAACACGACAAAGCAGATGGCAAATGAGAAACCATATATTCATTAAAGACCATTAGTCAACCCATCAACAAATATGCTAAGATTTGATTCAATTTAATTCACAAAACGATTTTTATAAGTCCAGCTCATTACATAGCTTTGTCACTTAATTTTCATTTGCTCCCCTCGAGCTTGCCCACAATCAATCCTAGAAGGCAAATTCTTACCCATTCTCTCCACGAGCTTTGCTCAATTTATGACCATTCTATACATTTTTTTTGTTCATATCATAAAAAAAAAGTATATCTAGTAAAAAAAAAAGCAGTACATAACTACTATTAATCAATAAAGTAGTATATTAGAACTAAAAACACCAGTGAGATATTTGTTGGGTTTTTATATACTACTTTTTTTTTTCATAAATATACTTCCTTTTGTAATAAATATACTATTGTTTTTGCTGAATATACCACCAAATAACTAGTGGAGTAGACGTGTTATCCACTAAATTTGAATATCTGATATGCTAGAATATGAACATGAATATGAATTGATCAAAAAATTGCCAAAATCACAGAGCTAAACAAAATAATATCGAAAAAAAAAAAATTCTCAGAAAAAAAAAAAGAAAAGAGAAAAAGATAGTACCATAAACAAACCTTCCAAGCGAGCAGCAACAAGTAGGTTTCGAGCCCCCAAGCACCTCGATCAACATAATCGCCATTGAAGACATAAAAGCGATTTAAAGAGGGAAATCCAGCGTGATTGAGCAAAAAAAGCACATCATGCAATTGACCATGAACATCTCCGACAACCACAACCTTAGAATCGTCGGAAACATCATCAATTTTGACGCAATTGGGTTCTTTATGTAGTATTTTTGAGCCACAAAGGATCAATTTATCGAAAGCAGCTACCGGAAGAACGCTAGGAAGATCGGTAGGTGCGAGATTACGTGATGCCCAATCAAATGAAGACATAAGATTTAGTACCCAATCTAGGGTTAGGGTTCCATGTTCCGGCCATTCAATTGGAAACTGAGGCCTATCATTTGATGAACTTGTTGTTGTTGTTGACCTTGTTGTTGCAGAAGAATCTGTATCAATGTCCATTTTGGTGGTTTCTGGTGTTAGGCTCAGTGCATAAATTTGAGCTTCTTGTTGTGATTTGGGAAACCTACGTTAAATTGGAGTTGGAGGTGGTCTCGGCCGGGCCCATGTATGAGCCAAATTGAACCATGTTGTGATCTTTCATGGCCCAATTAGCTTGATAGTTGATTGAGCCTCAGTCTAAGTTAAATATTGTCGCCATCCGATGTGCATCTGGTCTGGAAATCCAGACCAACCAACTCTAAGGGCCAATTGCCCCAATAGTAAAACCAAGTAAAGCTAGCTTTACTTTTTGCTAGACCAACCCAAAACTATCTCATTATACATGCTCTAAGTCTCAATTCTCAAACACTTGGACTCAGAATCTTAATGAAAGATATGCATTCACTTATTTCATACAAGCTTACGAAATCTTCTCCTAAAGAAGAAAAAAAAGTATAGTCTTCAAGATTTTCTATCTCCCTATATTGGAAATTTCGGTACTCGCATTTTAACTTATTTAAGAAACACAAATGTTTCATATAAATTATGATAAGTTTCAATGAGTTCAATCTATAACCACTAAGTGTTGATAAATATATGATATAAGCTCAACCAGTTAAGATAAATAGAATTATATCTAGATATGTTAATTAAGTACTCCTATAACACACCATCAAATGCTTTATTCAAAGTGTAAATGTATATTGAGAATGAAATGACTTGTTCTCTCTCATCCACAAACATAATCTCACACTAAATGATCACTTATAAAATGGCCTCGATGGTTGTATATCACATGCCGAATACAAAGTATATAAGGATATAGGATGTCACCTACACCACTCATTAATAGGTACCAAGGGTAATCTAAAGAATAATTTAATTAGCATTTTCATTTTATGATTTGGATAATTGAGTAGAATTTTCTTTGTGTACCTTTAAATATAACTTTCTATTAATTTTCCACTTAACGTGACCAAAGTCACATGTATCACATACAACATCAAAGTTAAATAATTACTTTAGTTTATATTTCTAGTTTTTTTTTTGGGATATTATCTCAGATAACCCTGACTTATAGGCCTTTTTCCAATATAACCCTGACTTTGGCAGGCCTGTCTCCGATAACCCTGAACTTGGTTTTTGTCATTAACCTGGACGGAATTTGTGACGACGTTAAATAGACCCAAACTATGTTTGACTTTTGCTTTGGTTGGCGCCAGGTTTATAAGTAGTTGGTCACCCTCATTACCTTCTTCAACCTTTGTCCAAATTCGTGCCCTAATTCCAAAATGAACAGGGAAGTGGAAGGTATTTTAGCAAATCTGAAGTACGAGAACAAGAGATGCAGATGCAGAATCACGCGCAAGGCTGAGTTGAGGATTTCAGAATCTAGGGATAACCCTAACAAGCTTTATTATCGTTGCAAAGAGTGCGATTTTTTCGAGTGGTGTGTGCCACGACTAAAGGAGGAAGCAATCACTTTCAATGGCATTGGGGAGCAATTTCGGTGTGATTATGTTGAGATGCGAAGGGAATTATCTTGGGTTATGAAGAAAGTTGACGAAAGCATATTTCGATTGGGGTTAATGGTGAAATGTATGGTTTTGGGTTTATGTGTTTTTATGGTTTTAGTTCTTCTTAAAATGTAAGGAAATGTGTTAGAATTAGAAATGTGATGGAAGATTATGAATGGATGTGATGTATTTTGTAGTTTAATATGTAAATCTGCCATTGGCAAGATTATGAATGGAAAATAGTTATTTTGTCATTAGCATATTGTTGTTGCAAAAATTTGTTGAAGACCATAAATTATGTCATTAAAACAAAGAAGCTTGCTTCCAAAATATGTGTATTTGAAATATAAGTTATGACATTACAATTAAAGTCAAAATACATCATAACAAAGACTACTTGTTGGTGAATAACAAACACCATATTTCTAGGCACCATTACATAACGAATTCGGTTCATACAAACCCAACAAAAAACCCCCTAAGTTGCTAACAAACACCTACTCGTGTCTTCGCTTCTTCTTTCCTTTGTCCATTTGTGATCTCAAAGTTTGTGTCTTGGCTTTGTGTTCCTCCTTCGAGCGACTTGCCTCGGCTTGTCTCTCCGGGAGTGTCTTGTTCCCATCCTTTGAAAGGTGCTTGGCCTGCTGCATTTTCTTCTTGTTGCTTTCCCACTTTTGCGGCTTCTTTTTTTTTTGCTTTTTTGTCAAACCACCCATACATGTTTTCTTGTTATGCCCTAACTCCTTACACTTTGAACACCTAATAGTGACACCGCCTCTTTCCTTTCTTTGGTTCTCCCTTCTCTCTTCTCCTATTTCTTAGTGGTCTCCCAAGCGATCTTTTGAGGATTGGGGGCTCAATTTGTGGAACATCAAATGTAGGCCAATGAGTGTGGTCGGTTATAGGAAAGATGTTTAGCCCATACATGGCCTTGTAATTTTGCACAGAATAGTAGTGGCTCACATAATTCCTAGGTTGATCCCTCCTGTGGTGAATTACTCTTGTGGCATGTCTACAAGGAATTCCAGTCAACTGGAAGCGTCCACACATGCAAGTCCTAGCCACAAGGTCAACAGGATATTGGACATTGTCTTCGATCAAGCACTTCAAACTGACCCCTTCCACTGGCAAATATCTTGCAGAACCTGCTATCATCATTCATCAATCTGAGTTGTTTTTTGCAATAAGGAGTGATGTCACCATCGACCCCAACCTTGACCTCCTCTTGTCTTTTGCAATCCTTATCATGCAACTTCTTCTCACCCCTGCATGTATGAACAAGAATCAAAGTTAGGACATGTCAAAAAAAAAAAAGGGGAAATAAATGTGAAGGTTCTTTCTAACCTTCGCAAGAGCGAGGATAGGCCTCACTCGTCGAGCCCAAGTGTGGCATTGAAAGACTCAGTGAAGTTGTTAGTGTTGTCATCAGAAGCTAAGGTTGTATCAAATTTAAACCTTGCCCACATCTTCAAATCAATATTCATCAAATATTGATATGCTTCCATGCTCAACTCTGCAATCTTCCCCATTGCCTTTGAAAATACATACTCATTGTATGCATCACATGCTTGCCAAAAATAAGCCTCATAATGAGGTCCAGGAGAACTCACCCCGTTACACAATTACTACATCACAAACCGGGAAGAGTAGAACACAATATTGACAACGAGGGGAGGGGTAGAGACTTCTTACCGAAAAATTCTTGAACAAATGCACGTTGCAAATCCTCCTCTGCGAAACTGGGAAGAACTCCGCTAAGGGCGACTCAACCCCCTTCTCGCCTATCACTCATGAAGGTCCAGTCTTGCCTTTCACTCTCCCTTAATGTGAACTTGAGCAGTTCATGAAATACCTCCAAGCCTCCTTTGTTTCATCGGTTGTGATGGCATATGCAAGAGGGAATAGCTCTCGGTTTCCATCCAAGGCAACGGCGAGATAAGAGCACACCATTGTGACTCCCCTTTAGATGACAACCATCAACCCCAATGAGAGGTCTGCTGCCAGCTATGAACCCCTTAAACTGGGCATCAAAGCTTATAAACAACCTCTTGAAAAGCAGAGGTGGATCTGGTCCCCTTTTCAAACTGTGCCAGCTGATGAATGCATGAGCATGAGGGTGTGTTTTTTTCACCATTTCAATGTATGCAGGTAGCCTAGTGTATGACTCATCATGGTCACCTTCAATGATACTCACAAGATGGGCTCTTGCCTTGTACAAAGTAGGTCTTGGACCGACACTCCAAATCTCTCCATTCTTAACTGCTCTAGTGTTCTAATAGGCACTTCTGTGTTTCCCCTAATCTCATCCATCAACTTACTTGCCAACCATTTAATCCCTGCCATTGGATTTCCTTCTAACCTATCACAAGTGTGGTTTTCAGTCATGGTCTTGATTGCCCATGTAACCCCATCTGGGAGCTCACTAGCATGGATCCTCCATGGACACTCAGCATCCTTACATGAGGCAGTGAACCTATTACTTTCAACCTTCTCCCTCAGTAAATCAAACCCCTCCTGCACACAATAGTCATTCAAAACAGAGAGAAAATGTTCTCTGTCCAAAAAAATTTGCCAAACCTGCAGCTTAATCTTCCTCCATCCCATATCTTCATAAATCACTCCATTCTTGTAAACCCTTTGCAAGTAGTTTGGGTTAATCCCATCTCCTTCATAAACCCAGTCCTTAGCCCTACTTGGATCAAATTCAAGAATGTCCTCAGCCTCCAAATCACTCTCATTCACCAGACTTGTATCCTCAGATTCATCATCATCACTAATCTCTTCCTCATGGAATGACACATCATCAGTCTCCTCATCTTCTTTCTCTGATTCACCCTCACTCAACCCTCTGCTAGAACACTCAGCCCTGCCTCTCCTCTTTGCCCTCACCCCTTCAGTTTCTTTAGCTTGTGCAGCAGTTTTTGTGTAGCTAGGGGTGAAAGCTACACCTAATTTCTTGGCTGTTGACCTAGACACTTTTTTAGGTCTCTCATGCCTCTTGCTTGTTTGATAAAAGCTGGTTTGGGTTGGTTGTTCAGGAGTGGGATTGGGCTGACTTGGGTTTTCAGTAGAAAAGAGTGGTTCATGGAAGCTCTGTTTAGGAAAGTGCTGTTCATTTGAACTTTGTTGAGTGGATTGGGGAGTGGTTTGGTATGGCTTTGGGATGCTCTGTGGTTGCTTTTTAATTTCATCATCAGTCTGAGTTTGGTTGGGTTGGGGAGCTTGGGCCTTGGGCTTAGGGTCAGGTTGGGCCTTGGCCTTAGGGTAAGGTTGGGCCTTGGGCTGAGGTTGGGTAGTGGGCTTGGATTCAGGTTGGGTATTGGGCTTAACCTTCTTCCTAGCAGTGTGCTTCACTTTTGTGGGTGTTTGGGCTTGATTTGGGATTGAGGAAATATTAGGTTGGGCTGTAGGTTCTTCTGTAGCAATGGGCTGCACATTATACAGATCCCAAACACCAGGCCCATCATAAGAAGGATCTTTCCTCAATAACTCCAGATCCTCCAACTCCCTCTGCCTAAATAATTCCTCCTCCTCTCTTACTCTCTCAGCCTCTTTTCTCTCAGCTTCTTCCTTCTCTCTCTGCTTTCTCCTCTCAGCTTCTTCTCTCTCTCTCTGCCTTTCCAATTCAGCTTTCTCCCAAGCCTCTCTTTTTTTGGTTTCAATTGCTGCCCTAAGCATCTTACTCATCAAAATAATTTGACTAGGACTACCTCTGTCCTCCACAAATAATGTTATTTCCTCTGAATACTTATAACACTTCAACATACTGTCAAAATCCTCCTCATTTGTTATCTCTACCATGCAATCATCTCCATTTGGGCTATAGAACACAGAAGGATAAGCAGGACAAAAAAACTCCTTGTTTTAACCCTTCATCCTCTAAATCCATTAAGAAGTGCAAAATCCCATATTCATCAACATCTTCAATTCTAATATCAAATTCCCTATTCCCAAATTTTACAAGAATCCACTTTCCCAAATCCATTACAAACCTAAAATGACAGAAAAACAATACAAATTCCTACTAAATCAGCACATATCCAATAAAACAACAAAATCAAATTTTTCTACCACAACAAAGATCGAATTTTGTATAATTTCAAACATTAAAATGGGGAGAAAAAAGGAAACAGATGGTTACCTTCAATAGAGACGAATTGCGGCTTCGAAAATTCCTCTCCTGCCTCGATTTTAGTGCTTCAATGCTTGGTTCTTGTTGATGTTCAGTAGATTAGAGAAACCCTAAATCGCTCGTAATTCTCCTTCAAAATTTCCCAAATCAAATGAAGTGCCTTTTAGTTCTTCGCATTTAATGTCACCAACTAACCACCTGCATAAACCTGGCGCCAAAATAAAGTTAACAAAAGTCAAACATAGTTTGGGTCTATTTAACGTCGTCACAAATTCCGTCCAGGTTAATGACAAAAACCAAGTTCAGGGTTATCGGAGACAGGCCTGCCAAAGTCAGGGTTATATTGGAAAAAGGCTTATAAGTCAGGGTTATCTGAGATAATATCCCTTTTTTTTTTGGAAGGAAAGTAAGTTCTAATGTTCTATTTATTACTTTATCAGCGGCTAGTGCATTATACCCGCTTCCTCATATCAACTAATAACTAAAACAAACTAAGGAACAGAATCTATGTGCTTTTTTGGTTTGAATGATAAAAAAAAATGTATGTGTTGGTTGATGACTTACCATCCAAAATCATTTTATAAAATGTTGAAAGTTAAAATATTGTCACTATTTTGTACCCCTTAGCATTTACTTAATTCATAAGATAGTGCGCTATATTTATATTTTTAAAATGGTTACTCTTTATTTTACGCTTTTGATATATGCAGTGTTAAGGGCTGACAAGTATTAAATATATTTCTCTAAAACAATCATAATCTTGAAATTTATGTCAAATTCACAAACATAAACAATATTATTATGTTTAGTTTTTACTTAATATTTTTAGTTTTAACTTCTTCATGGTCAAATTTAAGATTTCAACTTACTCTCAAAGAATTTTCATTGATATAAGAATAGAATAATATCATGTGGGATATGTTAAATTTATCTCAATAGATATTTTAAAAAAAATTACTAAAAATCTACGGATATGAAATTAATTAAAAACATTAATGATATTAGGTATATTTTGTAATTGAGGTAATATAAACTTATACTTAATATTGAGAAGCGTAGCTAATACATACTATTCGTCACGTGTCTCTTATCCTAACACGGTGGCGTATCTACTGCATGTTGAAAATATCATTAAGTAATGCTTCAAAAAATTCGATCTTTGTTTGATGATCTCTTCTAACACGCCCATATCGTTTTTGACATGATGTGTTGATTCCGACACGTCCGTCTTTACGACACGCCGCATTGAACCTGCACGATCAAAGGCGGTAGCTAAATCAAGAGATCCTGCATGCTGGAAATCGGATGGACACGTTCGTTTCATATGTGTGTCGGTCTAATTTTGTTGGGACTAATTTTGACGTGGTTTCGCAATTTTCTTTATTTTTCATTATGTTTTTTGTTTTCTTGTAAATACTCTGTCATGTTTCTATGAGATTTGTCCAGAGAAAAACACAAAAACACACAAGAAGCCCTAATCAAATTCCTCCATAGTTAGTAGTGAGTTTTGAGCAGTTCTTACAATAATTCCAATTTTTGGTTTCGGTTCATATGTTTGCGTTACCTTGGGGGCATTCGTCACTTACAGATCATGAACTAGTGGTGGCGAAATACGCTTCTAGGACAGACGTAAAATGCGTCCCAACTCTATTGAGATCTATAATTGAGTGTCGTGTTTTCTTCCCTAATGTTTATTATTATGGTTTCGACGGATATATTTCTTACCTACATTGTGACAAGACATTTCCTTGAAAAATTTTGATTTACTCCATATAAGACAAAACAGTATGTAGGTTTGCTCAAACTGTGTTCTTTTCACCATGTTATATGAGTACTTTTCAACATATACTTAATTCCTTCGCTCTAAAATTATTGCAATACTTGCCTTAGGCATGATAACTTATGAGGGAGTTGGAAGTGGGGTGTTGTGTTAATATACATGTTAAATTAAGGAGAGGAAAAAGTTGTTTAGTGTAAGTGGTCTCATGTATGGGTATATCCTTTTTGTTGATAAGTGTTGCATTATTTAAATATAACTACTAAAAAGGCAAGTGTTGCAATAATTTTAGAGTGGATAAATTATTATTTTAGGTTAAAAGTAAATAATGCATGATAATACGGTCTTTTGATGTGGGGAGGACAAAAGTATGAAATATACATATGACAAGATTTGAAGGAAAAAGTTAACAAGGCAACAAAAATGAAATAGAGTTGTGTTCTTTTCACCATGTCTCATGAGTTGTTGTCCATTCTTTTCTTGTTTTGACTTTATTTTTCATGTAAGGGTTTTTCTAACCTATACCATAAGCCATAGATTAAGAGTATCAAAATTCATATATAAGATATCATTATACAAAAAGTTAACATTTCAAAATCTAATCACACTAAAAATCTTACATGATTCTCTCTATCTTCAGTATCTATCTTTATTTATTATCCTCAAATAGAATCTTGTTAGATTATATTTCATTTTAATGAAATCTTGAAATTCTTAACCTATGCCTTGTGGCATAGGTTAGAAAAGTCGATCTTGTAATTAGAAGATTTTTAATAAATATAATGGTCAGTTGTAACATCATCAATGTCGTAACAGAATTATACTCGATAGTCAATCATTCACCGTCAACTTGTTATAAATAAATTATAAATGAACTACAATTCAAATTTAAAATTGAGACGCAATAAGTAATAAGGGAAATCAATGGACTAGACACCTAAAACTATTATATTACATTCACTGTACAAGAGTGTACCTTGAGTATGGTAAACCTTCTCACATCATTCTACATCGGGTTTGTGGAAAAAGCGAGAAGGAGTATACATACATTTGTGTATTGCATAATTATAGTAGATTCATCAACCATACTAAATAAGAGTGAGGGATAGTTCAATAGTTATAGCATCTAACCTGGTTCCAAGAGAACTTGGGATCAATCTCTGATTGAAAAGTTGGGATTCCCTTTACTCTTCCAACTTGTCAAGGTTTCTCCTTACCTAAAAAAAATCATACTAAATTAATCTCAAAATCTGATAATTGACATATGTGACATATTTGACATAAACTTAGACCCAAAATTTGAAACCAAATTTTATAACGAATTAAATTAATTTGCACGCAAGTTAAAAAAAATGAAAGCTGGGAGATAATAATTGACATTTTTTTCAACATACATGATGTCGTTAAGGCCACGAGTGTGCGTAATTTACATTCATCTAGCTGAGTAGCTGACATATAAGATTAATTTTGGTTTGACGAACACAGATGTAATTTCCCTTGTTGGGTATGGCTATGTTTAGGTGGTACTCCGGAAGACTAACGATGAAGGAAGAGGTAACGTAAGCAAATTGAACCATGTTGTGATCGAGCATATGGCCCAATTAGCTTGATAGTTGGATTGAGCCTGAATCTAAATTAGACAAATATTGTCACCACAACAACATGAGTAATGGGGGACTCTTATGATATATTTTATTCATCTTATTAGAAAAAATAAGTTCAAATAAGCACGAATAAGGTCTAATAAGTTCAAGATAAGCAAAAATAAAGTGTGATACTCTCACAAAGTAAGGTCTAATAAGTTTAAATAAGTTCGGATCAGGTCTAATATATAAGGGCTAATAAGGTCTAATAAGTTCAAATAAATTCAGTTAAGTTCAGAATAAGCAAAAATAAGTTGAACAGGACACGCCTTTATTTGACTCTTAGAAGAGAGAAACTTTTAAGAGTAGACTCTTAGGTACGGTGTGTAATGGAAACTCTTAATAAGAGCTAGGCGTGAATTTTTTTGAAATAAGAGACCTTAAATCAGGGGCGGATCCACTATGGGTTCACTGGATTCAGGTGAACCCATGGTGGATCCAATATATTTTTATTTCTTGCTTTGCTGTATCACAGAAGGAGCTTTGCTTGGATGGTTATAAGCCCAAGTTAAAGTTTGTAAGATTACGGAATGTCGCGAGGTTCGATGGTTTCTTTGGGCAAAAATCTTCTCTTGCAATTATTTTTCTTTTTGAAAAGTCCTCCTTTCTAGCAGTGGTGAGGTGCTAATAGTAATTATGGTTTTTAAGTTTTAACTCAGCCCACTGATGGACTCACCGTCATGGCAAAAAAATAAAAGCTTACATACCTCGAATTGTTAATATATTGTCGACACTCGACATATTCTTAGAAACTACTTTAAGTGATTATTTCTATTTTTTACCCTGCTTGTGGTGACAATTTGAAACTTTGACCGTAAACTTCCACTAACAACGTAGATTGCAAGAGATTATTATCTAGTGAAATTTATTATTCAATTCTATTTGTCTTTTCAAAATTTCAACCTACAATATATAAACTTTACGAATACATAGGTAAAGTAATAAGAAGTGACTGAAAAAATATATGTAAGAATTAGAAAGAAATGGAGCTACTATCTACATATATATGTATACATTGTAACTTTGGCAAATAACTATAGTACCACCATTTTTTTGGAACAAAATAGAGTTAAGCATCTTACAAGGACATAAATTTTCACTTTTTATTCCGTTAATAACCTACTATTTTTGTGTTCCGTCAAGGACTTGATAGTTCTATTTAATAAAAAAAATGTGTTCTATTTTACATTACATATGTTAAAAATTCTTTGTTATTCGACGTTGAGCACTCGTGCTCGGAGAGTATACGTGTCCAATAGTCGAATTCAGAAATTAAGTGAAACTCCTTCACAAATTTGGCCTAAAATGAAGTGTTTAAGGGACAGATTATCTTTGAGCGCCTTAAATTTATCTAGACCTGATGAATGGTGATTTGCTTATGTTCGAACCCATAGGTTCAAGTTTCTTGATCCGCCACTGCCTTGAATCCTAATAAGGGTTAGGAACTTGGCAAATGGAGGAAGAAAAATGCTGACAACTCAAGCATAAATATGAAGGTGACTCTTACTTTTGGAGGGAGATGAGGTAGAAGAGGAGAGAGACTATAAGAGATGTCAAAATAAGAGTGCCACCATTACGGATGCTCCAAGTCTCTACCAATTGGTCTTGAAATTTTGATAAATTAAGGGATGCTCTTTGCTCCCCCACCTTGTTAAGGTTTCTCACTTTCTCCTTAAACCAAAAGAAATAACCATACTAAATTAATCTCAAATTTTGATATAATTGACATAAATTTTAACCCAAATTATGAAACCAAATTATTCTATTTTTGATTAAATTTAATTTGCACGCAAGTTTAGAAACAGAAAGCTAGTAGATGATGATTGACATTTCTTTCAATATACATGGTGCCATTAAGGCCACAAGTGCATAATTTACACTTATCTAGCTGAGTAGTTGACAGTTGACACATAAGATATATTTTGGTTTGAGGAACACAGACGTGATTACCCCTGTTGGTTACGATTGTGTGTAGACGATACACCAGAAACTAACGATGAAGGAAGAGGTAACGTCGAAGCAAGAGCGTCTAGCAACAAGTTAGCGATGAGCATCGTTGAGTTGATACAACGTGGAGCTGGGCAGCTGGCAACGAGCCAAGGCATTGCAACGACAAGGCGTGGCGAGTAAGTAGTGAAGCAGAATAAGCAGCTCTAGGGGTCAAGCTGGGGAGACTGTTTGTGGGCTAAGACGAGCTGCTGGACCTGGGCGTGCAACAGTCTGGCCCAGGGGGTCAGAATCTTTTGTGGGCGGGCTTCATGTTTCTCGAGAAACTACCCACGTCTGAAAAAGTGCACGGATGGGCAATTCTTTTTCCGCGGTTTCCTTATTTTGCTCGATTTTCTTTTAACCCTTAATATATATGTTTTGTGGTTGTTTCGCCTCATTATTCTCATATTAGAGAGAGAAAAAGTTTTAAGACATATCTTTGAGAGCTTGTATCACCATCTTGGACATCTTGAATTACTTGTGTGTGGTTTGTAGTAATTCTTCATGTTCTCAAGTATTCGCGTAAAATCCAATTATGTCTTTTATTGCTTTTCTTGCTTTTGTTGTTCTTATTGTTTGAAATTGCTTAGATTGGTAGTCAATAAGACTTAGGCCCCGTTCTTTTGGACTTATTTTTCGATTCGGTTCGACACTCTCTGCAATTAAATTTCTCTTAGGTAGCGTTTGGAAACCCGGATTTCATTTTAATTGTAGTATTTTAATTCTAAAATTTGAAATCATGTATTTGAATTCCAATTCCAATTTCTCAAACTTGTTTGGGAAACATGGGAATTGAATTCCAATATTTCAAATCTATGTACTTGTTTGGAAAACATTGGAATTGAATTTCCGAATTCTAATTCCATGCTATTGTTTGGATAACCTTGTAATTGCATTCAACAAAAAGTATTAAATCCTTAGCAAATAAAAGACATTTGACATTCCAACAATCCAAAATTGTTATAACAAAAGTTATCTCAACATAGAGAGCAACATTTAAGAGTAGTATTTGATAAAAGTAACGCAAAAACCTACAATGACATACGAAAGTGAGTCAAACTACTCAGGAAGGCACAAGAGTACCCAATCAAGTTTCTCATCCTCCAGGTAGCTCTTTCAACATTAGAAACTCGTCGGGATTACCATTCATAAACCTTTTTTTCGCCCTCATAATCGATTCCTAGAAATGACATATACTTCAGACACAACAAGTATGTATCTCTTGACAAGTGGGTTTCGGAGTGTCGTTCATTTTGCTTTGCACATATTCTCTGAATGACTCGGTAAAACTGTTGACCGCATCAGCTACACTATCTTTTTTGCGCTTGCGAGAGCCCGAAACAGTTGGATCCTTCGATGAGCTCTTTCCTTCACTGATCACATCCTCCTCCATGGCGTCCGCTGCTTCATCATGTTGTTCTGAACCATCCCCAACATCTCTATCTGCACCAAATAAAGTGCATATGTCTTCCCAATTTTCTATGCACTTGTTGCGGTAAGAGGTCGCATTTTTATTCTCTCGAAAAAAGAGAGCGAGAACATGATATATTTTAGCATAAACATTACATGTAATATATTGAATTAAAAGTTAGTACTTTTGAGTTGACAAATTTGGCTGGTGTTCAAGTTTATATAAACTTGTCAGCTTGTCACAACATAAAGGTGCATCTCATGTACTACAGAGTTTGCAGATAGTTTTGTGAAAGAAATGGATAAACTGCCCCTGCTATATTTTTATTGGTGCAAACCTGCTCCTGCTATATGATTCTAAAGAGAAGCCACCGGGAATATAGCCATATCGCTAGTGTATCAAATTCTTATTAACAGAATCCTGAGATTTATCGTGCAATATAAAAGCTGTGATGTGAGCAAGCATATAGACAAACACAAATCTATGACATCGATTTTCATCCATGACACCGAAATCTGTCAGTCAGTGTAAAACCAAAACCTCTTATCTTCCCCAAACAATCATAACAATACAGCACACCATCCACCACCACAGCACACCATCCTCCACCATCGTTGAACCTCAAAATCACCATTTTCATGTCAACAAATGAGATAGTATTGACCCACAACCACAAGATTAATACACGAACTTGGTTCAGTTCACATAATATTATGAGCCAAGAAATTAGAACCGAAAAGCATAGAGTTGAACTTTGTATAAATAAATACCTTAATATATTCCTCCCATTGCTTTACATCTTCCGTTGTAATGACGATCATTTTTCTTGCATCATCCCACTTGAACTTTGTATAAGTCTTAATGTCGGTGATGCAACCATAGTGCTTCTTCCAAAGTTTGGTTCGATTTCTCACATGATCCACATTGATTGGGATGCCCAACTCTTTCTTTAGTTCATCGACAACAGCTTGGTAGGCTTGAGGCTTAAAATCTCCATCTCCTTTTTCCTTGTTGTGGATTTGTTCCAACAAAACCCAGGTGAGAATATCATTCATCTGTCTATTCCAAGACACATAGCTTCTTTTAAGAGCTTGCACAGGTTCCTTCCGTTTGTTGCTCATTACCTGCCAACAATTTCAAATACAAATAGCTTGGAAGAGTTATACATTGTTGAATAGATTATGCTTAAGCCATATGCAAAAACAAAGCACTTTCTAATGGGATTCTAGAATTTACACTCTCAAAAATCTGCAATCAGCACCAAATGCAATAAAACAATATGCTGCTATAAGATAAACATTTTACAGCAGTATGATAGCCAACTAATTCTCCCTTTATTTTCTCTTCTCAAATGACAGAACTAACGAGAGAGTAACATAAACCCCAAGATCTACAGGATATGGGCAAAGTTGTCAAGAATGCAATTAGAGCTTTCCTTTCTACATGTTTTGCTCCTATTTCAGAACCAATAGAATATAAGTTTTGCAGAAAGATTACAAAGATGCTTATACAATTGTACAAATCAATAGAGTATTTAATCATATGTCCTGTCTAAGCAAGGTCATGAAAAGGATGCTAAAGCAAAAAACCTTGGATCAACAATGGTGGTCTCTGGCACAATCTGTGATGCTAAACTACGGAACCAAGATAATTTACCCACAGAACTTTGTGGTGGAAGAAAACAAAGTCAAATCTCAGTGAAGAGAAACAAAAGGCATAAAAGTTGGTAAGGCTCACATTCTTACTTAAAATTGAGTCTTCATGTAATATTTATTGCATTAAATTAGGATTTATCAAAGTGGCATGGGAAGTGGGGATTACAAATTATTTGGGCAATTCCTGCTACAATTTCAAAAGGCCAAACATAAAACTAAATTAAAAGAAGCTACTGCAAAAATATTCAGAGCCTTTCACATGTCCCCGGTACTCTGGTAAATTAAAATATGCTATTACAATATTAAAACTTTACTAGAATAACTAAGGTAAAGGATGTGAGGCAGCTCCCCTTCGAGCTTGGTACTCCCTAAACATTTTTCTTGCCAATTCATCTCTAAAATCGTTCCATTGAGGTGAGGCTTGTGTCGTTGATACAAAATCCTCCCCTTCATCCTCCAAGGTATCTACAGCTTCAACATTTAATAAATCCTCGTCCACCTCATATAACAAATTCTCCTCATCCAAATTCTCTTCTCTAACAAAGTTATGGAGAACAAAACATGCATTTATGATTCTTACTTGTGTTTGCTTATCGTAAAAGCTACTTTTCCTCAATATAGCCCACCTCTTTTTCAATAACCCAAATGCCCTTTCAATAGTATTACGTGCAGACGAATGACGCAAGTTGAACAATTCTTTATAGTTTGTAGGAGTAGTTCCTCTCCACAAGTTCAAATGGTAACGAGTGCCTTTATATGGTGCCAAGAACCCTTGTGCATTAGAGTATCCCAAGTCGACAAGAAGATACTTATCTGTGACATTAAACAAAACTATAAGGAACTAAATTGACTATTATTATTAAAAGGAGAGAGATTAAAAATATTGAGGTGTTTCTTACTTTTGGGAACTTTGAGACCATTAGGTCTTCGGAGGGCATCCCCTAGAATGCGAGGATCGGAAGCTGATCCTTCCCAACCCGGTAAAACATAATTGAACCGAAGACTTGGATCACATGTAGCTAGTACATTGGTAGTAATATCTCCTTTCCTATCTCTATATCTAGGTCGATCTTCAACTCGAACTGTCATCTTAATAAGCGTCCCATCAAGTGCCCCAAGTGCCCCCTCGAACCACTTCCACTTGTTGTCTCCATCATATGTCACACTAGAATCTACTTGCTTAATATATAACTTGCCTATCTTCATCACAGCTTTGAGCACGGTTTGGGCCGACGACTTACCGTTTCTCCCGAACGAGTGAACACGGCACCAATCATTCTGTTCTTGAGATCATGTGCAAGAGTATGTAGAAAGAAAGCAACAACTTCTAAGACTTGTCCCATTCCTAGTAGTAACTAGACCTCCTTTATCCACTAAAACATGACATAACTTATCAAAACAACTCCGATCCATACGCAACTGCTCTTTACAAATTCTATCATTCATGAGGGAATCCAACCAATATGCTCTTTTCATTGCACGTTCATGTTCATTCCAAGGCATGTCCTTATGCGTAAACCTATTATACCATGCTCCCACTACTACCATAATAAAGCCACTAACTATTGCAATCAGTTCCATTTCATCATCATTGTCATCTCTAGTTCGCTTTCTAATAGTAGAAACTTGTTGATCATGAGACATATTGTATCTCGCTATATCTTGAGACATAAAAATAGCTAATTACCAATATTGTAATAACGCAAACGGGTAAAATAGCGAAAAAGTAAAGCTGATTAGGGTAAACACCAAAATCCCTCATTTGATTAAATAATATTAAAGCTTTAATGGGCATGTTTTGATATGATAGCTGATTAATAAGGGAAGTCCAAGTAATAACATTTTTATAACAATCTTCTATATTTGAAAAAAAATATCATCTCAAATAAGTTGCAGACTTACAGTTTATTGCAATTCAACATTAACCACATATAAATTCCTCCTTTTCAATTGTTAAAAGGTAGCTATAAGAAAGAATATACCTTTTCCTCGTTCTAAAATCTTCGGATTAAGATCAATACAAATATTTTCATATATACTACTATACCCTCAACTAAAAATCAATCCAACTTATCTCAATAACAAGGCCAAATTACACTGTAGTTCTATCAAATTTCAAGGTCGTTTTTATTTGCTTTCACACGCATAAGACTACTTTTCATATAAAACAACTTAAATCCATGACAGTAATATTAACCGAAGACTCACAAAATAATTTATAACCACATCATAATCTCAACAACAATAATGCATAATCACAAAATAATAACAGCCACCATAATGTATATTCACATAACATTTAACATTAGTCGACTACTGCATCATCAGTACATACCTAACTTTTGAGGAACAAAAACAATAACAGCCACCATAATGTATATATGAAGAAAACAATAGAGTAATCAAAACAATAGAGTGATTGTGAAATCAAAACAAGAAGGTGAAGAGAAATTAGGTTTGTACCTCACAAAACAAGAGAGAAAAAGAAGGAATGAAGAAGAAAGATAGTAGCAACTCGAACAAGGAGGCAGCAACACCACTAACAACCACCACCAGCACACGGACAACAGCGGTAGAACGCCGGAAAAACGCGCAAAGCAACAGCAACAAATGAGAGAGAAACACGAGCAACAACCCTAATTTCGCGAAATTCATGACAATTGCAGCAAAAAAAATCAAATTCACAAATTTAATCATGAAAAAAGCAAAAAAAAATCATAAACTCAATGATATAGAACCTTGATAATTCAAAATAAAACCTAATTACGAAGTAGGAAGAAGATTTCATAGTTGAAAAAAGATGAAAAATAATAATTTTACCTTCAATCGAATATTATGAGATCAAGAATCATTCCTTCAATCTTTGATCAACCGCAAAATCATTCTTTCAGTTCTGAAAATCAATCGCATAATCGTTCATTTGAGAGAGAGAGGGGGAAAATCACGAAGCTCAAGGGAGGAGAGTGAGAAAATTGTGATTTTTACGGGGAGGGTTTGAGAGTTGGGTTGGGCTAGAAATTGAAATGACGGGGGGAGGGTGAGATTTGGAGAGGTTTTTTAACATGGGTTAGAATTGAATTGAAATTGGCCCACTTTCAATTACAATTCCACTAGTTAGCCAAACAAAGGAATTGGGCCAATTCCATCATTTCAAATGAAATGATGATTCTCAAATGCGCCCTGGTTCAATTCGTTCGGTTCGGTTTCTCACTCCAAAAAGAATGGGGGTGCCTTACACCCTCCTAACTTCTATAGGACCCCTCCATATATTTAATGTTGTTATAGTTTATAATATGACATAATGATGATCCAACCATGATTTGTATAGAATTTGGCTGCACATAAGCTAATTGAATTTGAATAGCAATTCGGGCTATTCAATTATGTCAAGTCAATTTGACAAGAAAATGATCTGAACCATAGGCCTAAATAGACCAAACATAAATCCACCAACGTACTACCTACATCAATTTGCTGAAATTTCCATTTTGTGCTTGGTCCATGGTCACTATCTGGGAAAAAAATAATGTGATTGGGGTTACTCGGCTTATCATAATTGCAACAATAATAGTACTACTCCCCTATTTAACAAATGTTATTCTTGTCAAAAAAAACAAATATTACAAAAAACAAAGCGTCGAATCAATGTGACATTTGCATCAAATAACGCCACCGACGTTAGTAATTTTTTATTCTGCATGTTGTATATGGAGGAAAAATTAGCTTTGCAGTACACCACATTCATAGTGGGATAGGACGATGTAGCAACACATCAAAGTCGCAACAGCACATAGAAGGTAATGAACTCTCATGATTCCTCCGTTTTAAACGGATGAATGATAAACCACCATTCATGTCATGGTATAATGAGTAGAGTTTCGGTTTAGTTGAAAGTTTTTCTCACATATTCGGTTTAGTTGATTTCGAAAAACGAGAACTTTAGTGATATGTTTGGATGTTGTTCAACCAAAATAAAAATTGGATCTTATACTACATATAATTTGTACTTCATTCTCTATGTGCTCATTTTGAATCATTATATTTATGGCATTAGGACTACATTCTTTATTCATTCAATTTCTCCCACTATTTGTAATAGAAAAGGTTGGTTGGGACCACTTTCTCTCTCATACAATTGTTTATAAATAATTCAAGTCATGAGATAGATTGATATGTCTTACTATGAACTCATGTGTAAAGAATCTCTCTCATGTGTAGTATTTGTGCATGATACCAAGTAAGCAAATTAAAAAAAAAAATGTAGAGTGAGTAAGTCTTATATTTGAATTCTTTCGTACGGTAGTCTAACTTGTAAAATGTCATTAAACTTTTAATTTGGGGGGGAATATTCCTATTTAAATTTTACCGTATACGTAAGGTTAATGAAGAAGAAACTCCGATGAAGAAAAGAGAATCACATGAGGCCAAGGAATGTTTAAATGGGATCTTTTACATCATTAACATCATCCCCAAACTGTTAAGTTTAATTTAATGGCGTTTTAATTAGAAGTTAGTGGTTATCTTATTAGGAAGGGGCTTAAACGTGGGAGTTAGTTGTTTGAGAAAAACTGCAAAAATATTTGTTATGGTAAATATAACCAAATTTTAGCATATAAAAATGCTATTCTGGGATGCTAATTGTATTTGCTTGGTTATTGGGATTCTCATATTACTTGTCGATAGAATTGAGTAGAGATTGTTTATGGACACATCCAGACTCTATCAATAATCTCAAACTCCAATCCATTTTTGGTTTAAGATCAAATATGGAGTGTTACACTTTACCATGGACAATGGCGGAGCCAAAATTATTCTATTAGGGGGCCAAATTTGTATATCATATATGGACTTCAGTGAAAACTATGAAAGCAAACTAAAAAAAATACTACGGTATATGTAGTGTATATTTTTGCAAAACATAATAAATATCTAAAATCATAGGCAGGGGCCATGATCCAATCCCGCCCCCGTTAATTTCGCCACCGATTGTGGAACTATAAGGGGAGCCTTGTTTGAGTAGCCCCTTTTATGATTGTGATTCAGTTTTAGTCCCTTCATAGACTCTATAAAGGTTTACATATATCCCTATGTAGATATCTCAGCCGCTTCTTACTAAAGAAAAATTAAGAAGGAAAGTTAAGGAATGATAAGAAAAGAAAAAATAAAAGCTAAAAGAGAGTTCAAAAAAGTAACAAAAGTTACGAAAAAATTAAGGTGAAACGGCCACAGGCTCTGATTCACGTAAAATCATAATACAAAAGTGACACACACACACATATATATATAATCAAGATCTGATAAGAACCACACACTAAAATAAGAACTAAGAACCAATATGGGCCCTTATATCATCAAAATCGGATGGTCTACATCATTCCCGTGACATTAATTACATTTTCGTAATTATGCAACTTTTCAAACTGGTTCCCAATTTCTTTACTTTTACAGAAGTTTCATTTACTTTTGGACAAATTCTCTCTACTTTTACTAGTTTTCCCTTTACTTTAATATTAAATTAAACTTATCCAAACGATACTTTTACAAAATTGGCTGAAATGTTAGTTGTAATTGATGATATTTAATGGTATCACTTATCAATGTGCTTTTTTTCCTTAAAAGTTAAATATATTAAGTATAAGTAGTTGTATATTTGATTATTTACTTTTTAGTGAGTATGATTTACTTTAATGTCTTTTTGCTTCACTTTTAAGGGGCGAAATTATATTGGTTCTCAATCTCATTATAAACTTGGTTCTCATTAAAACCTGGTCTTATACATATATACACATATACATATACATATACATATACATATACATATACATATACATATACATATACATATACATATACATATACATATACATATACATGCATATGTGTGTGTATATATGCTTTTAATGGGTTTAATGATTTTGGATATTTGAGTTTAATGAATTTTAGACAGTTCTTTGTCAATAATTATCATATATGAACCATTTAGATGAGTATTGTATTGGGGAGACACAACATTGATTATTGTGTCTACATATATTCTAAAGGAGGGCACAAGGTTTCTTATCTAATCATATATCTCCATTTGACTTCTATATTTAAGTGTATAAGGGTCTTAAAAATATAATGTACGGTGATGGGCACTAGATTGAATAAAATTTATGAATCTGAATTCATGAATGGATCCCCCTTGGAGTTCTATATTACTTTTTCATTTCAAAACTATTGCAATATTTAATTTCTTTATCATTTTTTTGAAAAAATTGTAACATTAACTTATTTGATTAATGTGTTCCTTCGTTCTATATGTACAACATATGAGTCAAATTTTTTTTCTCTCTCTCTTTTCTCCTTACATGAACTCCTTATTGATATGACTTAATTATCGTGATTCTCCTCATGCAATTATCTCATAACAGATCACGAAATATACTTTAGACGAAAAAGAGAATAATATATATGAGAGATGTAGAATCATAGTATCTATTATTTGAGATATTTCATATACAAAGGGGTCTGTCTAGAACTGGGATAATCAGATTTCAGTTAAAGCACAATTAACTATTTCCCATTCATAAAGATTAGGCAAATTGTCCAATCTCAGCAAGTGTGTTTAATTTTAACACACATCCTAATCAAATCAGAAAAATCCAAGCACCCTATTAAATTTTTATAATATCAGAAAAATCCAACCACTCGTTAAATATTTTACTGCAAATTTGATATCCCATGCAAATTAATTAACGTCTACCATTGCTAATTGTAGTTCTTTAAACCTTGACACTTTAGTACGGATTCACAGTGCAAAGAGTTACTGTAAATTGTTTGTACGGATATATAACTCAGACAGAAATCTGCTTTTTACACAGGAGTTTTCTTGGTGGATGACCTCGTGAGTCGCACCTTTAAAAGTTTCAAGCTTTCAGAAATAAAATAATAATAAAAAATAACTGCTTAAGTACCCTAAATTTATTCTATGCGTTCTAAACGACTTAGAGATCGACACGTTTACTGCTATAATTGAGTAGTGACAGAGACTTGAGTGTTACAGTCAGCAGTCTTAATTTGCCTTTTTAGACATGCGATTTACCAACGGTCTCTCTATAAAAAGACACTACGTATATCATTGGCCGGTTATCTATGCACTGACAAAGTGACAAACACAGCTTATTTTTTTAGAAATAAACAATGTTCATGTACTTCCCTGTTATGAAATAAGTAAAATACTTTCTCAAAAATTCATACTTCTTTTTTTTTTTTTTCTTTGCAACATTTTTTTTTTCATCAACTCCAATCTGAAATTTGGGTTGGAGAGAGGGAGAGAGGAAAATAAGAGAGGCGTGTGATTGGAGAGAGATAGAGAGAAAGGAAAAAGCAAAAGTAGAAAGTGTTGCAAGTAATTAATTATTTTCCATTTAGGAAAGTGTTGCAAGTAAAAAAAAGCGGAGGAAGTACATAAAAAATAAAAGTGTTCACTTATTTCAAAAAATAATAAGTAAGAGCATGCCCACTCATGGTTTTTTTGGGCATCAATTTGAGTCACGAACCTTGTTCAAAAAAAACATGGGGTTGCATTCCTGGGTTTTTTATGCTTGTATTTGGGTCATGCTATGACTCAATCCATGGTTGGTCATCCTATGACCCAAACCATGGTTGGTCATCCTATGACCCAAACCATGGTTGGTCATCTTACGACTCAAGCCAACCATTTGTGGGCATGTTTATTTTTGTGAATTCAAATTTTGTAATTTGAATAACTTAAAAAATACAAATAAAAAAAAATAATTTTTTTACCAATAGTCCTATCTTTTTAGATCTATAAATAGACATCCATTTTGCTATATTTTGACACACTTCTAAAATTAATTATTTTCTCTCTACATTGTTTGCACATGAATAATTGTTTTTGGAAGCTTTTATTATTGAATAATTTTTTTAATCAAAATTATTTACTACAAAATGATTTTATTTAGTGTCGTTAATATACAAAATAATTTATTTATAATCTTGTATGATATTATAAATATCAAAAGGTATAAATATATATTGATGTAGGAGAGAGAAATGGGAAGGAGTATAGTAAAAAGTGGGATAGAGGAGGATGATCTTTTTTTTTTTGGGTCATGAGTGGGGTGCATTTGTCAAAATGGGTCATAAGGCATGACAAACTTTGGTAAGATAAGAGAGAAAGTTGATGAGAGAGAGGGATGACATGTTTTTTTGGGGCATGAGTGGACATGCTCTAATAAAGTACATTTATGATTAGTTTCAAATATCCCACCAATTGGTACCTTTAAGGTTCTAAAAATATTCATCTAGTATATCTAAATTAGCGGATTTAAAACTTTGTTAATCAAAATCCCCAACTACACCATTCTTACGTTTTCCTCTTTCCAATTAACCAACTATTATTTCAAATGTCTCCTATTAGAATTGGGAAGATGCCTTAGTGGTGGTTGGAGATATTTTTCCGAAGTTGGAGATCATGAGATCAAGGATTTGGAAATGTGTAAACTAACAGGAAGAGAGAGTAGAAATTGGTGTTTGTTGATTTTAAGAATTCTCAGGGATACCTTGTGTTGGGTATACATCCCAAATCCTACATCGAAAATATAAGGAGTTACCTAGTTTATAATAGTTCACTAACTACATTAGTATGAGGCCTTTTGAAAAGGACCCCACAAACAAATCCGTGCGGACTTGGCCCAAAGCGGACAGTATCATACTAATGGTGGACCTGTAGATGGACTCGTGAGCCCTACAAATGGTATTAGAGCCGATGGTTCACCATGGTCGGCTTGCTGGAGTACGCAGGATGCAGAGTGGTGTCGCTCTAAGGCGTGGGTGCAAGTCTTTGGTGGTATTATGTATGGTTTTCGAAGATGGGTGACTCAGTTAATGTATGGACATGCAGTTTTAGGGTAGGAATATGTCAGGATGTAGGCATAGCTCGGAGGCATGGTGCATGAGATCTAAGGAGATGTGGGAGGCTCTAAGTGTGTCCTCGCGATGGGAAATTTGTGGTTGGTGCCTTGTGTCGAAAGCCTTCCTGATATTGTGGTGGTCATGCGGCATGTTCCGTAGGTTGGCGGCGATACAAGATGATTAGACGGATTATCACTGGAGGGGAGGCTAAAACACATCCGTGCGGGCTTGGCCCAAAGCGGACAATATCATACTAATGGTGGACATGTATGTGGACTCGTGGGCCCTACACCTTGTTCTTTTTCAAGACTACAAGTGTTGTGTTTTGAACTATGAATATTTTGATGATGATAAACACCCTATGCTATAACATGGATATTTGTAACAGTGATCAAGCTATCAAGATTGGATGATTTGAAGACAAGGAAGCTTAGGTCTAGCTAGTTATATTAAATTCATGTATATGCAATGTAATTAACTTATTGGAACTTTGTGCTAAATTAGAAATATGAAATTAGGATGATTAACTATTTTCTTAGAGTTAAGAAAATAGGTGATTATATTAATTTCATGTTTGTATGATTAAGAAATAAAAAGGGGAGTTTTTAATTTCGAAAATTAGTTTTGAAAGGAAAATATTTTTGTAAAGATTTTCGGATAAAAAGTTTTATGAAAAGAAAAACTGATTTTAAAGAAAACGTTTCTTTAAAAGATTTTCGAAAAAGAAGTTTATAAAAAAGAGAAAAACTAATTTTTAATGATAATGATCTTGATAAAGTTTGTTTGATAAAAAAGCTGATTTAAAATCTGATTTAGAGTTGGCATAAGATATGGAGGAATCCTAATCTTATAAGGAAAGAAGGAAATCAGTTTTTATAAAAGATAAAATTGGATTTTGAAAACGAAAAGAATCCTATCCCTTTATTTTAGGAATAAAAATTATTCAAGAAGATAATTATATCTTGGAGAATAATTCTTATGCAGTTAGTGAAGTTATATAAGGGATAGAAATCAGTATGGTATCACACGTTTTTAGATTTGGCGAGATTAATATTTTTGAGAGCTGAAAACGAACTCCCAGAACACAGTGTATGGCACAGAGTCCTAGTAAGTTAAGGTTTCTAAACAACGATTGTAACGATCCTCTATTTGCTTGAATAAGAAGCACGCTTGTGAGGAATCCTTCTTTATGTAATTCTCATATTATAGAGGGTAGCAACACTTAGGGTTAAGTGTTGGGGAGCACTACTAGAGTTAGTAGTGGGGGAATCGTATTGTATCAAGAGTTTGGTATTTTAAGATCCAAATAATAAAAGAGTAGTTTGTGTGGACGTAGATCTCAGAGGTGAGATTGAACCACGTTAAATTCCTGTGTCTTGTTATTTGATTTCATTGTTTTATTGTTTGATACAATTTCGTTCGAGCAAAAACATAAATCGAAGAGTTTACGAGTGAATAACACAGTGCACGACACTGTGCTATAAGAGTGTTTTTGCTAAAATCGATTAATTTTAGCCACTCAATTCAACCCCTCCCCCCTTCTTGAGTGTCACCTTGTGTTCCAACAACAAGGGTACTCTTATTTGTTTATTTTAGATCACATACAGATGATTTAGTAACCAAAAAATTGTGACTAGACCTAAATCATGCAACTTGATAAGTATCGGAATTTGGTAGGTTTTGAGCTCCACTGAGTATATAAGTACACCACCAATCCTTCACTCAAACAAATACTTAATTCATTCCAAATTAGTTTGAACACTTTTATTTTCATCTGTTCCAAAATAGTTTGAATTTTTTTTTTTCGCATGATTCCAACAATATGTTTTTCTTGTTATCTCTTCTTTTGCAATTCACTATCTCATTTTCAAATTTACTATCCCATTTAAATAACGATATACATTATCTCTAATCATATTTATTTTCTCTATTATACTATAGCTTGGTACCATCGCAAAAGTTAAAATTTAATCTGGCATGGATGGATTAGAATGAGGTGAACCAAATAAATAACATGTTCATAGAGATTGGAGAACAAGAGAAACAAAAATATAATTCTATAATACATCTAAGTAGGCCCCACTACTTCATTTATATTATTCACTATATGTTTTTAGTGAGTTTCACTATTTGGATAACTTTTACTTGTAGTTTTCTAAACTCCATGCCATTCATTAAGTCGGGATGGTAAGAGCATGGTCACTCATGTATTTTTCTATTATGAAAATATGTCATGAACCTTGATTAAAAGAATCATGGTCTTGCATTCATGTTATTTTGGTGATCTTATTTGGGTCATGCCATGACAAATCTCAATTTAAATCATTTTATGATCTAAATCATGAAATGAATCATGGAGCAAGTGAAGGTGGGGGGCCATATGCACTAATTATAATTCGAAATTTGTAATTGAAATATCTTAAAAACTACAAAAGTAAAAAAAAAATTACCAACGGTCATACTTTTTTGAGATCTATAAATAGACATCCATTTTGTTATATTTTGACACACTTTTATAAAATTTTATTTTCTATATACTTGAGTTTTATTTTGGGATGATGTTCTTTTTTCTAGTCATGAGTGTGGTGCATTTGTCAATATGGGTCATGACACTAGTGGAAAAAACTTCTTTTGCTACTTTACAAATGCTTGGGTTATTTAAACAACCCGAGCATTTGATAGCCTTTTTTAAAAAAATATCACTAATGCTTGGGTTTTTCAAAACAATCGGAGCAATTGACTATTTTAATAAAACTTTCTATTTATTTATTCTCTTTTTCCCCCTATTTGCTCATTGGAATTAGAAACCCCATACGGCCATACCCCCCTTTCTCTCACCTCTTTTCCTCTCTGCCTCCTATTTTCATTTCTCTTCATCGACTTAGGGTTTTCTCGCCTTCTCTCTGTTTCTTCCTCTTCGTTGTAAAGCAAGTTATCAGTTTCTTCAAATTGAGCGTCATATATTAGCAGCTTTTCGCGAACAACAACCAGCAGTTTTTTATGGAAGACGCTGCTGCAGCGAGAAGCCTTAGTTCGCCGTTCGATCAGTAAGTTTCAACACTTCTTCTCTCTCTCTCCTCACTTTATCTCTCTCATGAGTAGGCCTGGCAATCAGGTCGGGTTGGGTCGGGTTCGTGATCGGGTCACCTATAATCGGGTTGGATACCCCCTGAACCTGATCTGTTTATATATTCGGGTCAAGATCTTCAACCCTAACCTCGATCTCGGAAACTTATCGGGTCAACCTCGATCGACTCGTTTGACCCGATTTTTTAAAACTACTTTTAGATGGGTCAACCTGAACCTGTCTGACCCGTTTTTTCAGGTTGACCCGTACCCATAAAAATCGATTTGTTTTTTTTAAGTATGATATGCATAAAACGAAAATGCACCACCTTGAAATGAAAATAAAAATTAGAACCTGCTTCCCTAAATTAAAAACCAACAAGTTCATACTTGGTGGTTGGCACACTAAATATGTTACAAACCATTCAAAGCTTCAAGCTAACAAATAGTCATAGAAATATTACAATCTAATTTCAGCTAAGTTTCATAAAAATAAACAAGATCTATGTAGCCTTAATACAATCAGAAAATCTCCTCTTCTGGTCCTGAAGAAAGAAGAATTTGCTCCTTTAAATTATCATCAGCCATAGCCCATATTAACTGGAAAAAAAACAAGAATCCATATAAATGAATAAACTTGAAAAAAAAGAAGGCATAAGAGAAGAAATGAAGGCTTAAAAATGCAGAAAAATCAGGCACAAAATGAGATGAAAAAATGAAGCTCAATTTAGAAGATAAAAAATTCAGAAGACATGAAATACAAATTACAAAATACAAAAAAATAATGGCATAACAAAAATACATAAATAAAATTCAAAACATGAAGACAACCAAAAGAGCTTGAAAAAACGCACAAAAAAAAATCGAAGCGTAGAATGTTGAAAATAATAGAAAAAAATAGAAATTTAGAAAAAAAAAACAAAATATTAAAGACAGAAAAAGCTTCTTGAATAATAGAAATATAGGGGAAAAAAATAACAAAGAAAAGTAACAAATAAGTACGAAAATACTAAATGCATAAACATAGAGAAGGAAGAATTGAGAAGAAATATGAAAGGAGAGAGAAGAGCAACAAATAAATACAAAAATACGAAAATACAAACGAAACAAAGAAAAGAATAAAAGAATACCCGATTGAGCAGAAATGCAGAATATCCCATTGAGCAACAAGAAATTTGTTGTGGAAGAGCAGCGAAGAGAAGAGAGATTGAGAGTGAGAGGATGACTGCGACTTTGAAATGAAGAATTAGGGTTAAGTTAGGCTTATATATGTGAGTGAGAAATAATAGGAATTGGGCTGGTTAGGTTTTGGGCTGGACAACCCCCATCCCCTACCTTTTTAGATTTTCATTAAATTTGGCTCATTTAAAATTCAGGTCATATGGGTCATTTTCAGGTTAGAATTTTCGACATGAACCTGACCCATTTATCTTTCAGGTCGACCCATTTAACTAATCGGGTTGGAAAACTCAACCCAAACACGCTATTTTCAGGTCGGGTTCGGGTTGGGTTATCGGGTTGGGTCAGCTTTTGCCAGGCCTAGTCATGAGGCATGATCAACTTTAATAAGATGAGAAAGAAAGTTGATGAAAGAGAGGGATGATATTTTTTTTAGATCATGAGTGGTCATGCTCTTAAACTTCACGTTTTGTAAGATCTACAGAACTCTTATCTCTTATATTTCGCTAACTAGCATTTCCTTCATTCTTATTTAATTACTTCTACTAATTTTCACTAGTCACAATTGACAATGCACAATTTTGACTAGTAAATTTGACAATGCACAATTTCGACCATAATGTATACTAATTAACTAGTAGATATTATAGATGGTTAATATTAGGATAAATTTAATGGAACTACCTTTTATAACAAAAAAATTTCAAAAAACTACCTTATAATTTTTTTTTCAAAAAACTACCTTATAAAACAAAACCTGTTTCAAACGACCACCAATTGACGACATCCGTTAATTTTGACCGTTAAGCCCTCCTTTGACCATCACATGATGGTCACGTGAGTTCATTAAAACTAACAAAAACTAAATTTCAACGCTAAAATAATCCAATACAAATCTAAGATCATGACTCACATGAGTTTTAATGAACTCACGTGACCAACATGTGATGGTCAAAGGAGCGGTTAACGGTCAAAATTAACGGATGTTGTCAATTGGTGGTCGTTTGAAACGGGTTTTGTTTTATAAGGTAATTTTTTGAAAAAAAAAATTTATAAGGTAGTTTTTTGAAATTTTTTTGTTATAAAAGGTAGTTCCATGAAATTTATCCTCAATATTATACAATGTAGAAAAGTTTAACAATATTTATCTGAAAACTAGTTTTAGGTCCAGGTTATGCCCGGGGTAATTACATTTTTCATTTATTAATATGTTATTTTAAAATTATATAACACCAAATCACGCACTTGGTATAGTGGCTTAAACTTTAGTATATACACGTGAAGTTACGGGATCGAATATCATATAATGCATTTTCTAATATTTTTGTATCGTATGTGAATTACATGCAATAAAGCACCCTAAGAGAGAGCAACATCGAGAGGCCACATGGCATCGTTCTTGGTTTTGGAACGCATTTTAATATATTAGTATAGATTTTGTTAGCTAATATATTAGTTTAAAAGTATAGTTCAAATTAAAATATGTGAATATGTCACAAGCCAAAATAAAATAATTAAAAAAGACACACAGTAAAAGTTAGGCAAAGAAAGTTCTTACGACCCGTTTGGTTAGTGGTACTAAATTGTAGTAATGGTAATGGTTTTTAGTATAAATTTGTGAAGGCATTCCCATGTCAACATCCATGGTAATGCTACTTTATCCCAAAATACCTATTTTCTTCCTAAAATTTCATTACCATCCATTACCACTTGGGAGGTGGTATTAAGTGGTAATGACAATTTATGAAGGAAAACCCATGTTTTGACATCAAGTTTCATTACCATGGATATTAACTTGGAAATATCTTCACAAATTTACACTAAAAAGCATTACTATTACCTCCATTTAATACCACTTATCAAACGGGCCGTTACTGTCAAGGGAATGGGGTAATTACCCATCCATTAAGTCAATAAAGCTACTATAATTATTTTTTAAGAAAAGTTCTTACTGTTAATAGCCTTTTGGGTATAAGATGGATAGCAATAGTGGTCCTTGTCTCCTTTACTGAGCTGTCGACACGTCAAAACCCTAAGCGTACTGAAGGTTCCTGGTTGATGACGTTTCAGCTCAGACGACGTTTGCGGCAAAATAAAAAAACTCGTTTTAGTAGGACAATAAGGAATTAAGGGTGTTGTATTAAGGGTGTATAATGTTCACTTGACTTTTACAAATCTAAACTTATTGATTATATTCTAATTTATCTTAATTAAACTCAAATAATTTTAACATATTTAAACTTATCTTACATTCTTACTGATCACAATTTCAAACTTAATTTATTTAAAATTTATTGTAGTCACAATGATCATTTTGTGTTAGACTTCTTTTATTAGTCTAGAACTTAAAGTTTTTGAACTTATTCGTTCTAAACGTAACTTATCTAAACTTTTTTTTTTTTTGGTAATATTAGCTAGATAAGGGGAATAAAGCCTGTATAAAGCTTTCTCAATTGAAGCTTCTTTGTCTGTTTATTGGTGGGAACTGTCTGCCTGTCTGGTATGTTTTTAGAACTAGTTTGGTACTCAGTGGGGCCTAGAGCTAATTAAGTTTTCGTTGTGTTATTTAATTTGTTTGTGTAATTCGTAGCCCTGATGTACGATAATCAACCGAAAGATGATTGGGTTAGATAGAGCTTATTCAGCAAGTTTGGCCGGGTTCCGTCCCCTAATCTAATTAAGGGGAAAAAATATAAATGTGCAACTTTTTATGAGGTTTGTATGGAACTTCATGAATTAATTTAA
Organism: Beta corolliflora; assembly: GCA_947648045.1. Taxonomy (NCBI): domain Eukaryota; kingdom Viridiplantae; phylum Streptophyta; class Magnoliopsida; order Caryophyllales; family Amaranthaceae; genus Beta; species Beta corolliflora. The sequence goes on along the minus strand of CANSZD010003329.1, from coordinate 1,583,265 downwards.
ATATAATATTTGGTTTATATACAACTACTCCCTCTGTTTTCGATAGCTTACCCCCTTGAGCATTGGTTGCTTTCATAATTCTTGTTGGGTTAAGGGCCTGTTCTCCCCAACTTATTTTCGATTCGATTCAATTCGGTTCAATTCGATTGCAATCGTTCGGTTCGATTCTGTCCAGTTCGATTCGAAACAGTTTAGTTCCTAAATTTTTATCATTACTATTAGTTATAATTTAATTCGATTCGATTGCAATCGTCGATTCGATTCGGTTGCAATCGTTCGGTCAGTTCAATTCGGGCGACGTTCATTTCATTTCAATTCAATTCAGTTGTTTTATGCCGAATAGAACATGCCCTAAGTTTATAAAAGACAAAATAGTGGCACCAAATAAAGTTAATATGAGAGTAAAAGTAGTGATCCCCATTACCACCTATGGTTTGATGTAATCTTTTGAAGACATACCAAAAAGGTAATTGGGCAATAAAAGAGGAAGGCCAAAGCCATCCAAACTTCTTCCTAGGCTTGGACTTGCACGCCATATATGATTTTTAAAATTCTCATGAGGCAAGCTTGACTTTTTGGTAAATAGAATTAGGGGTCGTTTGGTTCAAGATATGGAATGGAAAGGGAATGAAAACAAATAAAAGAGGGAAATGGTAATAAAAATGGTTACATTTTATTAGATGTTTGGTTCAAACCATGGAATGGAAATGGAATGGTAACCACTACCACCAACTAATGGATTTTGTTACTTGAGGGGAGGAGGTAACAAATGGGGGAGTCCATTACCACCAAGTAATGGTAATGGATTGGTGAGGGGTTGAACCAAACATGAAGAAGGAAATCGGTAATTGATTACGTTTCTTGGACCCTAAAAATAGTGAACCAAACGGGCTCTTAGTAGGTGGTTCTAAAGCTACATAATATATGGATCATATCGTGTCGAGTTCGTGGCTGGATAGGTAAATAAGTTAATTTTTCTGAATCCTAATTTGACTTTTATATCAAAGTGGTCAAAAACTATCAATCCTAATCCAACCTGTATATTAAAGGGGTCAACAAGTCACCTTGATCTACTTATTAAATGGGTCACTCGACAACTGGTTTGTTGATTGGCCCATTAACTAGCACACACATATGTGAAAACCAAACAAATCAACTTGATAACTTTATTAACCAACTTTCAGTATATACTAATTTCATGCTGAAACAATTAAAGAACAAAACTTATATAGTTAAGAAAACTCTTTAAACTATTGCAAGTAGCAAATAATAACATTCATTCTAGCCCGGCAATTAAACGAACTATTATGTGTTGTTTGAATTTGAAAGTTCAACCATAACCTGGCTAGCTTCCCCGTTCAATAAGTGGGTTATGTCATATCAATCTATTTTAACAAATGGGTTGAAAAACTTAACTCACATCAGCTAATTAGTTTATGATGGGTTTGGGTTGAGTTGATGGGTCGTGTCAGCTTTATATTTGTCACGTTTAGCCATCTAGGTAGTCCCTTATCACAATACATGGAGATATAATGTGTGGGGTATAGGTAGGTGGGTCCATACTCCACATCAAATAGGTTAGATGAGGTAAATTTTACATTTATGATAACACTAAGGTTATTTTTTCCGAAATACACAAATATATAAAAAATTTATTTGAGTACGAACAAAATTTATGCAAAATATGTTTAGGAGGATAGTTGGGGGTGGGTACAAAGTATGTGTAGATATCCACACAGGTGGTGGAGTGAGGATAGTTTTAAATACAAATTCGTTGGGCCGGGGATAGGTTTGAAATTTTTCCAGGCAATGGGTAGTGAGGTGGGACGGGGATGTGATTTTTAGGCGGGTGGGAGTGTGGAGGGACCATCCTCTACATCCATCCCACCCAAATTATCTAAAGTGACTTTTTACCTAACAAGAAGTACTTAGTCGAGTAGTAAGATTTGTTTCTGATCAAACCCTACTAGAATTACTTTACGATTAAGGCATTTCTCCTCACCAAATACCAATAAAAAATAGTGGCTTTTACTTTAGATTTTCTTTAAATCGGTAAGATATCTTTGAAATAAACTTTATAAGCTAGATGTGTTTGTATTAGTGAGAAGATTAGCACCATTTACGTTATTAACTTCTTCTGTATAATCGGTTTAGTCATGTTTTACTTATCAAGTTACCATCTCCCTCTCATATCATGTATAGTATTATAATTTTCAACACCATAACACAAAAACAGTAATAATGGAATAAAAAAAATTACTATTTCACAACCTACTTATGGAATAAATAATAAATAATAAGTAATAAGTAATAAATAATAAATAATATATAATAAATGATAAATAATAAATAATAATAATAATAATAAATAATAAATAATAAATAATAAATAATTAATAATAAATAATAAATAATAAATAATAAATAATAAATAATAAATAATAAATAATAAATAATAAATAATAAATAATAAATAATAAATAATAAATAATAAATAATAAATAATAAATAATAAATAATAAATAATAAATAATAAATAATAAATAATAAATAATAAATAATAAATAATAATAATAATAATAATAAATAATAATAAATAATAATAATAATAAATAATAATAAATAAATAATAATAATAATAATAAATAATAAATAACATTAATAAATAATAAATAACATAAATAACATTAATAAATAATAAATAATAATAAATAATAATAATAATAATAATAATAATAATAAATAATAATAAAAAATACAAATTCATCGTTATTATAATTATAATATTAATAATAATAACAATATTAATAGTAATATTGAAAACAAAAATAATAATTACAACATTAGACAAGACTCGAACCGAACTTATTTTTCTTTGAACCGAACCGAACCGAACTTATTTTGGTGACCGGCCGAACCGAACTTATTTTGGATGAACTCAACTTATTTTCTTTGGCACCGAACCGAAAATAAGTCCAAAAGAACAGGGCGAAGTCTACCATTCGACATAGTTTGGAGAAGAGCATTCTTGATCGAGCCATGTTGACCGCATTCGAATTTCCAATACCTTCGGGTTAATAGTCTTGAACTTCAACCAATGAGAAAAATTTCTCATACCCAAGGACAAACAAACCCGGACTCACAACTCCCATAGGGGAGAAGGAGATATACACAACAGAGACTAAAATCCTCATAACAGGGCTCGAGAAGCTCTCATAAAGAGAGAATAAATTAATCAACAAAACACGAAAATGAATTAAAAAGTGAAAATAAAAGAAGAAAAGGGGCTTATCATGGATGAAATCATCCATGCAACCCCTAAAGAAGGGTAGGGGAGAAAAGGGGGGCGGCTAGAGAGAAAACTAATGTTCTTCTGCCTTCGAATTGAGTTGGCAAACTCTTGTTTGGATGATAATTTTTTAATTTTCGTATATGATCAATAATAATTTTATAGTATTTAACTTATACATATTTCTCCAATAGTCTTGACAAGTATTCACAGGCCACAGATAACCTTTTTTTGTTGATAACGACTAACTTAATTACCTAGCCCAATCTAGTACTAAAAATTATGTATGATATTTTTAATTGATCAAATAAGACCTTAACATTTTTGTGGGATATTTGAAAAAGTAGTGTTTCGACCTAAGGCTCAGGCGGCGAATCAAGCCGAGGCGAGCGAAATTATGAGAGGAAAGTAGTTGAGCTGAACTGAACTGAAGCGAGTTGAACTGAATTGAACTAAAATTGTGCCCAAAAGAACATGGCCTAAGTCTTTGGTAAATAAGTTGTTTCTAAAGAAAGATCTAATTATTTGGTCTTACAATGGAGGAAGACAAAGACTCGAGGGATCACTTCAACAAATACAATCTATGATCACCCAGCTCATTGTCCTAAGGTAAACACAGACTTAAAGGAGCTAAAGCAAGCAAATTGAAATGCGACTATAGTAATACTATGCTGGAAGGTGAGAAGACCATGTATGCCAGTGTGTCTTGTTAGTTCAAGGAGAAGCAAAACCACCTAGATCATGTGTGCTAGATACCCAACTCATTGTTCTAAGGTAAAGACAGACTTAATGGAGCTCAAGAAGCGAATTTACTAGTGCATAATTGGCCTAAGGTAACATGTATGAGGTAACACTTTTCAAAATTCAAGTTTCTCTAATATGTATGTAACACCTTGGTAACACTTAATCAATATGTAACAGTTAATGTAACACTTTTTTTATAAGTAACATTATGATGTAACACTTTTTTAATTGAGTAATATTTTGATGTAACACTTTCAGATAGGTAACACTTTTATGTAACACTTTCATATTTATAACATTTAAAAGTAACACGTTTAGGTAACACATACATATTGGTAATATTTTAAGGTAACACTTTTGAATAAGTAATTTTTTCAGAGTATAAGTAAAATTTTCAATATAACAATATGATTTTCTTAATTATTATTTCTTATTGAAGCAATTTACTTAACAAACTCATCTTCTCTAAAAAACGAAGTCATCTTAATTATTGAGCGTTGATCCTAATATTTTGGTTGGCGCTGAATCAGCCGCCAAAGATAAAACTCAAAACTCAAAAGTAAGGCCAAATACTTTATTTTTCAATTCCAATTACATACAGCTACTTCTAGGTTTCACCACCACTCAGCACTCCTTATTTCGTTCAATCAGGCTCCCACCGTAGCACTGCTTACTTCGCTCACCACCACTTGGTCATTCCTTATTTCGTTCTAGCCCATTCCTCCACCATCGGGTTAATTTCCGTCCGTCGACGTTTAATCTTGATACTAGTTCCAGGCGGACAAAGAATTTAATTGGTCAGTTTTGATTCTAATTGTCCAAAAATTTTAGTTTTCTTTGAGAATTGATCATGTTGAATTTTTAATTTTGGTAATAGGTTCTCAATTTGTTTGATATGATTCATTGATTTGTGATCCTTATATTGATTTTGTCTTCGGCTTTGGTTTATGATAAAACTAAGTTGCAAATTGTGTTGACCAATAAGTCTGAAACCCTTAGTCACTGTAATCTTTAATTTATGTCCCCTAAAAAAAAAATCTTTAATTTATGTTTCTCTTAATCGTTAATTGGGTTGATTACAAAGGCCATTTCAATGGCATGCATGTGCATGATTACATCTTAAGTATGTTTGTTTCTTATGGCAGAATATGCATTTGTTCTTTTGATTTGTACGCAGCAAATGTTTGATTTTCATGAAACATGTAGGTGATTTTTTTGAGAGGAATAAAACCTGTAGCTGATTACAGGCAGAATATTGTCAGAGTTTCTGTTTGTTTTTTTGATTTTCATTAAACATGTAGCAAACTGATTTAATGACCAAGATTATATAAATGATTAAGTCAGTTTATCACAATTTTATATTAAAGGTCAGATAGTAATTGATGATTATTATACTCAAGCCTATATTTTCACAAGTAGCAGCAAAGGTAGGAAGTCTATAAACATGTGTGCAAGTTGGTCTTTATGCTTCTTGTTGCTTGGATAATTATAGCATTATCCTATTAGGAAGGAATACATTTTCATTTGTTTAATGTAGAGATTCAAATAAACTCCATGAGATTAAAAATGACAAAATTTTCTCTTCTCTGTTATAATTTTAAGGGTTTTTTATTTGTCAAAAACCACCTTATAAAACAAGAAATTTGTGAGAAACCACCTTATATAATTTTTTTTTGCGAAAACAAACCTTAAACAATTTTTTTTTTGCGAGAACAAACCTTATGCCAAATTCCGATCATTGACCCAAGGTTCCGTTATTCACTACGTCATGTTCAAGGCACGTGACGTTTTAAACCCAACAAAATTCATGACATGGTCAATGCCAGAACCTTGGGATAATGATCGGAATCTTGCATAAGGTTTGTTCTCGCAAAAAAAAAATTTTAAGGTTTGTTTTCGCAAAAAAAAATTACATAAGGTGGTTTATTTCTCACAAATTTCATGTTTTATAAGGTGGTTTTTGACAAAAAAATGCTAATTTTAACTCTTCTTTTATTGGTTTTTTTTGTGTGTCTATTTTTGTTCCTTATAAGTCGTGGAAGGATTATAGATTATTGTTTTAAATTTCCATGTGAATGTATGTTTGACTTTGCATATTGTAAAGGTGACAAAATGAGTACTTGGACCAATTTTTTACAATCTAGCAATGAATACTAGAAAGGAGTGGAAGATTATCTAGATAAAGCATTTGCTACTCGAGCGATCGGAGATCAGATCACTTGTCCATGTAAGGTGTGTTATAACCGTTTTTGGCACCGTAGAGAGAAAGTGTATAATCATTTGATTGCGAATGGGATTCAACCGGGTTCTGAAGGATGGAATCTTCATGAAAAGGATACGTCCTCAATGTTAAATATGGAGAGGTTTAGTGAACACAATGTCACCCACGATAACATGGATGGTCTGATATATGATACTCATAGAGAAACGGTAGAAAAGTTTCCAGACGACCTTGAAGGGATTGGAGGTGATGCTGATGCAGAGACTAAGAAATTTTATAGGTTGGTTAAAGATGGAAAACAAGAGCTATTACCAAGGTGTAAAACATTCTCAAAACTGTCATTCCTTATTCGGTTGTACCTTTTGAAGTGTGTTCATGGGATGACTAATTCTGCCTTTTCAGATATCTTGGACTTGATGCAAGAATTATTACCGGAAGCTAAATTGCCTAAGTCTTTCAACGAGGCCAAAAAGTTGGTGAAAGATTTGGGTCTTCATTATGACAAAATTCATGCATGTCGTAATGATTGTATGCTTTATTGGAAGGAGCATGAAGCTGCTATATCTTGCCATGTGTGTCAAGCTTCAAGGTGGAAAGAAAATGAGAACCAAGGAGACACTAGTAGTGAATCAACTAAGAGTGCACATAAAGTACCAGCAAAAAGTTGTTTGGCATTTTCCTCTTAAACCAAGGCTACAAAGGCTTTACATGTGCTCGGAAACAAAGCGAGTTGATGAGGTGGCATGAGGAAAAGAGGAAAAAGATGGGTTTTTAAGGCATCGTACTGACGGAGAGGCTTGGAAGGAGTTTGATCGACAATACTTGAGCTTTGCTAGTGAGTCACGTAATGTTCGCCCGGGTCTTGCAAGCGATGGGTTCAATCCATTTCGGACTATGAGTACCCAACATAGCACATGGCCCGTTGTTTTAATTAATTATAACTTACCACCATGGTTGTGCACAAAGTCGAGTTTCTGATGTTGTCTTTGCTTATTCCGGGTCCCTCCTCTCCCGGAAAAGACATTGATGTCTACCTCCAACCTTTAATAGAAGAGCTTAAAGAACTCGTGGAAGTATGGGTTGGACACGTATGATGCATCAAAGCACCAAACATTTAAAATGCATGCGGCTTTGCGAGCTACCACAAGTGACTTTCCGGGGATACGCTATGTTGTCGGTTGGAGCACCAAAGGGAAGTTTGCATGCCCCTATTGCCATTATGAAACTAATCATCGACATTTGAGCAATAGTAACAAATCATGCTCAATCATCCTTGGCGATATGATGCGAAGTCTTTTGATGGGGAAAAGGAAGAGAGAGTATATCCGGATCGTTTGAGTGGGACCGAAATTCAAAGCTTCTTTGGAGAATTGGGAAAATAGTTTCGGAAAGTTACAACCAAAGAAGAATTATAAAGATTGTCCTTGGAAAAAGTCTTCTATCTTTCAAACTTTGCCGTATTGGAAAGATAATGGTTGTCCTCATCATTTAGATGTCATGCACATAGAAAAAAAATTTGTGACAATGTGCTTTCAACTTTGTTAGACGTACCTGGAAAGTCCAAAGATCATCATAAGGCTCGATTAGATCTGCAATAAATGGGGGTTAGACAAGAATTGCATCCCAAAAAAATCGAGATGATGAGCGGTACGTTTCTTTGCCAAAAGCATCATTTTCAATGACGAAGGAGGAGAAAAGCATATTTTGTAGTGTTCTAAAGAAGGCAAAGCTACCTCAAGGGTGTGCATCAAATATTGCTCGGTGTGTGCAAGTAAAGGAGGGAAAAATATTAGGGTACAAGAGTCACGATGCTCATATCATAATGCAGCATTTACTTCCAGTTGCAATTAGAAAAGTTTTGCCCAAGCATGTGGTTTTACCTCTTATTAGATTGAGTGCATTTTTTAGAGCCATATGTAGTACGACCATTGATCCAAAAGATTTATATCGCCTTGAGAGTGAGATTAATGAGACTCTTTGTGAACTTGAGAGAATTTTTCCACCGTCGTTTTTTGACATAATGGTCCACTTGCCGATTCATTTGGTCGATGAAATAAAACTTGGTGGACCAGTGTATGGTTAGTGGATGTATCCTATAGAGAGGTACTTGGGGAAGCTGAAATCTTATGTTAAAAATAGAAGTCGCCCAGAGGCTTCTATAGCGGAAGGTTATTTGGCCGAAGAGTGTTTGATATTCTGCTCTAGATATTTGCATGATGGTGCAAAGAAGCGACGTAAAGGATTCTACCGAATTCACCAGGAAGGTGGTAAAGTTGATGAGGAATATCCTTTGTTCCCTAAGATAGGCCATCCTCTTGGGAGGAAGAAAAAAGGGAAGAAGAAAGGGACTGCGTATAATTTGGATTCAAATACAAGAATTCTGGCTCATCGATATGCATTGTTCAATTGTGAATATAAGCAAGTTGAGAAATATATCAAGTGAGTTTAAAATCAAATCTTGTCTTCTATGTTATAATTCTATGTTATATTATTGGTCTAATGTAACTTTATGGTATCCATTAATGTAGGGCGCATGAAGAGTTTGTAAAAAACAATTCCAGAGACAAGAGAAAAAGAAGGTGGAGGGAGGCTCAACAACACAGTAATGAATTCATGGATTAGTTTAGAGAAAGAGTTGAGTTGGATGAAGTCACTAATCATATTAAGTGGTTGTCCTTGGGTCCTTTAACTGTTGCAAGGAGATACACCAGATATTTTTGCAATGGATATAAGTTTTACAGTAGAGAGCATGATGAGAAGTGTAAAACCCAAAATAGTGGAGTCTCGTTGACAGCTTTGACTCCAAGCTTCGCTAGTAGCAAGGATAACAATCCCATTCTTGGTAATGTCACCTATTATGGGAAAATAAAAGAAATAATTGAGATAGATTACTGGAGTGCATTTAGCGTCGTCTTATTCAAATGTGATTGGTTTCATGTGGAAACAGACAACTATGGCATGACTCGTGTTAACTTTAAGAGATTGTGTTCAATGGATGACCTTTTTGTCTTGGCATCACAGGTGCATCAAATTTTCTATATAGAAGATGGTATTGAGGAAGATTGGCATTATGTGCATCGAAAGTTGCCTAGAGACTTCTTTAATGTAGAGGGGCAATGTGAAGACACATATCTGAGTAGAGTTCGGGAACCTCTTGAGGATTTAAATATTGTTAGAGTTGATGATGATGATATAACTTGGTGTAGAGATAGTGCATCTGACAGAGTTGAAGTTGAGAAAAATACCATGAACACTGAACCACGCGTTGAGAGCCACAAAGATAATTTTGATGTAGATGAGACAGATTGGGATTGGATGGAACCCTTGAATTGACTTGGTTTAGTGTATTTATTGACCTAGAATGATTACAAAATCAATAAGTTCCATGCGTACTTTTATTTGAAGGAAAACGATAGATACTCTTATTGTACTTTCAAGGGTTTAAATAATGTCTTTATTACTTACGTTTCTATTACTATATTGAGCTACTTATATTGTGCATGATTTGTTTATGTGGGATACTTTGTTGAGTATTAACGTTTATTGTTGTGATGATTTAGCTAGGTTTTATACTTCTATATCAGCTATAACTTAGCTATAACAATTTTTTTTGATTTTGCATTAAAGGGTAAGAATGCTTGTTTCTTAGATATGTTGGAATTTTTGCAGCTTTAATTTATTCCTATTGTCTATTTATTTCCCTAAAAGTTAATTTTAAACTTGAAAACTGTAATAGTTTGTTGTGTGGGAAGAAGGTTAACCTTACTTATCTTCTTTGCAGTTTTTAAAAAAAATTTGGGACGCGACAAAGAGACAAAGGGTGAATCAAGGAGCAAAAGAAAAAAAAGGTGAACATATTCTGAATGAAATGCTCTGTCTCAGCTCTAATAGTATCAATATCAATATAAAGTGGGTGCTTTTGTTTGTGCTCTTCTGAATCTGAGCACTGTTTTGTACCCAATTGGTTTAGCATAGTGTGAATGCTTCTATTATTGTGAATGGTTAAGGAACATACAGGTCTGTACTATAATGTACTCAATTGTTTTAGCATAGTAGCATACAAGTACAATATAATACCATAGTATACCTTGGTAAAAAAAACCCTGCTAAATGACTCTATATGATTGGTTTTACATGCACCTTTTTTTGCATATTGACAGTATTCCTTCTCGTTCTCCTTAACCAATCTGATTTATTACTTACCCTCCTTTAACTTAAATTTTGATTCCATTTTTTGCTTACAATACAAACACCTATCTTTTATCAATATGATAATACACTGAAACCAAGCAAACAAATTTCATCCAATGATTTAACTGATTCCTATTGAAATAGAAACGTAAGTGGACAACACCTTTTCCAAGAAGCAGCTCCTCTGCCCACAATTTCATATAGTAATATGATTCTTATCTAATGGAAAACCTGTTAAGTGACTATGATATCAAATATTTAATTTCAACCTACTAAGTGACTATGATATCAAATATTGAATTTCAACCTGCCTACTCAACAATGATTGTTTTTAACTTTTTGATTTTTTTTTGCATCGTATATTATAAGTGTACTGCCGGTGCTGTTATTGATGTTAAATCTGGCTCTCTGACTTTAAGTGTTGGTGATGATACTATTACTTTTAAACTAACCAATGCTATTAAGTCTCCTATGCTTGAGCACACATGCTGCAGGATTGATGTCCTGGAAGGGATTCCTGGAGGTGATTATCACCAATTTCTGTCAGATGATCCATTGGAGAAAATTCTTGAACTGGATGGCCTTGATACTGTTGAGGCAGTCGAATGTGAGGTAATGGAGACTATTTGCTCTACTTCTGAGCTACAGGTAAAGAAGTTAGAACTTAAACCTTTACCTTCTCACCTCAAATATGCATTTCTTGATGATAACGAGGAATGCCCTGTGATTGTCAGTACTAAACTCACAGATAGCCAGCTTTCACAACTTCTTACAGTGCTTCGCGTGCACAAAAAGGCTATTGGGTATAGTATTGATGATCTAAGGGGCATTAGTCCTGATTTTTGTATGCATAGAATAAACTTGGAAGAAAATCACCGCCCTTGCATACAACCCCAAAGACGTTTGAATCCTAATATGCAAGAGGTAGTGAAGAAGGAAATAATGAAACTACTTGACGCGGGCATCATCTACCCCATCTCAGATTCTAAGTGGGTGAGCCCGGTTCAAGTTGTTCCTAAAAAGGGGGGGACTACTGTTATTAAGAATGATAGGGATGAACTAATTCCTACTCATCGCTTATTACGAGGTTGGCGAATGTGTATTGACTATCGCAGATTAAACATAGCCACCTTGAAAGATCACTTCCCCCTCCCTTTTATTGACCAGATGCAAGAAAGATTAGCAAAACATAGCTTTTTCTGTTATTTGGATGGATATTCAGGTTTCTTTCAGATTCCCATTCACCCAGAAGATCAGGAGAAGACGACGTTCACATGTCCTTATGGCACTTTTGCTTACCGCCGAATGCCATTTGGTTTGTGTAACGCCCCTGCCACATTTCAAAGATGTATGATGGCCATCTTTTCTGATTTCATTGAGAATATCATGGAGGTATTTATGGATGATTTCAGTGTCTATGGGTCTGACTTTGATGTGTGTTTGCATAATCTTTCTAGAGTACTTAGACGTTGTACTGATGTTAATTTGGTCTTAAACTGGGAAAAGTGTCACTTCATGGTCAATGAGGGAGTGGTACTTGGTCATCTTGTTTCTGAACGTGGCATTCAAGTAGGGATGGCAATGGGGCGGGTCTGAGTCGGGTCCACCTGTACCCAGACCCGTTTATTTTTCACAGACCCAGACCCGCCCCAGATCCGTTGGGTCTAGATTTTTCAGACCCAGACCCAGATCCACTGGGTCTAGCGGGTCCACGGGTCCTTACTGGGTCCTAAATGGGTTCTTCTTAGTTTTAAGTTTTCATCACATTTTTGAATATATGTAATTAAAAATTTTCGCCCTAATATATATAGGTTCATGTATCCATGGTTAAAGCATTATCTAAACAAAATTTTAAGAATTAACTCATAAAATATCAAAATGTTACAACTTACAAAGTTACAAGTCTTAGATTGAGTTACAACACTAACGAGTTCACAAAATCACAACTCATAAAACCTTAGAGTTTAGGTAAAAAAAAAATTTATAATATGTAAAGGATTTTTTAACAAGAATAATACAAACTTTTGCCCGTTCTCTCGCAATAATACAAACTTTTGATTATTTTTTAATAATACAAACTTTTGATCAAAATTCCTCCAGTAGGACAATACCGGTTTTTAACTTATTGTAGGAGGTAACTGGCTGAGGTGGTTCAGGTGGGTGGGGAGTTGGGGGAGGGGGGACAAAGAAGAAAGATCATTTTGTAATTTTTTTTGATTTTTTTTACCGGTTATAAGTCAACTTGACCTACTGGAGGAATTTTAATGTAAAGTTTGTATTATTAAAATTTAATCAAAAGTTTGTATTATTGCGAGAGAACGGGTAAAAGTTTGTATTATTCTTGTTAAAAAATCCTTATGTAAATGGGTCCGCGGGGCGGGTCTGGGTCTAGCATATGTGGACCCGGACCCGACCCATGCTCTTCGGGACCCAGACCCGACCCGGACTCATTGGGTCTAACATTTCTGGACCCAGACCCTTATAAATGGATCGGGTCCTAGCGGGTCTGGGTCGGGTCCAGGACCCATTGCCATCTCTACATCCAAGTTGACCGGGCAAAAATTGAGGTGATTGAGAAACTTCCTCCTCATGTGAATGTTAAAGGAGTGAGGAGTTTTCTGGGTCATGCAGGGTTCTATCACAGATTCATAAAAGATTTTTCTAAAATCGCGAAACCCCTTACTCAATTGTTGCTCAAGGATGCCACCTTTGATTTTACTGATACTTGTGTGGAGTCTTTTGACACGATTAAGGAAGCATTGATCACTGCCCCTATCATACAACCTCCAGATTGGAGTGTCCCCTTCGAGATCATGTGTGATGATAGTGATTATGCAGTTGGTGCTGTACTTGGCCAACGGAAGAACAAGATCCTCCATGCTATTTACTATGCCAACAAGACATTGGATGAAGCTCAGGTCAACTATGCTACTACAGAGAAGGAGTTATTGGCTATTGTTAATGCTCTTGACAAGTTTTGAACCTACCTCATAGGTTCGAAAGTGATTGTCCACACCGATCATGCTGCACTAAAGTATCTATTGGCTAAGAAGGAAGCCAAGCCACGACTTATTCGCTGGATACTCTTACTACAAGAGTTTGATTTGGAGATCCGTGACAAGAAGGGTGCTGAGAATGTCGTTGCAGATCATCTCTCCAGATTGAGATTTGAGTCAAGTGCTGATGGTCCCATAGATGATTCTTTTCTTGATGATCATCTTTTTGCTGTGTCCATTCAATCCCCATGGTATGCTGATTTTGCTAACTATTGTGTTGGTGGTTCTCATCCTCCAGATTTGACTTACCAACAACGCAAGAAGTTTTATCATGATGCTAAGCATTACTATTGGGAAGACCCACTTCTATACAAGAATTGCTCAGATGGCTTGTTCAGACGGTGTGTTGCTGATTGGGAGATAGCTGGAATCCTACAACACTGTCATAGTATGCCTTGTAGTGGGCATTTCGGCTCACAGGCCACGGCTTATAGAGTTCTCCAGAGTGGGTTCTACTGGCCCACTATTTTCAAAGATGCTCGTGCCTTTTGCCTTTCATGCAATGAGTGTCAAAGAACGGGCAATATTTCAAAGAGACAGGAGATGCCACAGATGAGAATTTTGGAGATTGAGCCCTTTGATGTGTGGGGTATTGATTTCATGGGACCTTTCCCTTCTTCTTGTGGGAACAGGTACATATTGGTAGCTGTGGATTATGTGACTAAGTGGGTTGAAGCTGTGGCTTCCCCTACTAATAATTCTAAGGTGGTCATGAAGCTCTTCAAGAAGATTATGTTTCCTCGCTTCGGAGTCCCGAGAGTCTTGATCAGTGATGGGGGGTCTCATTTTCATCATAGAACCTTCAAAGCTTTACTGAAGAAATATGGAGTTACTCATAAGGTTGGCTTGGCATATCACCCTCAAACTAGTGGCCAAGTTGAAGTCTCCAATCGTCAGATCAAGCGCATCTTAGAGAAGGTAGTCAACAGGTCAAGGAAAGATTGGTCACAAAAGTTGGATGACACTTTGTGGGCACTGCGAACTGCTTTTAAGACACCTCTCGGCACCACCCCATATCGGTTGGTCTATGGCAAAGCTTGTCATTTACCAGTTAAAATGGAGTATCTCTCAGCTTGGGCAGTCAAAGAAATTAACCTGGATTTAGAGGTTGCAGGTGAGGCAAGACTTCTTCAGTTGAATGATCTCGATGAACTTCGACTGGAAGCATATGAGAACCACAAGCTTTACAAGGAGCAGACAAAGAGGTTTCATGACAAGATGATTAAGAAGCGCGAGTTTCATGTTGGTGACAAGGTTCTATTATACAACTCTAGACTAAGGCTTTTTCCTGGAAAGCTTAAGTCAAAGTTGTCTGGACCTTTTGTTGTTACTGATGTGAAGCCACATGGAGCCGTTGAAGTGGCCAATGCAGAGGGGATGAAGTTTAAAGTGAATGGTCAGCGTTTGAAACTGTACCATGAGGGCGCCTTCATAGGCCAAGTAGAGGTTATCTACTTCGATGCTCCCTCACTTTGAAATCTGAGGTACTATGGTCGTGCGGGACCTTTCTAAACCAGCGCTTTGTGGGAGGCAACCCGTCTTTACTTTTCTTTTTCTTTACTAGTTTAGAATGCTCTTCTTATTTTTTTTAGAGAGGTGAGAGAGAGTGTACTGATATTTGGACGAGCTTAGTGTGTGCAGGGGGTCAATATCATAACATGAGACAAATTTGACGGAAAAATAAGCTTGAAATTGATTCGCCCGGTCAACCGGGCGAATTCGCCCCATCGGGCCTCTTAACTTGCCTGACCGGGCGAGTTTGCCAGACAAGGCGCTTAGCCAAGTTTCAAGGAGAACAAAAAAAGGGGAGACGTGATTTTCGCCCGGTCAACCGGGCAAGTCCGCCCGACCGGACACGCAAGCCATTTTGAGGTTTTTTTCGCCCGGCCAACATGGCGAAATGCCTTTAGAATGCCGAAGAAATGAATTTCGCCCGGTCGACCGGGCGAATTCGCCCGACCGGTCCGCTAAATCCTCTCAACTGCCTACCTATGCTAGCGCTGCGAAGATAAAGAGAAAAAATTCTCGCTCGGTCGACCAAGGCGAGCCAGCCCCGACCAAGGCGGATACCCCGAATCGCCGTTTTCCCCCCTTGTTAAATCCGCCGAGCCTTTCTTCCTTCACTCCACTTGTTTCATCTTCTTTCACTCTTCTTCATCCTCTCAAATCTCTCTCTCTTTCTCTCTCTCCTCAAAATCTCCATAACCAAACTCCATCCTACCTTTCACCATTCACAAATTCCATCTTTTCCTTCAATTTTCTTCATCTCCCAACACTTTTCTTCATCTTTCTCCCATAAAACCTCCATCATCCCACTTCAATTCACTCACTCCTAAAAATCTTCAAATTTTTTTTAACCATGTCAAGGCCAAGCAAGAGGAAGCAAAGCTCAAGAGGGGAATCAAGCACTCAAATTCCACCAGATCCGACATTCCCACAGGTAATTTTCAAATCCCTAGAGCAAAAACAAAGATTTAAAAAGTTGAAATATCGGAATATCATCCCCACCCGTTTTGTTGATACCAATTCTTTGCATGCTTTGGGTATATATGGTAAAACCAAGACGCTATTTGAGAATTTGGGATTGGGCACAATGTTTGGCATGTTTTTCTGGACATATAGGCATCTTACACTTGAATTCTTGAGCTCGTTAGAAGTAGGCAATAAAAATCAAGTTCTCCGTTTTCGCCTCATGAATGAGGATCGAGAACTCACATTAGGCCAATTAGCTGCTATTTTTGGCCTCCCTGTTACTGATGATCATCGCCCCCCTCCCACTGTTCGAATTAATACTTTGTGGACCGCATTCACAGGTGATGAGGATGTTAACACCCAGCATATGAATGCAGACCATCTCCATTTTCCCAGCCTTCGCTATTTACATCGATTTTTGGGATTCACACTTTTTGGGCGTGTTGAGCCCCACTCCTGTCAAAAATAGGAGATCTTTTTGATGGGTAGTTATCTGTTTCTAGAGTTTGATTACTCTTTGTGCCTTCCTTATATGTTTGTGTCCCACCGGTGACGGTGCCACCAATTTGCCTGCCTTGTTTGATGATGGTAGTGTTAGGGGGCAACCTATTGTTTTAGGTGGCCTCATGACCGCTATTGCTGCTCATTTTGGTTATACTCCTGACATTAGCAATGATGTAGCTGGTCCTGCTGAGATTGGCATTGATTATATGACCAATGCTAAATGGATAACCGCCCAGTCTGCGAACAAATTTAGGTGGTTCATTGCTAAGAAGGAGTCTATCCTTCTTCCTGACCCTGCTCAGACCCGCCTAGAACCTGGTGTGGGGTCGTACCTCCTTCGTATGCGGGGTCAAAAGCCCATTACTCGGCGACCTCTGCGGACCTACCACAGGCAGCCCGTTGGGGAAGCCTCCTCCTCCTCCGCGCCTATGGATCCTATGATGGCGGTCCTTACCCGCCTCGAGCAGGGACAACAGTCCCTTACCTCACAGATGGGCCGCCTTGAGCTTGGTCAGGCTACCATCCAGACTCACCTGACTTCGTGGGACACACGGTTGACTACCGTGGAGTCCGACATGCGCCATGCCCTGTACCCTATCTACCATGACTATTTTCACCAAGGGCTTGTTGCCCATGATGCCACCCACCCTTCATGGTACACACCACAGGTCCCTAACCCCACTCACCATGCTAGGGATGGTACTTCTGGCCATACTGCTTTTGGTGCTGCAGGTACTACCGGTGGCGGTTTTACTGCCGATATGTCTGATGATGACACGTGAGTCCTCTCTTTCCCTCTAGCTGCAATGAGGCCATTGCCGAGTTCAGCTTGGGGGGAGGAATTCTGTAAGTACACCCCTCTCTTTTTACTGCTTTGTAGTGTAGTTAGTTTAGTTTCTTTGATTTAAAAAAAAAACCAAATATTACTGAAAAAAAATACCAAAAATACGAGCTTGACATGAGTTATGAGTTGCATGTTTGTTTCCCTGTGCCCCAAAAATTTTTGAATGACTTTTTGGACTCTTAATCTATGATAGTTAGCGTGAGTATTTGTTAGTCTTGAGTTGATTTTCAATCTTCCATGACCCTTGATTGCATGATAATTGTGGCACTTGCATTGATTCTGGAGCTAAGTTGGTTAGACTGTGAGTTTTCTTGAGTCATGGATGCCTATCTTTCATCCAGTCTTCCTCTTTGTTGTGTGATTAGTTCCTCAGTTATGACATTGATCTTGATTTTGATTCTGTACTCTTTGAAAATTTGATGTGCATACATGATTGGCATGATGGAGGCGTTCTTTTCATAATTCCTTGCTCTAGAGTTGTAATTGATTACATTATTCCATTTCTAGCCCCGCTGAAGCCTTTCTGACTGTTTTGATTTATAACCGTCATTACAAGCCCCTTAGCCTTATTTGATTCTTGTCCCAAGCCTAGCTTGGGGGAGCATTAGTTGAGTGATTGGGTTGTCTTGATAGTTATGTATGTTGTGGCGTGTGCTAGTTGGAGTTAGTTCGTTATGGGTATATGATCAGCTTATTACTTTGTGTTTGGGAAAAAGCAAGAAAGAATGTTCATCAACAACAAATCCAAAAGAAAGAAAAAAAAATAAAGAAAAGAGGAATGAAAAAGAACAAAAAGTTTGAAATTTTTGAATAAAGTGTTGTTTGAAAAGCAAAACAAGTTCAAAGGAAGTGAAAATAGTGATTGGGTTGTGAAAGTAAATGTTGTGATATTTTGGAGATAAGTGAGTGAAGTTATGAAGGTCTCATTGACCTGGTTCTGCTAGTCTATGCTCCTCCATGCTTGGTTTATCCACCACATTCCCAAATTTTTCCATACTCTTAGCCTCATCCCCATTACAACCATTAAAAGTCCTCCTGATCTTTATGTGTTCCATTATTGAATTGAAAGTGAGTCAATGGATCAAAGTTAAAGAGTAAGTGTCATTTCTGAGTCGACTGAACTAGGTTGAGTGTCATTATGTTACCTTCTAAACACACGAGAGTAGTGAGTTGGGAAGGGACATATGGTGGGAATGGAGAGTGATCGGGCAAATCTTTTGCCTGCCACAAAAATGAGAGAAGAGTGTTCCTCTTTGTGAGCACCATCTTAGCATTTGAATGATATGCGCAGTGACCTTGCTTGATTGTCTTTCTCGGTGATTGGTCGTTGGCTTGATATAAAGGATTGATGATGATGCATGCCTTCTTGATTGATTTTTGAGTCTACTAATACTTTCGAACTGCATTTTCTATGGGGTGAAACAACTATATCTTGTAACTCATTTGTGTGGTTTTGCTTAGGGACAAGTAAAAGGTTAGCTTGGGGGATTTTGATGAGTCTATTTTATATAGAGTATTTAACCCAATTCCCCTAGCTTTGAGTGCCGGTTTGAGCTCATTTGAGCTCGTTTATGTGTGATTTGATATGCTTGGACTTGTTTCCGTGTGTTAGATGTTTTTTGTGCAGATTAAGCGTTTAACACCCTCATTTGAGTTGCGGAACGGAAGTCCAACGGACCACATATAGCCCATAGAAGATCCAAGTGATTGCACAAGTGATTCGGACAAGATTACACAAAAAAGAGCGAAAAATCACTCTCGCCCGGTCGACCGGGCGGTTTGGCCCGACCTGGCGAGCCACAAAACTCAGCTGCATATGAGACTTGTTCGCCGGCCAACCGGGCGAGAAAAGACAAAAATCTGTTTGCGCGCCCGACCGGGCGGCTCTGCCCGGTCGACCCGGTGGAATTTTAACCTTGTCGTAGTTTTTAGAACACCCGTCGCCCGACCGGGCGGTTTTACCCGGTCGACCGGGCGGTTTTTTCGGAAGCCTAATTTTTACTTTTTTTAGCCGGTTTGTAAAAACTATAAATAGGGCTTTAGTAATTTCGTTGAGGCTATCCTATTATCTGCGTTTTTAGCTTTAAAACACTTAGCCTTTTTCTCTCTAAACTGGTATTAACTCTTGCCCTTGAAGATTATAAAGATCATCGATTTTGGTTTTCATTGTTCTTCAATAATTTGGTATTCTTCTTTACTTTGCTTATTTTAATGAATTCTTATTTTTGCATTATGTTTATTGAGTTTATTATTATCATGAGTGAGTAGTCTATTTCTAGGGCTTAGAGAGGGAAGCCATGTTTATACCTATTTGATTGTGGTTTAAGATTCTTCGATATTCGGATTGAATTAGAGTAGTTCCGTATTGATTTGTTATGCTTGTTTAATTCATGTAATTGCGCAATATCATGGGTTATGTTTAGCTAATAGGAGTTAGAATCGAAAGATCATACTCATTAGAGGCTTGTTACAATAGGTAGATCTGATTATGTTGAGCGACCGTACTAGCATATGTTGATCTAAGAGTTGTTAATGTCCGATCGTAGGATTAACAAAATACTCTAATTATTCGAACCTCAATCCAAGTATTGTTGAACTATATTGTAGTGATTAAATTGGTATAAGCATGGTGGACCGATCGATTGCCCTAGGTTTTTAATTATTTGATAAACTTCCATCTTTTTGTGTTCTAGCTTATTCTATTAGTTGTTAATTATTCAATCAAATTTCTTTCTTGAAGTAGTTAAATAATTGAGCACAAATCTATAGAACTCCTCTCCCTGTGGATCGACCCGTATTTGCTAGTTTCTGCTGACAACAGACACCGTGCACTTGCGGTATATATTTAAAACCCATCAACGTCCCTTCTGTTGTACTAGCCAAGTTACCAAAGTAAAAGATATATGATGATGAACACGATAAATAATGATGATAATTATGATTTAATGGTTATGTAAGATGGAAAGATAATGATGAAGCTCATGATATTTTTATGAAATGATTTGATATGTTTACGAAATGGTTTTACTATTCTCTCCTCCCTGTTGGAAGAACAGTTGTAGTATGGCTATTATAATGAGATGTGTTTGAGGAGACTATGCATGATTCTATGAGGTTTAGGATATTTTGTATGATGGAGAAGCAAGTATAATTTTATGATGAGCAATTGTACAGATGAATTACCATTTTAGGTTATTATATTAATAGTAGGCCCTAACCCACATGATTAGTTAAGCTTCCGCTGCCGATTAAGGTTATGTATTTCCGGGGCGTTACAAAGCCTCTCTCACAACCTCCATAAACCCCTCTTGATCAGCAAGGAAATTCAGAAACCTAAAGGGTCTTCCCCTTCAGCTTGAATCTCCTCTAAAGAAAATAAGAGAGGAACATGATCAGAAATACCATGAGTAAGGTATTTCACTATGACACCAGAATACTTATGAATCCAGGAACAATTCACAAAGGCTTTATCTATTCTACTACAAATTCTTTCACTCCCCACACCTTTGTTGTTCCAAGAATAGAAAACTCAAGCAGAAGGAGCTTCCATAAGCTGATTATCAAGCATAAAAGAGCTTAAATCAACTGTTTCAGCTTCACTTACAGCCACACCATTAATTCTATCTATAGAATTGCAAACTGCATTATAGTCTCCTATCATAATGCAAGGATGATGATTGGAAGAGAGAAAATGTTGCAAATCATACCAGAGGTCTCCTGTCAACTATAGTATGGAGACCATACACAGCAGCAAAATGGAAATGATGAGAGTCTAAGTCATTCTGCACTTCAACTATAATAACTTGCTCAGACTTGAACTTCACATCCACTTTAATCTCACCTGCTAGCCAACCAAGCCAAATCCTCCCTCTAGGAGAAAACTCATAATTACAAATCCATTTCCATCTATTCCCAAAGCTCTTCTGAATCTTTAAACTCTTTTGATTCCTAACTCTAGTCTCAAATAAAGCACACAAGGTAACTTTTCGTAAAGAAAGAAAGTGTTTAACTTCCTTTACTTTTATGGGATCATTCATGGCCCTTACATTCCAAGTGGTGACAATCATCAAGAAAGATAGGGGTTAGGTCCCCTAGCACCCCCAGGAAAGCATGAGCCAAATTGTAGATGCACTACACCACTTTGATTAGCTAGGTTCTTCCCTTTATCTTTGTTCTTCCTTGTTACCACTTTCCACACCCCTGCATCAGATTCTTTTTCCTGCACTGCAACTGGTGTTGAAATAGGAGTCACAATTTCAGTAATTTCCCCTAAATTATCATTTCCAGCCTTCTCAACATTGAGTGAATTAATATCATGATCTTCCTCCTCCTTAATAGTAATAGGATCAGCAGCTGATCCAACCTGAATGTTGTTCTCTTTAACCTCTACACTCTTCTACCACCCATTTTTGTGTAATCTTAGCAGGACCACCTTGACTAGGTTTAGTCCCACAAATATGGCCTATCTTATTACACTTCTTGCAGAATGGTGGCAGCCAATCATATTTAACTCTCTGCTGAAAAATAGACCCATTTGGTTCCTCAACAGCAACCACTTTTGGTATATCATGAGTTACATCCATCTCAATCAATACCCTTGCATAAGAGACCCTAAGGCCTTTGCTTGTACACTCATCTGCAAATAGTGGTAACCCCTGCACACTTCTAATTCTACTAAGTGAGTCCTCACTCCTACAATTAAGGACATTAGGAAATTTCACCCAGATAGGAATGACCTTTAGCACTTCCTGCTGAAAATCAAATTTTGCACTCCAATGCTTAACAATCATCGACTTGCTATAGAATAAATGAGGTCTTGAATATAAGACATTATCCCTTTTTTCCCTAGAGCTAAGTCTTATAATAAAATAGCCTTCATCATGCTTATAAACCTGAGGTTCCTCCTTTAAATGCCATTGAGTATTGATATACTGAGAAATAACCGTTAATGTAGGATTTTGACCCACCACATAAACTACAACAGCATTCATCCAACTCTCACTAGATCGTTCCACCTCTATTTTATCAAGTTTAGCCGTTAAATTTCCATTAACAAAAAAAGGGGAGACGAGTTTCAATCCCATACCTTTGTTGGATATTCGGCTTTGAGCTGTGAAGCTTTTCCAATTTAGTTGAGCGTTCACCTGATGGTTGCCTTTAGCTACCGAAACTTCTGGTTCTACTACCGGAATTTCAGCTACCAAGGTATCAGCCACCGTTTCTTTCTCACCTCCATTTTCAGCTTGAGTTACTGTTACATCCATTTCTGGACCATTAATCACCAAAGTCGAGTTTTTTGCCTGTTGTTGAGGATCCCTAAGGTCTCCCGGAGTCGACGAGCTACTCGTCGGCCCTATCTACTTCTTCTTCCGGCCCATTCGCTGAGCAGCGTATGATAGCGTGGCACCTTATCCTACGCCAGCCAAGGGTTTAAGGTTTTAGGAAGAGAGCAGAATTTTTAAAAAGGGAAGTATTTTTTTACTCTAAAAGAATATAGAGGGAGGAATGGTAAGATCATCACCCTAGAAATCTCCGGAAGGAGATGGGTTTGGTAAGTGTTTGGGATGCACCTTGTCATCCTAAAATCCAGAACTTCTTATGGACCTGCCTTTGGAATGGCTGCCCCACTAAAGTTGTGCTCTATAGTAGAAAAGTCAATTAATTGTCCCTTTTGCCAAACCATTCTTGAAACCAAAGAGCATGTATTAAGGGACTGTCCTAGAGCCATTGAAGTATGGTGTAAATGCAGTTTGCCCAATAATTTTTATGAGCTTGACTTCAATTCTTGGGTAATAACTAATGTAAAGTCCACTGTCACCATCACAGAACAGTATGATACCCCTTGAGCTACGATGCTTTCTTTCCTATGTTGGAGGATTTTGATGAAAAGAAACCAATGGGTGTTCAATACCAAGGATCTAAAACTCGACCATTTCTGGCATCACTCTGTCTTCCTTATTACTGAATATGTTTGCTCAAAACCTGTTATCTCCACCTGAGATCAAGTAACACATCAGCCTGAAATTTTCCCGAACTATACCTATACTATCATGATGGATGCCTCTATTTGCCTTGCTAACTGCCATACATGTCTGGGGGCCATTTACAAAAGTAGCTCTGGTCAATGGATTGAAGGTTTTTGTGGGAACATTGTTAGAAATGATGCAAATTTAGCGGAAATCTTAGTTGTTATGGAAGTGTTAAAAAGGATCAAGAGAAGGGGTTAGATAGATTGCATTATCATTACCGATTCCATGGTGGCTGTGGATAACATAAATGGTGATGCAAGAATAAAGGAGATATACACTAATGCAACCAATATATGCAGGGAGTTCTTGCAGGAGGGACAAGTGAAGATGGTGCACAAAGCTGAAAGTGCAAAGACGAGGGAAGCTGGCATTTTGGCCAAAGTGGTTAGAAAAGGAAGCATGGAAGTTCATGTATTCCACCAATTTTCAAATTCACCTCGGGGGGAATAACATATAGGATTAGAGGAAATTACCTTTGAACAGTGATGCTTATGCTGTAATTTAGTGGTGGAAAACCCTAATGATACTCTGGCTAATGTGTAAGATTTTTATGATCTAATTTAATTCTGCCCCCTTTAACCAAAACAAAACAATAGAATAAGAAAGGGTTTAAAATCGAAAAAAGTTTGGGTAAACTTTTAAAAATTAAAAAGTAAATTAAAAAGTAATGGTTGACACAATTCGATCTCGTGATCTCATGCTAAAAGAGTTATTTTATCCAACATACATTACCATTAAACTAAGATAATTTATGTGATATAGTAGGCACTTTAATAAACTATCACTAGTGGAAAAAATCATATCGGATTCGGTCAAAACCGAGCTTACACATAGAGCGACTCTTAGTGATCAACTGATCGGACCGGATCAGTTGATCACTAACTGATCCGGTTTTGGGTGAAAACCGGATCAGTTAACCAAGTTAACTGATCCGATTTTCATCCAAAACCGGATCAGTTGACTCCTCCAAAAACCAATTTTTTTTTTTGCATTTTTTCTTTATTAATCGATACAAATTCAATAGTTAATAACAAAAAAATTACTTGGTGTACAACTCAATTACAGCGAAAGAAATGAAGAAATAAGGACGAAATTACTATTATCATGTTTTGGTGCACTAAATTGTAGTTACTTAGCCCATGGGTTTGGTTGCAACGAAAGAAATTATCGAAATCATACTTACAACCACAAAATAATTATATCCACAGCCACAAAGCACGAAATTAAACAAACAAAATTAAAACAAAATAATTATAAAAACGAAATGAGAACAAATTATAAAAAACGAAATTAAACAAACGAAATTACAAACACAACTACGATATTAAAAACGAAATTAAACAATTACGAAATTAAAAAAGAAATTAAACAAACAAAACTACAAAGCACGAAATTGGAAACAAACCCCTAATTATTAAAAACGAAAAGAATAACAAACTAATCATAAAAAATGAAACCCTAATTACAAAAAAATTGAAATTGAAACCCTAACTATAAGAACGAAACGATTATCGGAGAGACGACGAAGATCTTGGTTGTTGTTCAGGTGGTGCGACGAAGATCTTGGTTGTTCGCTAATGAACGCTAATTCGCTGATGAACCCTAATTCGATGATGAACAAGGAAAGGTGGTTGTTCTTCGACGAGCGACGAAGAGTCGATTGTTGTTCAGTTGGTGAGAGAGACGAGCGACGAAGAGTCGGGCGATGCGAGCGACAAGCGACGAAGGTCGTAAAAAAATTGAGCTAAGCGATGAAGGGAGGAGAGAGTGGGAGGCTGGGTTTCGTGGTGGCTAGGGAGAGGAGAGAAATTGGGCTGAGTGTTTAGGATGAGCGAAGAAGGAGAGAAGGAGAGGGAGCTGAAGTGGGTTTAGAATTAAGGAAATGTGGGAGTATGCGAGTATATAAGGGTTGAGCTGAAGTGGGCTTGGGTATCAATTATCCCATTTTTTAATTTGCGCCAAAAAATTCATAACTAACTGATCCGATTTTTCCAAAACCGGATCTGTTGTTTTGTGTCATTTGAGGTTTTTTCCACTAGTGTATATATATTAGAAATCTACATGGGACGTTTGCGTAATGTTTGGGCCAAAAGGGTTGGCCGCAGGGCCCAGGCCCCTGCCAGCCTCCCTTGTGGCTTCACCCCTGCATATGAGGAGATGGTATTCGGATAAATGCACTTGGTACGACCCTCGTCACACCAATTCCCCTCTTTTGTCCCCTTGAGTCCTCTATAGTTTATATGCTCTCTATATTTATGAAAGGTTGTCTCATTTTCCTGCTAGCCTTTCTTTAAAAGATTATTTCGTTTCCTATTCAGGTGGCACAGTCCTCAAAAGCTTAAGCCACAACCTCTATTTACGTCTTCTTCTACCCTACACACATACATAAACTATGTCTCCACTATAACTTTCAATAAAAGTAACAAAATAAAAAATAGGACAAACAATAAAGAACAGATCGACAAATTATCCTTTTCAAAAACCAAGGCTTTGTTCTTTTGGGTACAATTTCAGTTCAACTCACTTCAGTTCAATTTAGTTAATATCCTCTCACAGTTTTCGTTTTAGTTCTATTGAGCCCAAAAGAACAGGATCTAAAACTTTAAAAAACTTCCTCCTTTTAATACATGAATCAATAGATACTTCATGTGAAGTTGTGAACATACATCGAAATATACAGCAGTAATAATATTCCTCACCCTTGACATGAAAAGATGAGTCTGGTATCTAATTCTAGTTCTACCCACTAATACTATACAAACACATCTATCTTACATAACATCTAGCCATCCCCCCTCTCTACCTTCTCCTCAAGAGATAAGAAAAGTACTATACAAGGGTTTCCATTTTCTCTCACACACGCTTCCCCTTATAAATAATCTCTCTTTCTAGGCTGTTGTTACCTACCCAAAAAAAAAAAAAAAACCCACCTCAATCAATGACCTAGATGAGAAGTTCAGAGAGGCAAAAGCAAAACAGAAACCCAGTTCTATATTTAGTATTTTCTCAGAATCGATTTTCTAGCTAGTGCATATATATTGCTTTTTTTGATCATAAAGTATATTTTTAGTAACAATAATAATGTTTATGATATAGTATATATATACATATATACAATAATAATGGGGAGAGGGAGAGTAGAGCTGAAGAGAATTGAGAACAAAATAAATAGACAAGTAACGTTTGCAAAGAGAAGAAATGGTCTGCTTAAGAAGGCTTATGAACTTTCTGTTCTGTGTGATGCTGAAGTTGCTCTTATCATCTTCTCTAACCGAGGCAAGCTCTATGAATTCTGCAGTAGCTCCAGGTATGTGTCTTTTCCTCCTCTTTTTTTTTTTTTTTTTTTTTTTTTTATGTTTGTAATTTATTCTTTACAATCATATAAATCCCCCCCTAAAAATTAAATTAAATTATGTCTTGTGGGTTTCAAACTTTCATTTCATAAGCTATAAGTTTCCTCCACTTAATCTCACCTCATCATCTCTTTGATAATAAAGAAATTATACTTCATATAATAAAAAAATATTTTCTAAGTATATGATTCTTGTATAGTCGTATTTTCGACTTTGATGCATAAAGTTTGATACAAAAGAAGAATTAGAAAAAGAACCTTCGATTTATGTTTTGATCTGCTGTTTTGGTTCAAGGAGATCTGATAATTGGTGAAATTCCTGCTAATGTTATAATTATTACATCAAGTTATTTTCTTCTTGGTACTCATTATATATACCTTGATTTAGTGAAGAAAACTACCTTGTATATCGGATTCTGTTTTGTCTTATCATGCTTGATGACTAGATCATGTAAATTGATGAACTTTGCCTTTAAATTGTCCGAATCTTGCTGAAATATATAGCCTTCATAATTCATAAAATTTTATGATTGCAATTAATTTTCTTCTGATTAGCCACAAAATAATCCTAATTCAGTAGAATCATGCCTAAATCAGTTAATTTAACATAATTCTGCCGAGCTCAATATATTTGTGTTGAACTTAACTAATTTTTGTTAAATCAGTTTATATAACATATATCTGCCGAGCTCAATATATTTGTGTTGAACTTAACTAATTTTTGTTAAATCAGTTAATTTAACTTATTTCTGCCGAGTTCAATATATTTGTGTTGAACTTAACTAATTTTTGTTGGAACTTATTAAACATAGCCTGAATGTGTAATTTCAACTCATTAACTTTCTTTCATTTTTACTAATAGGTAAATAATGATATTAAAAAGCAAATCAGAAAAATAAGAAACTACATAGGCTGTTGAAAACTTGATAACTTCTTCCGCACTTCTTAAAGAATTCTATCACCATTTCTAATTAATTTACACACTTTGTTTTTCTCTATAGTCAAGGAAAGTTAAAGTATGATAGAAGAAGTGGAGACGTACGCGATAGGTAAAGGAAAGGTATGAGAAAGAAGAAAAAGTAACCATAAATTACATTACATGGAGGTCAGATTGAGAAACGGCGTGAGAGCCGATGTCCAAGAGTGGTAAAAAAAAGTGTAAAATCGGTCTAAAAAGAAAAGTCTGTAAATTCAAAAGATTCGTAGGGAGTATATAGTATATGCAAATATCAATTTTTGAATGTGATTATAAGTCATTTAATCAACTCAAATGTTTGTTCCAATAATAGATGTTCCCCAATATCTCTCTAACATTTTAGTTAATTAGTATTCTTAACAAAAAATAGTTACATAAAATTATACTTCATCCGTTCTTTTATTATTGCAACATTTCTCTTATTTGGAAGTTTCATATTGATTGCAACATTATTAAATTTGACTATGTTTTATCTCTATCTTTCTCCTTGTCAAATGAGTCCATTTTTTCATTTCTCTCTATCTCTTTCATCTCCTTAAAAAACTTGCAACCCGTACATGTTGCAATTATTAAAGAACGGAGGAAGTATATATACACGTTTCTTGAATTTGTACTCTTTGACAATCTAGAAAAATTACTTGCACTCGTATATCATAACAATAAAGAAAGTAACCATGAAACTTTAGAGGCTTGGACTATAGTAGAAACTAGAAAGAGCCAAAATAGAATCGAGCCAAGAACATGATCATTTTGTTTACATCAGAAACGAACATGAACACATTTTTAGGTGGACCTTGAATTTTGTACTAAAGAGGAAACTGAATTGCTTTTTTTTTGGGTGTGTTTTGATTAATTTCTTTCTTTAGATTACACTTTATGAGCCTCACCTATGGGAAGCTTCAATAAACTCTTGCTTAACATACTTCTAAGGAGCAAGTCTCTTTCGGAGTTGACAATTGATCTTTCTTGCTTAAACATACTTCAACGAAAAATTACAGTTTTAACTTGTCAAAGGCACACTTGAATCCTTTTTCTTTGTCCACTGTCAATTGTGCAAATTATGGAGGCATTATAGTACCACACAGTCACATGCATATTCCAACATGAATTTGAGTAAGTTAGAACAAAAAGTACTCTTAATTAGCTTGCTTTCTTCTCTTGATGTACAATACTCCTAACTTTATTTTCACCTCCTCTTCCTTGCGAAAATTTTAATGCCACAACTTGATAGTTGATACTTTTATACATTGATAATTTGCTTCTTCAGCCTCTAGGTCTATAGTATGAGAATGATTATGATGACTGTATAAGTTAACTAGATTTCAGATACATGGGTCTGAATCAAGAGGTTTTCTTAAAGTTTTTGTACGAATCGAAGTAAATCAATCTCCTTCCTCCATTTTTTTTGTACCGTATTAACTTTTGACACTCTTCATATAATTCACTTTGACCATCATGTATTTATTTATATTAAAAAAACATAGTCATCTAATCATGTAGTAGAAGTATATATCTTTTTAAATTTGTCTAAATATATTATCAATTTTTTTGAATAAAAATTCACTTATAAAAAATTGAAGAAACTAATCATCAAAATTATACGTTGGTGATTACGCACACAGATTTAGTAGAACTAAAAAAATAATAATGTAATAAATTAAGAGCCCGTTTGTTATCGTTTTTTGCTTCCAGTTTTCAAGTTTTTGGAAAACCAAAAACAAAAATATGGAAACCAGAAAAGTAGTTTTTAGTTTCTTGTTGTAAGTTTTCGAAATTGAAATGTTTCGTATAAGTATGACTAATTTTAAGATTATTATACTTCTTATATCATATGACTTTTGTATTCATAAAATCAAAAACTGAAAACTGAGAGTAATGCCGAATGGACCCTACGTAATCTAAGCATTTGTGGTCATTAACTTTGCTATCGGTCAACTAGTCTAAGGCGACCGTAAATTTTTGAATTATGATTGCTCTGATTACATTTATAGTTTAAATTAGCTTATTAGAACCTATTCATTATCATTTTTATTTTTTGTTTATTTTTGAAAGAGGTTTCCAATTTATTATTGTTAGTTTTCAAAATAAATACAATTAACTCAAATAAGCTAAATATAATAGCTTTTAAGTTCATCATAGTCATTATATCTTATAGTACTACTGGAGGACTTTAAAATGTAAAATGGACTTTTTCATAATATATGCTTCATCTTTTTTTGAGTGGATAATTCAAGCTGAATATGTTATGCTTTAGAACAGATATATTTCCCCGGCCTTGTATTTGTTCACCTGTGCAAGCTGAGAATCATTGATAAAAAAACCCACATGTAAAGTAACTGATAAAGTTGTGTCGTAGGTACTATATAGTAGGATATGATATGGCCTTACCTCTCCACCATT
The DNA here is from genome assembly GCA_947648045.1 of Beta corolliflora. Lineage (NCBI taxonomy): Eukaryota > Viridiplantae > Streptophyta > Magnoliopsida > Caryophyllales > Amaranthaceae > Beta > Beta corolliflora. The sequence continues at coordinate 1,553,187 of CANSZD010003329.1, read as the reverse complement.
CCCTTTGTTTGTTAATTAAAGTAAAAACGAATGAATCCCTTGTGAGATTCTGGCCGAAGTAGAGCGAGCCTACTTCTGTTTCTTTACCAAAAGTTTCCTCCCTATGAAACTATTCCCTTCTAATATGCCCACAAAATCCCAACATCCTTAAAGACTACTGTTTTACTGTCTTTTGATTAGTTGCCTGAAAATGTTGAAGCTGGTTGAAAGAATTAAGGAAGCTAATTAATCTTCTAATATAATCTTAAAAAAGCAAAATGGCAAACAGTTTGGTAGCAAATAAGGTAGTAGAATATTTAAGGAATTACATTTGCAGAAACTCTCATCCCATTTCAGCGCTCTTATTTGTTAACAAACTGTCAATTATTTAATTACTAATCTTAACTTAAAAAAGATTAGGTTAAGTGCTTGGAGAATGACTGACACTATTGTAGTGGAAGACAAACTTGAAGATAAGTGGGGCTGTGGACATCAAATTAGCAGAAAATTCATGCGACAGTGAAGCCAAACCCCAAAAAATAAGGAAAATTATTGGACAATCTAGACGTATTTTGACATGCCATGAATTTATGTAGCCGACAATCCAGTTAATAATATACTAGCTCTGTTTTTTTAGTTGCAACATTTGCTTTTTGGCACTATTCATCAACCAACTTTGTTAAGTAATCTCGCACCATTATATAAGAAAAAACATAGTCAAGTGGGGTCTTGTTAGATTCGTCTCAATGCGATGATTTCAAATATCAAATTTTTATAATTTTTACTTACACCCAATATGAGATATTAACGTTCAAATAAGTGTCTCGGTAAATGTGAAAAGTAAACGTTGCAACTAAAAAAAACAACGGAAGTAGTTACCTCGTAATGGCTATAGCTCCACATCATTATTGTGGCTTTTCCATTTTGACATGAGCATATAGTATAAAAGTTTAAGTTGATGGAAGTGTGGATAGGGGTGTCAATGATGCGAGTCAAGTTCTTAATTTGATTTGGAAATTAACAAACCATATGTATACGGGATATTAAAAAAAAAAAACCATCTACCTTAATTTTCTTTGCATCTTGTTGAAAGTAATATACTTCCTCCATTTTGAAACAAGTGAAACATTTCTTTCTTTTTTGTGATAGCTTTTAAAAAAGTATACTCTTATCTATCATAGAGATGAGGTCAAGGTTAATGATCCTCATGTTATGATAAAGTAAAAGTCAATTTTGAATTGAGTGGGTAATAGAGTACATATACGCATTTTGGAGATGACATGTCACTCAAGGATAAGGGTTGAATTGGTAACAACTCCACTTTCCTCTTCAATGGTTGGGGTTAGGGATGGCAACAAATCGTATATGGACCAGGTCCTTATGAACCCGGATCCAAATCCATTTGCAGGGGCTAGATCAAAATCTGTCCCGCACCTGACGGGTCTGAAAAAAGAGGACCCAAATGCAGATAGTACGAATCCCACGGATCCATCCACAATATTCCCAAATCAAATTAAGAACAATCAGTAAATTCAAATGAAAAACCACAATAAAAAGGTGATTCTCGCTTGTGGCTGCCTAGCTAGTGGTACGGACAAGAGAGCAAGAGTCGACCCAAGAGAGAACGAGCGAGAGGGGGTAGAGTAGGAGAGGTGGTGGCTGGCGCCTGGTGGTGCGTCTGGGTGCGAGAGCACGAGAAAATCAGATCCAGAGAATGGCAGAGAGGAAGCAAGAGGAGTTTAGTGGTGTGATGGCCGTGTTGACGAGAAAGAGAATGGGAGGTGGTGCGATGGTGACATGGTGTAGTGGTGTGATAGTCGTCGACTCGTCATGGGGAGCGAGAGAAGGGGAGTGGAGTCACTAAGTGAGGGTTTGGCGAGAGGTGAGGGTGGTTGGTCCGACGACTTGTGGCTGATCAAGTGGCTCGATCTTTGGAGGCTTGGTTGAGAAAAGAGAGAGAAGGGCTTGTGTGAGGATGAGGGGAGGCACGAACTCGAGTTAAAAAAATGGGATTTAGGGGTTTTTTTACGTGATTTGATGTTTGGCTTTATGTAACTAAAACTAGATCAGCATTTTTATTTAAAAAACGCATCTCTAGATTCGATGATCAAACCCGAATCCAGATCCGCATTTTGACCGTAGGATCCGGATCCCCGAGGTCTATTTTTTGGGACCCTGATCCTAAAAAACGGATCTGGATCCACATATTCGGGTTGGGTCCAAGATCCATTGTCATCCCTAGTAGGAGCTGGAAGCTCGGAATCCAATGGGGTGCAAGGGAGGGAATAATAATAGGACCATGAATGAATTTGGTTTGATTTTATTAAATTTGTTTTTTTTTATAATATAACCTTAAATAAACTTTATGGAGTTTAAAAAAATTTCCATTAAAATGCTATATGGAGTAGTATCTCAAAACAAGGAAATGGAATTTTGTTTTTTCGGCCATGTGTGCATTTTTTGAAATTAAAATAAGCTTATAGTTTTACCAAACTTCAGACACATAAATTATTAGCTCTACCAAATCGTCTTATAAATTTAAAACTAGTATTTTGGTCCGGGCAATGTCCCGGGTCAGTTACAATTATCAAATACGGTTATAAGAAATTGAGGATAAAAATAACAATTTTAAGAATATTATTACCTTAATAAAAGTGTTAGAGATCAAAAAGCTTGTCTATGTCTTTATTATTACATATGTTTATAAGATTTTATTATGATTTACTTTAAAATATTAAACTTTGAAATTGTAGCGGATTGGTGTTGAATTCTTACATTTTATTTCAAAGGTCATATGTCTATTCCTAGTAGCTACATATTATTAACATTTTTAAATGTGATCGTAAACATGTATATTACAAGTTTGAAAAAAGTGCCACGTGAAGTATCATGTGACACAGTTCTTTTGATAGAAACGCCTTTTAATATATTTATATAGATTGTAGGTGCTAAACAATATGATTTTGTTAAATTTAAGTTGGCATCTTTTCAATTTTAGTTAACATATTAATTTTCACATGTTGTATATTCTCATTTTTCTCTTCTACTTAAATAAATAATCCTATTGTTCATCCATCTTGGGCTTCTTTCGTGTGGCAATCTTGTCATTTTTTAATGATCAAACGACATTTTGACACATACGAGAAAGATTCCCACGAATCAATTAAGTATTTTTGTTTTTTCTTTTGCATTTTGACTCACCACACAATAAATTGTGACAAGACTGATTTGATGTTTATCATGTTTTTGCCGTGGGTACCTTTTTCCTAAATTTAATGTAATAAAAGCATTTATACTACTTTTGGTGGATTTCTAATTGTTTACTCCCTTTGTCTATAATTACTTACTACATTGTTTTAGGTAAAATATATGATGAGAGATGAAAAAAAGTATAGTGGATATCATAACTTCATGGGTAAATGACAAATATTTAGAAGTTATAGGTAGAAAGATGACAAAAATAATGGAGAATATTATGATTTTCAGGTGCGTCATAGTTACCATGTAAGAAATATAACTAGTAAAAAAGAAATATTTATTTATGGAAAATGTAGCAATTAAAAAATACAGAGGGAATACATTAGTTTTAAGGCCCACTATCTTTCTTGTTCTTAGAAAAATTCTCATACATTTGTTATGCCACGTGGTAATACAACTTTACCACATCCCCGAAAAATTATGGGATTGGGAAATTATGAAAAATAGACATAACATTTAGGAAAAATTTGGTTGGTTGAAAAAGATTTGTTATTACTACGCAAGATTTACAATAGTTGTAGTTGATTTTTGTCTGATCCTCTTTTAAGTAAATCACTTATCATTTTTATGTTCGTTAATGATAAAACTTGAGGATAATCTTCAACTATTTCCTTCCTTTGTATTCAATAGTTCAACTTTAATTTTCCCACTATATTTATATCCGACTTTGACCTTGTATATGCTAATTAGTACTATATACACACCAATTTTTTAAAAGGGAAAGAGAAATTTCATTTATTGCAAGTTATATGACATCTGCTATAGATTTAAGTACTACGACACAGAAGCTAACTTGAATAAATGAAATTCTTATTTGGTGACCTATGATGAAGGATGAACCAGTGCTGAAAAAACAACGTACTCCCTGTTTGTTCGCTAAATCATGCAACTTTTTATGAGAGTGTCTATCAATCTGGCATAGTTTTGAGAAGAATTTTTTTATGTGATCGTATAAGCTGCAAGCGAGAAATTTAAGAGAGACAAGGGGGCGGGATAATTTCCAAATTTATATTCCAATAAATGGAGAGAAAGAACCGAAACTCTAAACTCCTATTAAAGGAAATTGAAACTAAGAACTCAATAGTTAAAACTCTCCATAAGACATTATACGAAGGCTTATTAATGAAGAAAACACTAAAAACAATCAAATAAAAGTAAAAGTTGAGGCTAGCCACCATCGAAAAAGAATGTAAACATCCTCAGACTGGCTAAAACCAATTAGAGTATTTAAGGGAGAGAAGGGGGAGAAAAATGCAGTAAATTGAAGAGGAAATATTTTCGAAGACTTCCCAAACAAATATTATCATGTAAGATGATGGATCTATCATAATGTAAGTTTTCATGATAACATTTTTGTTAATATACCTAATACTTGTCTATTCAACTTATTTTTGCTTAACTAAATTTATTTTTGTTTAAATTAACTTATCTTTGTTGAACTTAACTTACTTTTGCAGAACTATTTTTACTCGAACTTATTTTTGCTTAACTTCTTTTACTAAACTTATTTTTGTTGAAACTCAGAGTAGATTTTTGTTGAACTAAACTTATTTTTGCTGAACCTTTTTTTAAAACTGATTTTTGCTGAAATTAACTTATATTTGTTGAACTTAACTTATATTTGCTGAATTTAACTTATTTTTACTGAAACTTATTTTAATAAGTTGAGGAGAAAAAAGCCTAAGTTGTTTTCGTAATAGCATTTTCTTATATATATATATATATATATATATATATATATATATATATATATATATATATATATATATGATCAAAGTACACTATGTACATTGTGCAAAAGTCAAATTATAACAACTATTAAAATAAAAACGATATCATTAAATTCATAGAGGATATTAGCAAAACATATCTTGTGAATGTTTACCTTACCTTGTTGAAGTAAATATCGGCTTAGAAAAATCATTACTTTAAATAAATTTTAAATATCCCAGGTTGCTTTAGTTCATAAAATTAGATCCGAAGATCAGAAATCCATAAAATTTTCCTAAAAAAGAAAAAGAAAAATCCATAAAATTTCAAATAATGAGGCCACATGAAATATTGTCAATTAGACATATACTCCCTCTGTCCCTAAATAGAGTGCCCATTTTTCCATTTATATTTGTCCCAAATAGATTTCCCATTTTATTATTTGGTATGGGTCCACCAATTAAAATATTATTTTGCTTTCAACTTTTATAATATCACACACTTTCCCATATGGCCCACATTTTCTCTCCTTAATAAACAATTCATAAAAAGTGTACCAACTTCTATATTTAATTATGATTTAATACAACTAAGGTCCTACACATGATTTCTTCTTAATACTTGTGCCCAAAAGAAATGAGCACTCTATTTAGGGACGGAGGGAGTAGTATAAAAATGACAATTTTACAATCAAGCTCAATAAAGTAGATCAAGCAATATATATCTTCATATCATGATTCTTTACATTGTTTGGAAGATATTTATTACTCCAAAGTCAATGAGTTTCTTCACTTCAATGAACCTTCTTCATCTATAAGTTGTGATGCATGAACGCGTTCATGTATTGTATCCAAACTGCAAGAAACTTTGGTTCAAAGTTAGCATAGCCTCATTTTTTTGTGGATATATATATATATGTATATATATATATATATATATATCTTTTATGAATTTTATTAGTATGGCAAAGACTCTGGAGAGGTACCAACGGTGCAGCTATGGTGCACTTGAAGCAAGCCAACCTTCGAAGGAGACTGAGGTACATAGCCATAACGAATAGGGTTCTTGTATTCTATTTAATAATGTCTCATTTTGTGTCCTACTCCTCCTTACTTTGCACTTTTACTTAATTTATCGTGATCTTTTGTAGATCCGCACTGTTTCCAAATTGGCGTTGTTACGTTATCCAGGCTTTTTACTGATTAAATTTAATACATTCTCAAACAGAATAGCTACCAGGAATATTTAAAGCTCAAAGCCAAAGTTGATGTTCTTCAGCGCAACCAGAGGTAAATCTTGAGTATTTATTTATATATGTATGTGTTGCGTATTCCTTGAAGCTGCTGCATGCATGCATTTGCAAACGGTAGTTGAAGCGGTGAAGCTTAATCAGCTAAGGTATTGCGTATATTTTATTGCTTTAGTTGTGAAAGTGAAGAGATTGTGATTTGGGTTCAAAAGCCCTGCCTTCTCATTCATGATTTGTGAATATATATGTGTTACATCAAATAGGAAACTAAGTATATATTGGACTCTATATATTTTTTTTTTGAGGGGGGACTCTATACATAAGGAAACATATCATATATAATATTGCCCTAATATCGCCTAACACCCCCCCTCAAGATGGGCATGGGAAGGATCATGAATGCCCAACTTGGACAACAACAAATCAAATTGACTCTTGCCAAGAGCCTTGGTGAAAATGTCTGCAAGCTGAGTCTTGGTAGGAACATAAAATGGAAGAATGAGACCATCATTAACTGCATCGCGCACAAAGTGGCAATCAACTTCAATATGATTCGTGTGTTCATGGAAGACGGGATTCTTAGCAATATGAAGAGCAGACTGACTGTCACAAAACAAAGGAATAGCCTTGGGATGATTAACACCCAAGCTCAACAACAAAGCCTTCAACCACTTCAACTCACAAGTGATGGAGGCCATAGAACGATATTCTGCCTCGGCAGAAGAGCGAGAGACAGTAGGTTGTTTCTTGGTCTTCCAAGAAATAGGAGAATGACCCAAGAAAACAAGCCAACCAGATAACGAACGACGAGTGATGGGACAAGCAGCCCAATCAGAATCACACCACCCTTGTAAAGAGAGATCACTATAAGCTCGTAACAGAATACCCTGCCCAGGAGTACCCTTCAAATACCAAACCACACGCAAAGCAGCATCCCAGTGCTCAACGCGTGGCTCCTGCATAAACTGAGATAAAACATGAACTGAATAGGCCAAGTTAGGGTGTGTGACAAATAAATAGATCAAGCGGCCCACAAGGCGGCGATAAGCAGCAGGATCAGAGAACAATGGACCAGAAGCATGCGCAAGACGATGATTTTGTTCAATAGGAAAGCCACTGGGTTTAGAACCCAACAAACCAGCCTCAGAGATAATATCAAGAGTGTATTTCCTTTGACAAAGGAAAATACCAGAGGCACTGCGAGCAACCTCAATGCCAAGAAAATATTTCAGAGAACCCAAATCTTTCATCTTAAAGCAATCACTCAAATAAGCTTTGAAAGAAGCAAGAGCAGCGGAATCGTTACCATAAATGATAATATCATCAACATACACCAAGACATTAATCTGAACAAATTTTCGAGTGAAAGTGAATAAGGAGTAATCTGAGAAAGATTGAAGAAAACCATACTCTTTCAAGGCTGTGACCAACTTGGCAAACCAACATCGGGGAGCTTGTTTCAAACCATATAAAGATTTGCGCAGACGACAAACAAGCTTAGGATTTGAACATTCAAACCCAGGAGGAAGCTTCATATAAACCTCTTCTTCCAAATCACCATGAAGAAAGGCATTGTGCACATCCATCTGATGAAGCTCCCAATTCTTGGAAGCGGCAATAGCAAGAAAAGTACTTACAGTGGTCATCTTAGCAACTGGAGCAAAAGTCTCTGTATAATCAATACCTGCCTCCTGATGATTGCCTAAAACCACCAAACGAGATTTGAGTCGCTCAACATCACCATTAGACAGATACTTGGTGCGATACACCCACTGAATACCCAATGCACACTTCCCGGGGGGAAGCTCCTCCAAAGTCCATGTACCATTGACCTCCAAGGCCTGAATCTCATCCTGCATAGACTCCTTCCATCCATCACACCTCATAGCCTCCTTAAATGATTTTGGTTCCGTAGTAGATACAACTGCTGCAATAAACTTCAAATAATTTGCAGAAAAATTTACACAATTTATATAATGGGCTATAGGATAAGGAGTACCTGAAGAAGATGACGGAGAGGAGGTAGAAACAGATGGACCGGCAGAGATAACAGTGTGAGTTACAAAATCCTTCAACAAAATAGAGGGAACTTGTTCCCTCATACCACGACCCAAAACAATAGGAGGTGAAGAAGCAGGCCCCGGTTCATGTACCGGCCCAGACTGACCGAGAGGAGGCCCGGGTTCAGTGGAAGCGGGAGAAGAGCCACGAGTTTTGGCTGGGTTAAGATTTTCTGGGGTTGGGCGCGTTGGGCTGACAGGGGGAGAGATGTTAGAGTTGGGCGCTGAATGGGTAGGCGAAGGGGGAGATGGGCCCAAGGCTGTTGGGCTTGGGGAAACATGCGCCAGATCAGAAGCGCTGGGAGAAAGGTTTAGGAATGTGGAGTTGGGCTGATTTGTGGAGCTGGGTATATTTGTTGAGGTGAGATTTTGTGGGCTGTGAGGAGGCTTAGGAGTATTTTGAGTAGGCAATTGATTGTCTTCCACAAAGTCATCCGCAAAATCAAAGTGAACGAACTCATCACATGGCACCAAATTTTGAGCATCAATATTAACATCATCCGGAGACACAAAAGGATATACATCCTCAAAAAACTTGACATCACGGGAGACAAAAAATACTTTTGTATCGAGATCAAACAAGCGCCACCCCTTCTTCCCAAATGGATAACCAACAAAAACACACTTTCTACTACGACTTGCAAACTTATCCCCTTTAGTCTTATGATTGTAAGCAAAACAAAGACAACCAAAAGTACGAATAGCGTCATAAGCCGGAGAAAAACCAAAGAGAATATCAAAAGGAGATTTGTTATGCAAAAGAAGTGAGGGAGTGCGATTTATCAAATGAGCTGCAGCTAGAATACTTTCATCCCAAAAATAGATTGGAAGATTAGCTTGAAACCTCAAGGCACGCCCAACATTCAAAATATGTTGATGTTTTCTTTCTACCCTCCCATTTTGTTGAGGTGTAGCAACACAAGAAGTTTGAAATATGATGCCAGAAGCAGAAAAATATTCAAGCAAGCAATTGAATTCAGTACCATTGTCACTTTGAACAACTTTAATAGTTTGGGAGAATTATCTATCAATCATGGCTACAAAACTCATAAACATGCCAAACACCTCAGTTTTGTCCTCCATTAAATAAGTCCAAATAGCTCTAGAAAAGTCATCAACAATAGTTAAAAAATAACGAGCCCCACAAGATGACACATATCTGTAGGGACCCCACAAGTCACAATGAACTTTCTCAAAAATCCTACTAGCCTTATTATTACTCAAAGGAAACTTATCTCTAGTGTGCTTAGCACGAAAACAAATTTCACATGCTTTATTCGACAAACTACCTTGATGACCACAAAGAGGGGGAAGTAACTTCACCACTTTCTCCGAAGGATGACCCATACGACTATGCCATAAATCAAACTCCGTAGAAGCTCTATTCACAGAGACCATTTGCACACTGTCACCTCCGTTGAAGTAGTAAAGTCCATCCGTTCTACGACCCGTTCCAATCAGCTCCTTCATGTGGTCCTGTATAGCACACATAGAAGAGCTAAATTGTACAAAGTAATGCAAATCATTAGTCAGTTGAGCAACCGAAAGTAAACTACAACTGAACTGAGGAACCAGAAGAACATTGGTGAGAGTAATAGTATCAGACAACCGCACATACCCTTTTTGAGTAGCCACAACTGTACTTCCATTAGGAAGACCAACTGGACAAGGAGGAATAGTAATCAAATCAAACATGCCAGAGATCTCACCAGTAACATGATGCGTAGCACCACTATCAATAATCCAAGAAGTGGAGAGAAACTTACCACTTAAGCGTTCATCAGAAACTTTAGCTGAGCCAAAAATGCCGGCAAGTGCTTTCCACTGCTCAGGAGTAAAAAGAGCGGAAGAAGCACTAGTAGAAGGAGCCGAAGGTGAAGGAGCCGAAGGTGAAGGAGCCGAAGGTGAAGGAGAACCAACCACGGCATTGGTGGTGGCTTTGACCGTGCCACGACCACGACCTGCGGGTGGTTTAGAGCCACGGGGCTTAGAGTCCGAACCTTCGGGATACCCAACCAATTCATAGCAATTACTCATCTCATGCCCATGCTTTTTGCAATGAGCACACACCAACAAAGACCAACAACGGGACACATCATGCCCGATTTTGTGACAGTGAGAACAAGTGGGGCGGTCCGTAGACCCACGCCCACGACCTGCTGGCGCGCGGACATCAAACCCAAGCACAGCAGGTGCGGCTTCTTCGGGGGCAGCGTACACGCTCCTCTTGCACCACTAATTGGTACGCACGGTCATGAGTAGGCAAGGGATCGGAAGACAAGATTTGGGTACGCAAATGGCCATAAAAATCAGAATACAAACCCATTAAAAAATCATGTAATTTCTGCATTTCGCGACGAGATTCATGCATAGCACCCGCAATACATTTCGATCAACATGTGCATGAAATTAATGGTTCATGTTTGGCTAATTCTTCCCATAACACATTCAATTTGCCATAATAAGTTGAAACACTCATAGTCTTGGTTTGTTCACATCTAGCAATACTGGACTTTATTTGATGAATTCGAGGACCATTTACGGTTGCAAAACGTGTTTTTAGATGAGTCCACAATTTATGAGCCTCGTTAAATTTAGTGAGCGTACCTTTAACTTCCGGGTCTATGGTGTTCATCATCCATGAAACGAGCATCGCATTGACTGTTAGCCAATCCGATTCTGTGTAGGGAGCAACTGGACCCGTGATCGTGCCGTCGAGGAAGGCCATCTTGCGCCTCGCCTGTAGAGCGAGTTGGAGATTCCCAGCCCAGTCATCGTAGTTATCGGTACGAAGGCGGGTTGGGGTAATATAGTCGCCTGGTCTATCACCTTGGCCGAGAAAAAACGGGCTGGTTATATCAAGTTTTGGAGAAGATGACTCGTTGGTCGGCGGTTCTTGATCGCCTGCCATGAGGAAACGTTGTGGAGAAAAAAAACTAGGGCTCCGATACCATGAAGAGATTGTGATTTGGGTTCAAAAGCCCTGCCTTCTCATTCATGATTTGTGAATATATATGTGTTACATCAATTAGGAAACTAAGTATATATTAGACTCTATACATAAGGAAACATATCATACATAATATTGCCATAATATCGCCTAACAGAAAGTGTGTTTTGGCACACTGCCCTTGAAAATTGCCCGCCCATAAGGAAAGGCTTCGGTATCAATTATCATCGATATATGACCATTTTTTTTAATACTATTACAGAATAGTAGTATTTAGGCTGTCAAAATTATAAACTTTGAATATAAAAATTAGAACAGTATCTTGTGAGTATATTTTGAAGATGTATCTTCAAAATGATATATACTTATATGCATAATAAAAGATATTTTGGAATCTATATGACAGGAATTCTAACCATTAAAAAGAAAAGGAGGTTAGCATTATGGAGAAACTATTTACGTACAATGTAACAAACTATTCAAAAGGGAGATGCAAAGAAAATTAGTGTTTTTAAAATACTATTTCCCTCCTAATCTAACAAAGCTCAGATTATGTATGGTGCACAATATCCGGTCGTTGTTCTTGGAGAATCCACAAAATAATTTTAGTGGGGGTAAAAAATATATTCGATATATATTTATTGAGGTAAAGTAGGTGAAGTTTTAACACAATATTCAAAAGTCTAATTTTCAAACAAAAATTCCAGATATTACTATTAATTGGTATGGGGTCAAATGACCCCATTACTATAAGGTTCATCTGCCCCTTTTTTGATACTACTGAAAAGCAATTAATACAAAGCTCAATGAGTCCATAAATGGAATTAAAAAAGTATTTAGTACTCATCTTTTCATCATAATCCACAACTTAAAGTTTTAAATTAAGATAGATCAACTTATTATTTCAACCTAAATTATGTACTACCTCCGTTTTTTTTAAATGTTACACTTTGATATTTTACACTCTTCACAAATTTAATTTTGACCATCGTTTGTGATTTATGTAAATAAGAACATAGTCATATGTAGAGATGGCAATGGGTCCTGGACCCGACCCAGACACGCCCGAACCTGACCCATTTATAAGGGTATGGGTCCAGACTTTTTAGGCCCAACGGGTCCGAGTCGTTCGGGGTCCCGAAGAGCATGGGTCGGGTCTGTGTCCGGGTCCACATATGCTGGACCTAGACCCGGTCCAGACCCGACTCGCAGACCCATTTACATATTTAAAAAAAAAAATTATCTAAACTCTAAGGTTTTATGAGTTGTGATTTTGTGATATCGTTAGTATTGTGACTCTATCTAAGACTTGAAACTTCGTAAGTTTTAACATTTTATGATTTTATGAGTTATTTTTTAAAATTTTGTTTAGATCACGCTTTACCCATGGATGCAGAACCTATATATATTAGGGCGAAAAAAATTAATTACATAGATTCAAAAATGTGATGAAAATTAAAAACTAAGAAGGACCCATTTAGGACCATTGCCATCCCTAGTCATATGTGAACTTGTTAGATTCGTCTTAATATGTATTTTGTTAATATGTATTTTTTATAATTTTTACAAATACAAAACTATAGATATATGTCAAAGTTTTGCATTGACATGCGTAAAAAATGTAAGTGTAACAATTAGAATAAAAAAGGGAGGGAGTAGATGCCTTCGTTTTATCGAGTGCCTTGTTCTCTTGAAGGTAAGTCTATAATCTATATAGAGGTACTATATGTCTTTGATTTTGGCAGTCTTAAATCTTTGACAAGAAAGAATGACCAGTGTACTGTAGGGCTCTAGGACTATTAGCTGGACAGATCGTTGGCCATGAAATTTATGATGGCCTTTAAAAGAGTCTATACTAGCACTGTAGAAACTCTTCTTTGTTTTCTTGGTTTAGTATTTACTCTTTTCATCTTTTTTTTTTGGTAATTTACTGTTTACATCTGAAATTAGTTGCTCTACTCGATATTTTGAGGACAAAGCTTCTCAACTTGAACTGTATTATTTCCTTAATACTTCATTGCTCACTAGCTCCTATATGCTCAAAATTTATTCTTAGAAATCATGAGAGAAAAAAATGAAAAGTTCATTATCGAATTAAATAATCTTATGTCGTTATTTTTCATAATTCTAGGGCTATATTATATATTCGTTTTTTACAAGATATGTTAATGTGACAGGAATCTTCTAGGAGAGGATTTGTCGGAATTGAGCACCAAGGAGCTAGAGCAGCTTGAACATCAGTTAGACAAATCTTTAAGGCAAATTAGGTCAATAAAGGTAATGACAACAAGGTGAACTTACTCCAATGGAAAATGTTCATAATTTATCTGATCACTATTTCATATGCATGCTCTAAGTCTATAATATTGCGCTGCAAAGAATTTGTATATGTGATTATATAAACTCCCTTATGAAGAGCTCTGCGTTCCTAAAATTTGTACTCTCTCTTCAAATCTTACCGAATTCATGATTTAATCTCCTATAAGTGAACTAGTCACCACATTGTTGGTGAGCCACGTATATTGTATATGGCTTTGTTTTTTTTTTTTTATGTTGGGTTTTTTGTCAGATAAGACCTAATAAAAGAGGTCTTTTGTAGGAAAGGACCAATTAAAATTATTTTGGATGAAAAGACCAATTATAATACATTACGCACACCCCAAATCGGAAATAATGCAATCCACATGCAGCGGGTGAGCAGGGATTATGAATACTAATTTATCTGCCGCCGTTTGTATTAAAAATGTGCAGACCCAATATATGCTGGACCAACTTGCAGATCTTCAAAGAAAGGTAAGAATAAAAGCTGTAGTACTGGTAATTTCTTGGTGTCCATTATTGTGTTCTAGGTTTAGCACGGGCTCCAGTAATATGCATCCAAGATTTATTATTTTGATCTGAATCTTGATGCTAGTAAATTTGTTTGCATGCTTTATATTAAATCTACTGTTCACTTGTCACATCCATGCTGTGAATCTATGTAAAATACCTTTCTGGGCAGTTTTCACATTCTTGCAATTCCAGTATGATTATCTCACAGCTTGGATTGTATTGAAATAGTACTCCTAAGACCTACAGTTGGCGATATACGACTCTGAGCTACTCCTACACTTATTGTATCCTAGTATAGATACCTAGTCTGTTACATGTGCTATCTAATGGTAATCTTTAAGAGTGTAAAATATCGGTAAAGATAGTACTCGTCTATGAAAAATTACAAATTACTAAAGAGATAACTACACATGTGAATTCAAAATTGTAGAAATTATAATAGAAGAGATGAGAGAGGGGAAAAAAGAACATATTTCATTCCACTTATCAACAAATACATTCAACATTTAAATAGAAAAGCCAAATAAATACTTTACTTAATGTAAGGAACAATAACCCAACTAATTGACCCACTATCAAATTAAACTCAACATCTTACTAACTTAGACCCACTAATCTCATGCTCCAAATTATAAGGAACTAATATTTTGAATTAGTCAATTAAACCAACACTCCCCTTTGATTCAAAATCTTAGGAGTTTCGACTGTTCCTAGACTTCACACACACACACACTTTTTTTTGTTGTTCTTAATCTTCAACTCATGGAGTATTTATCTCCATTAATATGGAAGCACTTCTCTTCTCAATGTAATGTACTTCTCATCACATACAAATTTAATTTGTTGATACACATTATCAACAACCTTCATTCGATGGAGCACTTCTCTCCATACGACACTTGTGAAGCACTTCTCTTCACCATGATACACATAATCTTCACAACCACTCTTGCCATGGTGGTTTACCCTTCATGTTTTTTTTGAACTCATAAAATGGAAGATGGCCTGCGATGGCTTACTTCCTATTCTCTCTCTCTTCGGGATCTAACCCGGCGCTGATACCATGTAGAAATTATAATAGAAAAGATGAGAGAGGGGAAAAAAGAACATATTTCATTCCACTTATCAACAAATACATTCAACATTTAAATAGAAAAGCCAAATAACTACTTTACTAAATGTAAGGAACAATAACCCAACTAATTGACCCACTAACAAATTAAACTCAACATCTTACTAACTTAGACCCACTAATCTCATGCTCCAAATTATAAGGAACTAATATTTTGAATCAGTCAATTAAACCAACAGAAATAGGAGAAAGGTGGAACCCCAGTTTGAGTGAAGTTACATAATAATTCTGCCAACATACTCATATTTCAAACATTTAAATATCTTTTCATACTAGAATATTTACATTTAAGCATCAAAGGTGATATGAAGAAGAACTTTCTGTTCCCCTCTTTCCTCCTTCCGGGCTTTTTGGGCTTTGATGCAAATATCTAATTGCATGGAGTAGCCTTAATCTATCTATACAAATATATTAAAAGCCGTACCTAAGAAAGTCTATGTGCCACGTGACACTCTGCTTAAATTTATAATGCAAATGCTTTATGTCCATGTGTACCCCTCAATAAAAAAAAATTGTGTTTGCAAGATCTCGAACACGTGACTTTTGAAATGAAAAGTAACAGCTTAACCATCAATACACTACGACTTTATTGTCTAATGTTTGAAATAAAATATAATAAAGTCTTGTAATAAATATACATGACTAAAAAGACTTAAACAAGTATATACATCTCTAACACTCTTATTACGTAACTAACAAGAGACTATTGATGTCATATTCTCTTACCACAATTCCTTTTAATCTATTATTTTCAAACTTAAACCTGTAAGATTTTTTTACTTATCACGTCATGATGTAAACTTTTTAATTTTTTAATGGACAAAAAATACAAAAAGTGGCAAAATAAATTATGGAATTGAAGAATAATAACATATTTGTTTATTGTAACTGACCCGAGGCATCGTGCGTGCCAAAATAATAGTTATATTATAAAACCAGTCATGGGGCTTCAACTACGAGTTTTAACTTTTAGTTGGAGCCCCAAGATTGGTTTTATATTATCACATAATTTCTAAAAGTTAAATAAAATAATTAAAGACGTATATCGTTGGATTTCATATGATTAAATATTTTCAGTGTTTTTGGTCAAAAATATTACGATCCTTGAAAATTGGTTAAATGTGAATATATTTTTGGAAGTAGTGAAAGATAGTATTAGAATCGTAAGAGACAATGGTGGTGCAAATAACAATACCTACGGTTTTTTCACCATATAGCCCTGATAAAATTTTTTTTTGCACCATATACCATCACAAGTTTCAGAACTCACCATATACCCCTCAATTTTCAAAATATCCACAACATGCCCTTAATGACTAACGGTGGTTAACTCCGTTAGTCATTAAACCCTAATTGACCCACTAACCTTTAATTATCCTACCCTAATCTCTCTCCTCCTAACCCAATTAATCCACTTCCCCTCTCTCTTTCCTCCACCATTGAAAAACTGAGCTCACTACAAACCTTCATCCATGACTTCCTTCTTATATTCTCTCTCATCTCCACCCTCTCCACCACCACTACCTCTTCCATTATTTACACCACCTCCGCCATCCCACCCTCTCCTCTCACCATTACCATCTCCCCTCTCACCATTACCATCTCTCCTACCACAACTACTACTAACACATATCCTTCGAAAAAATGTCCCAAGAAACACCTCAATTCCAGCCAAACTCACCATTTCTATCTCCCTCCTCCTTTCCCCTCCAAACTCACCCTCACCACCCCTTACCCTCTGCACCCACTTCAACCACGACCACCACACTGACGCACTCACCCTTCCCTCCCCTTGCCCTCTGCATCCAAATGCCAAAACCACCTCAACCCTGCAACCACCACCCACCCTCGATAACCACCACACAAACCCCATAACCTGAGCTGTCGATCTCCACGAGCGAAGGAGTTGCGAGGTGCTCTCTTCATCTCCGGCGTTGAACGGTCATCATCTCAGGCACTAACGAATGAGGCTCAAGGGCAGGGGGTGAGTGCAGTGGTGGTGGTTGAAGTGGGTGCAGAGGGTAAGGGGATGAGAGGGTGAGTGCGGTGGTGGTGGTTTTGGCATTTGGATTGTGGTTTTGAGGTTCCAACCATACGTTTGTGGTGTTTGGTACATGCTGGGGGAGGAGAATGGTGGTCGGTGATGGTGGGCGGAGGGGGAGGTTGGATGGACCTGGTGATGGTGATGGTGAAAGGAGAGAGAGTGGGGTGGTGGAGGTGGTGGAAAGTGTGAAGAGGAGAGAGGGGGAAATTGTACTTAATTAGGTTAGGGAAATAAATTAGGGCTTAATTAGGGCTTAATGACTAACGGAGTTAACGACCGTTAGTCATTAAGGGCAATCTGTGGATTTTTTGAAAAATAGAGGGTATAAATTTTGAAACTTGTAGTGGTATATGGTGTAAAAAAAATTATTAGGGGTATATGGTGAAAAAACCGAAAAAACTAACAAGTACTTCCTCCGTTTCTATTTAATCTACACAGTTTGTTTTGGGGTATAACCATGGAAAAAGTGAAAAGGTAAGAGAGAGAGGAGAGGAATTATGAAAAGTAGAGAGTAAGAAGTAGAAAATGTAAATAAATAATATAAGAGAGAGAAAAATGGGGTAAGTGGAGGCTTTTGAGTGGATTAATTTATTTGCTGAGGGACCACATAGAGAACAAAAGTGAGAAATGTTGATTGGATATTTTACTTTATCTCTATTATATAAGCCAAGGGGAGAGCTATGATGTCCCCTAATAAAAAGACATATTAACCCTCAATTCATCAAAAAATTATTACCTATGAAGATTTTCCTCAATCATAACCCTTCCTAATTTAAAATATGCATATCAAAGGAAGTTCAAAGTTGCTAAAATAAATTGTCATAAAGATATATGTAGTGAAAAGAAAAGTTTATGATTGAAAAATAAATTAACATAACTAAAGCAATTTTCAAATCAATTACAAAATCAAAGACATAAAATTTTAATTCTACCTAAACTTTTAAATGCAATGACAATACCAACTACCATTAACAAGTCATAAAAATACCGAGAAAACAAATAGGATAATCTTATCTTTTAAATTTTCGGGTCAATAATTGTCGTTTGTGCCAGTTAGTATAATTTATTCTTTTATTTTTTTTGGAAATCGTAGTTCCCGTTTGTTTCCGTTAAGATAATCTTATCATTTTACTTTTTAGGACAAATATTTAATGATTATTAAAAAATAAGCTCATCTCTGTTATATAAGCCAAAACAGGTATATGTGGTGTTTACTTAAAATTACATAATATAACCTCTCTGTATATTCATTACTAATAAATGACAAGGTCAATTATGTCAATTCAGTGATATTTCATCCTATCATGTGTGGTTTTTTAATACATCGCATAGTAATATGCAATCAAAACAAAAGTTACGGAAAATTTCTCACAAATTAAGCAATGACAAAACAACTTGACATAAAAATCCTTCAAATAAATTTTGACATAAAGAACAATAAAATCAATCAAACAAAAGAAAAATCTTTCAAGAATTTGATGTGACAATAGAACTTTACATCTAAATGCGCATCACAATTTTTGGATACTAATTTGCTTTCCTGTTGAAACAACTTCTTCATCAAGTAATTTTTATATTTTGTATTTATACAACATCATAATTTATTAATTAGTACTAATGATGATTATAATATATAAATTACATCCTTCAAAATTACATTTAGATGAAATTTAAGAATAATCGCCAAAGTAATCTACGCACGCAACGCGTGCATAAAAGGCTAGTTTTATATAAAGGAACAGTACGAAAAGAAAAGTGTGTAGATTAAAAAGGAACGGAGGTATAATATGCAAGTATGTAACTTTACACACAAAGATGTTCTCCAGATGGAGGGAGTTATTATAGATAAATCAATTATCTAAGTATAGACATGATCATACGAAATGAATATGAGATTTATTTTGGAGCGTCTGAAGTGCAAATAAGAATGTTTTATTTTATACATATGTATCTTGATGCAGGAGGAGATGTTGCTTGAATCCAACAGAGCTTTGAAGTCTAAGGTACACATCCTGATTAAATTATTTAGCTTAATTAGGTTATTATCACGAGTAAGTTTAAGTAACTAACATTTTCACTAATATATAACACCTTATAAAAAATAATCAAATGGCAAGTTTTGTGTCATTCATGTAAGACCACGTAAATTGCAATTTGATGAAGCGACTATACATTGAATAATGAACTTTTTGACAGGAAAAAAAAAGTTCAAAAAGTTCATTAATTTTTTTTTAGTGTGAATGAGCCACAAGGGCGGGGATGAGAATCAATCCCAGGATCACCTGGAACCGGAAAGAAAGCTCTAACCAACTGAGCTATCCCTCACTCTCTTCAAAAAGTTCATTATCCAATGTATAGTCGCTTCATCAAATTGCAATTTACGTGGTCTTACACGAATGACACAAAACTTACCATTTGATATTATCGTTAGTTTTCAATTTTTTGTTTTAATATTTTAAGGTTATGTTATATACTTTTTAGTCGTAATCTTTTTAGTGGATTATCCACTCACCCGCCCCGAATAAATGGGTTATCACCTGCGGTGAAGCGGGTGATGGATGGATCGGGTGGTGGGTCGGATCGGATATGGGTGATACTTTTTGGACCCATCACCCACCCCATCACCCGCTCCATCCACCCATCCATATATATACATATATGTATATATGTATATACATATATGTATATATGTATATATGTATATATTTTTTTTGGGCCCCCTTTCGGGAACCCGTGGTAAGATGAATTTCCTCTGGGCTGCCCTCGTACAGGGCCACTCACCCAGAGGCCCAACAAGCCCCAAACCCCACTCTCCCAACAATATTGAAATTTTGCTTCCACCAAGATTTGAACCTTGGTCTCCCATGTGGGAGATAGGAAGCCATACCATTGGATCCAAGGGTCATTGGTATATGTATATACATATATGTATATGTGTATATATATATATATATATATATATATATGTGTATATATATATGTAATATAGTATAATATAAAAAGAAATTTATTTTTTTACTGCCACGTGTCATTTAAGGTAATTAAAAAAAATAATTAAGGGATAAAAAAAGTACTTATAATTACTTTTTGGTGTGTAATAAGATTGATATTTTGTCGCTTTATTGTTAATCTATGAGACTATGATTAATTTTTCATATATTAATTTCTTTAAAATTGTTAAGTCTAAAGAATAGTTTTTGTTCCTAGTATTACCCGTTTCCCACCCGCTCCACCCAGGGCCGGCCCTGAGGGTAGGCCAGAGGGGCGACCGCCCAGGGCCCAGACATCAAAGGGGCCCATTAAATGTAAAAGCTGTTAAATTTAAACAGGAGTAAATAAAGGGAAGAAAAATGTTTAGCATCCTCCTCAATTAACAATACGTAAGTCACACAAGGAACAATAAACAAAGCTTTGAGCCTTTAATGCTCCATTAACCATCATGTTTTTAAAGTTCAACTTTCAAAGTCAAAGCCCAAATTTCCAATAACCTCATTGCATTCCCTTTACTCCGGTTAAGGGCATTGATTAATTTCTACAGAAAAATATGTTTAGTTTTCAATGGCTATACTAATATGAATTTATGATTCAAAACTCCTTTTTTTTTTATAATTTGTTTCGCATTATTATAATCAAAGCAGGATTACAATTACATAGAATCAAAAGGCATAATAAGGAAAACCATCCCAGACAAACAGCAACTACAATTTTTTATAGTGATCTCAATTTGATTTCTAAAGTTATTTTACTTCCTCTCCATAAGGGTTGTATAAGCATAATATATATTTGCTTCTCAGCTTGGTTGTTTTGTATTGTAATTCGCTGGCCAAACTTTGGTTGTAATTCTGGATGGAGTTTGACGACCTCCTCAACCCAAGGTGGGTTAATCACTATGAAAGTTTTCTTCTTTATCGAAGGAATACCTTGTCTTGAGTTGAGGTTATCCTACTCTTGAGTCTTTTTTAATGAAATAAATTTCCAAATTATCAAAAAAAAAAATTCATTTTTCAAAAAAGGAATTTCTCTACTTTTTTCTAGGGTAATTTTTTTTTAATTTTAGTTCTTTATAGTTTGTTTAGGTTCGTCCTTGGTTACTCACTTTTTACATTTTGTTAACAAAAAGGTTCGTTCATTATGTACTATGCACCCGTCAAAAAATAAATAAAATTAGGAAAAATTATCAAGAATAAGTCAACCTTTGACCCGTCCGCTAAAAATAAGTCATCTTTTGATTATTTCCTGAATAAGTCTACCTTCTGTACTTATTAATTTTACACAAGTTAAATTACAAATAACCTGACTTTTTTCTTTCTTTTTTGTAATTTTTAATTTCTTTTTGTTTTGTCTCTCATCACTTTGAAGAGTTACACAAATCATATTTAAGCGGTTAAATAAGTTAAGAACATGCAATAACTAGTTAAAAACAGATTGGTATTAAAGGTTGATTTATTCAAGGATAATCAAAAGGTTGACTTGTTTTTAGCGGATGGCTCAAAGGCTGACTTATTCTTGACAATTTTTCCATAAAATTATGTATTATGCATGATTTCAAAGTTCAAATTATGACTTTAGTAACAGATATCCCCATTACAACTTAAAGGGCCCAAATGTCTTGTTTTGCCCTGGGCCCACGAATTATCAGGACCGGCCCTGGCTCCACCCGCCCCACCCGCGGATGATGGGTGGAGCGGATATGGGTGAAATTTTTGGCGGGTGATGGATGGTGTGGATGGAGTTTTGGGTGGTGGGTGATGGGGCGGATGAAGCTCCACCCGACCCATCTCCGATCCATTGCCATCCCTAGTAATCTTATTAATCATATTCATTTTGAGAACTAAGAAGAAACTATACGACAAGCTACTTTTTCTTATTTTAATCTACCTGGTTTTAGTTTTAAAAAAAAGAAAATGAAAATTGAATACAAAAACGATCACGAACATATCCTTGGTTGTTCAATGAGTTAACAAATATAGGGGACATTATATTACATGCAATGAATGTCTCTCGCAGTTGGAAGAAACTTGTGCATCACTTAGGCAAAATTGGGAGGCCGAGCCACAGAATGCTCCTCCTAATTATGTTCGCCAACCTGGTGAAGGTTTTTTCGAGCCATTGCCATGCAACAACTCACTGCACATTGGGTAATTAATCTCTTTTCTCTTGTTGAGCTTCAACAAGTACCAATCATAACTAAAAAGACTTCCTTTCGGCATTTGTGCAGTTATAATGCAGTGACGCAGGATCACTTGAACAACGCGACAACATCAAGTCATAATGAAAACAGTTTTACACCAGCATGGATGCTTTGATTCATGCTAAGATCAGCTCGCTCGTGTCAGGCCGAATCGGAAACAATATTTGCATACATTTATGCTATATAGCATAAGAGTTTACGATGATTAGTCTATGTTGGACTTGTATTGTAATGTAAGTTCAGCAGAAAGGCTCAATAAGCATATGGAAGCATATCTATATGTAATTTAATGAGTGATTCACTTTGACTCTTCACCACCTTAGTTTCTTCTTTTTTTGGGGGGGGGCTATAGAGTCCATTACATTAGAATGGAAGAAGGCATGATGAAGCTTGACATATAAACAGCTGAATAAACTAGTCCAGTTGGGCTAGACAACGTTTTAATTTAAGTCTTAAGTTATACGGAGTACTTCCTCCGTTCTTTTTCTATTGCAACAATTGAGTTTTTACGATTAACAATGTACAATTTTAACTATTAATATATTGAATTACTTTTTAGTAAAAATTATAAAAATTTGATATTTTGATAGTATATATTGAGACGAATCCAACAAGACCCCACATAACTATATATTTCTTTACGCAAAAAAATCACAATAGGTAGTGAAAAGGTGGTGGGTGAATGTATAAACTCAATTGTTGCAATAGAAAAAGAACGAAGGAAATATATACTACTATAAGGCTAGCTAGCTATTTTTACTGCTTTAGTGGGTTCTTGTCGAATTCCATTTATAATTTGTTCCATCACAATCAAATAAGTTAAAAGGTTACCAGTTATATATAGTAATCCTTTTGTTCCCAACCTCCCATATAAAGGTAGGTATCGGTGACAAAAGGACATGGTCACTCGTTTCTTCTACTTTGCTAGACAGTCATGTACGAGTCAAAAGAGCTCGTTTTAGTTATTTACTTTCAGCTTCTATTATGTAGACTTTGTTGTTTATTCCCCCATTGTCAAAAAAAAAAACCTCCCATAGGATAAGTATGGGTCACGTACCTAAACTGGTATCGATATCAGTTCAGATATTAAAGAAGATTTTCTTCCCTACCTGATTATGCAGAGCTTCGTGAAGGAATTGTGTCCTTGACTCTAATGCAATTACTAAATATAACATGGATCATATTATGGAGATAATAAATTCATTAAATTGGGTCGTCTGTACGCCTTGCTAGAGGATGCTATAGAACTTCAGGTTTAAATAATAATAATCCCGAAGCCCAATTAGATGGATCCTACAAAGGTCACACTTACACAATCCGGATCAATAAAAGAATGACCTAGAGCCCATGTAGGACTCTAGGAGTGGCCGGCCAAGGAGAAAGAAAAGGAGAGGACTCCTAACCTAATTAGTTCCTATAATTAGGTGTGGGGTGAGAAAATAAAGTAGTCAGTTCATTCTCTCATTATTTTCTCTCTCCTCTTTTCTCTCTCTTTCAAAGTTACGTAATACTGCTCCAAGAAATAGAAGAGTCCCTCTTCCTTCCAACTAGCATTGGTGGAGCATTGATCTGGATCCGTGGACCTAGTAGAGGAATCTCAATTGCGGTTCGATTTCCGGATCTCGAAGAGCTTTGTGGAAATCACGCGTCAAAGGTTAATTCTTAACTATTATGTGATCCTTGAATGTATATGCATGAGATCCTGTTTTAAGTGCTTATGAATATGATTCTTGAAATTCCGCTTAGAGTACTTATAATCATATAGTGGTATCAGTTTTAGCCTCTTGCATATAATGTTTTGGTCATAATAATTAGATTTATTTTGATGTGTTCATGACTAATTTTAATTTGATTAAGGGGAGGAATTGAATTATGGAATGAATAATTAATTGGAATTGATTAAATGGAGATTTAATTGCTTAATTTTTCAATATAGAGTGGCCGAATTTTTGAAAATTCAACCCTAATTTTCGAAATTTAAATTCTGATTTTATTTCGAATATTAAGTTCATATTATTAATCTGATTTTCATGTTTAAATTTGTTTATGTATGAAAATTAATTCATGTGAAAAGAGTTTTATATGAATTAGAGATTAATTTATGTGAATAACCCTAAAATTAATTAAAATGGAGATTTTGATTTAATTTTCTGAATTAGGCATAAAAGGGTTTATGTTAATTTAATTAAGATCACTAAATTAATTTTGCAAATGTTGTAATTTTAATTTCCTTCAATAAATAAATAAATAAGAAAAATTGAAGGAGGAGGAAGAGGAGCAGCCACGGCTGGTGGCTGCTCCGGTGGTCTGCCGGTGAAAAGCCGGGGAGGGTGAAGCAATACTGCCGGTGAGCAGTCGAGTCAGCGAGGGAGGTGGTGGCAGCAGCCAAGTGCGACGCACGTTTGACGTGCGGAGTAGTGCGCTGCTCGCCGCCGCAGGTTAAGCGCCGGTGTCCGACGTCGGCTCGCGAAAGGCACAACCGGCGAGTTGCCGGTGAGAGGGCGTGAATGGCTCACCGGAGTTCTGGCCATGGCTGCAGTGCTGGCGTGGGAGTCGGGACTGGCAGCCTTGCTACTGGTCTGGTCGTACTCCACGCTTCTTTCAAAAAAATTTTTTTGTTTTCTTTTAAAATTTCTGATAATTGGATTTGTTTTTGAAACTTTGAAAATCTTTTTGTTGAGAAGATTAAGTAAATTCCAATTATGTTGATTATGTTAATTTTGACTGGGTCATAAATTAATTGCATAATTTTATTTTTTAATCTAATTAAAATTAGTAGGCTAGATATTCTAGGATAGAATCTTTAGGTGGTTAGGAATTACTTAAATATTTTATCTACTTGCTATAATTAAGAATATTTGATATTTTGATTGATGGCAAGAATAATATGTGATATTATAATGTGGCATTTTATATTTGATATAATTGCTATGAATGACTAGTATGGCCCACATTTAAGTTAGAAAATACGATATGCGTATCGTGATGTATTCTTGTAATTTAAATACGATCTGCGTATCGTTAAGTATTTTTGTAATTTATTTAATTTAGATATTATTTAAATTATTTTGATACTTATGTAATCCAAAGACGAGCCCATCAAGAGAAGGCCCATGGCTAACATGGATGGAGATCCATGAAGAGTCCAAGAAGGAGCCCATGATGCTTAGTTCTTAGGATTAGGGGCCATGCTAGATCATATTTATTTTTGCATTTTATTATTATTTAAAATGCTTATAAGTTTATTGTATGTTGGTTATCAATGCGCTAGAGTTCACTAATTCATAACAACATAATAAACTTAAGTCCCGCAAATATTAAGGTTAGCTTTTCCAAACATAAAGTGCTTATTAACCCTTAATTAATAGTAATAGGTCATGCCTCCGCAGGGTATTATCATTAATTTTGGGAGATAAGGTAAAATTGCGAATTTTACTACTTAGTTTGGTTATCCTTAACAAAATCATCAAAAGCGTTTTGGGTTTTGAAGCAAGAGATAGTTAAGCATGCGATGTTTACCAATCTAAACAAGAATTATGAATTGTTATAATTAGTAAAGGAGTTTACTTACCTTGAGAATGTAACGTTAAGATAAGGCCTCCGTCTGCTTAGTGTTGCATGTTAATAGGATCTTGTATTCACTTATTCAAATGGGACATTAAAATTGAATAGGTGATCAACCTAGAAACCTTTGCATGTTTTAGGTTGTTTTATAAACATAATATTGAACTTTGTTTTATTCTGTCTGTGGATACTATGTCTAACAACAACAACAACTCTGTTTTCAACATTCGTCCTTTCCTTGAAAAGGACAGGCTGAATGGTGAAAATTTCATCAACTGGGAAAGAACCTTAAGACTCGTATTGAGGTCTGAGGGTCGAGAGGATGTCTTAGAAACCCCACTTCCTGTGATTACTGATGAGTCGTCTGAAGCCGACAAACGTCGTGCTAAGCAGGCCAATGATAGGTGCAGACCGATCACTTGCTTGATGATAGCAGCCATGGAGCCGGACCTCCAAAGGAGGTTCGAAACCAAGGATGCTTATACCATCATGCAAGAGCTGCGGGCTATGTTTCAAACACAGACCCGAGTTGAGTGGTATGAGACCAATAGGGAGATACTAGAATGTCACATGAAGCCGGGTCAAGCTGTTGGCCCCCATGTTTTCGCTATGATGGGTCTTTTCGAAAACATGGAACGACTTGGATTCCCTTACAGGGTTGAGTTGGCTACTGACATTATTCTCCACTCATTGCCTGACAACTTTAATCAGTTCAGGATGACCTTCAACATGAATGAGTCTGAAAAGACTTTGCAAGAGTTGCACGGGTTGTTGGTCAATACTGAGAGGAATATCCCTAAAGAACCAAAGAAAGAGGTTCTAATGGTTCAGAAGGAAAAAGGGTTTTAAGAAGAAATGGGCAGGAAAGAAGGACAAAGGCAAGCAAGTTGCCGTTGTTGCTGAAAAACCTAAGCCAACCGCCAAGCCAAAGGTGGCCGCGGAAAGCAAGTGCTTCCATTGTCACAAGATAGGACACTGGAAGTGGAACTGCCCTCTATACTTGGAGGAAAAGAAGTCTGGGGCTTCCACTTCAGGTATATTTGTTATAGAAATCAATTTGACTTCTACTTCTTTATGGGTATTGGATACCGGCTGTGGTTCTCACATAGTTAATGATGTGCAGGGAATAAAAAGAAGTAGGAGGCTGGCAAAGGGCGAGGTAGAGCTTCGCATTGGAAATGGAGCATGGGTTGCTGCACTTGCCATAGGAAGCTATAGTCTGCATTTGCCATTTGGCTTTGTTTTAGAATTAAATAATTGTTATTTTGTTTCTTCGATAACTAAGAACATAATATCTGTTTCTGTATTGGATTCTGAAGGGTTTTGTTTTGAAATTAAGAACAAATGTTGTTCCATTTCTTACAATAATATGTTCTATGCTAGTGCTAAATTGATAAATGGCTTATATGTGCTTGATAGGTCATTACAAGTCTATAACATAGATAGCAAGAAACAAAAATCAAATGAATCAAACCTAACCTACATTTGGCATTGTCGAATGGGTCATATAAACCAAAAGCGCATCCAAAAGTTACAACAGGATGGCATTCTTCCATCATTTGATTTTGAATCATTTGATGTATGTGAATCATGCTTGATGGGGAAAATGACAAAGTCACCGTTTACTGGAAAGGGTGAAAAGGCCAGCGATCTCTTGGGCCTCATACATACAGATGTTTGTGGTCCTATGAGCACAAAGGCAAGGGGAGGGTTTAATTACTTCATTACCTTCACTG
Organism: Beta corolliflora; assembly: GCA_947648045.1. Classification (NCBI taxonomy): domain Eukaryota; kingdom Viridiplantae; phylum Streptophyta; class Magnoliopsida; order Caryophyllales; family Amaranthaceae; genus Beta; species Beta corolliflora. The sequence continues at coordinate 1,525,482 of CANSZD010003329.1, read as the reverse complement.
ATGATTTGAGTAGATATGGATATGTCTACTTAATGAAACATAAATCGGAATCTTTTGATAAATTTAAAGAGTTCCAGAATGAAGTACAAAATCAACTTGGTAAGACAATTAAAGCACTGCGATTCGATCGTGGTGGCGAGTATTTGAGCCAAGAGTTTTATGATCATTTGAAGGGTTGTGGAATTCTTTCACAATTGACTCCACCAGGAACACCGCAGTTAAATGGTGTATCTGAAAGGAGGAATCGGACCTTATTGGATATGGTTCGATCAATGATGAGTCTTGCTGATCTTCCGATTTCTTTTTGGGGATATGCTCTCGAAACAGCTGCACACACACTAAACAAAAGCCCGTCAAAGGCTGTAGAAAAGACTCCATATGAGTTATGGAATGGAAAAACTCCAAACTTGTCTTTTCTTAAGATCTGGGGATGTGAGATCTATGTAAAACGTTTACTTTCAGACAAACTTGCACCCAAGTCAGATAAATGTCTCTTTGTGGGATACCCAAAAGAGACAAAGGGTTATTACTTCTATAACCGTCAAGAGAACAAAGTGTTTGTTGCTCGTGAAGGTGTCTTTCTTGAAAAGGAATTTGTTTCTAGAAATACAAGTGGGAGTAAAATAATTCTCGAAGAAATTCGAGATGAGCAACAACTGGACGTGGCTCACACCATGTCAGAGACGGCCCGACAAGACGAAAGTCTAGTTCAGGAGATGACGTATTCAACGCGTGAACCTCCTACCGTCCCACTTGAATCTAATTCAAGCGAAGATCTTCAAGAAGTTGAAGAGAACATTTCTCTTGATGCTCAGGCCCCGTGTAGGTCTAGTAGAGAAAGGATTCCAAACAAGATGTTGGTTGATTTCCTGTTAACTGAAAACTCTGAAATAATGATTTTAGAGAATTCAGAACCTACTACCTACAAACAAGCTTTGACGAGCCCAGACTCTGATAAGTGGCTTGAGGCCATGAAATCCGAGTTAGACTCCATGTCTGAGAATAAAGTTTGGACCCCGGGTCGACTTGCCTGATGGGGTTAACCCAATTGGATGCAAGTGGGTGTTCAAATTGAAAACAGACAAAGATGGGAATGTCTATGTCTATAAAGCAAGACTGGTTGCAAAAGGATTCAGATAAATTCATGGTATAAACTATGATGAGACCTTTTCTCCAGTAGCAATGCTTAAGTCAATTACTGCATTTTATGATTATGAAATTTGGCAGATGGATGTCAAAACAAAGATTCTTGAATGGGTTCTTGAATGAGGATGTGTACATGACACAACCTGAGGGTTTTGAGGATCCAGAAAATCCTAAAAGGGTTTGCAAGCTTCAGAGATCCATTTATGGATTGAAGCAGGCATCTCGGAGCTGGAATCTTCGATTTGATGAGGCAATCAAGAAATTTGGTTTCATCAAAAGCGAAGAAGAATCTTGTGTCTACAAGAAGTTTAGTGGGAGCAACTTTAGTCTTCTTGGTATTGTATGTAGATGACATACTACTCATGGGAAATGACATACCAATGCTTTAGTCAGTCAAGGAATGGTTAAAAAGTTGTTTCTCTATGAAGGACCTGGGAGAAGCTGAGTACATACTGGGAATCAAAATCCATAGAGATAGGTCTCGAAGGATGATTGGACTAAGTCAAGAAACTTATATTGATAAGGTTCTTGCAAGGTTCAACATGGAAAACTCGAAGAGAGGTTTCGTTCCCATGTCACATGGCATATCGCTTAGCAAGAGTCAGTGCCCGACTGAGCCTGATGAGTTAAAGCGAATGAGTAGCATTCCTTATGCTTCGGCTATAGGATCTATCATGTATGCCATGATAAGTACTCGACCGAATGTTGCATATGCCTTGAGCATGTGTAGCGGAGTTCCAAGCAAATCCGGGGAAGCACATTTGGATTGCGGCTAAGAGCATCCTTAAGTACTTGAGAAGAACTAAAGGCATGTTCTTAGTCTATGGAGGTGAAAGTGAGTTGGTTGTTAAAGGTTATACTGATGCGAGCTTCCAAACCGACAGAGATGATTACCGCTCTCAGTCAGGGTACGTCTTTTGTCTAAATGGAGGAGCAAGGAGTCGGAAGAGCTCAAAGCAAAGCACCGTAGCGGACTCTACGACAGAATCGAATATTTAGCGGCGGTTGAAAGCGGCTAAAGAAGCGATTTGGATAAAGAAATTCTTGACAGTAGCCGGATATTATGCCTAGTGCTCGGAAGGGATTGAGTTGTTCTCCGTGATAACAATGGTGCTATTGCGCAAGCAAAAGAACCGAGATCACATAACAAATCCAAACATGTAATGAGGAAGTATCACCTCATTAGGGAGATTGTTGACAGGAAGGATGTCAGGATCTGCAAAGTTCACACGGATGAGAATGTGGCTGATCCGCTCACTAAACCACTACCTCAAACCAAGCATGAGTGTCACGCTAGGGCTATAGACTTGAAGTAAATGTTAGAGTGGCTTTAGATTGTACTAGGTTTAGAGAAACTTGTTACAATGTAGAGACATGGTTTTGCTATTTTATGTTTATGAGAAATAAAATTTTATCTTATTTAATTTTGGTTTGGTATTAAATAAAATGTCCAAAATATATCTTGAATTCAATGGTTTTGTCAAATATGTGATTTGATGAATGAAACACCATAAGTGAACAGAATTCATAGAATATTATAGTTCCTAATCTAAGTCGTTAAATTGGACATAAATGACTTATTAAAGGATTATCATATAAGATTGATTGATAGCGCCGTTTCATGGGCTATGGGAACATGGAGATGTTTAGTCAATCATATGGACATGTATAGTTGATACATGATCGAACAGACCTACTTAGAAGTTTCTATAACTTCGTAATTATATTAGTGGATTCATAAGACATGAGTGGAACACTACTTAGCCTAATGATTGGTATAACTTTGATGCTGTCAAACGTCATGCCGTAAAAGGGGACTATAAAGGCAGTGTTCGGGTTGTGCTAAAAGTTGAGTGGGAGTTTTGGTTGCCACAAGATTGAAAAGTCCTCCTATATGAGATAGGATGGGTGTCTTGGCCCCTTGGAGAGTAAAAATTGAAAAATGCATGGCCGTGCTCAAATGGATTATATGATGATCATTTGTTTGTCAATTCGAACTCGGATTTCAAGGATTAATGTGAAGACTAGTATGGATGACATAGAAATATAGTCATACTATCAAATTGGACACTAAAAGACTTAAGGAATTTGAAGATTGCACACTCGTCTCGGACAAGTGGGAGATTGAAGGAATTGTGTCCTTGACTCTAATGCAATTACTAAATATAACATGGATCATATTATGGAGATAATAAATTCATTAAATTGGGTCGTCTATACGCCTTGCTAGAGGATGCTATAGAACTTCAGGTTTAAATAATAATAATCCCGAAGCCCAATTAGATGGATCCTACAAAGGTCACACTTACACAATCCGGATCAATAAAAGAATGACCTAGAGCCCATGTAGGACTCTAGGAGTGTCCGACCAAGGAGAAAGAAAAGGAGAGGACTCCTAACCTAATTAGTTCCTATAATTAGGTGTGGGGTGAGAAAATAAAGTAGTCAGTTCATTCTCTCATTATTTTCTCTCTCCTCTTTTCTCTCTCTTTCAAAGTTACGTAATACTGCTCCAAGAAATAGAAGAGTCCCTCTTCCTTCCAACTAGCATTGGTGGAGCATTGATCTGGATTCGTGGACCTAGTAGAGGAATCTCAATTGCGGTTCTATTTCCGGATCTCGAAGAGCTTTGTGGAAATCACGCTTCAAAGGTTAATTCTTAACTATTATGTGATCCTTGAATGTATATGCATGAGATCCTGTTTTAAGTGCTTATGAATATGATTCATGAAATTCCGCTTAGAGTACTTATAATCATACACTTCGATACTCATTAACAATAATTTCAGTATTCGTGAGGCGTGGGCCAATCCAATTAGTTTGCGTAAAAACATTAGCATGTACTCATAAGTCATAATCTACTACTTGTTCAAAACTAAAAAGTAATTATTTATAAAATCAAGAAATTGAGTCCAAATTAGAGCCAATCCAATTAATTTTAAACTTTTTCACTCGAGCCCAAATCCAGTCAAGTATAGTCCAAAAAATTCAAATAGTTATATATATATAGTTAAGTTCATGTGAGAATGCATTTTTACATGAGAAATCAGAAAACTTGTGACTCTAATGAATAAGTGATGTGACTCCAACCTTTTAAGAAAATGTTGTGACTCGAAGTGAATAGTTTTGTGACACTAATGAAGATGTGATGTGACTCCAAACTTAATGTGACTTTAATGAAGAAGTGTTATGACTCCAACCTTTAAAAAATATAAATTGATAGATTAATTTTCTTGGGGCGGGTAGATGTGTTGTGACTATAATGAGGAAGTGGAGTGACTCTTAAATCCTTCTCATTTCTCACATAAGATGTTTTCTCATATGATCTTGCCCATATATATATATATATATATATATATATATATATATTCCACAATCTGTCTATCTATACTAATATATTAAAAGGTGTACATAAGAAAGTATATGTTGCCATGTGGAACCCCCCATTCACTAGAAACATGCCATGTCATATACTTAACAAGGAATACGTACTACAAAAAGTTGTATAGTAAGATTTGAACATGTGACCAATACGTTGTAAAGTAAAAGTCTTACCATCTCAACCAACTATTAGATGTGTTCTTACTGCACATAAATTTATATATATAGCTTGGAACATTAAAATATATAATAAACTTATTTAGAATAAATATGAGCTCAAAACTTAGATGTATTATTCAAAGTAAAAACCCGGGACATCGCCCGAGCTACACACTAGTAAAATTTTTAAAACCAATTAAAGGTTTCAAGACAAATTAAAGATGAATTACTACATAATAATAAGTAATAATATTCCTCATAGAGTAGTTTTAAGAGTACAAGTACATGTAAAATAAGAGACATGTATCATGGTGTTATAACGGATGTGAGAAAGAACAAATAATCGAATGCAAAACAAAGAAAAACGCACACAGATTTAACGTGGTTCACCAACGGAGTGTTGGCTACGTCCACGGGCAGAGAGAGAAAAGTTTTTATTGCTCTTGAGGAAAACCAGAATTACAGATGTGATTAATGAACTAATCCGTCGAATAAACGAATTAGGTTAGGCCTATTGATAACCCAATTCGGAAAACGCATTTCCGCGTCAAGTTAACCACCGCCCGATCGGGTCGGGCGATATTCGCCCGATCGGGTGGCCAATTTGGCCAAACAGAATTCAGTCTCGGGCCCGATCGGGCGCTGATAGCCCTGTCGTGATTCAGTGATCACGTCCGATCGGGCGAACCAGCCCGATGAAATCGGGTGCCCCTGCTGTTGTACCCCCGCTGAACCCTTCGACCCCGCCCGGTCCGGCGGCACTGCTCGACTTGATCGGGCGGGCCTGCGACAGCTCCATTCGACGAACATTCAACCAGATTCAAGGCACAAATTCCTACACATGGAGTACGAATTTCTTGACATTCCAAATTCTTTGGAGCCAATTCTCCTATTAAAACTTGAGATTGCGATATCTACATCAATTTCTTGGATATTCAAGTAGTTTTGCTCAACACTGTGTTCCGATTTCAATCAGAATGCACTGTACTTTTACTTGTTCCCCCATTTCTCAGTCAATGCATCGTTTGACTTATGACACTATTTGTGTAATGACTTGACATCGTTTATTTACTAATATTTGAAGATAAAATTTATTAATTTAATTGTTGTTGGATTAATTTCAACCTAAGTTTTTAGGATATCAACTTTTCTAACTTATACCAAAAATATATATTGATGGTCAAAGTTGTGCTTTATTGATATGCAATTTTGAGATTTTCAGTTGCTCTTCGTCCTTGCAATTACAAGCTAAGCCATGATTACTGTCTCAAAGCCTTTGATGTACTCTTCAACTGTGACATTCCCTTGCTACAACGAATTAATAAGCCTATAACAGAGCTAATGCTTGTAACTACTAGGCACAAACTGTTTCAACAATTTTACCTTAAGATCAACCCAAGAATCAGCCTTTTCCTTTCTATCACGTTTGCTATTTGCATGCATATTCTCATACCACAAAGAAGCATAACCAGAGAGTTTTAAGAACAATATATGTGAACCATTTAGAGTCACCAACTCCCTTATACTCAAAGACTCGGCCAATTCAAAAGTATAGAACAAAATTTTCAGATATCAAGTCCATTTTACAAAAATCATAACTGTATAATGTACGGGTCATAAGTCAGTTTTAATTATACTCAATACAAGATCATAAAATTTAAATCACAACTTATTAATTTTGAAATTTAGGTAAAATTATTCTCATGGAGTTCTCAAAGTCTAAAAGCATTTTTTTTTTTGCTAATTAAGTAAATTTCATTGCATCAAATCAAGTTACACCTAAACAAACCGAGGAGAAAACGAACCAACTAGGTTGGACCCTTTAGCTCCAAAGAATGTACAAACTAATCCACCAGGATTACAATCAACTCATTACAATATATAACTTGCCAAACCAATTCTGATCCTTCCTACTAAGTTTATGTGGCAATACAATACTAATTCTCAGTTTGATTATGCTCTTAACTTGTTTAACAGTAAGCTCAATCCGTGATACACATTTGTTCCAATAACTACTGTTCCAATAACTACTTTTTCTTGCTTGCCATATAAAGTACACCAGAGCAGTTATACTTAGGGGTGTGCACAAATCGATCCGGACCGGAACTTGGACCGGACCGGAATTTGGACCGGACCGGAATCTCCAGTCCGGTCCTCGGTCCACAAAAATTCCCGATTCCGGGTTTCCGGTCCGGTCCGGTCCAAACCCGGAAAATTCCGGTCCGGACCGGTTGGACCGGAATTTATATTATTTTAGTAAAAAAAAGTTTATATGTTAAAAAAAGTTAAAAAAGGTAGAAAGTTAGAAATTTAAAAACCTACTATTTATTACTTTAAGATTATTGTTATTAAAAATATTAATTTTTAATATATCTAATTTATAAATATATTTAAATAAAATATAAAAGATTTTTTTTTTTAAATATAGATTCCGGTCCAACCGGTCCAAGACCGGACCGGACCGGCAAAATTCCGGTCCATACCGGACCGGACCAGAATTTTTCCTGTCCGGTCCTGGTCCAAGAAAAAGGCAGATTCCGGTCCACCGGTCCAGCTGGTTCCGGTCCGGTCCGGTCCTGGACCGGTGCACTCCCCTAGTTTTACTAACATACAATACTTGCTTCGAAAATTTGGATTTCCTGCAATTTGCACTCCATCTTGTAACTGTCTCCAAGGTATATCTATTCCTAGCCAGTCCTTGATCTTCAGCCAACATTGCTCACTATACCTGCATTGGAAGAATAGATGTGTGTGATCCTCAGCAGCATCCTTGCATATTAAACACCTATCAGAATCACTGATCCTAATTTGAGCCATTCTAGCTGTTGTCTGTAGCTTTGATTGCATTGATAACCAATTGATAAACCTATGTTTAGGAACACATAATTTGTTCCAAACCAGTTTATCCCAATTGATTTTCTCCTTTTCACCTTTAATCTTCTCATACACTTCCTGTATGGAGTATCTATTCATTGTGCCTAACTCAGCTTCAGTAAAATAGCTCTTCAATTCATCCTTAACTTGACAAATCTATTTCCAATACCAACTAGCTCCCAAGTTGGGAGCATAGCTCCACCAAATTTCCCCTTTCAAGTATACTGGGATTAAAACATTGTCTTGTTTAGATGTTATAGCCCAGACATACTTACCTAAGCAGGCCACATTCCATATGAACACATCTGTATATCCAAGACCTCCACAAGATTTACTCCAACACAAATTTTCCTAAGCAACTGCTCCAGGCTTATTGCTGAAGGCACTGCCACTCCAAAGGAATGCTCTGCATACTTATACCACTTCTTTTAACACACTCTTAAGAAGTATGAATACTTGTGCCCAGAATCTATACAAGCTCATTAAGACAGAGTTAATATATAAGCTGAGATCTGGTAGTGTATGAATGGTTTCTTGTGCTCCATATTCTGATTGTAGAAGTCATTTATCCACAATTACATCACATTTAGCTTTAGATATCTTCTTAGAGCATATTGGCACTCCAAGATATATAAATGGCAAGGTGCTTCTCATAAAACCTGAGACATCTACTATCCTTTGAACTTCATGCTCAGCCATTCCACATGTATAAAAAGCAGATTTTTGTACATTGGCTTGCAATCCAGAAGTTGCAGAAAACAACTTGAAAGCTCTTAATAGCATATAGATGGATCCAAATTCACCTTTGCTACACAATATTAAATCATTAGCAAAGCACATATGGGTTAATTTCATCTCTTTACATCTAGGATGAAATTTAAAGTCACCCATTTCCCCTTTTTTGTGAAGTATTTAGGACAAATATTCCATACACACCACAAACAAGAGAGGGGACATTTAATCTCCCTGTCTCAATCCTCTTGTTGATTTGAAATATCCTTCCATATTGCCATTAATCATCAAGGAAAACATAGGATTAGTGACACATGTCATAACCAATGCTACAAAACAACTAGGGAATCCCAATTGTTCCAGCATCTCCTGTAGAAAGCTCCAGTTGACAGTATCATATGCTTTTTGTATATCTATTTTAATCATGCAACTAGGACTCACTGACTTCCTATCATAATGTTTGTACATATCTTGTATGACCATAATTTTATGCACAATAAGTCTACCATGCACAAAACCCCGGCCCCCTGGTTCTCTATTATGATGCCAGGCAATACTTGCCTCAATCTCCCACATAACACTTTTGTGATGCATTTGTATATGGTATTACAACAAGAGATAGGTCCCTATTTAGTCACATTTTTAGGACAGCTAGTCTTAGGTATCAGGGTTATAATAGTATTGTTTAATTCTTTCAATACCTGACCAGTCTGAAGAACATCCAGTATTGTTGCAATGATGTCATCTCCAATGATGCTCCAGCTATCTCTGTAGAAAAATGTACCAAACCCATCTGGGCCTGGAGCTTTGTTTCCAGGGATTGAAAACAAAGCTCCTTTCACCTCTGCTTCTGTATAGGGTGCTTAAGTCTAAAAGCATTGATTATAGTCAATGACATTGATGATAATATGTAAAAAGTACTTCATATTGCCAATTGAAAAGTATTGAACAAAATTTTCAGATATAAGACTATTTTACCAAAATCATAATTGTACAATGTACTGGTCAGAAATCATAATCCACTTCTATTTTTTTCAATACAGGATCATAAAATTTAAAATCAAAAGTTATTAGTTTTGAAATTTACATAGAATTGTTCTCATGGGTCTAAAAGCATTGACTATATATAGTCAATGATAGTGATGGTAATATATAAAAAATATTTCATATTGCCAATTCTAAAGTATTGAACAAAATTTTCAGATATCAAGTCCATTTTACAAAAATCATAATTGTACAACGTACGGGTCATAAACCAGTTTTAATTATTCTCAATACAAGATCATAAAATTTAAATCATAAGTTATTAGTTTCGCAATTTAGATAGAGTTATTCTCATTGAGTTCTCAAAGTCTAAAAGTATTGACTATAGTCAATGACATTATTGGTAATATGTTAAAAGTATTTTTTTCCTTCTCTAGAATGTCCATTCACTTTTGTTTCAAGGTCCAAAATTAGAAAAATTTAGTATAATTTTGTCTTGATACTCCATATGTGTTAACAATATCGTATAAGATATGCCTGAATTCATTTAATTATTTGTTTAAAATATTACAAACAATTAATGATCAAATGTGTGCATTCAGAGACCCTGAACAAGCAAAGATAATAACAATAAAGAATGGAGTGAGTAATTTTTTTCTTTAAATAAGTAAATAATCATGAATTTAACCATTGAGTTTTTATAGCTGATCATTCATGCTTTAGAAAACCTGTATATGGGTAATAGCAAATTAAAATTTACTTTTTCAAACTTATATGTATGTATTTATATTTTATATTCTTAAATTTTATATTATCACGTATATTGACTAATTGGTTAAATATTTCCACCCTGATTTTAGGGAAAATAACATAAAATCTTAAATTTATAAAACAAAAAATTTCTCGTGCAAACGTAGTATATACATAATCAATTACACTTTAACTATGAGAATTCTTTAAACTTGTCTATATTAGATTCAAAAGATTTTCAGTTAAAGCAATAACTTTATTCAATTTAATAAAGTTGGTAAATTTTATTAAATATTTTATTCCTAGTCTATTTGAATTGCGCATGTTTTTCATTTTCATTAAATTCATCCTTAATCTTTTTTCATGACAAACCTTTTTCCTAACCTTATTAGGTTTCCTACCTTTACTAATCCTACTAGGCAAGTCAAAACCTGCAAATACAGGATTTATTCATTAAATTAAATAACCCACTTTTCCTTAAAAAGCATTAATTTTCAGATTTAGTACTTTATAATAATTGATATAATAATTAATCTAAAATTTCAGATTAAGTTATTATGCTTAGAGAGAAATTTTAAGCATTAATTTTTTTTTATGGTTTTAAGTACAAAAACTATTAAGGTTATAGTAGGGTTTATTTGATAATTGGTTCTTCTGAAATTTAGTATTGAAAATATATGATGTTTAAGTGGTTGTTAAATATTTAAGAGTTTCTGTAATTTTGTGGTGAATAAATGTTGGTTGAATTGTATTTGTTTGGAGGAGAGGATTGCTTCATATGTTATTTTTAGTGACTGAAAACGGCATCGAGAATTTTGCACAAGGTATGTACATGTCTAAGGGATTTTGGACTTAAAATTATATTTAGGATAATGTCAAACTTAGTATCATGTTTAGAGAACTATTATTAGTCCTAGGACATGATTGTATTCGTTGGAAATCAGCATGCTTTTTATGATTGATGTGTGGAGCATGTTGGATTGAATATTATATGTGTATAAATTATCAATGCAATCATATCAAACGAAGTTTATGTTTATTAATCTTGTGAAAAGTACAAAAATAATTATTATTGGTTTAGAGAAAGCTTGTGAAATTAATTGTTAAGTATATTTACTCTTTCATGATTTTGAATATGGTTTGAGTAAAGGAAGGATCCATGTCTTTATGACAATGCTTTACTTGTTGAGTTTATTCAACAAAGGTAATAGTTAAAGGAATTAATGGGTAATCGAATTTGTACTTGATAATCATATATTTTCAATAGATAAAGATAGAAGAGGCCTAATTGATGTGGTTGTGTGTTCTTTGGCTGGTCAATAGTCAATTATACCGTAAACTACTAATTAAGTACTAAATGCGAACGGGGATAACCAATAAAAATCTAGATTAGTGGAGTTCTAGAGTATTAAACAAGGTGGGATATGGAGTTCATGGTAGTAGTTCACGCTAATCTAGGGGTTGTATGATTAACATGTTCTTTTGTTTTTGGTTGAAATTTCGAAGTTTTTTTGGCTTAGTGTTGCGGCTAATGCCATGTGATCTTTTTGAACGTTGGGGGATGAATCAAATCATTCATTGCTTACTCTAATTAAATTAATTAAGTATTAACTCATAGTGAGTCGAGTGTAGTATCTAGTAATTAGTAGTTGTCAAATGAATATTAATTGTATGTCATGCATCATACGAATTTTATTTCTTTGTACGTAGTATCATGTTAAATTGCATATTACTTTCTTAGTTTGTATGTACAAAGTGTTGCTGATTATATGCTTTGTTGTTTGTCGATCATATTCATGGCTATACCTTATTGTTGATATGAGGCTATGACGACCCATCTTTAATTCTGTATTGTTTTGCAAGCAGTCACTCATATCAATTAGTTGTTCGACCCTTTTTTGGTTGAAGATCATGGTGCATGGCTAAGGGATGTTGAGTGTTGGAGTGCACATAAATTTTTATTATTATATATATTTCTATTTAGTTGACTTTGCCCTGTTTGGCTTTGGATTTGAGTTTACTTTTCGTATAACTTTCAGGGTTGACTTTGATTTTACTTTAGTTTAAGGGACTTAAATGGTCTCAATTTGTGAAGAGTTTATTCTTAGATTTTTAACAATAGTTTGAAATATTTTATTAATTGTTTGCTATTGAAGTATTCTGAATAATCCTAAACAATTTCATACGTGGCAGCAAGCGTTAATAATTTTCTATTGTTATATAAGATAAAAAATTTTAGGGGCCCGGGGGGATTATTGGGATATTACATCTTCTAACCAATCGAAATAAGATTCCAGATTCAAGTCACTGTTAAATTTAGGAGGGTCAACCAATTTCATCTCTTCTACACATGAATGAAGACTTTGATTAGGACTCCTACTAGGTTTCTCACTACCATACCATCATTATCGGATTTTAATTAACATATATAATCACATAGTTTTTTCATTATATCTACCATGTCTTAAAGTGCTAAATTCTGCATATCTTGGCCTTATTCACATCTTTTTCTAAATTCGTCCATACATCACCCACATTGATTGCAAAAGATTACATAAATAACCAGCAACAATTGAAGAATAAAAAAGACATTAATAATCATCTGGATCAACCCAAAAATCCTATGAAAGTTCGACAACCAAAAGTTAAGCAAAACACTATGAAATCTTATGGAACTTTGTGATCACCTAGGCCTAATGTCCCCAACACTCAACAAAAATTTCACTCGAAAAATCCAATCCAATTGTTCGATTTTTTTTATTTTCCTGAAACTGGTCCAAATCAACCTAGTTTTAGACCAATTCAAAAAATCTCCCAATTTAATATCAAACGATCACAAAAAGTTCTTAAAATTTCATGGGTGAATAGAGGATAGAAGAATACCCTCTATTTTTAAAAAAAAAATACAAGGACTCCAAATTTGTTCGGAGGAGGGAGAACGGGAAGTTCAAAGTTCACCTCAAAAACTATTTATTGTGGGTAGATTTATTTTGCTTTAAACTTGCTTCAAGAAGGCAACAAATTCTTGATACTTTTAATTCAATTGGTTTGAATCTCAATACTACTTTGATCCAACTTTAGACAAACCTTAATCTTGACAAAAAAAATTAGTTCTTGATTGCTTTCTTGAAAGCAAGATTTGACAACGAAAAGGCATGCAGATTGAGGGACCTTGAGGAACTTTCTCTTCATATTTCTCTCGGTGCACGTTAGCTTAACGTGCACCATTTCCATGGCAAGAAAAAATGGTGGAAAATCTCAAGGTAGTGAGCATTGAAAACAGAAGGAGAAGGTAAGAGGACCATCATCGGATTCGCAGGCATTGCATACAAAATCTATGGATGAGATTATGGGAACATTTTAATTGGATTGGACATTAGAGATGTTCTTACTCCCAAAGCTTTTGTGAATGAGTTGCAGCAGCAATCTAATATTCGCCATACCTTCAATGAATGGCTTCAATCCATTCATAGTATGCAGGCAATAGAACGGTAAGCACTCTAGGTAACCATTCTATTCCTATTTTATAGTAGAGGGTGTTGGATTATTCTGAACTGGAGGTTGAAAACCTGGATAATGATGTTAATCATGAGAATATACCTGAAAATCATAATCTGAATGATAAAAATGGGGATAAAATTGAAATGGAACATGTGCATATTGAGATTGAGGATATACAAGAGGATATAGATTATTGGAATTCTTCCTTGATTTGTTATGTTGTGGGAGCCAATCCACCTGTTCAGGTCATGGAAGGATTTTTGTGCAGAATCTGGAAGAACTATAACATTGATAAGGTTGCATTAGTGAAGAAGGGAATCTTCCTAGTAAGATTTCAAGCCATGGATTCAAGGGATAATGTGTTAGCAGGACATGTCTTCTTTGAAATGAAACCCTTGATTTCGAAGCCATGGATGCCTAAAATGGATTTTGAGAAGGAAAATATGAAAACAGTTCAATTGAAATTGAATTTTAAATATTGGGGTGACAAATCCTTGCATAAGATTGTTGCATAGCTTGGCGATCCTATTAAGGGTGCTTGCAGAAGTGAAATTGGATCAGAACTTTCCAAAAACTATCCAATTCTGGAATGAACATGGGGATAAATTTTTTTTTACCTGGAATAATAAGCAGCAAGGGAGTAATATAGTATTTTCTAAGCTAGACAAGAGTCCTAGCAAATCAATCATAACAGGATGTGTATCCATTTGCAGAGTGTTATTTGAAGCTGAAGGTGAATTTGATCATTCAACAGTTGTGCTAGCTGTGTATGTGGAGACAATGGAGGGTAATAGACTTTTCAAATACTTCACTATGTGGAGATCATCTCCACAATTTAAAGAAACCGTTAGATGAGTTTGGGATATGATTATACAAGGTACTAAGATGTATAGACTGCTGAAGAAATTGAAGTCTGTAAAAGTGGCTTTGAAAGAGCTTAATAAGATTGGATTTTCTAAAATCCAAGCTGTTGATTTGCAAGCTCATCACAAGATGATAGAATCACAGGAACTCATGCATGCTCATCCAGGGAACGTACAATATGCAGAGCAGGAGATTGAAGCTATGAAAGAGTACCATTATAAGCATAAAGCTTATATGGAGTTCTCATCACAAAAAGCCAAAATTGCTTGGATAAAGGATGGAGATGAAAACACACATTTGTTCCATCAAAGTATCAAAGCAAGAATGCTGCAGAACCAGGTTTATTGTATACATGATGAAGTTGGGGTGTGGAATGATACACCTGACTCAGTTGCAAATGCATTTTTAGCTTATTATGAGAAGCTGCTAGGTGGAGATAATGGAGTTAGAAAGAAGGTAATACATCAGCTTATGCAAGAAGGCCCTATGATCACTGAAGAACATATCAACAACTTGACTGCTCCTTATACCACAAATGAGGTAAAAAGAGCACTATTTTCAATTCCTGGTTGTAAAGCACCAAGTACTGATGGATTTGGTTTACATTGTTATAAAGATGCATGGAGTATAGTTAGTGATGATGTGATTGCATATCTGTTAGATATCTTGCCAAGAGGGAAAATGTTACAGGAATTGAACACAACTGTTATTACACTTATTCCTAAAGGAAAATGTACTAGCACTAGTAGAATAAATGCTTATTGATGCGGTCATTAAGTGGCCTATTGCGGCGGTTTTGACATCGCAGCAATTAAGGGCGCATCAATAGGTAATTAACCTATTGATGCGGTTTAAAACCGCAGCAATAGGCCAAGATATTGCTGCGGTTCTTAGCCAAAACCGCAGCAATAGGTATTTTTTTAATAAAAAAATGAAGCCTATTGCTGCGGTTTTGGGAAAAAACCCGCAGCAATAGGTGCAAGTACAAAAAAAAAAATTTTTTTTTTGAAATTTAAATATTATAGTTGTTCTCAACAAAAATTACAACACAAAAATAACTCCAACAAACTACACATTGAATTCATATATTTAATAAACATGATAATCTTACAATAATTACCAAAAATTTAACAAACATAAAAATCGAAAAAATAAAATCAGCTACACTAAAAAACAAAAATACAAAAAGCTTGAAAAGAAATGAAAATAACGAAGGATTAAAAGATATGAAAAACTCCTCAAAAAAAAAATTCGAAAAACAAACTAAAACTAAGAAATCCAAGAAATCAACTTACTGCATTAACGAGTGAAGAAATCTAACAAAATCAGTCAAGAATGAAAAATAAACAACCTATAATTACAACCAAACAACAACCTCTAATTGCAAAATATCAAAACTGAAAATCATCAACACGCCGTCACTGCTCGTCGCACAAAGAGGAGAGAGAAACTCGTCGGACTTGATGCGTTTTTCTTCTTCAAAGACGGCGAAAATAAGAGGCGAGAGAGAAAGCTACCGCGCGACTTGACGCGTTTTTCGGTTGTTTGGGCGGAGGATGAGAGAGGATTTCGACGGTGATGAACGGCCGACGAAGAAGAACGGCCGACGAACGCCACTGATTGAACGGCCGACGAAGAAGGACGAATCTCGAGGAGGAGAGAGAAAGGAGTGGCGAGGACGACGAAGATGCTGAGAGGAGTTTCTGAGCGGCCGACGAAGAAGAACGACCGACGAAGAAGGACGAATCTCGAGGAGGAGAGAGAAAGGAGTGGCGAGGACGACGAAGATGCTAAGAGGAGCATCTGAACGGCCGGCGAGTTGAGAGGAGTTTCTGAACGGCCGGCGAGTTGAGAGGAGAGTGAGAGGTTGAGAGGAGAGAGGAGAGTGAGAGGTTGAGAGAAAACGGCTACATGAGAGAAGGAAGCTAAGTAAAAAGTGAGGAACAAGAACCCTAACTGCACGCGTGTCTTATATTAAATCATAGTCTATTGCTGCGGTTTTTTAGGAACCGCAGCAATAGGTTCAAATATTATTAAAAAAATAATATTTTAATATATTGTTGCGGTTTCAGCTGGAAACCGCAGCAATAGAATTGGTCAAACAGTCAACCAAATTAGTAAATTTTTCCCGTTGACATCTATTGCTGCGGTTTTGGTTGAGAACCGCAGCAATAGGTGTATTTTCTATTTTACCTTTTCTTTTGACGTGATTTATTGCTGCGTATGGGTAAAACCGCAGCAATTCCACCGCAGCAATAAGCAAAAATTCTACTAGTGTACTATATAATGTGATTGAGTTTAGGCCTATTTCATGCTGTAATACCTTGTATAAATGTGTAACTAAAGTGTTATGTGATAGACACAGACAAGTACTTCTTGATCTTATTATGGAGAACTAGAGTGGGTTTGTACATGGGAGATACATAGTACATAACATTATGGTTATTCAAGATATGTTGAAGCATTATGGAAGGAAGCAGCTGAAGCCTAGTTGTCTTTTAAAGATTGATCTTCAAAAGGCATATGACACTGTGAATTGGGAATTTTTACATGAAACGATGTTGTCTTTGGGATTTCCACAGCTATTCGCTGAGCTTGTTATGCAATGTGTCACAATACCTATGTTCTCACTAATGGTTAATGGCACAACGTAAGGTTTCTTTAAATCTTATAGAGGTCTCAGGCAAGGTGAGCCTATGTCATCATTGCTCTTTGTGATATGTATGGAGTATTTGTCAAGAATCTTGACAAAATTGGGTGAGTTAAAACAACTCAAGTATCATCCTAGATGCAAAGAAGTGAAGCTAACTCACATGTGCTTGCTGATGATTTGATCCTACGTTGTAAGGGTGAATATCCTTCTATATATTTGATGCTAAGAGCCTTTTTAAACTCTTTTCTAATACATCTGGACTGAAGTCAAATGTGCATAAATAAACTATGTACACATGTGGTATGGCAGCTGATAACATTCAAAGAGTAATTGATGCTTCTGGTTTTTCACATTAATCTTCGCCTTTTAGATCTCTTGGTGTACCAATATGTGCCAAGAAGATATCTAATGCTCAATGTGAAGCTTTGATTGAGAAGATGACAGTGAGAATAAGATTGTGGAGTTCAAGAAATCTGTCATACACAACTAGAACTCAATCGATTAACTCTGTTTTGCTCAACCCGCACACACATATTGGGCTCAAGTTTTTATACTGCCTAAGAAAGTTCAATATGAAATTAATAAAATATGTAGAGCTTTTCTATGGGGAGAACAAGCATTCTGTCATAAATCTGGTCATGTTGCTTAGGAAAGATTATGCTCACATAAGTCTGTAGGTGGACTTGGTTTCAGAGATATTGTTCTTTGGAATAATGCAAGTCTTGGGAAATATGTATGGACTGTATCTACCAAGCAAGATAGTGTTTGGCTAAGTGGATAAATGCAGTGTATTTAAGAGGAGCAGCATGGTGGTATTACAAGCCTAATTCAGGGGCAAGTTGGTATTGGAGGAAGATTTGCTTGGTGAAAGAACACTTGAAACAGGTGATGACACAAGCTAAAATTTGTCAGATGGCTAGATATTCAGTTAAAGCTGTGTATGAAAAATTGATTGAAGAACAAGTAAGAGTAAACTGGGATGCAACAGTATGGAATAGGCTTAATTTGCAAATGCATATATTTATTCAATGGTTAGCTGTACAGCAGAAGCTACAAACCACAACTAAATTAGCTAGAATTAGTGTTAGTAGTTCTGCTAATTGTTTGATTTTTTGAGAGATTAATAAGATCATCAACATCTATTTTTTAGATATCATTTTAGTGTTAGTTGCTTAACTAACATTAAAGCTTGGTTAAAATTCCAGCCACTACAACAAATTTTTAGATATCATTTTAATGTTAGTTGCTTAACTAACATTAAAGCTTGGTTAAAATTCCAGCCACTACAACAAATTTATAGCAACTGATTCGATGGATTCAGAACAGCAGGAAATCCAAGTTTCAGAGGAATGTTTAGATGGCGAAGCATTGCAGCATTGGTGTATTGAATATGGCAAGCAAGAAATAAATAAAGTCTATTGGAATCAGTGTGCTCCTACTATTAATCTTGTTTGTAAACAGATTAAGAGTATAATCAGGGCTAGAGTTTTAGCTATTATGCCTAAGAAAGTGTATAGGAAAGGTTTTGTGTGGTTCACTAGTTTAAGTATATTAGCTATTGCTTGTAATGTGCTTTGTTGAGCATTGAATGGTAAGTATGTCTGACTAGAATGGTTATTAACTGGCCTAAAGGTTGAGGGGGTCCAACCTAGTTGGTTTGCTTACCTTTAGGCTAGTTTAGGTTGTAATTGAAGTTTCATGAATATAATTACTTACTTAGCAAAAAAAAGATTTGACAACGAACAACAACAGCAAGAACAACAACGACAAAAATAGTACTTCCTCCATTCTTTATTAATTGCTACATGTAGGGGAAACACAAATATTAAGGAATAAGAGACTGATAAACATAAATAAAAAGAGGGTCTCATATGATGAGGAGAGATATAGAGATAACATATTACCAAAAATGGATATGTAGCAATTAATATATATGAAACTTCTAAATAAGGGAAATGTAGCACTTAATAAAAATGGAGGATTAATAATCAATGAGTAAATCTCTGGTCAGATGGCTAACGTTATCAAGCTGACATCATAACTTTTATCCCCAAAACAATAAACTATTAGAGAACCTTAACTATTAACCCAACAATGGTAACTTTTAACCCCGAAAGCATAACTATCAGGGAATCATAACTATTAATCCAAAAAACATAACTATTAACTAGAAATCTATAACTCTCACTCCAAAAACATAAAATCGACCAAAACACCATAACCATAAACCAAAACCAACAACTTTTTACCCTAACCAATGACTAATAATCCAAAATAATAATTATTGACACGAAAAACTATAACAAATAACAAAAAAGCGACACCTATTTAGAATTTACTCAAGAAACCATATATTACCCCTAAGTTTATAACTAATAACTGAAATACTATAACTAATAATGTGTAAACAATTACTAAAGTCTCTTAAGCAAGTGAAATCTGATCTACCATGGATTGTGACGGGAGATTTTAATGTAGTATTAAATAGTGATGGGAGATTTTAATATAGTATTAAATATGGATGAAAGAATAGGCTCTATAGTTAGATGGCATGAGATTGAAGATTTTAGAGCTTGTGTGGAGGATTGTGAATTAGCAGATATCAAACAAGCAGGAAGTTTTTTCACTTGGTCAAATAAACAGGAGGAAGATAGTAGAGTGTTCTCCAAAATTGATAGAACAATAGTGAATGAGGCATGGAGAACAAAGTATGAAATTGCTATGGTTACTTACCTACCTAAGGGTGCCCAGGTTGGTTAGCATGCATGAAGAACAAAATGGCAGAAAGCCATTTAGATTCTTTAAAATGTGGGTGCAAACCCCTGATTTCAAGGAGATTGTAAGAAATGTTAAGCAGACTTCCATAAATGGGTGTTTAATGTACAAGGCTACTCAAAAATTGAAGCTATTGAAAGATGAGCTTAAGAAGTTGAATCAAAGGGTCTTTTATGATGTGCAAGATTTGGCTTGCCAGGCTGAGCAGAAGATGTTGCATATCCAAGAACAGCTTCATGCTAGTCCCAGGATTGTAATTTTGCTAATGAAGAGAAAAAAGCAGTTATGGAGTACAGAAAGGCTCAAGAAGTTTATCTCAGTTTTCTTAGGCAAAAGGCCAAAGATAGGTGGATTAGTCTTGGTGATGAAAATACTAAACTCTTCCATAAATCTACCAGAGCTAGGAGGACTGAAAGTAAAGTTTATGCAATTGAAGATGGTCAAGGGCAATGGATGAGGGAGGAAAATGAGGTTAAAGATGCTTTTGTTAGTTTTTAAAGGGCTCTTAGGCTCAAAGATGAATGACAGATGCACTGTGAAGCCTCAAATCATTGCTGAAGGTCGGTTTGATTCTAAATGAGGAGCAACATAATCAGTTAAACTGTTATTTCCATGTTGATGATGTAAAACAAGCTATTTTGTCCATTCCTAATGATAAGGCCCCTGGATTGGATAAATACAATAGTTATTTCTGCAAGCAAAGTTGGGATGTCATAGGAGAGGAGATTACAACTGCTGTATTGGATTTTTTTTCAACACTGGTAAATTGTTGAAATTTGTCAATGTAACTTCCATCACTCTTATTCCTAAAGTCAAAAGCCCCACACATGTGACTGATTTCAGAACCATTTCTTGTTGTTCAGTTTTAAACAAGTGTATTACTCAGCTTCTTCGCGCCAAGCTTAATCTTGTTTTGCCTTGTCTGATCTCTTATACACAAGGTGCTTTTGTGTCAAGTAGGAGTATTCTTCATAACATTTTATTATGTCAGGACATAATTAAAACGGTTTTTTCACCAGGTACCCCTGTGGTTTTTCAAAATTCATGGGGTACCCCTGATTTTAAAAAAATGCACCAGGTACCCTTACTATTTCAATAAAATTCACGAAATGCTCCGAATGACTAACGGTGTTAAGTTTTCGTTAGTCATTAATCCTCTAATCCTAATTAGCCCTCTAACCCTAACCCTTAAACCCTAATCCTAACCCCCTAACACCTAACCCCAACCTTAACCACCCAACCTTAACCACCCAACCACCACCACTTTCCCCACCCCCCCCACCCACGCAGCCCACCACCCCACGTAGCCCCCCCACCCCTCCCCCACCCACGCATCCCACCACCCCTCCTCCCCCCACCCCGCATCCCACCCCCCGCCCTCCCCCGCAACACCCCCCCTCTAACCATTAACATCCACTCCATCTTCTCTCTCCTCCTTTAGCTTCTCCATCACCCCATTTTACCAAATTTTGCCCCCACCCCATTTATCTTAATGAGACTTAGTATTTAGGTTTAGAAACTCACAATTTCGATTCCGATTCACAACTTTCCAGCACAATCAATTGCAAGAATAGGCGCAAAAGACTAGTTCAAACAAATTGAAGAAGATGAACCAAAGAACAATCGACTAAAAATTTGAATTTGAATCGGCGTATGCGGGGATTTCTTCTTGAAAGAAGAATTTCGGATGAATAAATTCCGGAATCTTCGTCGAACAATCGGGAATCATCGCTTGTGCATTCGATACCATGTCAAAGTATAGAGATCTTTAGATTAAGAATTAAGAATTTCGGAGAACTCCATAACTGAGCTTCAAGCTCACAGCTTAGAGAGAAATTTGTGTTGTATATTGCTTGAAACAAGGGAAAATTTTGGAGAAATCCATTTGATTTCTAGGGATGGGGGTGTCATGCGGGAGGGCGAGGGGGGGGGGTCTTGCGGGGGGGGGTGGGGCTGCGGAGGGGGGGTGAAGGGGGGAAGGGATCTGGCTGCGGGGCTACGGGGTGGGGGAAGGGGAGGGGGAGGGGAGGTGGTGGTGGTTGGGTAGTGGTGGGGTTAGGGTTTGAAGTTAGGGGAGGGGGTTAAGGTTTAAAGTAATTAGGGATAGGGTTAATTAGAGTTAATTTGGGTTAATTTGAATAATTTGGACGGAAACCCAACGAAGTTGACGGAAACTTAACGGCAAGGGCATTTCAGGATTTTTTACCAAACCTCAGGGGTACCTGGTGCATTTTTTTAAAAGCAGGGGTACCCCATGAATTTTGAAAAACCACAGGGGTACCTGGTTAAAAAACCGTAATTAAAATGTATAGAGGTAGTCAGTAACAAAAATTATGTTTGCTCAAAATAGATATTCAGAAGGTTTATGATACTGTGAGCTGGGAATTCTTGGAAGAAATGATGTATCCCCTCAGATTCCCTAGAAAATTTGTGCAGCTGATTATGCTATGTGTTACTAGTCCTTCCTTTTCCATGGTGCTGAATGGGATGCCTACTGGGTTTTTTTAATCCAAGAGAGGGTTGAGACAAGGTGATCCTATGTCCCCTCTCTTATTTGTGCTCTGCATGGAATATCATTTCAGAATTATGAAATATATTGGCAAGCAACTTGGCTTTGGCTTTCATCCAAGATGATGCAAGTCATTGGGAATCAATCATCTATGCTTTGCTGATGATTTGATCCTCTTCAGCAGGGGAGATAATAGGTTTATTGCTATGATTTTGCAAGGTATTGACTTGTTTGCTGCTACTACTGGTTGAAAGGCAATAAAAGCAAATATGCTTTCTATAGTTGTGGCATGGATCAACAAGAGAATCAGACGATTTGTGAGAGCTATGGGTTCAATCATGGGAAGCTCATATTCAGAAGTTTGGGTGTTCCAATTTCCACAAAGAAACTTTTCGTTGCTGACTGTGAGAAGCCTGTTGAAAAGATGGTGGATCAGAATTTGGGGTACACGGAATATTTCCTTTGCTGGGAGAAGGCAAGTAGTGAATTCTGTGCTTCTAAGAATTAGTGTCTATTGGTCAAATATTTTTTTACTCCCTAAATCTGTGATTAAACAAGTGATTGCAATATGTAGAGCTTTCTTATGGACTGGTACCTATAATAGTCCAAAGCCAGGTTATGTAAGTTGGGAAGATATGTATAAGCCTAAAAGCCATGGCGGGCTTGGCTTTAGAAACATCATGATCTGGGATGCAATAATGGTTGGCAAGTAAGCTTGGAGTATAGCAGTGAAAGCTGATAACTTGTGGGTGAAATGGGTTCACACCATGTACATTAAAGATAAATTATGGAGTACTTATAGTGCTCCTAACTCAGCTAGCTGGGCCCTTAAGTATATATGCAAGGCAAGGCAAGAGATCTCAAGGCAAGTTGGGGTGAGCTGGCTTATTCAGCCTACTTATTGTACTGCTAAGATTTACAAGAGCATGAATGATCCAGGAGTGAGAACTGATTGGAGCTCAGCCATTTGGGACCATCACAATGTCCCTAAATACAACTTCATAAGTTGGTTAGCATTGTTGAAAAGATTGAATACAGGAGACAGAAGATTGCATCAAATTGGTGTTTGTTTTATAGATCAGTGCCTTCTTTGTGGTGATAATAGGGAGACACATGATCACCTGTTCTCTGACTGTCCATTTAGCAGACATTGTTTGACAAGGATAAAAGAATGGATTGGGATTCAAGCCATCACTGAGAACTAAACACAGCTACTAAGATGGGTTAAAAGAAGATCCGGAGGCAGCAAATTCAGGAAGCAAGTTTTGATTTCAAGTATAGTGGCAGCAATATACAAAATCTGGTAGGAAAGAAATAATGCATTATGGAATATGCAAATCCAAAGTGTGAATAGAAGTGTAAATGAAATTGAGTATTCTGTAAAGGAGAGAAAGAAGTCTAGAATGACACAGAAAATGAGAGCAATAGACATACAATGGTTTGAAACCCTATAATGGTGTTATATAGTTGTTCTTTTGCTATGAGATTATCATGGCATTAGGTTGTAACATGTTTGTGCTCAATATACTTACTTACTAAAAAAATAATTAATAATAACAAAAAACCATAACTATTAACCTTGTAAATATAATTATTTACCTAGAATCATAACTATTAATCCAAAATTAGTGGAAAAATAATAATAAATTGTTTTCAGCCATCATAGTAATATATTAGATCTTTGTGGGTGATGATCATTAGATTGTTTTTAACAAATTATAATTTAAATCTTTAATTCTTAACAAATTATTTTAATGATCAATCTAATTAGTCCAAAAATAATTTTAAATCTAAGAATATTATATCTTAAAAAATGCAAAATTTCATGTGAAATTAACTATTAATTTGGCCATTATAAAAATTTTGGATCTTTATAATTTTATTTTGAGCATAAATTACATATAAATCAAATATTTATAATTTCAATCAAATAATATCAAATATCAATTATGCAAATTCAAGCTATAAAATAAATTCTCCCTTAAGTGAATCAAAATAATAACTTTGCATACAAAACATGATCATACGAATATTATGTAATTAGGCAAAACTGATACCATTGTAGGAACATATAGATGCATATATAATTATATATCGGAAACACATGAAACTATTTTCTAACATCTATCATATATAAGATCATATACATAACAAACATATGAATTAATCAATAAGGATTAGATGTACAACCTTTGTAGCGTGAATTATCTTTTGTATGCAAGCTTTGAAAATCCGAGAGCTCCAAGTGTTGCTCCTCTATTTAGTCTACAAGCACCAGATTGAACCTCACGTCTGCTAAAACGGAAGAAGGATGAACAATTCACTCTCTTGCTTTTAGGGGGTTAGCACCGTTGTAAGGAGGATATTAGGGTTGAGGTTTTCTCTCTTTTACTGTTTCAAAGTAACTGTTTATAATGTTCTTCCTAAACCCTAATATTTTATCATTACATAATAGAAGAAGTCTAGGTTAATTAGAAGAACCAATCCTCCATCCTTTTCCTGCCTTATGGTCTGCCAACATGAGCCTAATTGGGCTTTGTGTTGCTTTGTTCAATTTGGTACTACAATGTGTAACCTTATAGGATTAATGTATTTTAGTTGTTGGTCCAATCATTAATTTTTTTTTTTGAGGGGAGGCCCAATCATTATTGTCTCACTAATCGAGGACATTTATTCTCTATGAAGCAAATATAATTACTAAAATAATTAACTTATTATCTTCATAAATAATTCATATTTATATTTAGTAATTGCTGAAAATGTCACATGACATATTTTTTGACCCGGCCCCTAGTCTATGCCCTATGTTTGGCAAAACCCAAATGTAGCACACTAGGCACTACTAAAGTCCCCGCGAATGTAGGCTACCAATAGAGAAAACAACATTTACGGAGAGGGTCCCCTTTTCCCTCTTTAAAAAGAATCAACCTTCACAGCTCGACAGCACAGCAACTCAAAACCACTTCTGGTTTTCATAAAACCACCTTTCTTATCCTCAAATTGCTTCCATAAGCCGTACAACTCCTTACCATATATACCACCACCACCATCTCCTTTCTTTAGGGTAGTCCAACAATTTCAATATCTGAAATATCTCCATAAAGTTATTCTATATCATAAAACCATATAATATATCCATCATATATCAAACTATAGCATAAGATTATAACACAAAGTTTTGAGAAAATTATTATTGAAAATGGGGAGAGGAAGAGTACAGCTGAAGAGGATAGAGAATAAGATCAACAGACAAGTGACTTTTTCAAAGAGAAGAAGTGGACTTGTGAAGAAAGCTCATGAAATCTCTGTTCTTTGTGATGCTGAAGTTGCTCTCATCATTTTTTCTCACCGAGGAAAACTCTTTGAGTATTCTTCTGATTCTTCGTAAGTATATTAATAGTAACTACTTGTTTTCTGGTTTCTATTTTTAGGTCTGATGCATATTTAATTCTAGGTAATATTAATTCCTTATATTTAATCCTTAATTTTTTTTTTCTTTTACCATTCCATTTAGTTTCATTTTTGTTTGTTTTGGGTAAAAAAGATTTCCCCCTTCACGTGTGTCGAATAGGTCAAATTTTTTACTTGAGGGATGTTTTCTTTGATTACTAAAATAGAATACAACAATCACCTGAAAAGCATGAAGGAAGAAGATGGTGCAAAGTTTTTACTGTCATACTTAGTATTTGATAAACATTCTATGATGAACTTGTATAAATTAGGAAATAGACCTAACTTTCATGCAAGAAAACATTATTCCTTCATTAAAAAAATTTATTACTTAAGGATTTACTTTTTTATTTATATATTTATTATATGAAGTAGTATTACTTATTTCATTTTATTTTTTGCTAGTTAAATAAGACTAGATTTTTAAAAAAATCCTTTTTTTGTGTGTGTGAATTTCTTCCCTTTTTAATAAAGTCTATTATCATATCTTAGAGTAGCTGTTGGCGAAGCTACAAAAAATGATACAGAAATCTGGAAAGGAAATTGTACTACTTACATGAACACACTTATTTACTGCTTGCATGATATCTGCAAAAGTTTATAGCAAATTTGGTTAATATATAGCTTAGTACTTTGGATATTAATATTACTAGTGTACAAATACTTGATCCAATGGGTAATGGAAGATTTGACCATACATGATGCTAAATATTAATTGTTATTGTCCAGCTTTTTTTTCCCTCCATCTATTGGCATATCTTGATCTTTGCATTGCTACTCCAATCACTTGTCAATTGTTTCGTCCTTTTTGTTCTTTTTTTACATGTGCTACATACTTCAATACTTTCCCCCTTCTTTATCCTCAGTTTTTTTTGTCAATAGTTGTTCTTGTCCTGTAATTTAGGTCAATACCCAATGAAATCTATTTTGCTCGTTTTAGATCTAATTTCACTTCGATCACAACCTTCCACAATTTTGTTTCTTAACTTGACATCTACTCTATGGATCCGGGTCTATATTCAATGTTTCAGATCAAGATCCTATTTATACCAATTTATTGTAAACACTTAAAACGTTACACTTACACACAACATTAACAATTTACCCAAATTAGACCTCACTTCATTCCCCTCTCTCTAGACTCACTAAGTTAGTGGCTCACCAAGTCAGCTCAATAGCACAGCCACCACAACTTAATACATTACACAATGAAAAATTCAGATGTATGCGTTTGTGAGACTTAGAATTCAATTTCAAGTAGGACTAGGATGTTTTGTGCAATCAGCTAGCAGTCTTTTTAATTTAAGTCGAGCTTCTTTGTGCAATATATAGTTTTAGAAATATATGCAATTTTGGATCCGTTTAGAACCTGACCCGTCTGACTCACTAAACACCGGTAAGAGCTTAATTTTTTACAGCTTTATGAGTCCCACTAGGGTATGGGAATAGAAAAAAAGGGTTTCGGTTAGGGTCTTACAAGATCTTATCTGCCATTTATATTTTATTATCTTTCTATACATGTTTAATATTACATCTGTTTCACAATACATGCACCACTTCTCATTTAGACACTATTCATTAACCAACTTTGACAATATTTTTCTCACCATTATGTAAGAAAAAATACAGTCAAGTGAATCTTGTTAAATTCGTCTCAATGAGAGGATTCCAAATATCAACTTTCTATAATTTTTACTTATACGTAACTAGAGATATTAATGTCCAAATAAGTGTGATGGAATACGTGAAAAAAATGGTGCATATATTGTGAAACAGATGTAGTATATCGAAAATTTGTTTTTTGTGTCATTCGGGTCTATGTGGACGGAGCCTTCCTAGAAGGCGTACCTACCTTAGTGGCTCTGAACCTTTAATTTGACGGCTCGTTTGGTTAGTAGTGATATTAGATGGTAATAGTAATGTAATTTAGTGTAAATTTGTAAAGAAATTCCAATGTCAATACCCATGGTAATACAAGTTCATCACAAAACACGAGTTTTCCTTTATAAATTTTCATTACCACCCAATACTACCTTTCCAAGTGGTATTGGATAATAATGAAATTTTAGAAAGAAAATGTAAATTTGAGATGAAGGAACATTAACATGGGTAATGACATGAGATTTCCATTACAAAATTAAAGTACAATACATTACTATTACCATCATTTATGACCATAAACCAAATAGACCGTGAGGATATGATGCTGAGGAAGAAGTCTTAACCTCTATGCTATTATTCACTAGGGTCTGTAATATTTTTTTTCCTTTTTTAACCATAATTCCTCTAAAATCTTCTTCACTGATGGTACTAGCCTATTAGGATGTGTTTCTTTAGTATATTGAAGTATAAAACTAGTTCCACGAGAACAATCCTTAATAGTAGTACAAAAGAACATGCTCCTAATAGAATTTTCTTAGTGTAAACTTAATAGAATCCGAAATATATAGTAGTAGAATGTAGCTAATATAGGTTGACTAGCCTTTTGCCCTTGAGTATGTATACACACCTTTTATAGTCTGTATGGTAGATGATAATAAACATCAGTATTGGCAATGAAATCAGACATAATTTGTTAGTAAAATTTCTTGCTCATTACCATTGCACTTTATTTCTATCTCCAAACATATAATTTCTTTTACAAGTTTTCATTTCTACTGGATACCACCTTTATAGGCAATATAATTTCTATGAATTAAGATATTCACAAGTTTTGAGGTGGATTTCAAGAGTATGGACAATATGCGACTCTCCATACAAAAATTACCCATAAATTCATTATATTGCAAACATTTATTAGAGCACCATTAATGATGAATGAAAAAAAAGATCATCCCACTCTCTTTCTAACTTTCTCTCTCTAAAAAATTACATCCCACAATCTTTTCCCACTTTCTTCTAAAAAAAAAAATAACTGAAAATCACCAACCATGAACCAAAAAAAAAACTTTTCTAACTCCGAACTCTCCGAGCTTTATTTTTTGCCATCATAAGCCCAACCCTAATCTAATCTAAACCTAACCCCAACTAAACCCTAATCTTTTTCCTCCCTCTCTTACTTTTTGACCCCACCCAACTACTTTTTCTCTCTCATCACCCAACCACCATTATACAATATTTTTATTATTTAATTTTTAATGATATGAAATATTCATTATTAATTGCTATTATATTATTAATTAATTAAATTAATAATTTTAATATTATAATTATCCTTTTAATAATTAAGTTATCTACATAATTAGCTATTATTAATCCGTAGCATACGCAATTAGCGTTTTTAATATATGCTCATTAATTAGCGATCTAATAATTAAATTATGAGACACAATTAAGCATTTTTAATATATTTTTAATTTCGAGACACATAATGAAGTACAAGAACGAATTATAAACTTAATTAGGAACGAAATACATAAAATACAAGTAGAAGAAGTAGAAGAAGAGTTAATGAAATAAATTAGAACAAGTAGAAGAAATTAGTGAAGGAAGATGGAAAAAATTAAGTGTGTCCAAAATATAGCAAAAGGGGTCTCTATTTATAGAGCTCGAAAAAATAGAGCCGTTGGTATTTTTTTTTTTTTTTTTTGTATTTTTTTAAATATAACCGTTGCAAACTTTACAACGGTTATATTTTTAATGCCCAATAGTAAGCTGACATGTGGAAAGGGAGACATTTGGCGCACAATAATTGGCCGATTCGCTTTACGCGTCGAAGATGTCGGCCGACAAGCTGACGCGTAAAGCAATTTTTTTTTGCCTTCCGCCAGCCAAAACGCTACGTTTTGGCTGGAGCTCTCTCACAGCTCCAGCCAAAACGCAGCGTTTTGACTGCTGGAGAGGCAAAAAAAAATAAAAAAAAGTCGGATCAGGCAGTGGGTCCCACTCCCACGCCTGATCATGCTTTCAATCGTGGGATACAAATTTTTTTTGCCAATCAACCAACAATCTTATTCTCAATAATCACTAAGGGAGCCCATTTAAGATCAAGCACATAATCTTTCTTTTTTTTTCACCATTAAGGATGCCCTTATCATGCACCAACCGGTCGTTAAAGTATTGGAAGTGCTTGAGTAGTTGTGAAAATTAACATATAATAAAGTGCAGATATCCCCTCTAGTAAGAAGTAGTAAGAGGAATATCTCTCATTTGATCAAGAGAAAAACCCTTTCCAGTTTCTCTTGTTTCTTTGACTGAACGCAAGTCAAACAGAAGTATGTAACTACGAAATCCTTGGAGAAAGTGTTTTTGTTTAAAACTACACAAGTATACCTATATATGGTAACCCAAAAAAATGTATATTATCTGATTAATATCTAAACAAAGTATTCTTATGTTTTCTTTCATCTTGCTTATTTCCTCACTTTCCCTTTCTTACTTTTATTTGTTTACTCTCTTTAACTTATTCCTTTACATATCTCCTTTCACTTTACAAGGATAGTTGATTATGACGCCTTATGTTAGTCAACCCCAAAACATTTTGGAACTAAGATTTGGTTGAACACCAACCGGCTAGAGTTTCTAGAACATGTCAAAAACCTACTACCCTGGCTAGGGGCTTTATTGAAACCATTAAGGTAGTGTTTGGATAGAATGAATTCATTTCAAATACATCATTTCAAATAATTCATTTCAATTCTTGACATTCAATTCCAAATCATTTGTTTGAAAAAATAAGATTTCTAAATTCTATCATTTCATATAAAAATAAAACCAGATTTTGTCATTCTTAATCAACAACTTGTTAATTTTTGGTCTAAAATTTCACTTTAGCATATAAATAATAAATTACCTCCATCTCCTCCTTCAAGCTCTTCTCCTTTAACTGTGTTCTTCCCTCCCTCTATCAATTTACCCAGAAATTAGGGTTTCTCTCTCTTCATCAATTGATTATATTTTAATTTTAACCTTTAAAATTAGGATATAATGAGTTCTGTTGTTGTTAGAGGAGAGAGAGAAAAAAGAGTGAATGAGAAGGGGAGTTTGACTGGATGGAAAAATGGTGAGGTTGGACTGAATTTCAAATCCTTAGATTTTAGAATGAATTTCAAATTCTAAAGGATGGGGTTAATTTTTTAATGGCATGGAATTGGTCCAAATGCAAATCCAAATACCTAGTTTATCCAAACAATGCATTTGGACCAATTTCAGCATTTGAAATGAAATGGTGTCATCCAAATAGAGCATAATTGTAATTGAATTCAGAATAACAAAATTAAATGACAAAGATTCAATATGATAGAATATGTATGTATTAGTTAATAATGTTTGATTATTGTTTATATATATAATCAAAGATTATTAAGTAATACTTCTATATACATATTCTATCACAATCACTTCAGAAAGACCCATTGAACAACAATAAGGATAGGCAGACAAGCAAACAAAAGAAAAATAAACCTCTTATAAAGGAGGATGTGACCAGATGTGACATCTTAGAAGGGGATTAGTTAAATTTGAGTTAGTCTTATAATTAGAGTTCTTACTGAAGAAGGTACCAACAGTAGGGGAAAGGTAAAGGTTCGAAACTTGCCTTTCCATCTTCATCTCTTCATGTCTTTCCTTTAGAGTTCTCAACTCTTAAGCCTAGGAAATTTTGAACTCTTTGTAAGATTAAGGATAGAGAGAAGAATCATGTCAATTTAACTTATAACTTGTAAGTAGAACATGATTCAATGGAAAAGATATAGAGATCTATAAATAAAGAGCCGCATTGCACCGTGAATTTTCATATCTATCACAACCTTTACACATTAAATGTGGTATAACTAAATCAGGCTTAGCCAAATTACTAAAAATTGTTTTGACTATTCCCTAAACGCCCCACAATATTTTAGAAGTTATAAGATTATTGCATTGATATTTGATGCATTGTTTCCATCGATTTTAGTTCAACACTTTTTTTTGATAATTTTTTTTTCTAGTATTGGGGATAATTTTTAGGTGTATACAGAACCGCAAATGACGTAGATGAGATTTGATCTCGATTTTATATGAACGCTAACTGTGTATTAGATAAAGACCATTGAGAAAAAGTTATATGACCTAGAGATTTATGAAAAATGGGAAAAAAGTGTAGTGCACTAATATTAATGTAATGGAAAAATGACACACAAGTTGTTTGTAATAACATGTGAAAAAGTAGATACTATTTAAAGGGTTTTTCTAACCTATGCACCTAGTGCATAGGTTTAGTTATTTGTTGTTACCTTTTTTATTTTTAAAGTGAAAAATCATTCATTGATTTGAACATACGACATCTACAATAGAGATCAAAAACTAACAAATACATATCAAATTGAAATAAACATAATTCTAATATGGCAAAACCACAATCGTTGAGTAGATCTAGCACTGAAGAAAACTATGCCATATTTATCAAATTTATTGAATAAAGCTAAAAACAAGTAGTGCATAGGTTAAAAAAATCGTTATTTAAAATAGAAAAGTTACTTAAATAGTGATTAATATCAAAATATGATAAAAATATGGGAAATATAGTGACTACAAAAAAAAGGAAGTAGAAGCAAGGTTATCTTAAGAAAGTTTTTATAATATGTGATCTTGAATTGTCTGGTCGAGGGTTATGATAATTTTCCGTTTTTCCAGTTCAAAAATTGTTATGCTATTTTCTAATGATATATTTTTTCAAAGTATGGAGAAGATACTAGAAAGGTACGAGAGGTATTCCTACGCAGAAAGACGGCTAGCTTCAAATGATCCAGACTCACAGGTAGTGCGTTATATAAATATAGATATATGTACTCCTCATGTCCAAGAAGCCTGAATTTTTTATCCAACTACTGGAAGCCAAGTTTATTTGAATAATTGTCCCGTTTAAATAATTTAGTTTTCAGTATAATAATTAGATCATCAATATCGTTGTTTGCGTGTTTAAAAAAAATAAAGTACATTTCTAGTAAAGTGAAATATAAATTGTAATGATAGAGCCAAGCTAGACAATTACTTAGGGACGGTTTGTTATCATGTTTCGTTTCTAGTTTCCAACTTTTTTTTGAAAACTAAAAAAAACCAGAAAATATAGTTTCCAATCATGTGTCGTCGGTTTTTAATATGGCATGTTTAGTATAAATATGAATGATGTTAAATTCATTTTCTACACCCTTATATCATATGATTTTTAGATTTATAAAGGCAAAAACTGAAAACCGACAATAATCTCAAACAGCCTGAAGAAACCAGATTTCTATATATTTCCATGATGAAATTACTTTTCATTATACATAGGTAAACTGGACCTTTGACTTCGCAAAACTGAAGGCGAAGCTTGAACTTCTACAAAGGAATCATAGGTATGATGGCATAATTTGTCTATGATTATTTTTGCTTCCAAAACCGGTTGATATGTAACATATGTTTGTATACCTCTATAATATAGTACTTGTTTATCATATACTCTCTTGATTTTTGTCATGACGAAGATCTCCATAAGGTAACTTTCCTTTGTAATAAAAAAATGCATATGTTGATTATTTCTATGTTATTTTAAGTGGATATTGGATAGTGTGATAATGGATTACTTTGTGTACAATTGCATTTTACATCTGAGTGTAATTTTATACCCTTTTACATATTGCGCTTTGTGAATAGGACATATGATGTTAAAGAATGTGAGTAGGGGTGTAAATTAGATGTGACAACTCGCGAGCTACTCGAGATCGACTTGGTCAAAACTCGGTCAAAGCTCGACTCGAGTAAGCTCGAATCGAACTCGAGCTCGACTCAAGATGTTAGTGAGTCGAGTTGAGCAACTCGACACTCGACTTGAAAACTCGTGAGAAGCTCGAATACCCAATTATCTATAGGAAAATACCTAAATTCGACATATTTTTGCCTTATGGTTGCTTTTAACCCGAGATACTTGCAAGCTACTCGGGATCTACTCGGTCAAAACTCGACTCGGTCAAAGCTCGACTCGGTCAAAACTCGGTCAAAACTCGACTCAAATCGAGCTCGACTCGAAATGCTAACGAATCGAGTCGAGTCGAGCTAGCCCAAAAACTTGAACTCGACTCGCATCATTTACACCCTTAAATGTGAGAAGACATATCATACTTTAGATGGGTATAGTGAATCAATGTGTTGGTGTAATTTTATTAGGAGGTTTAGTGGATTTGTCCTATAATGCTATTTATACACCATAGTTATCAGTGAGCATCAACTGGCTTTTCTAACATTTTATCCCGATAAGTTTACCCTTACCTTTGACTATAACTCTAGGATTACATTCTACCTAAAATATTATTACTCCCATATTTTTAGGTAAATATTTTTACTTGAATTTTCCTAGATTATTTTCAAGAGTGTAAAATAATGATTAAAATTTACCATGATCAGGCACTACTTAGGACAAGAGTTGGACTCACTTAACATGAAGGAACTTCAGAGTTTAGAACAACAGCTTGATACTGCTCTCAAAAATATTCGATCCAGGAAGGTAAGATATTTTACATGTCTACCTTAGTTTGATAAATTTATCTTCTTCCTCGATCATTGATTAACTACTATACTTGTTTTTTAATAATGTCAAATTTAATCATAAATCTTTAACATTGACCAATTAATAATTGGACAAAAAAATGAGACAATAAAAAATAAGACGATCTTCATAGAAGTATTAACATGATGTAATTAAAAACTTTAATCATAGATCTATTTGTTATCTTAATAATATAAATTTCCTAATTAAAATGTATCACATAAAGTAAGTATTAACAGCAGCATAGATGGAGATTTTATATTTGTTTATATGATTTATAGTAAAAATATTATATTAGTTGATTTTAACTGCATTTGTTTATTCAATGACAGAACCAACTGATGCATGAGTCCATTTCTGAACTCCAGAAGAAGGTAATAGCTCCATTTCTTACTCTCAAAGAACTAATATACAACCTTTGTTTCACAAGACATGTATTTTGAAATGACACAAGAAATAAAGAAGAACATAAAAGAGTTGCCTTTCATAGAAATGTTGCATTGTAAGTATTATGAAATATTTCATAAAAGGAAAATGTTGCATTTATCGTGAGATGATGGGGGTAGACGGGTAGTACAAACTTGCTTGGCAATATATAAAATAAGTACCTATCTGTTCCATGAATGTTCTTCACTCTGATCTAACCATACCTCCAAAATTCCAAGGCAAAGAGCGAGGAGAAACACAAAGAAAGTCTTTTTGTCTTTTGAAATGTAAAGAGAAAACTCACATTTATCATAATGTCGGGGTGGAAGATCCTAGCTCATTATTCAGTCTCATAAAAGGGAGGGTCTATTGGTTTGAAGAATGCAAGATAGAAAGGATTTAAAGATATGTTTTCATAAGAAGTTGAACATATTTCATTGTCCCAAATTCCCGAGAAAGGGTCATCTCACATCATGTTAAAAATCTAGAAGAGGGGACTTCAAGAGTCTTATAACCTTTTCGGATTGTACAAAAAGATGGGCTCACAACATGTGAGAGGATGTGTTAAAAGAGTACAGTACAAACTTGTAATTTTGTCCCACATGTATTATTGAGAATAAGCTAGTAAAATAGAGACATTGAGGGTCTATTGTTTTCAACTTTTTAAACTTTTATAGACCTTTTGAACTTATTTGAAGATTATTTAACTATTTGAAATTTTATTAACTTCCTGAACTTTATGATTTTTTCTTAAATTTTCAAAACTTATCTACATTTTTATGGAAATAAGTAAATAAATATTGAAGAGAATAAACTCTGAGTGGATTTAATAACTACAGTAAGATAGAGGGTAAAGGTTGAAAAAAAAAATTATTAAATCAAGAAAAAAAGTTAAAAAGGATTAAAATGGAAATGATGGGAGAAACTTGTGGATTGGAGGAGCAGTACTTTTAAGATAGAAGTTAACTACTCCCTCCGTCCCAAAATATAGTTCCTGTTTCTTTTTGCACAATCTCCAAGATGTACCTTTGACCTAAGATATCTTCTATTTCGTATTAGTAAAAAATATAAAGAGTTGATATTATGAATGTACACAATAAGGCGGATCTAACAAGTAGGGCTGCACACCGGTCCAGGACCGGACCGGACCCGGATCGGGACCGGGTGGACCTGGTTCAGGCCCATTTGCGCGGACTGACCGGACCGGTTATGATTCGGGCCCAGGGACCGGGACTGTTTTTCCCGGTCTCAGTCCTGGACCTGACCTGTTTGGTTTTTAGGTGTTTTTTTTCCTAATTCTAAAAAAAAAACATAATTCATTCAATACGAAATAAAAAATAGAAATCATATTCAATACGAAATCAGATTCAATACAAAAATTAAAAACAGAAATCAGAATCAATACGAAAATAAATAAAATCAGAATATCAACAATATAAGATGATAATAAAAGGCCAGTAGAATTCTCTTATGAACAACCACGATAAGAAAAACACATTCCAGCATCTCTTACTTGACAGCATATTTTACATAAATTTGGCATTCCTGAACTCCATAACTGAAACTTGTGGGAGAATTGAGGTTGCCACATGAGGACCCAATTCAAATCTCAAAGTGAAAAAATCGTGGTACTAAAACAGTGAAATCTATAAAGTGCTGCAATTGAAGAAAAACTAAAACTTCCATGGATGCATTAGCAGAAGGATTATGGGGATTAGCATATTACCACTTACAAAAAGGTGAAATGTCAAAGTCTATTAAATGTTTAGAAGCAATTTGTCATAGCCCAGTTTCATTTCTTCCCATTATTGAGGTCAAAACTTACAGTAGATGGTGTGCTATGGGAAGACGTTGGAGTCTTGGATAAGAGAAGAGAAGAGGAGAAGAGGAGAAGAGAGAGAAAGAGAGTTGTGCGGCTGAACCTGTTTGTGGGCTAGGGTTTAGTTTTAGGAAGACTTACTATCTGTACTTTCTTTTGGAAATGCGATTTTTTTTTTAAAAAAAAAAAAAACCAGGTCAACCGGTCCGGACCGGTTTCCACCGGTTTTTACCCGGACCGGACCGGTTACCCGGAATTCACTTTTTCCTTGGACCGTGGACCGGACCGGTTTCCCAGGACCGGTCCGGTCCGGTCCAAATTCCGGTCCGGACCGGTTTGTGTGCAGCCCTACTAACAAGACCCCACATGAGTATGTTTTTTTTTATACATTAATGAGAATATTTGGTCAAAGTTTTTAAAATTTGACTCCCAAAATAGAAACAAGAACTATATTTTGGGACGGAGGGCGTATTAAAAAAATATATAAAATAGAAACAATTTTTCTGTAGGATTTTATTCCAATTGGACATTTTATTATCTGAAACTAAAAGGGATGCTAATTACTGTACTTTTATAACCTATAATAGAATCTTATTATTATATCCTTTCAAAAAAAAAAAGAATCTTATTATTATAGGTTAAAAAAAGAATCTTATTATTAAATGTTAATCATTTATTTGTAATTGAAACATACATGCACATAAATGTAATTTTTAATTTATCTTAACGTAAAAATTGAGAAAAAATCAT
This sequence comes from Beta corolliflora, assembly GCA_947648045.1. Classification (NCBI taxonomy): domain Eukaryota; kingdom Viridiplantae; phylum Streptophyta; class Magnoliopsida; order Caryophyllales; family Amaranthaceae; genus Beta; species Beta corolliflora. The sequence continues at coordinate 1,488,206 of CANSZD010003329.1, read as the reverse complement.
AAGTGTTATATAAAGCAAAAAAAAAGAGAGGCTAAATACAACAAAAAAGAGTAAAAGACTAACCTACCCCTCATGGGAGGGTCATGATCATACTAAACATGATAGGGGGGTCATCCAAGACAAATGACCCCCTTGCAGAGGGATCATCTATGATAAATGACCCCTCATAGGGGGAGTCATCTATGACAAATGACCCCCTCGTAGGGGAATTATGTAGGACAAATGACCCCCTAATTCAGGAAAGAAAAAAAATTACCTCCTACTATACTTTGAATAGTCTGACAATAAATTTAAAATTACACAATTGAGTACTCACCGAACTGCTGTTATTATTTTTATTGTAATCTGAAAAAGAAAAAAAGATAACCGCCTAATATTGTAATACACTATGATCTGTTGGTGATCTTAAGCACTACTGTTATACTATAATGGGTAGTTAGGTACAACAAATAAATAAGAAGTTATAAAAGCATCTTATGTTTTTTTTAACTATAAAAAAGATAAAATTAACCATGGTTAAATTCTATAAAATATTAGGTGCTGTATTTAGCCTTTTTTTGTGCTATATTTAGCACACCCCAAAAAAATTAGTTGGAAAACTTTTAGTTGGAGAAAGGACGGTCAAAAGTAGTGGCGAAAATTTTAGTAGATAATATTAGATTATATTACATAAATAAATCTAATACAAACTTATCAAGTTCTAATAGTCTTCCTTTCAAATAAAAAAAAGTTCTAATACTCTAGACAATAAAGAATCTGTCTTATATTGCCGTGTTTGAATCCTCCATAGTTCTAAAATAACTCTACAAGGTAGAGTTTGAGCAATATCAACCATTGAATAAAAAATCAATGGCTCATATATTATCTTTCCAAAACCCCCCCTATTTTTTCTCATCAAAATCCACCCCCTAATTTTCCTCTCCCACTAATATAAGCCCTTGATTTTAAAATGTTTCAGATACAATTCTACCTTATCATGTAAAATTTTATTAAAACTCAAGAGGATTCGGACTCTATATTGCCAAGATATAGTAGCTATTTAACAGCCATAAATGTTGCCTAGTGCTTAAACATGGGACATGTATCATTTTATAAAACATCACGTATTATCCAAAGTTACATATATAAGGGAAGTTCTATTGCTTGCCCTTTTTTAGCACTGCTCAAAAAACGCTAAGGTAATTTTTTCTCTGTTTTAAAAAGTATGATATACAGCTAAATTTTGCTAGTCAATAAAGCTATCCTTATGAGTAGAGATGGCAATGGGTAGGATCTGGACAGGGTCCTCTAGGATCCATATCCATATCCGTTTTTTAGGCAAGGATCCAGATCCTACCCGGATCCGCTGGGTAATAAAATTGAGGATCCAGATTTAATAGATCCTACGGATCCGGGTCCTAAACGGATCCAAAACGGATCCTAACCTATTTTCTTCAAACGACCCTAATTTTCACAATAATTAGAGATTTTAAAGAACAAAACAACGCCATTTAACATCTTCATTTGTCGATGTTGAAGTAAGCAAGCATTCAACCTTAATATAACAAATCCAAGCATAAATAACATTAAGAGTTTAACATTAATTTTTACCCTTTTAATTATATATTTTAAAATAACTTTAAAAAACGGGTAATGGATCCGGACCTGGGTAATAATTTAGGACCCGGTCCAGATCCGTTTTCAAAAACTAGGATCCATATCCTACCCGGATCCGTAGAGTCCAAAATTTGAGGATCCAGATCCGCTAAAAACGGATCTGGATCCACGGATCCGGGTAGGGTCCATTACCCACTGACATCCCTACTTTTTTTTTTATTTGGGCCCCCTTTCGGGAACCCGTGGTAAGATTTAATTTCTCCTGGCCGCCCTCGCACAGACCACTCACCCGGAGGCCCAACAAGCCCCAAACCCCCCCCCCAACCCCCAACAATATTGAAATTTTGCTTCCACCAAGATTTGAACCTTGGTCTCCCATGTGGGAGATAGGAAGCCATACCATTGGACCCAAGGGTCCTTGGTCTGACATCCCTACTTATGAGTGCTACTTGACTAGGGATGTGTACTCAATTGGAGGTTACCGTATACATACACCAAGATAATAAGAGCTTTTATTTTGCGTATCAAAGATGGAAGGATACCAAAAAAAGCTTTGACTTGAATTTGTATTGCATAAAACTGATGATACGTAACTTATTAGCCATTCTTATTTAAGCGTACGACAATTTGAATATTGTGTGTTATTGATTAATAATGATTTCTTATATAGGCTATGTTATTTTAGTTACCTTAAATGATAATGTGCTAACATATTTTAGGTGCTAAAATGATTAGTAGTGTTTGGGGGAGTACGTAAAATAAATTTTCAAGTATTTAAAATGACTAAAATGGATAAGTTAAAATTTTTAACTTTTCAAAATCATGTGACTGAAATTTTGAAAAATCTTTTTAAAATTTTGATAACAACTAATCTTGCCAAAATAATTTGTCAACTAAAGCAACTAATTTTGCCAAACAGTTAAGCTAATAGGCTACAGTTCCAGCACCTTATTAGTTTCAACTTCAATTTATCAGTTTCAGCTACCTTATCAGTTCCAGCACCTTATTAGTTTCAACTTCACCTTATCAGTTTCAGCTAACTTATCAGTTTTAATTCATTTTCAGTTAGTATTGCCAAACAGAGTCATATACATAGTTTGACAATTAAATGGTAAATTAGATAGAAAAGTTTGAGAAAATAATTATAGCTTACATAATGCTATCATCCAAAAGTGTCTCCGCACAAGCGTGCGTGGGTTAATATAGTATTTTCACAAAAGTTACAATCAACAGCTAGGGAGTCTCCACACTTCTTGAATAGAAGGAATCAGAGGGAGACAAAAGATAGTTACATATTCAAGTCTTCCTTCTCCAGCTGGTCTCTCTTTTTTTGTCAGCTTCAGGAGCCTGTCAGCCACCTTATTCCTCTTCAGCCTTTGGAATACGATGTTCACCTTCTTTTGCTCCCTAAACTCCTTGCAAAAGGTTGATATATTCGATCATGGATCAACGTAATAAGGTTTTTTTTTTTTTTTATTTATTTTGACATCGAGAAAACTTGCATTAATTAAACAACGAAATACACCCTATTGCTAATACAACCAAACATAAAACAACGTAAAACCTAAAGGAGCTTTAGTAGCTCTTACATCCCCTAAAAAGCAAAAACAAGTAAAACCGACACAGAGTCTTATAATAAGGAGGGCGTCGCTGGTCGATGATTGTGCTGGTGGAGTCAAAACTCTGATAACTGATGGAAGTGGTAGGAGAAGCGAATGTCGATCACGATCCGGACAACTAACAACCAATGGCGAGCTTCGCATCTCGCCGCATGAGCAATCCCAACGAGCTTCTGTCACGTGGGATTCTTGGGTCATGCTCTATTGAAGAGTCACATTCCTAAGTGACTCATGACTCTCTCGCGAGAGTATATCAGGTTTCTCCATTAGGCAGGAGAAACGGGCGCTGAAATCCACCAGATGCAACTGGGGTGCTGCCTGCAGATTTGAATTTTTCAAGGCAATGACCATGAAGACCACTGCCAAGCTAAAAAGAGAGCTAAACATTTTGAGCTCTCGAAAACACCTTCGGCTTTTGAAACCGGAAAACACATGCTCGAACCATGGATACCATTCATCGCCTCGACCACGCTCACACTTCTCATCCTCTTGATTTACCTGTTCCTTCATCAAAGATTCCAAAAGAACTACATATTCTACTACTACAATACTAATCCACCATCCCTTATGCAAGTGGCAAATATTTTTTAATTGCCATAACCAACTACGAACAACTTCCTTAGCAGCTCGAAAGAAACATTTTACGTCAACTATTTGACAACTTACCACACATACTAAGAAAAAAACCAGCATAGTTAAACCTAACATAACTAGGCTGGGGAGCCTAACAACTAGGGGGATGGGAAAGGGAAGCCCAACAACCAGGGGGGTAAGGGAAAGGGATGCCCGAAACCAGGGCCGTCTCATGGAATATGGAGGTCCTGTGCTATTCATTAAAATGGGGCCCTTCATAAAAAATTATAAAGAAGAAATTATAATTTTTTTATTATTATTTATCATAAATCGTTCCTTACATTTTGATAAATAAACCAAAACTATAAAAAAAAAATCTAGTAGGATATTTTATTTAAACAAAGCCATCCTTCTAGCATTCTTTGAAGCGAAATCGTCCACCAAATCTTCATAATCAACTTTTTCCAAAATATCGTTCTCTATCGCTATCAAGGCTAGTCCATTAAGTATTTCTTGTGACATTGTAGAACGCATATAGGACTTCAACAATTTCAACTTTGAAAAACTTCTTCTCGATCTGCATACAAGAATGGAATAGTCAACATGATTCTATATGCAATAACTAAATTAGGGAAAAAATCAAGATGTTTTACAAACTTTAACATATCTAAAGGGCCCAAGTCTTCATTGGGCAAGCATTCTTTAATCGTTTGCAACTCGAAATACAATTCGGACCTATCAATATCAGATTGTCCATCTTTTTCCATTGCTTTTTCCAAACCTCTACAATAAGACCTTAGACTCTCATCATCAAAAGAATATAGCTTTTTAGAACTAAACAAGAATCCAAAAATATTTTCATATTCTTGATATTGTTCAAATCTCTTCTTAAGAGAAACGATAGCTTGATCAACAATATATAAGAAATAATTAACTCTAAATGATTCTTCTGGAGATTGGGAAGCAACAGATGAAGTATTAGTTGAATTCTCATCAAAAAAACATTTTCTTCTAATGACACGCTTTTCACGAAAAGTAGGATCAATGTCCATTTCAATTGCAATCTTTTTTGCTATGTCCAAGGCATCATGAAAACCGCTTTCTCTATATCGCTCAAAAAACGAAACCAACCCTTTTATTTTTTCAATAGCAACATCTATAAGCACATCCTTTGATTGTAAATTCTTACTAACCAAATTAACAGCATATAATATGTCAAACCAGATAATAATTGCCATCAAAAATTCAAAATCACTCAACTCATTTGTTGCTAGAGATTGAGCTTCACTTCTTATTTTAGAATCATTATCATCTTCTGCTACTTGAAGTAAAGTTTCTCGTATTTCGAGCATTTGAAACCTTATAGCTCTAACACTATCAATGCGACTCTCCCAACGGGTGGATGACAACGACTTAAGAGTCAATCCTTTTACATTGTCTTTCAAAATTTGCCATCTTTTTGTAGAGCATGCAAATATTGTGTAGATACGTTGTATGATACCAAAAAAATCTCTGGCTTTAACACAAGTATTAGCCATATCACACAATGCTAAGTTAAGACTATGACAACCACAAGGAGTATAAAGGGCCCTGGGATTTATATCTAAAAGTTTTTTTTGTACTCCTTGATGTTTTCCCTTCATATTAGATCCATTGTCATAGCCTTGTCCCCGGACATTATCTATATCAAGATTAAGATCTTTCAACTCATTTTGTAAAACATCAAAAAGTCCTTGACCACTTGTATCATTCACATTCAAAAATCCTAAAAAAGACTCATCGATTATAATAGAACCCGAATCAAAGTCGACATATCTTAATATTAAGGACATTTGTTCTTGGTGACTAAAATCAGGAGTGCAATCAAGGATTACGGAGAAATACTTTGCTTGTTTTATTTTCTTAATGATTTCATATTTAATTGCAGAACCAAGCAAATGTATTATCTCATTTTGAATGTTATGACCAAGATAGTGAATATGTATTTCATCATTGTTAATGCGCCTAACATGTTCATGAACAACTAGATCAAACTCACGCGAGATTTCAATTAAGCCCAAGAAATTACCATTACTCTTTTGGTATATTTTCTCATTTGAACCACGAAAGGCTAAGTTATGTTTTGCAAGAAATTTTACAACTGAAATTATTCTTACTAAAACCTTTTTCCAATGCTCTTTCTCTTTTTTAATCTGTTTTTGAGTCACTTTGTCAATAGTCTCATTCTTTTGAAGTCTTACACGCAAATCATACCAAGTTGCCATATTCTTAAAATGTTCCATACTTGTCTCATGCTCTTTAAGTCTTGTACTAATATGAGACCAATCACCAAAACCTTCACTAATTAATTGACCTCTTCCATGGCCTTTTTTAAAAATTTTACAGCAAAAACAAAAAACTTTGTCAAGCTCTTTTGAATAAACAAGTCATTCTCTATCACATCTTTCTCCATTTGACAAGATTCTAGTATATAAAGTCATAGAAAATCGCTTAGATAACTTGTCTTTAGGACCTTTTATAATAGACAAGTCTCTTTTGGGTCCCTTTTCTACTAACACTTCGATCATTTTAGAATTAAGAGCATCCCAATTTCGTGGATCGAATACATCAAGGCCAAATTGATTGTCATTACTTTCATCCAAGCCATGATTATTTTCATTCGCAACATTATCATTTTCAATGGGATAATTATTTTCATTCACACCATTATCATTTTTAGCATGATCATCATTTTCATTACCACAAATATCATTATCACTCGGCACATTAGCATCAAAAGAGACATTATCTCTATCTAAAGGCACATTATCATTAGGAATAACACACTTATCATCCAAGGTTACTTCATCATTCACAACCACATTATTATTACTTTGAGTACCTACATGTGATTCTTTCACAACAAACTTATCAAGAGCTCCTCTTTGTGATTGAGTGAGCTCTTCCATTCTCTTTTTCTTTTTACGTTTTTCATAGCCACAATCATACTTCCTAATTTTGGGAGGCATGATAGAAATAATTAAATAAAAAGATATGCAATGTATAATAGAAGCAACCCGAATCTAATGATATAAAAACAAAAAGAAAGACAGAAACCACCTGTACTCCAATCTTTTCAATTTCCTCTTTGCAATCTCATTCTTTGGAAAAAGAAAAAAAAAATCTGGTAGGAGGTTGTACTGCATTTTCGCAAGAAAAACCAAGCAAAGTAATTTCAGATTATATTGCGATTGTTACAGTCTTAGAAATTATAGAATACAAGTATAGTGAAAGCAAGTCTTGATCGATTGAGTTGAAAAATTACATTCTTACAAATTACAGTCTTACAAATTAGTGTCATATACAATATATTAAAAAATCAACTAGGGAGAGTTGAAAAAATTGTAAAAAAATTACAGAAAAGTCAATTAGGCAAAACCGCAGAATTGCAAACAAACCAAATCATGAAATCGAAAATCAAATAAGTACTATCATTGCATCAAATAGGCAGAATTGCAGAATTAAAATTATAAGAAGTACATATTATAAATTTTAATTTTAAATTATAAAGTTTCAGAATTGCTATAAATCTCTACTAGAAAAATGGCATAAAAGAAAGTAAAATTACCTTAAAAGTGAAGACTTTGATAATAAATTAGCCCACAAATTCTTGATTTTTCACCTTCGTACCTGCCACAATCAAAATTCCCGACTTTGTTCTTCCCGTATTGTAATTCACTAATTTGTAAACCAAAGTTTGAATCTTTTTTTTTGGATGATAAAAGAAATTGAATTCTTGGATATGAGTTGAGTGTAGTTGAATATGAATCGCAAATAAATAGCAAAAAAAATTATTCCCGTTAGAAATCTTCATTTTTGATGATGTTCTTGAGGAGAATTGGAAATATGGAAGGAGTAATGAAATTGAGATTTTTTTTTGGCTAAAATTATGGAAATGAGTTGATTTCTTGAATAAGGAGAGTGAATATTAATTTTAATATGGGAAGTTGAATAATTTCATGATTTTTTGGGGATTTTGATTTATGAAGAGGAGAGAGAATTGTGGAGAAGAAGATGGAAAGTTTAATCTTCTGTTCTTGCGGGATGCCAGACGCAATATTGGATTCCATTTTTTTTTTCTTTTCTCCTTCCATCTCCCAACAAAATTGGGGCCCCAAATATTTGAGGCCTGTTCCGTGAAACAGGTTATCGTACGGTATTGGGCCGGCCCGCCCGAAACCTAAAACTCTACCAACTAAGGGGACTTGACAAAGGACCACGAAGAGGGGAGGGAAGGGGAAGCCCAACTAGCGAAAACAAGGGGAAGGGGAGGGAAGCCCGATAACGACGCACAACCAGGGAGGGGGAGGGGGGGAGGCCCAATAAACTAAACCGAATGACGCAAAAACAGGGGAGGGGACGGGAAGGAGGGACGGCGACTGAAAAGACGGCGGAGGGGACACGACGAAAGCTAACCTAGGGTGGAAGGGGAGGCCGACGAGGGAGGTGGAAAGGACGCGACTGACTGAAGATTGAACAGGGGAAGGGGACACAACGACGAACGACGCGGGGAAAAGGGGAACAAGGACGAAAGACGCGGGGGAGACGACAATTGTGCTAGGCTCGCCGGCGACGAGGCTGGGACCCGGCCACCAGCGAGCCTAGGAGGCGGCGAAAATTTTTGAGGGTTTTAGGGTTTCAGGAGAAAATTTTGGAGAGAGAGAGAGTAAATTAAAATTTTGTTATTAGCTCAATATATACTTCCTCTGCTTTTTATTACTTACGCTGTTTTCATTTAAAAAAGTTCTCTATCATTTGCAATATTGACATATTTGAGTATTTGACAATATATTATCTCTTTCGCTCTGTTAGCACAAGGTTCTCTATTTCTCTATTTCTTTCCTCATCTTAATCCTTAAAGCACATTTCAACATTGTGGGTATTGCTTTATCAAAAAAAAAAAAAAAAAAAAAAAAAAAACATTGTGGGTATTAAACAATGGAGAAAGTTTTTACTAGCATAAAATAATGATTCCGTATATTTTACTTACCAAGATGACGTGTGTTTTACAAGGTCCAAAATTTTTCCGTGATCATGATTAACACAGCAAATATGAATGTGCCGCGTCATTTTAGATATTTCTGTATGGAAAGTACTTTGGCCAATGTAAGAATTATAAGCACCTGGTAGATGGGATGTCACTATATATCCTTTTCCAAACTTTAGTATGCCGATTTAACTTTTGTTGCATTTGCAGATGCATTTGAGATAATATTTCCTCAGTTCCTCTTCTTGTAAAAGACTGTCTAGATAATTTGTCTCTAAAGAATGTTCCATTATTTTCTTAGTTTACATGATCTTTTCAATGATTTCTCTCTACATCATGTTCATACTCTACAAGAAAAGAGAGAAAATTACTCAGTGCATACATCCTAGATTAGTTTGAAAACATTTATTTTCTATATACTTCCTCTGTCTAGATTATTTTGAAAGCTTGTTTTTTTTTCTTAATATAAGACCCTTTGGAGTTTGTACTACCACCTATCACATTCCTTTTGGATTCTCTCAACAAAAATCTATTTTTTATTAAAACAACAAACGGTATATACCTAACAACTTATTACTTCTAAAAATTTGTGTACACCCTAATAAGTATTCAAAGTAGTATGGGACGGAGGAAGTATAATGCTAATACACAAACTAAATAAATCACCATGAAAGTGTCTCTTAATAATAATTTGCTGCAGGAACTCTGAAGCAAAGTAAATAAAATTGCATGTTTATCATCAATACGATTTACTGGTAGTTAAAATTTACAAACTTCAACTCATGATAACAGAAAGAGACCACTCTATTTAAACTAGGAGTTTTCTTTTGTCAGTTGCTTAAATTTGACTAGACACCACATCTTCATCTGTACCTAATCTGGAATTTGTGGATTTTGGATGAAATTTCTAACCTATTTAAGTAGTCTTTTTGTTTAAATAACCATGCAATTAAATTAGGTCATATGGGGGTGATTCAGTTATGTAAAAAACTTATATGGACTTGGTCCACACTAAATTAGTGTGGACCTAATGCTAATTCATGAAAAAAAAGGTCACTATATAAAAAAAATAGATATAAAAGATGAGTAGATATAGATTGTGAAGTTTGACTATGTGAAAAAAAAATATTTCATAACGATAAACTAACTAAATGGTAACGGAGATAATGAAAAAAAATACCACTGATTAACGTATTATATAACTTAAGATATTAAATAAGTTATATACAAAAAGGTAACTCTTCGCTTATATAGGTAAGGTCGGGTTAAGCTAATCATCCAGCCTATATAATAAACAGGTAAGTTTTGTGTTGGGGATTTTTATTTCATTCTCAATTATTATCATAACACCCATGAACCTAACCCAAGGCTTATTAACCAGGCCAGCTAGGCAACTAGCTCAGCTGTAATTATTTCACATGTGACATGTTTTACACTTATTCATGCTTCTATATGCAGGAAAGGGCAATGCAGGAGCACAATAACATCCTGTCTAAGAAGGTACTTGCACTTGATCAGTTTGTATAATTTACTTGCAATTGTTGCAAATTTAATTACTTAGATTTTGGTTGCATACTTTGATGACAAATGCATTTTTTATGCAGATCAAGGAGAGAGGAAAAAATCTGGAGCAAGTGCAACAAATGCAGTGGCAGAACCAGCATCAGCAGCAGCAGCCGCAGCTGCCGCCGCCACAAAATCATCAAGTTCCTCCTGATGCATCAAATTTCATGCTCCCACCTTCACTTCCTTCTTTGAACATGGGGTAGTTACTTCTTCAACTTAATGTCCTCTAAGATAAGAAACAGATCACGTGATTAGTTCGTTAATATTGCTAATTACTAATAATATTGTTATTCATCATGCATTAGTGGATACCAAGGACAACTTGGTGGTGAAGTAAGGAGGAATGATCTTGACCTGACGCTAGAACCGATATACTCATGTCACATGGGCTGCTTTACAACATGAGAGAGCATAATAAGCTCAAGGTATGAGACAATGTATTTTGTATGATAAAGTGGTGAAGACTAAGATAGACCTATTATAATTTAGAGGTGTTTGTTGTTTGTGTGTTGTATGGTTTGCCAACTCTATGTGCAAATAAACGTCATGTTAAAATCATTATGCTTCTATTAATTTGGAACCAGTCGTAATTGGTCTCCAAGCTTGTTTAATGCACGAGTCAGAATTTTGTTATCTTTTCACTGTATCTATCTTTAGCTCTTTGCCTCTCACTTCACTTTTCCATACCAGTAAACTAAGCAACAAGAGTAAGTGTTGGGGTCCATGAAATTACATGGATGACTTTTGTGAGAAGAAATTAAAGTGAAAGTAATAGTGTTAGAGGACCAACTCAACCAAAAGTTTAAACTGATGGTTGGTGTCCCAAGAATAATTCTTTACACTCTATCATGCCCTTTCATGCAAGAGCGCTTTGGGCTTGAAGTATGGATGCAACACATACCTCCCTTATATCTAGTGCAAAATATTCCACTTAGAAAGGAGAGGTGGATGAGATTTAAACTTATGACTTTTATGTGATGCTGGCTCTGGTACCATGTCAAAAGACAAACTTAACCAAAAGTTTAAGCTGATAAATGAAGTCCCAAAAATAGTTTTATACTCTATTATAAAGAAATACTACATCTAACAGTATTTGTGGGTTGTGATATTTGGAACAATATGAATCCGTTGATGTATAATAGAATTAAATGCAAAGATACAATAAATAGTGGTTTGTTGAAATTATTAATATTTGATCAAGTGTTGTTTTGTTTATTGGATCAACATACAAAGGTAGAGGAGCTCATTTTAATATAATGCTCTTTACACTAAATCTAATCACATGCATGGTAATTATGAACATTTGGAGTGTCTACTTAAAGATATTTTTTAGGTTGCAACAGTTAGAGAAAAGTACTTATTCCTACATTTTTCAATTTCTTTTTGGGATGGGCTTCTGAGTGGTAAGTGAGAAATGAGATGATGGGCAACGAGTGTTTATATTTCAATTATCGACAAACAAATTTCTTCAATTTTAGGTAAAATTGGCCTCAACACCCTGAATTATAGTGCGGGTGCACCAAACAGCCCCGACTACGACTTATAGTCAGAACACTCCAAAGTACGGACCTGGGTGCAGTCCGTACCATAAATGAGGTCTATGATCGAAATTCTCACCGTCTATAAGTTGAGTGCTAGATATTGGGCAGCCATAGAAGCGTTTTCCTTTATTGTGGTTGAAATTCCAAGTAGTTTGGACTACTGTTGGCAATCGATGTCGACAGTAAATCCTACCATTACCTAAACTAGTATTTGAATTCTTCTTGAAACTTGAAGATGAAGCTGAGTTTATTGTTGTTATGCAGATTTCACTCTTTTTGAGAATTTAGGGTTCATTTGGGAGGAAAGAAGGAATTTGGGGGAAGTAAGAGGGAATTTAGGGAAGAAAGTCTTTTTGTTCGAGTTAAGGAAGGAGAAAATGAAGGCACACGCCTTTTTGTGTTAAGTAAAAAAATTAGGGTGAAAAATGAAGAAAATAAGAAAAGGGAGAGAGAATCCGGTGAGAATTATGGGCACCGACCTCATTTATGGTACTGATCGCACCCAAGTCCGTACTTTGGGGGTGTTCTAACTATAAGCCGTACTTAGATACATTTGGTGCACCCGCTTATAGTTTAAAGGTTTGATGTCAATTTTGCCTCAAATTTATAATTCATATAATACTTACTATAAGGACATCTTTATAAACTTTTGGCTACAAATTCCCAATATTATGTAGGGGAAAAAAATCATATGTCCTCTTGTTAGATTTATCTTAACGTGTAGAACTTAAATATGATTTTTTTAAAATTTTCACTAATACATAATTGAAAATATTAATGGTCAAACTAGTATCTTGGAGATTGTAAAATTGTAAGTTTTGCAAGAACTATAGAGATTGTTTGTTTTTCTTTTTCTTCTCATTTTATAATTCTCAGTTTCTCACACACAATCCTCAGTTTCTCACCTATTAGCAATCTCCACTTTAAATGTGTATGAGTCGATAAACCTCTCCTCCACTTGAGCTAAACGCTCTTAGCAAAATAATACCAAAACCCACATAGAGAACTTTTGGGAGAATATGGCATAAATTTAAATGGGGTGTCATAAGAACCTGCTCTAAGTAGATCATCCAAAAACGAGCCTCTTCTGCTCCAGCCAGTGAGCAAAGTCTTCACATGGTGTGAATTGCTTAAACCAATCAGAAATACCGGTACCCTTTCAAAAAAAAGAAATACCGGTACCATATAGAGGTCTTAAGTAGAAAAGTTTTGACTTAATTATTTATGAGGGGATACTCTCACACAATAATAACTTTGAATTCATCATTTTTTTTAAACCTTACTAATTTAGTGAAATAGGAAAAGTAGGTTCCAAAGGAAGCCAAATTATTAATAACTAAGTACTTACTAAATTGTAATGTCGTGATCATTTTTTCTTTTGTTAGTTTGCAGTTTGTCTGCAATCATTTAAATCTTTCGGCTACCCCAATTACGTAATCACATACTTTTTTTAAAAAAAAATTTGGTAAGATAAATTACATTACTAAATTGTAATGTCGTGATCATTTTTTCTTTTGTTAGTTTGCAGTTTGTTGCAATCATTTAAATCTTTCGGCTACCCCAATTACGTAATCACATACTTTTTTTAAAAAAAATTTGGTAAGATAAATTACATTAACGCCCTTTCACAGGGCACCTAAATACAACCTACCCCAAAGCCCCCCAAACCCCCTGATGAGAATCGAACCCACAACATGTGGGTAGAAGATGAAAGGGCTAACCACCCTTCCACTCCCTCATTCTCACGTAATCACATACTTATTGATCAATAAACCCCAAAGCATGGATTATACATAGGGTGTACACTACTTACGGTGCACCTAAAAAGAACATATCATTCATATAAAAGAACACAAACTTGTTTTTAGCAACTTTTCTAAGTAAAAAGAATAAACAATTCATAATTAAAGAACACTTGTAGTCTTCATATATATATAAAAGAACATAGGTCGTAATGAAATGAACAAATATCAAAAGAACATACAATTTACATTAAGAGAACATACCTTTTTAAAGTTAAATTTGAAAAAAGGAATTTCGCCAACGAATTGGAATTATTTTCTTGTTAAAGAGTTTATATTGAGTTAAATTGTCACACACAACTTAAATTTTCACATAATAATTGAGAAGTCATAGATGAAATAAAAGAACTCGAAAATTATCAATGTACTAACATACCAAAAGAAAACATGGTTTAAAGTTAAATAACATGTCTAATCTCCTATTCATTGAATAAAACATGTCATAATGAAAATAAACATACAATTTAAATATAAAGAACATATTTTTCATGTAAAAAAAAAACATTTCTAAACAAATATAAAGCACATATATTCTCTAGGATTAAGAGAACATTGGTCATAAAGAAAAAGAACATAATACAATTAAAATTAAAAGAATATATTATCTAGATAAAACGAGCATATGGTGCAAAATTAAAAGCATGTCTAATCATTTACAAAAGACAAAAAGAACATACACAACAACAAAAACAAAAGCAAAAAGAACATCAATATCTACATCATGTAAAAAAAACTTCATCGATCATCTACATCAATTAAAAACCAGTAAAATATTTGAAACAATGACAAAAACACAAAAAAAATAAAAAAAAAATTGATAGTATCTCTTAAATCTTAAGCAAGTAGCAGTATCGACTAAGGATTATAATATCAAAAATCATTGTTTTGGAAAAATAAAAGAAGTTGCACAATTTAAGGAAACAAATGACACCTTTTTGCTAGATTTGGGTAAACTCCCTTGGTTGAAGTGTTTCCATTGATCATAATATATAGGTTACAACCTAAAGCATATCCTAACAATATTAGGAAACCTATCTAGAGTAGAAGTGTAAATACAAAATATAATCCCCAAAATTTCCTGTGCATATTTCTGCTGAGAGGGAAGCATATAGGAAGAAGTACGAGTAACAGAAATTCCCAAAAAATAACTAAGAGGACTCAAATCAGACATTGGAAATTACGTTTTCGAGTACTAATGAGATGATCCCACGGAGAATCGGAGGAAATGCACTGTGAATAATGTCATCAACATAAAATAGAAGGTATGCCATGTCATGACCCGGGCTTGTAAGTGAACAAAGGAGGTGTCACTTTGAGAAACAACAAAACTAATATGCAGAAGATAAAGCACGAGGTGCTTGTTTGAGACCATACAGAGCCTTGCGCAGACGACAAACATGATGAGGATATCGTTTGTCAACAAAACCGTAAGGTTGATGCATAAAATCTGTTTCCTGCAAATGACCATGTAAAAAAGGCATTCTTGACATCAAGTTGATGAATAGACCATTGGCGAGCCATGGCCAAGCCCAAGACATTACGAATAGTAGCCGGGCAAACAATTGGATTAAAAGTCTCAATACAATCGATACCCTATTCTTATGACCTGCCATCACACACCAATCGAGCTTTGTGCCTTTCAAGATCACCATTAGATTTTTATTTATGACGAAAAAGCCACATACAATTAACAATATTCACCCCCGTAGGCCTAGGTACCAACTCCCAAGTCCTTGTTTGAATTAAAGCACTATATTCATCGTTCATGGCCGCATTCCAATTAGGGTAAGACAAGGCAATTTTGTCATTTTTGGAATAGGTTAGCGAGAAAGAGGTGTAGGTGGGATGGGAGTAAGCATGGCATATTTAGGGTTTGGTTTTCAAATGCCGTGACGAGCACGGGTCGTCATTTGAGGAGACAAGATGGGGGTGGGCTGGATACGTAGTTTGGGGGCTGCGTTGATGCGGGTGTGTGTACCGCAAGATGGGGCTTTGGGTCTGCTGGGGGGAGAGCGTGCCAGGAGCTGCTGGTGGGCTGCCACACACGGGACTCAGGTCAGGCCTAAGTTACCTGTGAGCCAGTGGCGTAGAAGCAGGCCCAGCAGGAGGAGGGGAGACACGGACTGGGGTGTGGGCCGCAGCAGGGAAGGGCATAAGGCCTTGGGCTCTGGGGTGTGGGTGGCGCGCGTTGGACCTGGGGTTGGATTGGGGGCGCGAACCATCCCAAAATGGACGCAAGGAAGGATTAGATAAGGGACATGGAGTGTCTTGGGCCATTGGAAAAGTTGGTTGGACTAATTGTTGATACGAAAAATGGGTTTCAACAAATGTTACATGCGTAGAGAGAATGTGTTTGTTAGTAGAGATGTAATAACAACGGTAACCCCTATGATTTTTAGAATAGCCTAGGAAAATACATGGAGTGAACCGAGTGAACCCAGAGACTCTAAGATGATCATAGGTCGGGGTTTTGTGAAATAAGGCTTTAAAGGGGGTGATTTTGGGAAGGGTTTTCGTAGGCAAGATATTATGCAGATAAGTGGCAGTGTCAAGAGCATAATCCCAAAAAGTCAAAGGAAGAGAAGCATGAAGAAGCATAGTGCAACTTATATTATTTAAAGTACGGATCATTCTTTCAGCTTTGCCATTTTGTGAGGAGGTGTGAGGACATGAGAATCGAAAAACCATGCCATTGGTTAAGCAAAATTGTGTTAAAAGGATTATTATCAAATTCACGACCATAATCACTTTGAAAGGCTTTAATGGGGCGTTCAAAACTGAGTTTTAACATACGCATGGAAATCAAGAAGGGCTTGGTAAGCTTTAGATTTGTAGGCAAGGGGAAAACTCCACACATAATGAGTAAAATCATCAATAAGAACGAGATAATATTTATTGTCTGAACTACTACAGATAGGGGAGGTCCATAAATCAGTATGAATAATATAAAAAACAGCATTAGTAGAACTTGTTGAATCATAAAAGGGCAATTTAATATGTTTTCCAATCTGACAAAAGTTGTAAAAACTAGAGTCATGCTTCTTATTACAAACTATAGAATTATTTTACCTAAGAAAATTAATAGACAGTGCTCTCAGATGGCCTAGACAATCATGCCAAGTTGTGGGTGTAATAGTAGCAAGAGAAGCGGCAAGGCAGGTGGATGGTTGGGCTTGAGTGATAGGATAGAGGTCCCATGTGCTCTCACATCTCGTTACAATGCTCCCCGTTCGAAGGTCCTTCACAGAAAAACAAGAAGGATCAAACTCTATGGACACATAATTATCGTTTACGGACTCAAATTAAGTATTTGATAATTTGTGGGACAAGGTATACATCTCGAAGGACTAGGGGTTGATTGGGGAGGGTGGTGTGACCATAATTCATAATTGGAAAATGATTGCCATTCCAGACTAAAATATGATTTTTAGTACTTAAATTAAACGAGAGCAAGAGATTACTTGAATAGTGAGTCATGTGAGATGTTGCACCGGAATCAATGTACCAAGCGTCATCAGGATTTTGAAGAGTCATGGTGGAGAACGCATTGCCGAGTTCAGTTGGCATCATAGGCGGACCATAGGGAACCGGGGCTGCTGCGTATGCCTGTGGATGCGCATGGGGTTGTTGGGCCGAGACATATGGCTGCTGGGCCATGGGGCCTGTCGAGGACCGGTACTGGGCATGGGGTCCTGCTGTGGGGTACTGGGCGGAAGGTGAGGCCCACTGGCGTTGCCAGGCCGAGAAGGCAGCCCAGGTTTGTGAGACTAGGTAATGGGCCAGCCCATTAAGGCATCCTTGGTTCGATTGGGGCTGCTGCTGGGTCGTTGACTGGGTGTTGCGGTTGGAATTGTCACCACGTCCACGGCCCATGTCGTTCAAGCCGCCACGTCCACCGTCGCATGGCTGATCTGCTGTTGGGATGGCGCGTGAGACGCACCATAGTCGGTGGATTGGACAAAAAAGATGAGGCTGTGGAGGAATTGTCATTAGCCCTGCGTGACTCCTCTTCGTGCAGTTTCAAAGGAGGGGAGTTGCTCCGTTTGTTGTATCATTGATGCAACTGTATCAAAATATTTGTTAACAGGGCCAATATGAGGTGAAGAACCAATTTTTGCTCCGACATGAGTTGATCAACGTTTGCAAGTTGATCACGAAGATTTTTTATTTGTTGATAATAGGTGGTGATGTCGAAAAAATTGGAGAGGTGTAAGGCATTAAATTGATTTTCAAGATAGACTGCACGAGTATGTTTATTATCTTGAAAAATTATTGCTTTGAGGCGATCCCATGTTTCCTACGCCATAGAACCACGATATAATATTGTTTGTAATAGATCTGAAGAAATTGTCCCAAAAATCCACTTTTTGATAACAGAATCAAGACGTTCCCAGAGTGCCTCAGACATATCAGCAGGACATCATAGGCGTGACAATGAATCTCAAACAATTCAACCCAATTCGAATAATTTAGGAGTTGAGCCTTAAATATTTCCTAATTAGTTGGGTCTAAGACTCGTGTCCTTCCCTATACCAAATCCAAATACATTACCTTTTGTAGAATTTTTGAACACATTTCTCTTTTTGGGTGAAAACTTGGTCTCCATTTTAGCTATCTAAATATTATGGCATTTGTCATAATATTGCAACTCCTACATAGCTAGTAAATGATGTTGGCAAGTATTACTACTACATAGCATGGATTAACAATAAAGACTGTGAAGGGCCAACTTTCATTTTTTTTCATGTTCTACTTTAATTTAAATTTTGCACGTATTACATAATCCACTTTGACCGTATATCTTTACTATATACAAAAAACTTATCATTTAATATCTTAATGGTTTTGTCTTAGTATATATACTTTTGTTAGTTTACAAGATATTAATAAAAAAAAAGGGACAGGATTGAATGAATTGATCAAAATTAACTTATAAATAATCGGATTTTGAAATTTATGATATTGTAACATGCACTAGCTGTGTTTCAACTGACATAGAGATTTCGAGATTGAGTTCTAATACACTACATAAACTAATAGTTTATAACAATGGAGACACTATAGAGTTTTAACGTGGTTCAATCTCTACTCTGTAATCTACTTCCACTAAATTCACTAATAGTGAATGCTCTAATACCTCACTCAAGGTATAAGTCTCCAATATTAACTCTAGTAGTGATCCTCAGCACTTAGCTATAAGTGTTGCTAAGTTGAATCAAATACACACTTATATACCCAACCTAAATCTCTCTATAATTAAGAAAATTACACAAAAAGATTTCTCAATGAACGCTTCTTGAGTAAACAGATGGAGGTCTCAAGATACCCTAACCAATTGCATTGGCAATGTTTGTAACAATGTGATATGCTCTGTGCGGTTTTCTCTTGTAAAAGCTTGAATCTAAAAATATGAAAATTGTATCTCACCAACGATGTGGTGATTACATTATAGATGTTTTCAAGGACATCTTTTATTAGCTTCCCACATCAAAAGACCAGTCATATCTGCATGCGATGTGCGCGTCAACAACCTCATTTAGCTATATGTAGGAATGGACATATTTTTTTAATCTATAATTATTTTGGTTTGATGTAAATTATTGAGGTTCTTTTATAAATATTATCTTTTTAAATTGAAGGTGACCGATTTTTAATTGTTCAATACCTTCACCGAAAAATTTGGTCGATGATTTAATAATTCCTTATCAGCGGCTTTAGTATAGTTCTTTAACGATTGTAAATGTTAATAAACCATATTGTTTGAACTTTGTAAATACGAATTATTATGTTGTTAGGATATATCGCTAACATTTTCTGATTCAAGATTCTAATTAATTTCGTGAAATTGATTTTGTCGATCTATTTTGTCAAGTTATTAATAGTGATTGCATATTCCGTTTTCGACTTATTCCATAAGGCAAGTTTCATATATTCTCCTTTTTTTTATTTTTTATGAATAGAAAACGTTGTTTTAAATTATTAGAGGGTATTCTAGTCATTTCAAAGGGGGACACCATACCTCCTCCCTTGGCTTGTATAATAGAGATATGATCAACTTAAATCTCAAACGATAATATCATATCTTTTAATAAGTCAATAATTTCTTCTATAACAAATTAAATACGATAATTATCTTCAATATCTATCCTTTTTCAAGTTAAGATTTTTCCAAGATATTATCTTATTTGATGAAATTATTTTCTTTCAAAAATTATGTCCAAAATCCTTTTTTCTTATATGAATTTATTATTACAAAACATGTTTACGCAAATTATTTATACTACTGACTCTAGTAGTCATAAATAATTATAATGGTTTTTCTAACCTAGTGCGCCAAGTGCATAAGTTTAGCTATTTATTTTTACATGTGCTCAACAAAACTGATATATATGGTATAGTCAATTAAGGATATAATCCTCATAATTGATATTTAAGGAGATCGGGAGTAAGATGGAATCATCATATATGGAATTAGATATCAGGATGAGAAGAATTTTCTTAATTAACTATGTCGTAATTATTAGTTTAACTTGTTCAGTAGGTAAACATAAAATAAGTAAATTTATGTACTTGGTGCATGGGTTAGAAAAACCTAAATTATAATAATAAATTTTTAAAAAATATTCATTCATAGCATGTATATTGACATATAACCAAGTTAATCACTATTACATAGTTTGCTATGTAGAAAAATCTGTCTACTATATAATCTTCCTTTATCAAACTTGAGCATCCGACTTTCCTAAAACAAACACTACATCACAAGAACATACTAACTCTGTTCCTATTTAATCTACACAGTTTGCTTTTCACTAGAACCAAGGAAAAAGTGAAAAAGTATATGAGAGATTGGAGAGGAATTATGAAAAGTGGAGAGTAATAAGTACAAAAAGTAAATAAAAAAATAGAGGAGAGAGAAATGTGGGGGTAGGTGGGGGGTTTTAAGTGGGTTAATTTATTTGGTGAGGGACCACATGGGGGACAAAAGAATGGAATAATGATTGGGCATTTACCTTATGTTGATAAAGAATAGTGTAACCATTGAAAAGGAACGACCCGAAAAGGAAAGTTTGTAGATTAAAGAGGAACGGAGGTAGTATACAAGAACACATGATACAAAATAGTTTATGTTTGTCTTTTATAAAAATGATCTTAAGGCATAGCAACTTTTAAAATAACAACTTATTACAATTTTAACTAATTTATAATTAAAGATATTAGTGGTCTTTATAATCAAGAATAAACATGGCTGAGGATGTCTTAATTATTGAGACAAGTTTATGACAAATTTAATTTACATGTATTTGTTATCAGCTTATATGTAATTTTTATTAATTTATACATATTTGTTATCTGTTAATGCATATTTCATGTCAGTTTATACATATCTTGTATCAATTTATAAACTGAAATGAAATATGTACAAATTGATAACATATATCTTATCATATATGCATAAACTAATATGATTTATGTATAAACAAATACGTATAAATTTATAAATTAGTAACTATATGTTTCAACTGATAACAATATATATAAATTGACAACTATTTTATATAAATTGTTAAAAGAACAAATAAACTGAATTGGAAAACTTCGTCTTAGTTGTTTTTTTTTGCTAAGTAAGTAAGTAGATTAATTGAACCAACAAATTACATCTTAAACAATCCAACAAGGAGACAAACCAATTAGGTTGGACCCCCTCCTAGAAGGATTGTACCCACACTCATGGCTATAGCCTTCTAACCCATTACAAACTATTTAACCAAAGCTGATCATTCCTAGTTATCTTCTTAGGGAGTACAGCAAGAACTCTAGCCCTAACAATACTTTTACACTATACTAGGTAAACATTGTTGCCAAAATACATAATTCCTACTTTGCCATATACTATATATCAACGCTGCTAATGTGGCATTAATCACTTGTTTCTGGAATTTTGATTTGCTTCCTCTCTGCACATTCCTGAACAGCTGCTGCATATCTTTTACTCCTGAGTTGACACCAAGCCATGTCTTCAGACTCCTTAAACATTCAGTGCCATAATGACACTGAAAAAATAGATGACTATGAGTTTCTTCAAAACTCCCACATATAAGACAGAGTGCATTCTGACTCACACCATACTGATACAATCTTCTTTGTAGTCCGTAGCTTGGATTGCATAGCAAGCCATAGGATAAACCTATGCTTGGGCACACTGAGCCTATTCCACACTATTCTATCCCAATACACATGTTGTTGCTCTCCTATAAGCTTCTCATACACAACCTTGATTGAATAAACTTCCAGTGAGCTGAACTCTTCCTGTGAATAAATCTGTTTAATCTGTTCTTTAACATGACAAATCCTCTTCCAATACCAGCTGGCACCAGAGTTAGGTGTGTACCTCCACCAATTTGCATCCTTCAAGTACACTGAGCTAATCCATCGAAGCCAAACAGTGTCTTGCTTAGATTCAATTGCCCATACATATTTACCTAAACTTGCTATATTCCACTTTATGATGTCTCTGAATCCCAAGCCTCCAACTGCCTTAGAAGAGCACATTTGATCCCATGACACAGAGTCACTCTTGTTACACATAAATGCTGTCCACTCCAAACAAAGGCCCTGCAAATCTTGTTTATTTCCACCAGGATTCTCTTAGGTAAGATGAAAACCTGAGCCCAATACACATGTAAGCTCAATAGTACAGAGTTAACTAACTGAACTCTAGCTGTGTAAGACAAATTCCTTGAGCTCCATACCCTTATCCTAGCTGTCATCTTCTCTATTAAAGCTTCACATTGTGCATTAGAAATTTTCTTTGTACATATAGGCACTCCAAGGTACCTAAATGGTAAATTCTCTTTCTGAAACCCAGATACTTCCAATATTCTCTGCTCATCTCTTCCATTCATACCATGTTATTCTAGTATGAACACAAGACCAACTACAAGAGGGGGGGTGAATTGTAGTTGAGAGAAAATTTTCAAATTGTATTGCGGAAGTAAAATAAACTTAAAAGCGAAAGAGACAAACACACAAGATTTTTACAAGAAAAACTTCCTAGGCCCAATAGGAAGAAAAACCTTAACCACGAGGGATTTTGACTCAAACTCTCTTTATTATAATAGGCCAAAAGACTCGATCTTTTTACAACCTATTAATGGGCCTTCTCTGTTCCTCTAGGAACTTGTTCCCAGTCACTCAGTTCCCCCTGAACTGATGACACTCACTTTGACTTCACTCGAAGTCTTCTCTTTTCTCTCTTTCTTTCTCTCTCATGATTACAAGGATATTCTCTAATTTTTCTCTCACCCAAACACTATGAATATTACAAAGTATGCTTGTTGAATAAGAGAGGAAATTACAAGAAAACTTTCTAAGTATAAATCAACTTTTTATGCTCGAAAGTTCTTAAGTTTTCTTCTAATAATCTTCCTCTTATATAGCAGCTGATATTTAGCTTCTTCTTCTGGAATTATAATGCTCCATGTTCTCCTTAATAAGTGTGAGTAGAATAATGGGGATCATGACCTGATTTCAATCTCCACGAACATTGCAACGTTAACTAACCACCTTCTACTATCCGTTAGTGGGCAAAGATTTAGCGAGTTTGTTAAAGCAGTTAGAGAACTCCAAGCATCATGCACCAAAATTATAGCCATGCATATATCAACCTATTTTCAAACAATATCAACAGCAACAAATATCTAATAACTGGAAGAATCTTTTATTTAAAGATTCTAAGTTACTAGAATATTAAACATACCATATGATAAAAATTCAAAGTGCATAAAATTATATCTTGACTTAGATTAAATAAATAATCTTTCTCCACAAGATATATATGTATTAATAAACATTACATTATTTTTGGATTTTATATTTTTTCAAATTAAAAACTATATTACAACCTAAGTATTATAAAAACTATATTACAACCTAAGTATTTGGCATCATCAAAACATGGAATACAACAATATTCCCCCTTTTTGATGATGGCAAATATAAGGCATAAAAATATAAAATTAGCAAAGACTAATAAACTAAAGAGAAAGAAGAAAAATAAAATAATCATAACAAAAGAATCAAAAGCTAATGAGTTTACAAATAAACAAACAAAACTAACTAGTACTAAGCTAACTAGCACTAACAATCTAATTAACACTAACATAAATCAGTTTTGAAGACAAGACAAAGAAAAATTAAAAAGCATCACCTAGAAACTAAGAAGACTAGAATTGTATTTTATGTGCCACTCTTCTTCCCCCTTTTGTCATCATCAAAAACAACTAAGTACCCAGCAGGACTCAAAGAGTGCATCATATACAACAATGTCAAGGCATAGTAGCTCAAACATTCATCTAATAATACTAGCCATCCAAACATTTTAATGAGCATATTAAGTTGGGATCAATGCACTTAGACATGAGAAATGCACAAGCTGAGTTCATGAAAAATAAAGGAAAGAAACAAAGAGGACAAGAAGATAATCAAGAGAATAGAGGATGAAAAGAGATAAAAGATAGAAAAAGATGTAAACCAAAAAAAATGATCACCAGAAACTGATGTGTTATTCACATCAAAAAGGGCGATAAAAAGAAAGTAACAAGAATCCACCATTGTTTAATACAAATCCAAAAAAAATTAGTAACATTGTTTCATCAGATTATAGGGAAGGAAAAGGAATTAGGGCTTGGAGGGTTTGGGGCGAACAACATAAGAAGCGACCACAGCGTCAATCTTCTCACGAACTGCATATTCTCCTTTCTTCACTCCTGCTAGTATATGCTCCTGTTGAAGATCAACTCTGGCAATCCTGGCTTCAACACCCTGGACTCTTGTGTGCAGGAGGGACATAAACTCCTGAATTTAATGTAGAATACCAAGGAGACCAGTAGTGGAGAGAAGGGGAAAATCAACAGCCTGTGATCCCGAAGGAGCCCGATCCTCCTCCGGATCAATATGAACAAGACCACGACCCTTGTTCCTTGGGAGCCTTGGACACCTGCAATCCTTTGACTCTTCCTCACCGACCTAGGTCCTTCAAAGACCGACCTCCTCCCTCAAACTTCCTCTTGTTCCCAGTCTCTAGGTTTCCCTTAGGTTCTGCAACCTCGAACTCTAATTTCCAACCCTGTACCCTCATAAACAGCTTGGATAAAGTCTCTTTGGTCAAATAGTTATCAGGCCCTAAATCAAAGGAGGTACTAGAAGGGAGTTTGATTTGGTTCTTTTTTAGGATAACAGAAATAAATTTTGCATACCCAACTTTTGTGTTGTGGGTAATACAATAGGAAAGGTGAGAGATCAATAAAGCAGGGAAGTTTATTTTTATATTCTTAGCAAGGCAATACATCAAAGAAAGATCTATGAGGCTCGCTTGAGTCCTCTTGGAAGTTCTTGGCAAAATAAAACGCCAAACTAAGTGAAACAGAAATTTGTGGTAAGGAGATAGATCTTTTTCATCTAGCGACATGTCAGAATCTTTACCCCCAAAGTAACCCAGAATAGTAGAATTAAAAGCGCTATTGACATTCAGTTTGCCCTACCCTTAACATAGTCTTTGTACCCTTCAGTTGGTACCTCAAACCATTCACCGAGATTCTTTTCATTAAACTTTACCAATTTGCCATTAACAACACTCATGCATAAACCCTCGGTATTTTCAAAACTAGCAACAAACTTACTCATCTCACACTCATAAAGACCCTCATCAAAACTTAATACTTTAACCCATTTTTGAAACTTAACAAGATTAAGAAACTGACCCCACTTAATTTTCTTGCACCAAGAAAAATCAACGCAAAACCCTATAATGTTTAGATTTCTTACCCCTTTTTGTAGGAACCAAGACTTCCTTTTATTGCTCTGTTTCCGCGTCATCCAAATCGTCTTCCTTCTATGGAAAGATTACTTCATTTTCAGCCGAATTGTCTTGAGAACCCAGGGAATCTTCATTTGAGTTGGAAGATTCATTCTCACTTTCGTTGTAATCCACCAGAGGTGAAGATTTTTCTGCCGGGAAATTTTTGGTATCATCGGAGGTTTTTCGTTTGGGAGCCATTGAGGGTTTAGGTGAAGAAGATGAAGTTGAGAGGTTTTGGAGAGAGAGAGAGAAATGCGGTTTTGCAGAGTTAATGGTTTTGGGTAAAAGAGGTGAATTTGCCGTGTAAATTTGGTTTGATGTGATGGGGTTTTTATTTGGGAAGATTTATGGGGGATGGTAAAAAGGAATTAAATGCGGCTTTTCCCTTCCTTCTTTAAATCCAATGAATTATTTTATTTTCCGGTTTGTACATGAACGCTGATGAAGCGTTGCAAAAAAATTTATTTGTGGGGGATGAATGAATAAAGATAATAAATTTATGGAAAAGAAAATAAATAAGAATTAAATAAAATGGAGAGAATATTTACGTGGAAAAAAAATAAAAGGAGTAGAAGGTGTGAACTCATGCATGTTACATATTCAAGCTATAAGTACAGAGACCTTACTATTTTTGCTCAAGTATATGCATGGACAATAAGGGGAGTATTATGAAGACTAATGTGAGTCCTTTACAATGACTGTGCAATGGATGAATAAATTCACAAGATGTTGCTGGCCGCTTAGTGTAATCTTGTAACTAAGGGTTTTATTTGAAGTAGCACACTTAATGAATTCTAATCATCCCTAGCTCTAAGCGAATTTTCTCAAACTTTTCTCTAAGAAGTGGTTTAGTCAATATGTCAGCTATTTGATTTTCTGTTGGACAAAATTTAACTTTAACAAGACCTTTTTTTACATTATCTTTAAGGAAATCACTAGTAGAATAATTAATTCTTGTGGGCGGTTATTAAGTGGCGTATTCTTTGCGGTTTTAGCGCTTTTAACGCAGAATTAAGCGCGGCAAGAATAGGTAAATTACATATTGCCGCGGTTTTTAACCGCAAAGAATACGTCCAACTTATTCTTTGCGGTTTCTTCCCAAAACCGTAGCAATATGTATTTTTTATATTAAAAAACGTACACCTATTCATGCGCGTTTCTTCCCAAAACCGCAAAGAATATGTATTTTATTATATTAAAAAACGTACACCTATTACTGCGGTTTCTTCCCAAAACCGCAGCAATAGGTGCACGTTTTTTAATATTTTTTTTTTTAAATTTAAATATTCATACTATTTTCAATGTTAAAGATGAAAATAAAACAAAACGTAACTAAAACAAAGTAATAAAACATATTAGATATGCATTGAGTAGAAAATAAAAAATTACAATACCGAAAAGATAAAATAAAACAAATTACAGGAGAACTTGAAAAGAAATTACATACAAAATTACACCACCCCCTACCAGCGAATAAAGTAATACAAAAATGAAAAAAAAAATTAAAATAAAAAATTCAAATAGCGCAGCCCACCATCTCCAACCTCCCACGAACCCGAAACGCAGCCCGAAACCCACCCAAAACGAAGCCCGTCGGTAAATGAAGTGTCGTCAGTCGACAACTCGACTGAAGTGAACTTCATTAGGCTTAATTGTTTTTAATTTATTTGGACAGGCAAACTAATTTCATTCCTAAAGCAATAGAGTATATTAGCTTTCAATGAAAAGTTACAAATTTACCACAAAAACCATTAAATACCACAGCAAAGATAAAGATTGTGTTGGTAGTTTTTTAATTAGTACAACGTCAATTACATGAAACATGTCTGAATGAATTCATAGGTAATGGCACATTTTTGAGATGCATAATTATGGAGGGGAAAACACACTAAGCAGGGAAATGAAGCAGAGTTGGAAAAGGGTATTAAATGTGAACACACCCAGTTGGGCTACGATGAAGCACAGGAATTCATAACCACAAAATCCGAATCCGTCATCGAAACCTACCGTCGCGACTTTCAAGAATTCGGTCTTCAAAGAAATCGTGAGCTCATCTCTCGAAGTGGGCGCTTCAAGATTTCGGTCTTCAAAGGAGTTTGAGAGGAGTTTGAGAGGAGTTTGAGAAATCGACTGCTCAGATCCGAAACCAAGTGAGGCAAGGAGTTTGAGAGGAGTGAGAAACCAAGTGAGAGAGGCTGTAAAGGTAGATCCGAAAAGGAAGGGGAGAGGGTAGGAGATTGGGAGGAGGAGAGAGAAAGGAGTAAAACGGCTGAAGAGTGACCCTTTTTTTTTGTGATGAGTGAACCCTAGCGCGTCTTATTATTTAAATGGGCCAAAGGGATATTGCTGCGGTTCTCATCAAAAATCGCAGCAATAGATTAAAAGTTTATTTAAAAAATAATATTTTAATCTATTGCTGCGGTTCTTTGTGGGAACCGCAGCAATAGATCTGGTCAAACAAGTCAACCAATTTTGAAAAATTCCCGTTGAGACCTATTGCTGCGGTTTCCACCTGAAACCGCAGCAATATGTTGATTTTTGAATTTTCATTTTCTTTTGACGTGGTTTATTGCTGCGTATGGGTAAAACCGCAGCAATTCAACCGCAGCAATAAACAATTATTCTACTAGTGAATGATGCCTAATGTGAATATGCTTGACCCTTGAATGATGAATTGAATCCTTATAAATGCAAATTGAACTAGTGTTATCACAATAGATAGGAACACACTTAAACTTAATACCATAGTCTCTTACCTGTTGCTTGATCCAAAGGACCTGGGAACAGCATGCAGCAGCAGCCACATACTCTGCCTCTGCAGTGGACAAGGCAACATTATTTTGCTTCATTGAGCTCCAAGAGACCAAGCTTGTTCCTAGGTACTGGACAATGCCTGATGTGCTCTTGCGATTAACCAAGTCTCCAGCATAATCCGCATCCGAACAGCTTACTAGGTCAAAAACATCACTTTGAGGATAGAACAAACATAAGTCATCGCTTCCCTTCAAATACCTTAGAATTCTCTTAACTGCCGTTAAGTGAGATTCTTTGGGATTTGATTGGAATCGAGCACATAAACCAACACTAAAAGAAATAGCGGGTCTACTTGCTGTTAAGTAAAGTAATGAACCAATCATACCTCGATATAGCTTCTCGTTTACACACTTACCATTTGAATCTTCATCTAACCTTGTTCCCGTTCCTATGGGAGTGTGGTTGGTTTTTAATTGTTCCAGTCCATATTTCTTCAGCAGTTCCTTGACATATTTTTGTTGATGGATCATTGTTCCTCTTTCAGTTTGCTTGATTTGCAATCCCAAAAAGAAGTTCAACTCTCCCATCATACTCATTTCGAACTCACTACTCATAAGATCAGCAAACTCCTTACAAAGAAGATCATTAGTAGCACCGAATATTATATCATCAACATAAATTTAAACTACTAATATGTCTGTTCCTTTTGATCGAAGGAACAAGGTTCTATCAACTTTACCACTTATGAAATCATGTGAAAGCAAGAATTTTGACAACCTTTCATACCAAGATCTAGGAGCTTCTTTCAACCCATAAAGAGCTTTATCAGGCTTATAGACTTGATTTGGAAGTTTCGGATTTTCAAATCCGGGAGGTTGTTCCACATAGACGTCTTCAAGTAAAAAGCCATTTAAAATGCACATTTTACGTCCATTTGGTACAACTTAAATCCCATAAAGGCAGCAAAGGCAATCAAAATTCTAATTGCTTCTATCCTAGCAACAGGAGCAAAGGTTTCATCGAAATCAATACCTTCTTGTTGATTGTACCCTTTGGCTACAAGTCTGGCATTGTTCCTTACCACTGTTCCATGCTCATCGAGCTTGTTCCTGAAGACCCATTTCAGTCCAATAACTTTCTGATTCTTTGGCTTAGTCTCCAGGTGCCAGACCTTGTTCCTCTGGAACTCATTCAGTTGCTCTTGCATAGCATTTATCCAATCAGCCTCTTTGAGTGCTTCCATATGATCCTTAGGTTCTGTCATAGATAAGAAAGCATGAAAAGCACAAAAATTCTTCATTTGGGATCTCGTTTTAGTTCCCTTTTCAATGTCACTTATGATTAATTCTAAGGGATGAGAATTTTGGTGTTTCCAAGGCTTTGGATCAAATCTCCTGGTTGCATCTTGAGTTTCTTGAGGTGGTTGATTTACATGATCTTCTTCAGGTTTGGGAGCTACTTCATCTTCCTGAGTTCCTCCTGTTGCTTGTTCCTCGTGAGGATCAGGCACAGGGTTCTCTGGATCAAAAATTTGCTTCTTCTCCTTTCCTGCAGGGGTTAGTTCCTCATCACAATGATCAGACTCTTCAGGACGAGTCAAACTAATTTTAAAGTTATCATCATGACTCTGTTCCTGCAAGGAGTTAGTCTCATCAAATATAACATGGACACTTTCCTCAACACACATTGTTCGCTTATTGTAAACACGATAAGCCTTACTACTTAAGGCATATCCTAGAAAAATAGCCTCATCACTTCTAGCATCGAATTTTCCTAAGTTGTCCTTTCCATTATTATGTACAAAGCAATTACATCCAAAAACACGAAAGTAAGATATATTGGGTTTTCTTCCTCTAAGGAGCTCATAGGGTGTCTTCAATGTAATTGGCCTTAGCATGACACGATTGATGATGTAGCATGCCGTGTTCACTGCTTCAGTCCAAAGATTCTTCGGAAGACCGCTCGCAACCATCATCGTTCTTGCCATATCCTCAAGGGTCCGGTTCTTCCTTTCGAGTACACCATTTTATTGTGGTGTCCTTGGAGCTGAGAAGTTATGATCTAACCCTTCATTGCTGCAAAATTCATCAAACTTGGAGTTTTCAAACTCCTTACCATGGTCAGATCGTAAATGCTTTAATTTAAAACCACTTGTTCTTTGAATCTTCTTAGCAAAGGTTAGAAATTCATCAAACGTCTCATCCTTACTATGAAGAAAGATAACCCATGTGTATCTTGAAAAATCATCTACTATGACTAACACATATCTCTTACCTGATCGACTTTACATGCGTACAGGGCCACATAAGTCCATGTGAAGAAGTTCCAATGGAATTTGTGTGCTTACCATTTTCTTGGATTTGAAGGAGGATCTCACTTGTTTGCCTTTAACACATGAATCACGAACACCATGGTTCAAAGACTTAATTGTTGGTAAACCAACTACCAAGTCTTTCCCACTTAGTTTATGCAAGTAGGACAGGCTTGCATGACCGCAACGTTTGTGCCATAGTAGAGGATCGCCTTCGATCACACTTAAGCATGTGAGATTATTCCTAGGAGCAAGGTTCGGATCCACCATGTAGGTGTTCCCTTTCCTCGTTCCCTCAAGGATCTTGGTTCATGTACTTTCATTGCTGACTATACACGACTCATTAGTAAACTTCACAGAATTTCCCTTGTCGCAAAACTAAGATATACTAAGTAAACTATGTTTTAAACCCTCGATCAAAAATACATTATCTATGGAATGTGACTGAGATTTACCAATCTTACCAACTGCTACAATATTACCTAGTAAGATTGCCTCTAAAGGTCACAGTTCCTCCATTATAGACTGAGAGTGAGAGAAATTTGGATCTATCTCCTGTTATGTATTTAGAACAACCGCTATCGAGGTACCACAAGGTTGTTCCCCCCTTACTTCGACTCGTACCACAACAAACTAGTTAGTGGTAGGAACCCGCCTAGCTTGGGTTCCTTTGTTGGACTTGAGTCTTTCTTAATTTTTCAAACCGGTTTCACTAGGTACGTGTTCCTCTCTCAATGCGTTCTTCTCTCGGTGGAACAATCCGACACAATGTGACCATTGTTCCCACAGTAAGAACATATTTTACTACTTGGCAGATCAACATATTTTTTCTTTTTGTTCTTCTTCTTGTGATTGAAACCGAGACCATCTCTTCCTTTGTTTTGATACTTTTGTATCCATGTGACTGGATCAGGAAGCTTGTTCCTTGAGGGTTCCAGTTTCTTCCTTAATACCAGATTTTCTTGTAAAACATTTTCATAATCATTTTTCAAAATTTCAAAGATTGATTCTCGTATTAGTTGAAGAGACTGTTCCTTCAGGAACAAACAGTTTCAATTCTGCCAATTCCAAATTCAAAAGATAATTCTCGTTTTTGACTTTTTCAAATGCTTCTTGATAAACTCTACTCTTGTCAAAAAGTTCAAAGAATCTTTTTTCAGTATCACATTTTAATGTGTTAAGCCAATTAGAATGGTTCTTAATGACTCTCAAGTCATTAGTTAATTGATCTCTTTCTGCGCAAACTTCCTTGTAGTCATCTAAGGTTTCTAATAAAAGTTTTAGTAATTGGCTTTTATTAAGTTCTGTAAGTTCCTCTTCAATGGCATTAAAACTTACCTTGGGGTTTGATGATTCCACTTTGTCCTCGATATTTGCCATGAGACATAGATGGACAGTTTCTTCTTCAGTCTGTTCCTGCTCCTCCTTTGAGTCAGACCTTCCCCATGCTGCAACCATGGCTCTCTTCATATCATTTCTCGAGAAAAACTTTTGTTGTTCCTTGCCCTTCTCTTTGTACTTCCCTTTTGCTTTCTCGTTATCCCATTGAGGACACTCCTTGATGAAGTGATCAAGGCCTCCACACTTATGGCAACTGAGCTTCGTTGGTTTCTATGTGACCTTTCCTTTGTAATTCTTGTTGAAGAATTTCTTGAATCTTCTTACAATCATCGCAGCTTCTTCATCATCAGTTTCTGAATCTTCTTGTTCCTCTGACTTGAGAGTCAGAGCCTTAGGCTTCGATGATTCAGTTTCATGAGTTTCTAGATGTAACTCATGGGTCATCAAGGAACCAGCAAGTTGTTCAATGTTGAACGTTGTGAAGTCCTTGGTTTCCAACAATGTCGTTGTCTTGGCCATCCATTTCTCATCATGTGGTAGACTCCTTAGTACCTTACGAACCTGTTCCTCTGGAGAGATTATATTTCCCAAAGATTCAAGTTTGTTTATGATGTTTGAGAAGCGAGTGAGCATGTCTTGAATAGGCTCCTTTTGTTTCATGTGAAACAGTTCGTACTTATGCATAAGCATATCAATTTTTGATCGTTTCACTTCGCTTGTTCCTTCATGAGTAATTTGAAGGAGTTCCCACATTTGCTTAGCAGTCTTGCATCCCATGACCCGGTTGTGCTCATGGGGACCAAGACCACAATGGAGCAGCTTCTTGGCCATGTTGTTCATTTCCATTTTGTCAAAGTCTTCTTTGTCAAACTCGGCAAGGTGTTTTGGAATCAGCTCCCCTTTCTCGTTCTTCTTCGTGACTTCAAAGTCACCAATTTCAATTACCTTCCATACTTGGTAATTCTCTGCTTTGATAAATATTTCCATACGATTCATCCAGTATGGATAATGTTTGCCATTGAGCATAGGTGGGCGTTGAGTTGAATACCTTTCATCAAGCTTTTCTCCCGTAGTGTTCATTGTTCCAGGTACAATCTCCTCAGTGTTAGTTGATTCTGGAGGTACCAAACTCTGATACCAATTGTTATTCTAGTATGAACACAAGACCAACTACAAAAGGGGGGGTGAATTGTAGTTGAGAGGAAATTTTCGAATTGTATTGCGAAATTAAAATAAACTTAAAAGCGAAAGAGACAAACACATAAGATTTTTACAAGGAAAACATCCTAGGCCCAATAGGAAGAAAAAACCTTGACCACGAGGGATTTTGACTCAAACTCTCTTTACTATAATAGGCCAAAAGACTCGATCTTTTTACAACCTATTAATGGGCCTTCTCTGTTCCTCTAGGAACTTGTTCCCAGTCACTCAGTTCCCCCTGAACTGATGACACTCACTTTGACTTCACTCGAAGTCTTCTCTTTTCTCTCTTTCTTTCTCTTTCTTGATCACAAGGATATTCTCTAATTTTTCTCTCACCCAAACACTATGAATATTACAAAGTATGCTTGTTGAATAAGAGAGAAAATTACAAGAAAACTTTCTAAGTATAGATCAACTTTTTATGCTCGAAAGTTCTTAAGTTTTCTTCTAATAATCTTCCTCTTATATAGCAGCTGATATTTAGCTTCTTCTTCTGGAATTATAATTCTCCATGTTCTCCTTAATAAGTGTGAGTAGAATAATGGGGATCATGGCCTGATTTGCGTTGCACAATCTCCACGAACATTGCAACGTTAACTAACCACCTTCCACTATCCGTTAGTGGGCAAAGATTCAGCGAGTTTGTTGAAGCAGTTAGCGAACTCCAAGCATCATGCACCAGAATTATAGCCACGCATATATCAACCTATTTTCAAACAATATCAACAGCAACAAATATCTAATAACTGGAAGAATCTTTTATTCAAAGATTCTAAGTTACTAGAATATTAAACATACCATATGATAAAAATTCAAAGTGCATAAAATAATATCTTGACTTAGATTAAATAAATAATCTTTCTCCACAAGATATATATGCAACAATAAACATTACATTATTTTTGGATTTTATATTTTTTCAAAATAAAAACTATATTACAACCTAAGTATTATAAAAACTATATTACAACCTAAGTATTTGGCATCATCAAAACATGGAATACAACATACCACAAGTGTAAAAAGCAGACTTGCCAATATTAGCTTTCAAGCCTGAAGTATCAGAAAACAGCTTAAAAGCCCTCAATAACAGATATATAGATGCATAGTCACCCTTGCAACCCATAATGATGTCATCAGCAAAGCATAAGTGAGTGAGTTTCATCTCTTTACACCTAGGGTGAAAACTGAAATTGCTCCAACTCACCCAACTTAGTCAATATTCTTGACAAATATTCCATACACAACACAAACAATAAAGGTGAAATGGGGTCACCTTGCCTCAACCCTCTTGAGGACTTGACAAAGCCTGTCATATTCCCATTCAACATTAAAGAAAACATAGGAGTGGTAACACACTCCATTATGAGTTCAATAAAAGCATCAGGGAAGCCTAAAGCTTGCATCATCTCCTTCAAGAATTCCCAATTGGCTGTATCATACGCCTTTTGAATATCTATCTTCAATAAACAGCTAGGCTTTGCAGCTTTCCTTCCATAATGCTTCACTAAATCCTGAATCACCATGATGTTGTGAGCAATATATCTACCATGTACAAAACCTCCTTGGTTTTCCATGATTAAATCTGGCAAAACCTTTCTCAATCTCCCACAACCTTTGTAACACACTTATACAAAGTGTTACAGCATGATATTGGTCTGAATTCACTCACATTCTTAGGACAATCTGTCTTAGGAATAAGAGTGATTATAGTTGTGTTCAACTCTTTTAAAAATTCCCCCTGCAATGTATCCAAAACCGCTTCAATCACTTCATTATTGACAATTGACCAGACATCTCTATAAAAGTGAGACCCAAACCCATATGTTCCAGGGGCTTTGTCTCCTGGAATAGACATTAAAGCCTTCTGAACCTCCTCAACTGTGTATGGTGCTGTCTGGATTCTTCTATGTGCTTCTGTGATTACAGGCCCTTCTTGAACCAGTTGGACATTCACCTTCTTCCTCACCCCCTCAGTTGTGCCTAGAAGCTTTTCATAATATGACAAAAAAGCTTTAGAGACAGCTTCTGTAGACTCATGCCAAATCCCATTTTCATCATATATGCTGTAAACTTGATTCTGCAATCTTCAAGTTTTAATGCTTTGATGGAATAATGATGTATTCTCATCACCATCCTTAATCCAAGCATGCTTTGCTTTTTGAGCAAGAAATTCCATATAAGCTTTATGCTTATAATGATAATCCTTGACAGCTTCCAACTCAGCTTCAACCACATCTTGATCCCCTGGATGCATATGCAATTCAGCCTGGGCTGCCTGCATTTTATGATAGGCTTTGATTTCAGCCGCTTGGATCTCCATAAAAACTTCTCTATTCAATTCCTTTAAAGCAATCTTCACATTTTTAAGCTTTTTAACCAACTTAAACATTTTTATCCCCTGCACCTCTATGCTCCAAGCTTTCCTTACACATTCTTCAAACTGAGGTGACATTCTCCACATTGTGAAATATTTGAAAGGTCTTCTACCCTTTCCATCATCTGCATATACAAAAATGACTGTAGGGGTGTGGTCAAATTCCCCTTCATTCTGAAACCAAGCTTCAGCTGAAGGAAACATATCTATCCAAGCTTGATTGGATAGTACTCTATCAAGCTTTGAAAAGATTCTGGCATTGCCATGTTGCTTGTTGTTCCAGGTATAGAAATTACCTGAACTTTTAAGATCATTCATGCTACAAAAATTCATACAATCTATCATGTCTCTCATCTCAGATTCTCTTACATTTGAACCTATTATTTCATCAGTGTGCATAACATTGTTAAAATCACCACACATGACCCAAGCATTCAGAGTATTTATTTGCTTAAGATCCTCCCATAACTCCCTTCTTTTACTTCTTTCATTAAGTGCATAAATAAAAGAGCAAAAGAAACAGCTACACCACTACTAGGCATCAAATAACAATGTAACAATTGAGTAGTAACTTTAATGATTGTTACCTGAAAACTCCCTGGTTTCCAAGCTAAAGTAATTCTGCCACCATCATGTTGACTATAATTACTAGTAAAGCACCACCCCTTGAAAACCCTTTGATACATTTTCCCCATATTCTGAGCTTTTATTTTCGTTTCTAATAGGCTAACAACACCAAAATTAAGCTTCTGCACATACTGTTGTACATCCTTTTGCTTATTGATGTTATTCAAGCCTCTCACATTTCAGCATAATATTTTATCCATTCTGTCCTGGAGGTTCCCCCTGTCCCTGCTTACTAGCTGCCTGAGCCAATTCCTGCACATGTACACTTCCTTCTACAACCCTTTCTTCTTCAACATGCTCCAATGATTGAAAAGGATTTTGTGTCTTAGTCATGGTAACATTAGATACCCTGACTCTAATAGGCTTCAAAGCCTTCTGAAAACCAGCAGGTTCATGTAAGTTTTGTTCCTTAGTTCCAGCTTGAACTTTAGGAATCCAGACTTTTTTAGTCTTCTTCAACCTACATTCCTGCTCAACATGGCCAAAATTCTTACAATTCTGACACCTTGTTGGTTTCCATTCAAAGATAACAGGTACCTCAGTCAAGCATCCATGCTCATTCCAGAAATTGATACTATCAGGCAGCTCCTGATCAATATCTATTTCAATTAAAACACGAGCATATTGCAATTTCTCCCTGTTTCTTGTTGCTTCATCACGTTTAATCGGATCACCAAATTGAGATACAATTTTATGAAGTGATTTCTCACCCCAATACTTTAAATTCAACCTCAATTGTACCCACACAGGAATGGTTTTCAAAGCTTCCCGTTCAAAATCCATTTCTGGATGCCAGGGTTTCATAATCACATGTTATTTGTCAAAGAAGTAATGTCCCTCTAAGACTCTATCCTTAGAATCCATGGCATTAAAACGAACCAGAAACATTCCTTTCTTCACCATTGCCACCTTATTAATATTAAAGGATTTCCAAACTCTACGCAGATAACCCTCCATCACTTGAATGGGTGGATTAGCTCCAACCACATAACAAATAATCAACAAGTTCGAGAAATCTATCTCTCCCTGAATATCATCCATCTCAATAGAAACAAGTACAGGCTGATTGCTATGATTCACACATATATATTATCCAATTTCTCAGTCTCAGGTTCATCAATCAGTTCATCATTATCCTTATCCATCTCCAAATCATCCTCAAACTGTTGTAAAATAGGTACAGAATGATTACCTTTCTCAGCGGAATTTCCTCGAACATAATGTGTTCTAACAGCTTCAGCACTCCTATGAATGGATTGGAGCCATTCATTGAAGGTATGACGTATTTCAGATTGCTCCCTGAGCTCCTGTAACGATGTTTCAGGCGTCATCGGTTGACCAATCCCTAACCCAAAGTCTAATGCCTCAATGCCTAAGATTTCCTCCATTGATCGAGTTCTCAACGCTTGTGAATCAGATGAAGGCCCTCTGACCTTCTCTTTCCCCTTATCATTCTTACTTCTTTGAGAATTTCCACTAGATTTCCTTACCATGGCAACAATACAGAAGAAATTTCATGTACTGAGAAGAAACTTAGAGGAAACGTTTCAAGGTTACTGTTCCATTGAATTCCTAGAGAGAAGGCAGAGTTTCTCTCTCTAGGATTCTTTTTTCCTTCGTCTTAGTTGTTATAATGACTGAGATGCGACTTCTTTTTGCCAGGACGATTTCTTATAATAATCACGTAAACCAACAAAAGCTCTATCATGAAACATCATTTCTTAATTAATTGAAAAGTTTAGTAGGTAGTAGCCCAACGCCAGTAGTTATAATCCTATGGAGGTCCTCGTGGGAGCCTAATGGTTGGTGCTCCCACCTCCCAACCGCGAGGTCGG
The DNA here is from genome assembly GCA_947648045.1 of Beta corolliflora. Taxonomy (NCBI): domain Eukaryota; kingdom Viridiplantae; phylum Streptophyta; class Magnoliopsida; order Caryophyllales; family Amaranthaceae; genus Beta; species Beta corolliflora. The sequence continues at coordinate 1,450,175 of CANSZD010003329.1, read as the reverse complement.
GTGTTCGACTCTCATCACTCCCCAATTTGGGGAGTTTGTATTAAAATATTTGCTTGTGGGTATAAATCCCCACTACCCAGTCAATAAGCTGGTGTGCCTTGCAGGCTAGTAGCCTAGCAGGGGTTGGTCTTCGGACCAATTATCTTTCCTGAACAAAAAAAAAAAAAAAAAAAGTAGTTATAATCCTATAATTATCATGAAAAATCGTAGACGTCTCTCTTTTTGCGTATGATCTCAAATTATTGGATGGTACCTTAGATAATTGGAATTCAGTTGTCAAAGACCAATCGGAGACTCGATGGGATATGATTTGATTTGATCATGAATATTTTTTTTTATATATTTTTTTGTATTTCTTACAACTTTTAAAGTTAGTCGTTCACCGAACGCAAGTTTTACAGGATACAACTCTCTTTGGGGAAGCATTTCAGTTACTTTAAATGATTCGGTACTAACATATTTTAGGTGCTAACATGATTAGTAGTGTTTGGGAAGTACCTAAAATAAAATTTCAGGTGATTAAAATGACTTAGGCCCCGTTCTTTTGGACTAAGAGAAACTGAACTGAACTGAATTGAATTGAACTGAACTGAACTGAGAGAATCTGAATTATAGAGAGAAACTGAACTGAATTGAACTGAAATTAACTGACCTGAATTGAACCGAAAATAATTCCAAAAGAACAGGGCCTTAAATGATAAGTTAGAACTTTTACCTTTTCAAAATTAGGTGACTGAAATTCCGGAAAATCTTTTAAAAGTTTTGATAACAAACCAATTTTGCCAAAATAACTATCAAATTAAGTAACTAATTTTGCCAAACAGTTAAACTAATCAGCTATCTTATCTGTTCCAATACCTTATCAGTTTAAGCTTTATCTTATCAAATTCAATTAACTTATCAATTTCACTTTATTTTCATCTATTATTGCCAAACAGAGCCTACATATTATGAAAATGTTTTTTTTTGCAAGAGAGGGGCAAGCGCCATATGAAAATGTAATAGATAAATAAAAAGCAATAAAAGAAATATGATTTTAATTAATTTGTTCGTTTTTCTAGTCTAACTTCCTTCCAAAATTTCGTACTAATAAGTTTTTATGCAAGCATTTATAAATGCAACTAGTATTTCGGCCCGGGAGATTCCCCAGTTCTGTTACAATTATCAAATATAGTATTATACATAAATTTCATAATTGATTTTGTTAGCTTTTCGTAATATTTTGTCTAGTGCGAAATTGGAAAATGGATATTATTACATAATGAGTTGTTTAGAAAAACTTTTAAAGAGTTGGGGATAAAAATAACAATTTAATTACATAGATTTTAGAACTCTCTTAATAATAACCCTACTGCTAAGATGTGTCATGTACTCATGTGTCATTATTCTATTTCAGGATTTCAAACTATTTAATTTGTCAACTGTCTTAGTATGTGGTGACTGGTTGGAGATTACTTTAAGCATATTCTTTGTTAATTTATAGCATGAACACGAGGTGCAAAAATATAATCGTGGCATACCGCAAGACAATCTATACAAATATATTAAAACGGTGCCACGTGGCACTCTTCTCAAATTTCTAATACACAGGTTTATGATCTCATCAAAAATATTAACATTGTATTGCTAAAAGGAATCGAACACATGACATTTGAAATGAAATTTGAGATTTTAACCACCAATCCACTACAAGATCAATGTTTAATGTTTCAAAGTAAAACATAATAAAGTCTTATAATTATATGTAACTATAAAGACATAGACAAATTTTTTTTATCTTAAACACTTTTATTAAGGTAATAACATCATCTTACCTCAATTCCATTGACATTACTATTGATATCCCCTATTCTTTGGAAGTTTTTTTAAAAATTAATTTTTTTTTTTGGGGTTTTTAAAAAATAATTTATCATGCAATAACGTCCATTTCCAATTTCGCGTTAGACAAAAAATTACAAAAACCTAATAAAATTAATTATGAAACTTTTGAATAATAATAATATATTTGATAATTCTAACTCCCCAAGGCATCGCCCGAGCTAAAAATACTAGTTAAACTAATTAAATCGACTCACATTCTCATAATGAGATAGGAATACGTAGACCATTTATGTAACAAAATTTATTAACTAATAATTAACAATGAAACAATAAGGACATCAATGAAACAATATTAAAACCACAGTCCACATAGGTACTAAAATGGAAAATGATGAAGCTGAAGAAGAATAAAGACCACGCCCCAAATAAAAAATCAGCAATCAACTTAAAACAATTACACACGCACAACTTGAGTACTAAAAACCACATGGGTACTGAAATGGAAAAAAATGATGAAGCTGAGCAGGAACAAAAGCCACACCCCAAATAAAAGAATCAACTTGTCACAATTATACACGCACTATTGGAGCACTAAATTACATAGAACCAGTATACAAGGGTGTAATGAACAATTGACACAACTACACAAGAATTAACGTGGTTCACTAACAATGTGTTAGCTACGTCCACAGGCAAAGGGGAAATGATTTTATTAGGTTTAGGAGAGCGTACAGATTACATAATATATGGAGGCAGAGGTTAATAATAGGTAGTACCCAACTAATCAACCTAAACAGATGGGCCTATCCCTCCATCAGGGCGTTTCACCCTTCGACTCTGTGCTAGGTTAATCCTAGCGCCAGATAATTAATTTAAGGCATAATTCAAGAAAAGGGCTCAATGAAGAGAGGTGAACCTAATTAAACATTTTTAGGAGTCGAGTGGAAGGGGTTGCAAGATATGAACAAATTAAGGTGCAAACATCTATATAAAATTAGGGCAAATAATGTATGTAGGAAACAAGGATGAATAATATAAAAAGGAAAGCACCACCGATGTTACTAATCAATCAACAAATACTAATAGTTAAGTATACATGTACATAAACCCTAGCCTCCTCCTCTCCCCTCTCTCCTCAAAAAACCCTAATCCTTTTCTTCTAGTTCGGGACTGCCATCATCCTTTCGATGGTGGTAAGCCCCCAATTCTTCCGTTTTCTTCTAGTTTTTATTATTTTTCTTCTTAATAATCTTCCAATCTCTCTCTTTTTGAGAGTTTTCTACCCAATTTTTGGGTTATTTCTCTCCTTTCATGGAAGTTTGGAGTTTGGTTTTATTGTCTTCCCACGTACGTGGAAGTTCAAAAAAATGGTATGGGAAATTGTTCTTATTGGTTGAAGTTCAAGACCATCAACATCGAGGTATTGGAAATTCGGATGCGGTCAACATGGTTAAATCAAGAATTTTCTTCCCCAAACTATGTCAGAATGATAGACTTCCCCATCAATAGCTGTGTGATTCAGCAAATACAAAGGGGTTGCGCTGTATTGCTCGATCTGGTTCATTGTAGTTTCTTCGAAGACGAAGACGAATTTGATTTGATCTTGTCTGATTATATCTTGTTTTTTCTTTAATACGTATTGTAGATGTCGTTTGGCCTTCAATTAATGATATTTTCTCTGTCAAAAAAAAATCAACGAATACTAGTAGTTGTGTAACATCTTCACCTTTAAATATCACTATTAAGTGCCAATAAAAGTGTTTGTCATGTCCCACCTTTTGTGGTACCTACTAAATAATCATTTCAATCACCATTTTATATAAAGAAATAGTTATTAAGCCCGGGTAAGGAAAATTTTCATTTATTAATATTATACTTTAAAATAATAACACTAAATATGACTTGGTCTAGTGGTTATGAGTTTAGTATATCAACTTGAAGTCACGGGATCGAACCATATACTAATTTTAGGAACGCCTTTTAATATATTAGTATTAGATGAAATATTAACCCTTTAAACAAGAAGATAACACTAGCAACTTATTACAAGACATAATATCAATTATAGACTTGTTAGAACTCTCTTTCTCTCTCTCTATATATATATATATATATATATATATATATATATATATATATATGGGGGAAAGATCACATGAGAATGCTCCTTACATGAGAAATGAGAATGAATCTCAACCACACGATTGGATTAGAGTTACAACACTTGTTCATTAGAGTTATACCCCCGAAAAAAACTTTGAGCCCAAAAAAAATTTTTTTTTTTGAATTTTTTTTTTCCTAATATTCTTTTTTTTGGAGTTACATCACTTTTTCATTAGAGTTACATCACTTGTTCATTAGAGTTATAGCGCGTAAAATCAATTCTCATTTCTTATGTAAGTATGCATTCTCATATGAACTCACTTCATATATATATATATATATATATATATATATATATATATATATATATATATATATATATATATATATATATATATATATATATATATATATATATTAGAATTTTAATGTTTTTAGGACTTTTGTAAAGAGTCCATGTTATAATGGAACTCTTATACTAAAAGGAGTCTTCAAAGATTAATAGTCTAATCATGTTAGAAGTCTTACCTTATTAGAAGTCTAATTATGTAAGAAGTCTAAAGTTGTTAATCACAGCCCTTGTATGGTTTGGATTTAGGCCTAATCCAATCCGATCCGAACGAAATTTGGTTTTTAATTTTCCAATCCAAATCCAAACCAATTAGAGTTTGAGTCCCAACTAATCCAATCTGATTTTCGGACACTAGATTGGATCCGTTCCGAATTATTCAAATTTTATTAAACTCTGTCTTTTTGATGAAATAAATTTAGCGCGAGCATCAAAATAAAGTGTTCGACAATATAAGTGTTATTCATAAAATCCTATAAAAATTCATTAATAAGCTAATAATTCATTACAACAAAAGGTTCAACAACATCATAAAAACATGTTCAACTACACATCAAGTTAGGGTTATAAATTTTAGGAGAAGGGAAGGGTTGCCGAATAATTTGGGCTTTGAATTAGTTAAGCCCAATCATAAATATACAATATAGGGCCTAGTTACTATTCGGTTATTTTGAATTTTCGGACCCAATCACCCTCAATCCAATCCAATCCGTTTTTTTCCGAAAAACTCAATCTGAATCCAACCTGAACATAGTTTGAGTCCAATCCAAATTACTAATTGGGTATAAATTTCATTGGAGTTTAGTTTTTATCCGAATAACTTTCACCCCTAGCCCTTAGCCACATTTTATTTTTTCTCTCACCCTCGAAAGAAAGGGTATCTCTTTCCCGACGACTTGGGATTTTCCCACCTCTCGAGGTCTGATCTCCAGCCATTATGGCTGATGATTTAGCAAGCAGATGTAATAATTTATCACTAGATGATGATGATATTGAAATCATTGACCTAGAAAACACGAACATGGATGACACTAAATCTAGAGTTTCCTTAATTCGTGTGGGGCGTCTGGTCACTGAACGTCCTTTTACTCTAGAGGCGTTAAAAAGTACGATGTCTTTGGTTTGGGCGTGGTGCAAAAGGTGGTTATTAGGGCCATCGATACGAATGTTTGTGATGCAATTCTTCCATTGGAAGGAGAAAGTAATGAAAGGACGCCCTTGGTACTTTGAGCAAAAATTACTGGTTCTTAGTGAAATCTCGGGACATGAACAACCATCTGAAGTCTCTCTAAACCTCTCCCCTTTCTGGATTCGAGTGAAAAATTTACCCTTTAACTGCAGATCTGATTTGGATATTAAGTCTATCGTGGCTTCTTTCAGTGATGTTATTGAAATTGAGGCTGATGACTTGGGATTGGACTCTTTTATTTGCGGGTTAAAATTATGCTTGATGTTTCAAAACTATTGCGACATTTCCAAGGTATGCGTGGCAAGGATGGGAGGGCAATTCGAGTCTCATTCCATTATGAGAGATTCCTTTTTATGTTTTCTTTGTGGTATAATGGGATATAGTGAGAAAGATTGTTCAATTGACGATGCAGATGACCATGAATTAAGCCTTGGGTGGAGAGTATGGCTCAAGGCTTCTTCTATGAAAGGTAGACAAAAAATGATAGAAGAAGTGGCAACAATCAAAGGATGTTGTAAGTCCCTGTTTGTGACCATAAAAACCGATAATGCAGATAGTGATTTTCCTTCAACACAATTTGATGCAAGTGACAAAGGGGTTGATGTTGTCGGACTACGTAAACCATCAGTGACCTGTGAAGTGGTTACTTGTAATGTTGCTACTCTTAAAAATGGGACCAATTATAATAATCATATGACCCCTCCTAGTACCGGGATGTTGCAATCTGAAACCATGGACCATGATAGTGTGCCTTTGGAGCCCAATTCAGGGGATACGAACATGGCTGATCATGTGGAAGTGATAAGCAAGGAAGTAAGTATGATAATTTAGGTCCCCCGAGGGCCGAAAAAATGAAGAAAATTGGCCAGAGATGTAGGTAGGACGAAGAAGGATACTCTGACCGCTTCTTTGTCTCTAGGGAAAAGATAAAGAATGTTTGATATGGAGAGTTAAGAAGAAGGCCCGTATTTGAAGAAGTTTGATTTAACAATTGAAAATATTGATCTTGGAATGGTGGCGGAGGTTGGCGTAAACCAACCCCGCCAGGACCAATGAGTTGTCTAAGCCTAAACTGTAGGGGGTTGGGCAACCTTCGGGATTTAATCCGAAAGGAGAAAGGATAAAACACAATTTTGATGACTATTATGGGCTAGTAGTGGATTCTGTAGGGGTCGGTCTGGTAGACTTGCTCTTCTTTGGAGAAAGGATATTAAGATTTCTTTGCGTTCGATGTCAGTGGATTATATTGATGTTAGGGTGGATTTAGGGTTCGGTGATCATAAATGGCGTTTGACCGGATTCTATTGAGGGCCCGAGGTTCACAATCATCACTTGTCGTGGAAGCTCCTGGGGGACTTGGCTAGTCAAGATCAGACTCCATTGATGTGCATTAATGACCTTAATGAGATATTATATGCTCTTGAGATGAAGGGTAGGGAGTCAAAAGCTGAGTGACAGATGAATAACTTTCGAGAGGTGATTGATGTTTGCGGGTTTCGGGAGATTTCGGCCAGTGGTACAAATTCACCTATGACAACGGTTGAGAAGCTTATGATAATGTCCAATGTCGGCTTGATCGTGCTTTTGTTGTTGAGTCATGGTTTAACGAGTTTCCTTCAGCTCACTTGTTTACTTTGGACTGGGAATGGTCTGATCACTCTCCTCTAAAGCTTATTTTCACCCATCGCTAAGGTCATGTAGGGTTAGGCACTAAGCCATTCCACTTTAAGCAACTTTGGCTAGAGGATGAGGAGTGTGAAGTGATAATCTCTACTGCGTGGGAGTTTAGTGGTCCTTCCTTGGAGACCCAACTAGCAAATTGTGCGAGTGAATTGAAGATTGGGCGGGGGTACGAAGTACGGTCACGTGGTTAAGGAGAGCGACAATTTGTCCATTATCAATTTTTTAAAGCAGAAGTTGGTTGGAGCTAGTAATTAGTTATTTTCTTTAATTAGTTTTTACTATTTTATATGGCATAGATGTTTCTTGTTTTAAGCACTTTAGGAGTCTTATTTTATTAGGAGCATAATAGATAAGGATTAGTTTTTCTTATTTCTAGTTAGATAAGGATTAGCTTAAACCGTGTTTATCTTTAGCTTTTCACACGATTAGGTTAAGTGTTATCTTTTTCTTTTTTTATATTTGATTTTTAGTAGGATTAGGCTTGCAATGCTATTTAAAGGCACATTTATTATTCAATAATTATGGAGATTTTAGAAGAATTGAAATTGACTAGAGTCATCTGAGTTGAGCGTGAGCTAACTAATTAGTTTTCGAGTAATAATCCCAAATCAAACCAAGGACACGTGTTTGATCCACTCTTAACCGCAATCTAAGAGCTTCTGTCCCTTTTGTTTACTTAGTAATCGTTCCTTTCACAAAAACCACAAAAGATCCTGTTTTCCGCAACCTAAATCACATCAGGCACTCTACCTATATAGGAGCGAATTCTCCATTTTCTTGATGTCTTCTTACTTTGCCCACGAGTTTCACCATGACCAACCAAAACACCCACCACGTGTTCCGTCCGTCCAGGCCTACTCCATATTTGATTTTAGTCTTGCATACTTACAAACACATGATTAAATTTAAATTTTAGGCCACAGTAAAGCCCAACAAGATTTGCTTATTTGATTTTTTGTGTGTTACCCTATGAGCAACGTTATTTAGTCACATCATTGGAAAAGATCACAGAATGCAACTCCTATTGTATTTAGAAGTTGTTAAAGAAGATTGATGATTTTAGGCCCTCTTCAACTCATCTAAAAATAATACTCCCTCCTGATTAGAAAAGAAAAATGAGAGTCTAGAGAGTGGATCTCCTCCTTCTCTCTAGAATTGTTAATTCATCACTTTTTTTTCTTCTTTTGAATCGCAGCAATCGCTGTAGCAATGGCAAAAGGTTTGAAAAAAGGAAATGGTGATCAGAAGAAGAAGAATACAAATAGCTCAAAGCAAGCTCAGATTTCAAAATTGAAATTGATTCGGAGGCCTCAGTCAGGTGATGCAAGGAAGATGAAGAGTGTTAATGATGTGCAAGATGTGCCAGCGTTCAGCTGGAATTCGAAAGAGGATGACAATGAATCTTATGAATCCCTTGCTATGGATTTATCGAATCAAGATAAGGCGAATTTTGAGGCAGCTCGTACTCGATTATCTGATTGGATTGCTTCGGTGCAAACTCCGGTAAGACAATCTGCTCAAATTCAACCTTCCCCTCACCCTATGCAAAATTTAAATAGTACTTATGGCAATGACTGGAGGAAGTCATTATTTGGACATATTAGATAGGAAGGATTAGATTTGTCACAACCTGCTAAGAACTTGAATGGTGGAACTAATGAGGTAGTGAAAATTACTTGTGAGGATGTTAATCCGGAGATAAAATACTGGAATTCGGCAATTGTTTGCTATATCCTTGGTGTCAAACCTCCATTTAGGATTATTGATGGATTTATACGTAGAGTTTGGGGTAAATTTGGTGTGGATAAAGTGTCGATGATGAGTAATGGTGTTTTTGTGGTTCGTTTTCGGACAAAGGATGAAATGCAAAATGCGTTGAATGCTGGTCCCATTCTGTTTGATCGCAAGCCTGTTATTATGAAGGAATTGTCTCCAGAATTAGACTTGTTGAATGCTGATGTGAAGGTGGTTCCCACTTGGATTCGTTTACCTGGTTTACCATTGAAATATTGGGGGAGTTAGCACCCTTAATAAATTGGTGAGTAAGATTGGACAGCCTATAAGGACTGATAGGGCAACTGCGCAAAAGGACATACTTGAGTATGCCAGAATTCTAGTGGAAGTGAAGGTGGATCAGGTTTTTCCTTATGTTATTTCATTTGAGAATGAAAATGGCATTATAATGAATCAGGCTGTAAAATATGAATGTAAACCAATCCATTGTGAGGATTGCAAGGGTATAGGTCATAATGCAGAGGAGTGTAGAAAGAAGAGGTTTGAGGTTGATGCAAGGAAAATTAAACCAAAGCAAATTTGGGTGCCTAAGAAGGTGATTGAGGTTGCTAAGGCCACTAGAGTGGAGGTTGGTGTAGGGAGTGGACATGGAGGTAGCATGTTGGCTACTATTGTTGAAGAAATGCATGAAGATGAAGATGGAGAGGTGGGTGTGGATAGAAGTAATGATGTTGTAGGGGTAAGCAGTGATGTAGTAGCAGAAGTGAGCAGAGATGAAGTAGCGGGGATGAGCGGACTCGCTATTGTTACAACCTCGCAATGTGGGTAGTCCGGTTCGGGCGCTTCATAGTAGTGGGATGATATTTGGAGATATTTCATGTGTTGGTCAGGAAGGAGGTGGTCTTGTTATCATTCCTAATGGATAATTTAGGATTCTGGAATATTAGAGGTTTTAATAGTCCAATGAAATATGGTGATGTTAAGTGGTTTGTTGAGCATCATTCTATAGGACTATTTGGCCTCATAGAAACTAGAGGGAGAAGTAATAATTTTCCTAAAGTCTTTGCTCGATTTGGTGGGAGTATAGCTACCAACTATCATTGTCACAAAGGTGGTAGAATTTGGTTACTTTGGTTGCCTTCTCAGTATACTGTTAACATTGTTATGTGTACTGCACAGGTTATTCATTGTGCAGTTCAACATAATAGCTCAGGTAGACATTGGAGTGTCACTATGGTTTATGGTTTCAATGAGGCTAGTGAAAGGATGGCTTTGTGGGATGATCTGAAGGTGGTGAGCAGTCTTGTTACTGGTGCCTGGGTGGTAGGAGGTGACTACAACAATGTGCTACAGTTGAATGAAAGAATTGGTTCACCTATAACACTTGATGAAGTGGTTGACTTTAGACAATGTTTAAGAAATTATCATTTGCAGGAGTAGAGAACTTCAGGTCCTTTCTTTACTTGGTCCAACAAGCAAGAGGGTGATGGGAGAGTGTTTTCAAGGATAGACAGAGTGGTGGTGAATGAAGATTGGATGAGTTTATTCCCTGATTCTGAAACAATGTTCCTTCTTGAAAGCTTGTCTGATCATTGTCCATGTCTTATCAAGCTTTCTAATGTGATTATTACTCAACCTAAACCATTTAGGTTTTTTAATATGTGGGTGCAGGCTGCTAGCTTTCTCTCTAGGGTGCAAGAGGTTTGGCAAGGTGACATCCAAGGGGTGCCCATGTTTAGAGTTGTGTCTAAACTGAAAAAGTTGAAAGGCTCACTTAAGGACCTGAATAAGGAGAAGTTTTCAGATATTGAGAAGAGAGCTGACGAGGCTTACAATAAATTGCTCCTTATTCAACGGCAGGTTCATTTGGAGCCTAGTAATCAGCTGCTTTATGTGCAAGAGAAGGAAGCTAAAAATGATTACATTGCTATGAATAAAGCAAGAATTAGTTTCCTGCATCAGAAAGTGAAGTTATAATACTAGTTACTTCCATGCTGTTCTTAAAAAGAGAAGATGTCAGAACAAAGTGTGTAGAATCAGAAATCAGGAGGGAGTCTTGCAGGAGCAAACTGGAGATATTAAGGAAGCTTTTCTTCTGTTTTATAAGAAGTTGTTAGGAACTGAGAAGCCTAAGGCTGCTCATGTGAGTAGTAGCATTATTGAGGAGGGTAGTGTGTTAACTGTTGATCAGCAAAAGGAGCTAGTTGCACCTTTCACTGGTGAGGATGTTAAAAATGCAATTTTTGACATTGAAGACAATAAAGCCTTAGGGCCAGATGGGTACTCAAGTTGTTTCTTTAAAGCAGCTTGGCCTTGCATTGGTGGTGAGATAATTGTGGATGTGCTTAATTTCTTCCAGTCTGGTAAGCTTCTTAAACAACTGAATGCTACCACTTTATGCCTCATTCCTAAAGTAGAGCAGCCCACTGATGTGTCTCAATTTCATCTGATTGCCTGTTGTAATGTCATTTACAAAGCTATCTCTAAAATACTTTGTAGTAGACTTAGAATTGTGCTGCCTAGTTTGATTGAGCAAGTGCAGAGTGCATTTGTTGAAAATAGAGTCATTCTGCACAACATTTTTATTTATCAGGATATGTTGAAGGGTTACAAGAGGGAAAATATGCCTCCTAGATGCACTCTTAAAGTCGATTTAAAGAAAGCGTATGATTCTTTAAATTGGGATTTCATCAGGGAGTTGTTGATAGGTTTAAACTTTCCTCAGATTTTTATTGATTGGATTATGGAATGTATTTGTTCTCCTTCATATTCTTTGAGTATAAATGGTGGTCTATATGGATTTTTCAAGGGACGAGGGGGATTAGGCAGGGGGATCCTATTTCCCCCCTTATCTTTGTGCTGGCCATGGAATATTTTTCGAGATTGATGAAAAGAATGAGCAAGAGAGGGGAGTTTGGGTTTCATCATAGGTGTGAGCAGTTAAAGCTTCATCATCTTATCTTTGCAGATGATTTGATGCTTTTTAGTAAAGGCAATATTCACTCTGTTGTGCTGTTAGTGAGAACTCTTAAAGCCTTTGCTGATGTGTCTGGTCTGGACGCTAGTCCTGAAAAGACTGCCATTTATTTTAACAATGTGAAAGAGGATGATCAACAAAGAATTTTGCAGATAACTGGTTTTAAGAAATGAGTCTTTCCCTTCAGATATTTGGGAGTCCCCATTACTTCCAAGAGATTAGCAAGAGCTGATTGTGACATGCTTGTTGATAAAATTCTGCATAGAATTATGTGTTGGAGTTCTAGGCATCTCTCTTATGCAGCTAGAACTACCTTAGTTAATGTTGTTCTTTTGAGCTTGCACACATATTGGGCTCAGATTTTTCTCTTGCCTAAATGTGTGTTAAGTAGGATTACACAAATATGCATGGCATTCTTATGGGAAGGTAAAATATTCTTGTAGAAACCTCCTCTTGTAGCTTGGGATTGGGTGTGTAGGCCTAAAAAACATGGAGGATTGGGTGTTAAAGAGTATGTTAGATGGAACACTGCTACCATTGGTAAGTTTGTCTGGCAAATTGCACAGAAGCAGGATCTTCTATGGATCAAATGGATTCATAGTGTGTATCTCAGGGATCAAGATTGGTGGGGGTATGAGGCTTCCACAAATGCAAGCTGGGTCTGGAGAAATGTGTGTAAAGTCAAGGATGTTTTCAGAGCAGCATATGTTAACAATTTGTGGCTTAATGATAATAAGGGCTATTCAGTTAAGGAGGGGTACAATTGGTTGCAAGGTAACTTAGATAAAGTTCCTTGGCATTACTGGGTGTGGAATACAACAAACATTCCTAAGCATTCATTTGTGTCTTGGCTTGCTGCCCTGGTTAAGCTCAGGATAAGAAGTTTGTTAGCTATAGCTGTGTGTGTGTGTGTGAATACAGATTGCCTTCTGTGTGGTAATGGAGAAGATTCCCGTCAACATTTATTTTTTAAATGTGTGTATAGTGACAGAGTGTGTAATCTCATCATGTCTTGGCCGGGCGTGAGAGTCAATGCTCAAGAGAATTTATACACCGCCCGAAAAAGTGGGGGCGAAATTCCACAGCAAGAAACGCAGGAAGGTGTGTTATACCACTATAGCTGCTATGGTGTATCACTTGTGGAAGGTCAGAAATTCTGCTCTCTGGGATGCTACTGTTTCTGCACCCTAATGTTGTCGCAAAAACGCATTCACTTTGATGTGTGTGGAAGATTTAAGAGTTTAGTGGAGCTAAACTGGACCGATGAGGATAGTAATCGGTTTCATAGCCTTGTTCTTAACTCGCTCCGAGCTAGGTGGTTGTTGGAGTGGTCTCGTTGCTTTGTTTTCGTCTTGTGTGTCTCGCTGATGTCCGTATTTATTGCTTGGTAGGTTGGCTTGTTTGATGTAGCTTTGTTGGTTGTGGTTGGCTTGTTTGATGTAGCTTTGTTGGTTGTGGGTGTCTTGTTCTTTGAGGTGTCTTGTACTTAAGTGGCTTTGGTTGTATGATGGCCTTTTGTGCTCATTTTGGTAATACACTTACATTTTACCAAAAAAAAAAAAAAATTAAATATACTCCTCATTCTCAGGTTATGTTATGTTCAACTTATTTTAATTTATTTCTGAAAAAATAAGTTCAGGTAAGATAAGATATGATTAAATAAGATAAGATAGGATAAGATAAAATAAGATAAGTTCAAATAAAATAAAATAAAATAAGTTGAATAAAATGAACTAACTATGTTAGACAACACAATAAACTAGAATATAAGTTCATATAAGATGAAATACGATAAGTTCGTATAAGATAAGATAATATAAGTTTAGATAAGAGAAACTGAATTCAGATATGATAAAATGTTCGATCAGATAAGTCAAAATAAGTTGAATCAAACAAAGCATCACTTTATAGTGCTTGAATTCTATTTTGAGTGTCCCAAAATATTCTTCTTGTTTCTATTTTTAAAATGGTAATATATTCCTAATATACTCTCATCGAACAAATTTTATTTTTGATTTGTCCTCATTTTTACATGGAAATTTATAGCCACATGACCACATTTAATATTTGTCCTTAATATTACATGAAAAGTTGTAGCCACATTTAATATTTATACTTTAATGCAAATACTCATATTTATTATTTCCCATGCAAGTATTACAAATATTTAAAATAAATAATAATCTCCTTAATTCCCTTGCAATATGAGAGACAAACACTATAAATTCGGACGGAGGGAGTACTACTAAATTTCAGTAAAAGAAGTTCAATTTAACAAAAAGAAGCTCAATTCAGTAAAAAAAATCGATAAATTTTATATAAAGAAATAGAGAATCGGTAAAAATACGTTCAATTTATTAAAATTAAGTTTAGTCCAATAAAAGTAAGTTTAAAACAAGAAAAATAAGATGATATAGACAGAGCCTTTGAGTAATTTTTTTAGAATTAGTGATGAAGTACTCCCTCTTGCCACCAATAAAATTAAAGTTCAATCTTGACCTTTTTAGTAGACCGTGAATCATGTCATCATGATAAATGATAATCATGTGGGACTATTGTTTGTGGACAAATGGAGTTTACGTTACGAAGATTTGGGAGCGAGATACAAAAAAAAAAGTGCATTTATGTTTGAAGATTTGGGAGCGATACAAATAAAAAAAAGTGCATTTATGCAAGGCATACCCAAGATTCAAAGGATAAACTTTTTATGCAAACGAGTTTCTTGCCATTTACAGGGCTCTCACTGTCTCACATTTTTTTATACATCGTCTCATGTTTGAGAGAGCTCATGCTACATATCAACAACCTCGTTGTACTTGACTTTTTGTATTTGTGGTTTCCTCTTTACGTCTTTGATGTTTCATGCATTTGTTTTTCTCTTCTACCGATGACGACTCTAATTATTTTCACTATATACCATCTCCTACAATAACAATTTAAAAAATCAATAATAACAATTTAAAAAACAACATAAAAAAAACCTGGTACCTTGAGGCTTCAAGTAAATTCATTATCAATAAAGATATTAAATTAATTAAGTGACAAGGACAGCTACCAAAAAAAATCAAAACTCAAACGTCATTATGTCAATGGACCGTTTAATTACTTGGAGGTACTAAAGCTAATGGAAATGAAATCATATACTTCCTCCGTTCTTTTCTATTGCAACTTTACACTATTCACGCACCACCCTCTCACTATCTCTTGCGATTTTTACGTAAAGAAAAATATAGTTATGTGGGATCTTGTTAGATTCGTCTCGGTTTATCCTTTCAAAATATCAAATTTGTATAATTTTTACTAAAACATAATTAAAGATATTAATAATTAAAGTTGTGCATTAGCAAGCATGAAAACTTTATTGTTACAATAAAAAAAGAACGGATGTAGTATAATTTGTAAGGAAAATCTCCTCATTAGTCATTACCATGTTAATGCAATCTCTCATCCCTGAATATTTAATTTTTTTTCATTATTTATATTCCCACTGAACAACACATCGAAAGTAGCTAATGGAGGGTAATGCAATTTTTTTTAAAAAAAACTCCCAAACTTTAGAGGTAGACAAACGGTGTAAAACTACATACTCATAATATAACTATCACCATCTGTTGCCATCTACCAAAAGCCTATAATTTCACAAACACGTGCTTTTGAACGCCATGGGAAAAACTCAATAGGTATACATAACATAACCGGTTGTTGAATGAATTGACAAGGTAGGTGGCAAAAAACAAATGTTTCCCTATAGACGATAAATTAGCTTCATTTAACTTACAGCTCATCTAAAGAGTTTTGATTGGCCACTACGTACACGGTACACCACCTCTTTTTCATTTTTACCGTCAACTTGAGGGACATTCATTACCGACCTCTGATGCACGGAAACTCTCTTTTGGTCAATGTTTCCCGTTTCATACACTTTTCCGTTTCCAAAACGGGAAACATTAACCAATAAAGTTACTATTGTGTTTGGCCACCAACAATAATTTTGTTTACCCCCTTAATTCCCCGATAACAATAAACACAGGTAATCCATGCCATGCTCATCGCCTTAGTAAAGTTTTAAAAAGTGGCTTGTTTTTTTACTGTATCCTCTTTGCAAATTTTGAAGTGTACGTATTAGTATGTTGAGAAAGTTTATCCAAAATGTTTGGAATGATAAAATGAACTAAACCAATATTGACACGAACTACTGAGGGATTAATTCATATGTGTGATTTTGTACCTTTGCATTCTTATTGGACCTTATGGAGTTGTGGTTGAGATGCAATATATGTTTGTTTAGATAAAGAGACATTAACCGTCATTAAGTTAATGGTAAAAAGAATTTTGATGCAGACATTGATGGTAAAAAGGACATCAATTAATTCTAGTGTATAATGGGTTTAGATTTTGACATGGTCTAATATTTTGGCTTAACGTTAGAAGATAAGAAGATACAAGGGTAAAATTATATGACATGGTACAAAATCATTATGTGGCGTCGAATCATTTGCCACATAGAGGCATCACGTGACAAATTTTCATGAAAGATAACGATGATGGTTTAGATATGCAAGCCGAAAGAATAAGCAAAAGGATCATAAATTATAGAGCTAGCAAGAAAAGGGAAAAAAAGTTGATTACCCCGAAACATATTGGACACTCATCACTTCTTTCCTTCCGAGGCTAATATACGGCTAAGGTGGAATTGGTGCGAACATTCTGTAATTATCTTGGGATTTTCATGATCAAATTCCGCGAAAAGAAATCCATTACATATTTAGATGTGTTACTCAAACACCGGTCCAAGTAATTATATGAGTGCATATTATTATAAAGTCACACAAGCCGAGATCCAAAATTTCACAGGATGCGAGAAGATAACTTTCTATAATCCTAAATTCTAAAAAAGATTGTCACATGTCTTTTAACCTCATTTTTGTGCATATATCATATGACAATATTTTTCTTCACTTCCCCTCTATTTTCATCTTATATTCACTATTAAATACTAAAGTAATAAACCTAGATTGATGAAGTGTCGGTATAATATCAACTTTCATGTTACAAACTAAGAATTTCACATCGACAAAAGTATATAGTGTCGAAGAACGATACAAGTCTCTATCTGATCATCTTTCTCATTTGCGATTTATCAGGCATATTGAAAGTTACGAAATGTTACTAACATGAGACGAGTATACCAATAGTTTTTTATTTTCTTTTTGGGGTTGTAATTGTTTTGACTTTTGACCGATAGATCCCAATATGAGATTATCAAATATAGGCCGCGCTTTCTCGAATAGTCTCGACCCGAGTTCTCAACATAAGCAAAAGACTCAGAAGCAAGATAGCCCTTTAAGATAAATCCATGAAGAATAGGTCATTTTACCCAAAGTCTCGTTTTTGTGAGAAAGATCAATCATCAAGAAAGGGCAAATATATTATGAGATTGAAAACTTCGTACCTTCGAGACATGTTGGACACACATCCTCTTCATCTGGGGATAAAATCTTTTCATAGAATTCGTTCTCGAAATTCGTAATCAACTGTTTTTTCAAGCTCACAGGGAAGCAGTCGGGAGATACTTCGACTTCGTTAGAATAGGATTTTACTTCTTTTTGTGTATGTAGTACCTCCTCTTCTTCGGACAAGGTACTTTCAGCGTGATCAAGAATTACAACTTCTGCTCGTGCTTGAATGGGATGAATAAAAAGAACTTCACTTTCATGAGATGTACTTTTAACCTGTGAAAATTATAGAAATGAACCATGAAAATTGTAAGAGAAATATATACACACATTTGAAAGCAGATATAAAATGTAAGCTTACAAATTTTTTTTGAAGACATACTTTTTCAGAGATTTAAGGTACTGGTATTGAACTCACATTTCATTTGAAGAAAATCATAGCTTTATGTTGATTATTCATGATAATGTTTGTGCCTTTCCAATTACTTCTTTTGATATTCACGAATATTATTAAGCAAAATTTGTCTCAACACCCCAAACTATAACTTAGGTGCGCGCACGTAGCACCACAAACTTTGGCCAGTAGCCAAAATATCAAGAACTATTGGATTTGGTGCAGCATGCGTATCATTAATAATACCGGAGTCCGGAGGTAAGTTTTTTTGGCCGGCAATAGGTAATGTCTTCTACTCATAGCATGACAGCATGGGATACCATGCAAGTCCCATCTTCTATAGGTATATGTCTTTTCCGTCGCCGGCCAAAAAAACTTACATCCGGCATCACTAATGATACCCGCTGCACCAAGTTTAATAGTTCGTGAAATTTTGACAATTAGTCCAAAAATTGTTGTGCTATGTGCACCCATGTCATAGTTTGGGGTGTTGCGGTCAATTTTGCCTATTTTTTGTCATCCAACGCCGCTTTTGAATTGGTATTGAGTGAAATTTACAAAAAAAAAAAAGCATTTGTTTGAGGTTGCAAATACATTAACATCCACTGCAGCATTGGACTTTTATTTGAAAAAATTACATATGAATTAATTACCATTATTGCCAATTATTGCTAGTTACGCAACAGGTTGTTTAAGTGCTTCATGAGCAAAGTAAATCACAATGTCTGAATTTTTTTCGGCACTAATTGATCTGTTGTAGTGATATAATGTTGTTTATTATCTCTTCTATGAACATACTGTTCAAAACTAATACTATTTGAATATCATAATTCTTCATCAATTCTTTCTTCTTAGTTCAAAACAGCATCAATTATGATAAGAATTAAGAATATTGAATTTACTCTAAAGAAAGATTAGGGATTTACTTCAGTCTGTGTATGGTGTATAACTGCAACTTCGTGACTCGAGCTTGTTTCTGAGATCTTTGCTATGACTCCCACGTTCAATAAAGCAGCTTGTAGTTGAGTGGAACCAATAATACGGACTTCGTTTCCATAAAATATTCCTTTCACCTGTAACAATTATTCAAACAACAAAGAAAATAAAAGAGTTAGCTTTTCTCTAGAGTGATTTCTTATTTCCTGGTATCATGATATATCAATTAAATTTTTGTTTTGCGTTCACAAGAACGCACATTGGCTAGTAGAATAAAAATTTGCTTACTTTGGAAGGACTCATGAATCATCCTTTTGAATGAAATACAATAAATGACTCCAAGATTAAACATTGAAATTAGAGACAACCATAAACTTATGCCCTAGTCTAAGACAACTCCACTCCCTGTTCCAAGTGCCAAAACCTCTATGGCTATCAGTAACCTAAATGGAGAATACTAAAAAAACCAATAAGAAATCTAATACTGCATTACACCCATCAATTGATAGGCATTGTTTCTTAAGCAATCGAGCGATAGACGAGTTCTTAAATAGTTTGGGATTGTGAAGTGGTTGATGTTTTGATGGTTAGAAGGAAAATTCTGAGTAATTAACATAGCATTAGACCCATCAATTGAAACTCAAATATGTAAACTTCATAAATGTACTAGTATATAATTTGAAATGAAAAATGGAGTTCAAGCTTAAATAAGGAAAAAAAAATGGAAAACCTTGTGAATTATGATGTTAAATTCAGAAACCCAGCGATTCCCTGAATCTGAACCATGAGAAATTACAGTAGGATCATCTCTAACAGTAAAGCAGCTATAAATCTCCATTGCTTCAAAATTCTGTATCATAATCAGAAAAGAAATATTAATGCATAATAATAAATAATCAACATATTTAACTTCCCAAAATTAGCTAATAATGGTGAAAAAATAAGGAAAAATTCAAATAACATCACTCTTAGCCACAGAAAATAAAATAACTTTATTACTAACAACAGAAACCCTTTAACAATAAAACCCTAAACCCTAGCAATAAGAATAATTCCTTAAACGGAAAAAAAATCAATAACAAGCAAGTTTGTGGAAAAAGAAAGAGCATAAATTGCATTATCATAATACAAAAAGAATCACAAGGGAAAAATTTATATATACATCTTGTTTCGGTGTTGAAACGATGGCGGACACAGAGATGTCTGTCAATAATTAAGGGGGCGTCCGAGACTGGAAATCTGCAAGGATGACAAACGTAAACTACCCTCGGGGGGGATGCGAGGAAACCCCCTCCGACGCTCAAGTCAGTATGTGTCCGAGAAGGATTTTAGAGAGAGAGAGAAAAAGAGAGAGAAAGTAAAGTTTAGTATCTGAGAGAATGTACCTGTAGAATAGTACCATTTGGCTATTTATAGCAGTACTATTCATCTGACAGGGTGTGTAATCCTGCGACACGTGTATGACTGTGATGAGTCTAATTGGAGGAAAGGTTGTCCTCAAATATGGCCGTGAATGCCATCTCGGGCTGCTTATTAGAAACGGTCTGGACTCTACTGATGAGGTCGCGTCTCAAGTTTATTGATGTCGGCCACAAAGGATGTGTCCGACAGTGAACTTGGTCATACCCATACAACTAGCCCCCCCAGCATCATTGGGGGTCGTGGACCGCATTGATGTTGCATTGTGGACGCGAGTGAACTTGTGCTCGCTGGAAACAATTTTTGCGTTGCCACGTGTTGCCCTGGGGAGAACTTCGAATTTCGAAAAAGTGTAATCATTACTTTTTCCTAGAATCCCGCCCATTTTTATTTTTTATTTAGGATTTATTTAGGGATTGACACTGGGCGCGCATCCAGCGGGGTAGTTGATGAGTCTTCTAATCCTGGCCGCTGAATTCCGTCCTTATAAAGCCATTTTTCATTTTTTTGTTTAGTCTTCATCTTCAACCTTAAACTCTCTGGTTTGCACGGTTTTCTTCAAGAACTTCAAACCTCCTTTTTCTTACCAAGATCTTGCCTTTTTGTGACTAAATTTCCATAAAAGTATTCCAGGTTACTTTTCGTCTCTTACTCCTGAGAAATTTTAACGTTTTCGCCTCTTTTCGTCTGGGCTTATTCGAGGGTTTTCGTCTGGTAAATTTGCTTTCTCCGGCGTTGTAGAACTTGAGGATTCTTCTGTTCGTGCTTTTGGGACATTTCGCTGTGCTTTTTGGGAACCAGCGTGATTTTCTGGTTATTTTCCGTCGATCTTGCTCAGGTATCTTTTTCCAACTTCCCTTCAACTGTTCTTTTTTGTTTCTTTCTTTCTGTAGAGGCATGTCGGACTGTTCGGATAGTCAAAATACTTTGAGTGATAAGCTTATGCCCGAGAGTGACCCTTCATCTCCCTCTTCCCTTTCTGGTGGACATAGTTCGTCTACTTCTAGCCCTAGGGAAGGAAAAACTCGCTTACTAGCTGACTTGCCCCTTACTGCTGATAGGGATAGAGAACTTAGATCTAAGTTTCTTAACGACCGCTCTACTCCTGAGCAAGAAAATTTGACTTCCCAATATATGTCCGCGAGGATGAGCGGTGATAGACAAACACTTCGAGAACTAAGACATCAAATTTTAGCTCGCCGGACCGTTAGAAATCCTCCCCCTGAAGCTGTTCCCGGACTTGACGTTCCGCCTTTAAGGGAACATGCTTGGTTAGATAACTTAGCAGATGCCGGGGTTGTAGTGGCGGATGATTTTTACGACCGCCTTGCTCATGATGTCGGCCCTTCTCATCCACCTGTTATTGATTTAGGTTCCGATAACGATTCTGTCGCCACCATGGACGAGACTGATGTCGGTCCCTCGACTTCTAGACGTGAACAAATGCCCTATCGGTCTGAAATTGCTGTGGGAGAAAGCTCCAGCATGGCTCCCGATTCGCGGCCTGAGCCGATTCCCGACCGAGATAATGTTTTGCACTCTGGGGTTTGGTTGCTGTGGACTACAAAGGTGGCCCCAAATCGGTGAAAATTTGCTCGTTCTGGCGAGAGCATGCCATAACTAAGGAATACTGTCGAGTTGGGGAAGAATTGTACGGCTTCCCGGCTGAATATAAGTTAGTTGTCCCGGATGAGGGAGCTAGAGTTACTCAGTGCCCGGCAGGGCACATTGCCGTTTATGCCCATCATTTTGAATTTGGGCTGCGTTTCCCCTTGGATCTAACTTTAGTAAAGATTGTGAAGGCCTTTAATGTCTGCCTTGCCCAACTGACGCCGCTAGCCATTAGAAACATTATAGCCTATATATGGGTGTGCCGCTATTTGGGGTTCCCCGAGACGTTAAACCTTTTCCGTCGACTTCACCGGGCCATGCGGAAAAATGGGCCGGCCGAGAAAGGGTGGTGGTCTTTAATGTCGGCCAAGAACAAACTTACGGTGCATCCCAAGCCGTCCTGGTTTGAAAGGGTGGCAAGCCTTCTCTCTACCGGGTGAAGGTCCCTGGGACAATTTTCCTCTCAACCGTCACTTTACCAAACCAAGAACTCGAATGGAGGATGTGCCATCTTACGGTTTGTCGGTGGATGAAACGAAAGCTTTTGATTACTTTGAGTCCGAGATCGGCTTTGTGGTTGTCGATGGTGAGGAGGAAAGGATTCCCCACACTTGGCTTCCTAATGCCAAGTATATACTCTGGGAATGAGCCTTTGTCACCGTATTCCTCTCGCTGACCCATCCGAAGGTGTGCTCTTTGACTCATGGTCCGACACAGGACTTATCTTTATCTTTTTTCTCTTTGTTGAGTTACCATTGGAATCTTTTCTGGTTTACTTTGCAGGTCCTCTCAGCATAGATATCGAAGAGCTGGGATTAGACGAAAACTTGAAGCCAATGTCTAAGGCTCCTGAGGACCCTATTTTTGACTACGACACCATTCACGGCCTCACTGGAGGCCTCCGTGGCGCTGATCGCGGTCGTGGTGGCCGCACTGTCGGTAGGGTTAGTGTTCGCCGTGCCGGGCGGACACCCGGGCGTGCTCCCGGTCGAACTGTCGGACGTGGGGGTCAGGAATCTCCTCGTCCTGACGTTCACGTCCCTGTCCGCCGTGGCGGGGGTAACGTGGCTGTGGGTCAGAGGCGGCCTCGAGAGGTCTCGGATACTGAAAGTCCCAGCAAGAGGCAAGCTTTGGACGCTGCCGCTGCTTCTGAGACTCAGCAGCTGGGGCCCGTTCTTAATGTTCTGGATAGCAGTCCTATTCGGGAATCTGCTACCACTAGGGTTTCTCCTCTGAACGCTGCCGTGGACAGCATTGGGACGGCATTGGGGTCTGGCTCTTCCATGCGTCAGAAAATCTATGACATTCTCAGCTCCTCCAGTTTCCTGACAAACCTTGGGCCGGGAATTTTTTCTCGGATTCATGAATGGATAGAGCAAAAAGAGGTAATGCTGAGCAATGTAGTGAAGGCTGCCTTTTCTCGTCCGCCTTCTGTCCCGGGAAAGATCTACCAACCCAATTGGGACGTGAGGGAAGATGAGTCCCTCTATGCCGATATCCCGGCCAATGGTGGTACTCTGGGTTACCGTTTGCTGAAAGGGCTTCAGTTGCCTATTGACTGTCCGGCAGACAAGTTGGTGGCGTCGGCAGCTCAACTTGCCCATGATATGGCAGTGGTAAGTCAATTTTTTTTTTTTTTTTTTTTATATTTAAATATCTTGATTTTTTGATGCAGACCAACAACTCCGCCATTGAATTGATTGAGCAATACCTCCATTATCAATCTGAGTCTAATAGGCAGAAGCAATCCTTGGATGAGCTTCAGGCCCAGTTTGATGCTGCTCGAGTTCACTCTGACAATATACAGCAGCAGCTTGATGCCGAGAAGGCATCGCGGGCAGTCGTTGATGTTGAACTGGCGGATTTGCGAACCAAGGCTGCCAAGGTTGAGCAGGCTGAGAAAAAATAAGCGGAGCTTGAAGCTGCACTGGCGTCCATTAAGGACGAGATGGCCACCGCCCTTTCTAAGGCCAAGGATGACGCCGGCGCTTAGGCTGTGGCAGATTTTAGAAGATCTGAAGAGTTTGTTGGTATGTTGGGAGAGAGATATGACGGCGGCTGGGTAGCTGCTAAAAGATGTGTTTGCCATTCTCACCCCAACTTCAGCTGGGAGGAGATGGAAACCGCTTTTGCAGAAGGTGTTCACACACGCCCTCTTGAGGGTGAGCCCTTTATCTGCGAGGAGCATGTGATTGCCAATGTTCTTCCCGTCGCTCAGGATGAAGAGGTGCCTCTCCCTTGATGTTTTTTGCGGTCATCTCCAGGCTCCTCAGTTGACTCTAATAGCTACTAGCTTTCTGCTTTTCAATACTTTTGTAAACTTCGAATTCGGCCCATTATGGCATGTACTTTGAATAAGCTCTACAACTACAATTATTGCTGTGAATTTTTGATGCCTTTTTGATGGCTGCCCACATTTTTGCTTGTAGTTGGCCGCCATGCCAGTAATTAGTGATGAAGCTTAATTTTTGTAAACTTGTTCTCTTTTGCTTTCGCTTTGTGTCAACGTAATGTCGTATCGCGGACAGATATATATTGTACCTGTTATGTACATTGTCAGTTATATGGCTCCTTTCATATGTGACCTGTCATATGGTCGCTCTTGTACTTGGCCTGTTATGTGGCCTTTTTCATTTTTGACCTGTCATATGGTCGTTTTTGTACTTAGACCTGTTATATGGTCGTTCTTGTGCATGGCCTGTTATGTGGCCGTTTTCATTTTTGACCTGTCATATGGTCGTTTTTGTACTTAGACCTGTTATATCGTCGTTCTTGTGCATGGCCTGTTATGTGGCCGTTTTCATTTTTGACTCGTCATATGGTCGTTTTGGATTAATGGAACGTGGCGTACATAAGATAAGCATAGTCAAACAATTAATGGAGTGCTCTCGGAAGTTATATTATTAAAACGAGAAAGTAATGGCCCTTGGCCTTTTACATGAGATATCTACACATAGTACTTCTTTAAAACACTTGTGTTCCAAAGAATTCTTTAGTTCAATGCCATCCATCGTTTTCAAGACAAAGGAGCCGGGACCAATTTCTTTAGATATTTGATATGGTCCTTCCCAGTTAGTCGTTAACTTTCCTTCAGCGTGAGCTTTTCCGGTGGCTGCCGTCCTTCGTAGTACTAGATCCCCTTTTGCTAATGGCCTTTCAAGAACTCTTGTTGTAAGCTTTACTGATACGATCTTTGTATGCAGCAGCTTTGAGTTCCGCTATCAACCTTGTTTCTGCTAGAAAATCTAGATTTTCTCTTAAGGCTTGACCATTGTTCTCTAAATCTTTGTATTTGATCCGATAGGACGGTAAACCAACCTCTACTGGCAAGACTGCTTCCGTTCCAAAAGCTAGCTTGAAAGGACTCTCTCCCGTTGCCTCTTTTTCTGTTGTTCTATTGGCCCATAATACTGCTGGAATCATATCGGCCCAAGCTCCCTGAGTTCATCCAACTTTTCTTCAAGGCCGTGAGAATCTCGCTTGTTTGCGGCCTCGGCTTGCCCATTGCTCGTGGGTGACATACGGCCGAAAATGCGAATTTTACCCTAAACTCGGACATAAAATTTTTGATTGGTCGACAAATCAAATTGCGCGCTGTGATCAAAGACTATTGCAGCCGGTATACCAAGCCTTGTCATTATGTTTTACCAAATGAACTTTTTGACTTGATTTGACTTTATCTTTGCTGTCGGCTCTGCTTCGATCCACTTTGTGAAATAGTCGATGCCAACAATCAAGAATCTACGACCACAAGGGGCTGGCCGTAAAAGGTCCGAGGATATCCAAACCCCACTGCGCAAAATGGTATCGGACATATTATAGGCCGGAGGTCGTTCGCAGCCTATTGATGATGGGAGCAAATTTTTGACATTTGTCACATTTCTTGACATAACTTTGTGCGTCTGCCAACATGCTCGGCCAGTAATATCCGACTCTCAATGCTTTTAATGCTAATGCTTTGCCTCCAATGTGATTTCCACAAATTCCCTCGTGTATTTCTTCCAAAATCTTTTCAGATTCCCATGCCGTTGCACATTTTAACAGTGGTAAGCTAAATGATTTCTTGTATAACTCATTCTGGTAAATGACATACCAACTTGCCTCGCCTTTTCAACTTCCCCGGCTTCCATTGCATTCGAAGGGAGTGAGCCTCGTGAGTTTATAAGCCACTATTTGACTAAACCATTCGCCTTGGCGATTGACGATTTACAATCACGGTTTTTTAGGTGATGCTTTTTTCTTTCAAAACCTCCACCATAACAGATCTTTCAACGTTCAAAGAATCAGAGCTTGCCAGCTTGGAGAGTGCGTCCGCTTTAGTGTTGTCGGCCCTAGGAATGGCTTGAACGTCAAAGTGAGTCAACTGGGCTATCAATTCCTTGGCCTTCTCCACATATTTTTGCATATTTGCTTCTCGGACCTCAAACTCTCCTTTTAACTGGCCATTAACTAGCTGCGAGTCCGTTTTCAAAGATACGCTTTTGGCCCCAGCAGATATGCACATCCTCAGTCCCGCGATCGCTGCCTCGTACTCTGCCTCATTGTTTGAAGTTGGGAAAGTGAACTTGATGGCGTATTCAAAAATATTTCCCTCTGGGTTGGTCATTACAATGCCAGCCCCTGAGCCACTTGCTGCTGACGAGCCATCTACTTCTAACCCCCAAGTGTTTTCTTCCACCAGCTCTTCTTCGTAAGATGCCTCCACGATAAAATCCGCCAATGTCTGGGCTTTTATCGCGGTCCTAGGTTTGTACTGGATATCATACTCGGACAACTCAACTGCCCATTTCAAGAGACGTCCTGAGCTGTCCATCCTATGCAGAGCTTTCTCCAGCGGTTGATTAGTTAAGACTTGAATGGGATGACAATCGAAATATGGCCTGAGCTTTCTGGCGGCAATTATCACGGCCAACGCCATCTTCTCGACCAGTTGATAGCGGCTTTCAGGGCCATTCAAGATGTGACTGACAAAGTATATCTGGCCGCGCCTTTTTTCCTTTTCAACCAATAGAAACGACATGACGGTTTTTGGAGAGGCCGAGATATATAATTGTAGTGTATATATCCCCCGTTTATGGCCTGGTGATGGTGGGTAGAGTCTTCAGATGCTCCTTGACCGCGATGAAAGCTTGGCTTTGCTCCTCGCCCCACTCAAATTTCTTGTTTCCTCTCAATAGTGCGAAGAAGGGCAAGGCCTTGTCGGCCGACTTGGAGATGAAACGAGTTAACGCAACCATTCTTCCGGTTAACCTTTGTACATCTTTTATTCCTTTCGGCTCGGGCAAATCCATAATAGCACGCACTTTGTCCGGTTAGCATCAATTCCCCTCACGACCATAAACCCCGTAAATTTTTCCCCGCTCTCACCCCAAATACACATTTTTTGGGTTGAGTTTCATCTTGTATCTTCTCGCAGTATTGAAGGTCTCTTTTAAATCATCAATGTGCTCGCGGTCTGTTTTGCTCTTGACGATTGAATCGTCCACATAAACTTCGATGTTCCTTCCCTTTTGTTCAAGAAATACTTTGTCGACCAATTCTCGGTACGTGGCTCCCGCGTTTCTCAGCCGAAAGGCATTGCTTTATAATTAAACACTCCACAATCCGTGATGAAAGCCGCTTTCTTCCTATCATCTTCCGTAAGACTAATGCGGTGGTAGCCCGAAAACGCGTCCATGAAGCTCAAAAGCGCATGTCCGCTAGTAGAATCTACCAACCGGTCTATTCTTGGCAAAGGATAACATCTTTTGGACACGCTCTATTAAGATCTCGTGAAATCAACACACATCCGCCATTGACCATTCGCTTTTTTCACCATAACGACGTTTGCTAGCCACTCGGGTAATCACAGACTTCAATAAAGTCACCCGCTAATAACTTATTAACTTCTTCTCCGACGGCCTTGTTCTTTTCTATTGAAAAATTCCTTTTCTTCGTTGACGGGCGGACCGAGCCGTCGACATTCGCACGATGGACCATCACGGCCGGGTCTATTTCCCAAGCATCTCATCCGCCGAGAACGTGAATACATCGGCGTTTTCTCGAAGGAGAGTCACCAGAGTTGATCCCGACCTGCGGATCCATGTCCGTCTCCGACAGCCACAATCCTTTCTCGGATCATCCGCCAACATTTCTAACTTGGACTCTCAATCGAGCTTGGGCCTTGGCAAATCTTACTCGGTCGAGCTTCTAGCTCCTCCATGGTTACCTCCATAGCATTTTCATTCTTTTTCTCGGATGGTTCTTCTCGTCATGGCCTTTTTCTTAGCTCTCTTTTCCTTTCTTGATGGCGGACATGATTCTTCAACAGAATCCTTCTTGCCGGCTTTGAGCCGTTAAATAACATGACTTTGATGTTTCTTGATTTCCTCTTATCCTTGCTGTCGTACCCGAATTGGATACATACAAAGATGGTTAAATGATAAGTAGATACCACTCCCCGAATATCATGGATTAGTGGTCTTCCTATGATTGCATTGTATGCTCCCTAACGTCTACTACCGTGAATTCGGCCATCACATCTCTCGGCTTCACTGTTCTCGCCAATCCCGACCTAAGCAACTTTATAATCCCTTCGGTATCGCTGATGCTCCAAAGTGAATCCAATCACCGGGTACCGAACCGGGCCGTAAGTGCTCCCGCCTATCATTAATTTTTCGAAAAGTAGACAGGAATAGAATATTAGCGTAACTTCCTCCATCCACCAAAATTCTATGAATCAAACAACAGAATAACTTTTAAGGTGACCACCAAAGGTCATCATGAGGGTAAATCACGTGCTTTGCATCTTCTAGTGAGAATGACATGGTCGGGCATGGCTGGGTGGCTTTCTCCACTGGCAACTCTCATTAAAGTTCACTTGATGCCGAAACTCCTTTAAACTGGCTTTCGCCCCACTGACACTTCCGCCATGGATTGGACCGCCACTAATCACATGAATCTCTCCTACCCGAGATTGAACATTCTGATCTCTGGGTTTCATCAAATCGCCCCCGTTTGTCTGAGCTTTATATTGGGTGAAGTACCCTCTGCGGATAAGATCCTCCAAATTATCCTTGAGGTGCCGACGGTCTTCGCTTATATGGCCGTGATCTCCATGAAAATCACACCACTTAGTCTTATCCCGGTTTTTATGAAACATCTTCTTTGGTCTCGCCATTTGTCACTTTCCTTGTTCATGGTGAATATTTGTGCTCTGGAAGTAGTGAGCCGAGTATACGCATCAAATCTATCTTTGCGTTCACTTCTTTCCCGGCCATCCCGCTCTCGGTCATTCCCTTTTTTGACCATATTAGATTCTTTTCTTTCATCCCGGCCACGCTCAGCTTCGCGACCTTTATCTTTCCGTGACTTATCCTCTTTTTTCTTGTCGGGCTCCCGATGCTGGCTGCTAGCTGCCTTGTCAAATTCTTCTCCTCTTATGAAATCATTTGCTTTGCCAAGCACTGGTCCTAACGACGTGAAAGATTTTCGACCGAGATAACTCTCCGAACGCAGCTTCCTTCTCTTAATCCCGACATCAAGGCTAAGACCGCTACATCTCCGCCGCACTGGGAATAGATACGGCCTCTACATTGAAGCGCCCAATGTAATCCCGAGAGATTCGGTTTCCCTTGCCCGATTGACAATAATTCCCCAGTAGTGCGCTCACGGCGCCTGTTGCTTACAAAGTGAGTACTGAACATAGATGAGAGTTGAGAGAAACTGGACACATTACCGTGTTTGAGACTCTTAAACCAAGTTTGAGCTATGCCGCAAGAGTGGACGGGAAAACCTTGCACCGTATAGCGTCTATCTCGCGTGTACAAATACATGTGTCCTTCGTAGGCCGCGACATGATCGTCGGGATCCGAGCTACCGTCAAACTTGCATGACGGCATTTTGATTCTCGGCATTGGATAATTAAGAACCTCCGAACAAATGGGGAGAGTTTCGGCTTGATCAACAGATGTCCGCCAACCGAATAGTTACTAGCACCATGGGTGCCTGTACTCTCGATTCGAGCGACTTTGGTTCTCGTCTTCGAATAATCAAGCTCTTCTCGTTTCCATCACCTTCTCTTCATACTCGGGATCCTCCGATTGTCTTTCCAACTGCCGTCCCTCTTGAGTGAAAGAACGCATTCTTCTTACTGGCGTACCATCAGCATTTCTTCCCCCTAATGGTGGCAATCGTTTACGTGGGTGTTCTAACATTGGGGGTTGGAGTATTACCATCGGGTTGAGGTGTGTCTCGCTAGCATCCTGGATGAAGGATGCTACTGTCTTCAACTGCTCCGAGAGAATTGACTCAATTGAGCTGATTGATTGGAACTCCATTTGGATTAACCCTGAGATACATTGTTCTCGGGAGTTTCTGCTCATCATTGTTGTTCTCGGCGCCCTTGTATTGAACCGAGGTGCACCCAATGGTCCGGTAATAGCCGGCCGAGTAGATCCTCGCCCGATCTCAAACCCTGGTGGACCACGACTTGCATTGCTTGTCTTATCCATGACTGCTTCACAAAGATGGGAGGCCCCCTACATCTAGCGCCAAGTTGTTTCGGTGTTGAAACGATGGCGGACACAGAGATGTCCGTCAATAATTAAGGGGGCGTCCGAGACTGGAAATCTGCAAGGATGACAAACGTAAACTACCCTCGGGGGGGATGCGAGGAAACCCCCTCCGACGCTCAAGTCAGTATGTGTCCGAGAAGGATTTTAGAGAGAGAGAGAGAAAGTAAAGTTTAGTATCTGAGAGAATGTACCTGTAGAATAGTACCATTTGGCTATTTATAGCAGTACTATTCATCTGACAGGGTGTGTAATCCTGCGATACGTGTATGACTGTGATGAGTCTAATTGGAGGGAAGGTTGTCCTCAAATATGGCCGTGAATGCCATCTCGGGCTGCTTATTAGAAACTGTCTGGACTCTACTGATGAGGTCGCGTCTCAAGTTTATTGATGTCGGCCACAAAGGATGTGTCCGACAGTGAACTTGGTCATACCCATACACATCTTATATGTATTTCAGTGAGTATGGAGCAATTAAATGATGAGTACAATAAGAACGGAGGAAACATGTTTACTCAACTAAGCATGTACGTATACAAACAAGGAAAAAGAGAAAAAGAAGATGAAGTCTTGAGAGTGTACCGTTTTTGTTATTGGAACGACTTTGTTTAAACATTAAAGGATTGTGTTTGTGTACGAGAGAAAGTGAGGCGAAACTTGGGATTATGAGGGTGAACTTTTTTTTAGGGGATGAGAGTAAAACCTTTATAACGATCATGAAAGTCAAATTCAACATGTCACTTAAAGGATATCTATTCCAACTCGGATTAGCATAAATCTTTGGTCATTTGCGGTGCTATTACGGGTACCGCTTTGAGGGATCATAAACATCTAACAGGTAGATGTGATAGATACAAGTTTTCGTGTAACAAATATTGAATACACAAAAAATATTTGTTATACAAAAACTTATGTTAGATACATCTAACTGTTAAAGATTTATCAAACCTCGCCAATTTTGGGTGTCAAGAAAAAGTATACTCCCTCCCCGGCTCCGTCCCAAAATGTTATTTTTATTTCTTTTTTTAACTCTACATTTTCCATAATTTGGCTAGAGAGTTTGTGCCACCATCATTTATTTGATTCTTGGAATTAGTTATTCTCTTTGTTTATTCAACCCAATGGTTGCATTTCTCATACAATTAATGTTCTTTCACCCATTATTCTCCATTCTCTCTCCTAAAATTCTTTTTTTCCTACAACATTTATTGTTTATGATTTCATGTCCACACCTTAATTCCAGTGAAAAATGAGAAACAAGAACTATATTGTAGGACGGAGGGAGTACTTATTATCAACAATCTACTCCATTTATTAATAAACTTTATTTTTCTTAAAATTCAAGGTCAAACCTTTATATTTCATGAGAGTGACAAATATCTTCGCCTATAAATTAAGTTGATTCATGAGAATGACAAAATATTTGTAACCAAAATTCCAAAACATAAATGTGATCAATACCTATCCTAAGTCCTCAAAACACCAAGATCAATCCATAATCATCATTAAATCACTATAATTACATTTATAATCAAAGGAAAGCCCTAATTCATACTTTCACCCAAACCCTAGATAGGAGATCGACTATTCACTAATCATGGAATCTAAACTTAAAAATGTGAAGATTATAACTAATCTAGGGCTAAACATGATTAATGGATGATGAATAGAATAAGAATTGAAACTACAATCTATGAGATCTATAACTATGGAAGGAGAGAGAATAACAAATTGAAGAATGAATAAAAACCGAAAATTTGCAATTAAATTAATCAAAGTATCTTGGAGATGTAGGAATCAACAATCTTTAATCGCTTAATCTAATATCTAAGACAACGTAATGTGTTTTTCTCTCTTAGTAGAACCCTAATAATCTCTCTAATAACTAGAATAAAACATAAAAACGAAAATAAAGTCTATGTCTTGTTCTAACTAGGCATGAGGCCTTACAAAATCTATCCGGAACAAGAGTGGTGTGGACGTACCGCACAAACAAAAAGGGGGCACCAACTCTTCGGCTTCCATATGCAGCGGCCGGCCGAATGGTGCGGAGTGCACCTCGGTAGGCGGTGCGGCCGCACCAAACCTTCGCCCCAATTCTCTTTCTTTTCTCTTTTGGTGCGGGTAAGGCAAGCCTATAGTGCGAGCACACCATGTCTTTAATGAGACCCATTATCACGCTTCCTTTGTTATTCCTTCCAACTTGCAACCATCACAAACGGTCATACCTACAATGAAAACACGGTAAACACAAGGTGAAAGTAAATGTACTAGAAATCCGGTCAAAAATGACCGAAAATCTAGCCAAATGTCACTATGATCAAGAATGATTAAGTGAATGAAATAGAAGGGGAAAGGGAGAAGAAAGAGGGAAGAAAGGGGAGAAAGAGGATCAAAATGAGCCAAAAGGAGTCCATTAAGTATGTTAGAAATGGACTTATCAGTTCATTGTCATTATCATAGTTACAATAGAATATTTTATTTGATTCCATTATGTATCTTTTTTTTAAATTAAACCTATTGTATATGACGTAAATCCATTGATAAAGTTTATTTTTTCTTGAAAAAATGTAATTACGAGCAAATTTAAACTACTAACCATTAGAAATTAATGTATGTTAGAATTCGTGGTTAGGGAGGAAGAAAATCATAAGAAGTAGAAGATGAAGCCATTGATGAGCTTGAGGTTGAAGAACAGTAAAGAGACGAAAGGGAGAGAAGAGAGAGAAAAATGTAAGGTTACATTTTGTTTTTGGGTAAAAAGGTAAAATAGAAATATTACAACATACCTATTTATACTAATTACAATTAGTAACAAAACTAATGATAGAGTTCTATCTAACAACCAAACTAACAACAATAACTGAAACTCTAACAGTCCTAGCAACAATAATCAAACTCTATACTCCAACACCCCCCCTCAATCTGGAAATGGTTGGAAGCATTTCCAGTTTGAACTTATGGAGTAAAGTAGACATCATTGCGGCTGTACACAGAGGAAGTGAAAAACTCTGCAATAGTAACACCTCATGAACTCGTTGTCACTTGCTAGCAGCTAGCATGAACAAGGAGGAACATCTGGACCTTGGAAATTTGTTGATGTACCACCAGTCAGCAATGTACCAACATGAAAATATGTTTGGTCAATGTACCAAAACCATTACCACAACTAGAGCAGAGGAAATTCACTTCCAGTTTGTACATATTCTAGTGTAAAAATGAGTACAAACATCTGAATTTCTTGAAATGTAGATGACAGAGGATGGACCAAGCAGATTCACAAATACATTGATGGCAAGCATCTGATCAAGTTGCTGCTACCATGCACCATAATGCTGGAGAGAAATGGAATCCAATTTCCAGTTTGCACTTGAATGTACTACGGTACCCTCTTTGCACACCATCAACAGCACGCTTTGGCAGCTGCACCCAACTATCCATGATAAGACTACCAAACATCACATGAGCAGACATTCCATAAACTCTAACCAAGAGTCTAACAAACTCTATACTCCAACTATCAATACACCAACACAGCAACTGAACCAATAACAAGCAACTGCCTATCTTCCAAATACACCATATGAACCAACCACCGATCACACAAAACACACCAGATTTCTGATTTTAGGATGAGAAAGAAAGAAAAAAAAAGTGAACCATATGGATCACCATGGCTTCTTGAACTCCAATGTGAAATGAGAAGACATGAGAAAGAAAATGAATATGGAAGAAGATTGTGTTTAACAATAGGATATCAATCAAATTCTCTGGAAATTTAACCTCGGCAATTGACTAATAATCCTTGTAGAACAAACTTTAGGATTTGAGTAAGAATAGAAATATGTGATGGGATATATGTTTAAGGAAGAAGAATGAGAAATGAGAGTGAAAATGACCACTTGGGTCTTGAAAGAACCACCTCTATGGGTGTCAAAATGACCATCTATAGGGTCAAAACAAGATCACAATGGATCATCAAAGATGACCTCTAATGGGTCACAACAAAGATCACTATGGATCACAATGAAGGCCTCTATGGGCACGAAACAAGCCTCTATGGGCAACAAGCCACTATGGGCAAAAAAAATAAGCCAACTATGGGCAAAATGACCAACTATGGGTCTTAGAAAGAAGCCTCTATGGGCAAAATTGACCAACTATGGGTCACAAAACATGCCTCTATGGGCGAAATTGACCAACTATGGGTCACAAAACATGCTTCTATGGGCAGAAAAATTAATCTCTAAGGATCATGAAAAAATTAAGGTTAAAGTCATAAGACTATAGATGAAGTTAAAGTCATAAGACTATGAAAAATTTAGAGGTTAAAGTCATAAGACTATCGAATTTAGAACCTAACAAAGTAGGCTTTGAGCAAAAGAGATCACAATGGATCTTTGAACAAAACAGAGAAATGATCACATAACAGGGATCACAGAGGAAATTCAGAGAAATAATTCAGTAAAAAACTGATCAATTCAGATGATTAAAAGAAGAAATTCATAGAAGGAGAAGAAAAGCACCCAAAAAAATGGAGAAAATATTGTAGTAGAGAAAGTAAATGAGGCAGGGAGAGATGAATCAATGTGAAAGAGAATTAATCAAATGCACCAAACATCATTATCAAGGTGTTCCAAATCAACACTTCAACTTCAATCTAAGAACACCTAACTTCAACTTCAATCTAAAAACACCTAATATCATCCAACAATAATCAATCTCAATCAAACACCAATAAAACCATCACCAACAACCACAAACACTTCCAAGAAACGAAACTACCACAATTCATACACCTCAACAAGAGCTCAACCAACAAGAACTATGCCAATAATACCAACACCACCACCAGAACAACAAGAACGTCAATACAGCAACAACAAACCCAAAAAACATTGTCTACAATTTGATTCACCAGCAAACCTCAAACTCAAAAACTATAATCAACTACCAGCAACTCAACAACCCAAATTCACCAATACACGAATCAAATTTCATCCAGAAAAGTGCACCAAATCATCAAGATCAGCATCATTTTAACACTCAATTATCAAAATGAGCCACTTGCAGAGAAAATACAACCAGATTATAACTCCAAAAACTTCGAACAACCAATTTCTATAATCAGCAGCTTAATAAAACCATCAATCAATAGAAGTTCTAGAAATGTTGATGCGAATCCACATGATCCAGAAGAAGAAGCATGATGTAGCAAATTTGAATCAAGAATTGACTCAAGAAGAAGAAATGTTCGCATCAATCAACAAGAAACTTGTAGATTCGAACAAATTTCAACCAAAAAATCAAGAAAATCGAGATGAACAAGTTTAGCTCAGCTTAATACCTCATTGAATCAAATCCATCAATATGACAATTTTTAGAAGAAAATGACGAAGAAATTTCCAGATCTACGAGCCGTGAATTTGGAAACTTCAATCAAACCAAGAGACCCAGTTGAGCGAATTTCAACCTCCAGTTGCGGAAGAAGAAACCCAGTTCAGTGTATGAACGCGAAGAAGTTAAAAGAAACATACAAGAAACCAGAAATTTATTGCCAAAATCGCAGCACATCAAGATTTTGGCACAAGTAGAAGCAGATCATAATCACTAGAAAGAGTATATGCGGAAGAAAGATGATGAAGTTCTAAATTCTCGAACCCCCAACTTGGGAGTTGCACCTCAAACCCATAAATTTCACAAACTCATAAATTGCTCGAAAAACATCAAGAAACACCCATGAAATCACCGAAAAACTTTAGCCAAATCGCCAGAATGATTCGCCAGAAATTCGAGAAAATCTAGAATTTGGGGGAAAATTCAACAACCAACAATTGTTTGATTTAAGGTTCGAATAACAATTTGTGAGTGGGTGAAATCAGAAGGTAAGTGGGCAAATTGGACCAATGGTTGCTCAATTTCGAGCTTGAATTGAGAATTCTCGAACTGAAAAAGTTTGGGGAAAAGTCGAAAATTAGGGTTATTTGAACGAAAAGAATTGTGCGAAATTGAGTCAGGATTGTAATCTTGCTCTGATACCATGTTAGAATTCGTGTTTAGGGAGGAAGAAAATCATAAGAAGTAGAAGATGAAGCCATTGATGAGCTTGAGGTTGAAGAACAATAAATAAACAAAAGGGAGAGAAGAGAGAGAAAAATGTAAGGTTACATTTTGTTATTGGGTAAAAAGGTAAAATAGAAATTAGTAACAATTAGTAACAAAACTAATGATAGAGTTCTATCTTACAACCTAACTAACAACAATAACTAAAACTCTAACAATCCTAGCAACAATAATCAAACTCTATACTCCAACAATGTACGTGACATTATATATATAATTCCTCCATCTCTCAAAGTTGTTCCCGTTCCAATATGCAATTTTGAGTTGCCAACGATTACTTTTTTAATCATTTCCTTTATAAGATATGATCCACCATTAATAATAATTAAAAAAATTCATAACTCTCCACATTAGAAACAACAAAGAGTACTAACTACCTTAACTTTTTATTCACACTTTATTCATCAAAGGCCCAGCACAAATTCTAAATTAGACCGAATGAGAGTAAAAGTAGGAGAGGAGGAGGATAAAGTAAGAAAGATATTAAGCTAAGGTTAGCCACCCTTTTAAATTTGACATATTGCTCATTAATAATGTGGGCCAACTTAGCAAACATTAAAAAAATTATATTTCCTAATTAAAAAAGCAACTTAAATGTCAAAATGTCTCAATTGTAAAAGTGGAGGGAGTTTCAAATTAAATAGTAGTTTATGTGGCAATCTTGTTATCATAATAACTAGTTGGTGGTTTGCCAATACATCGGGTTATTTGATAAAACTCTATAATATAATTATTTGTGTTGGCAATTGACATTTTCTCACAATTATAGTTGTAATTTGATGGATACATAATGACTTGCATATTAAGGAATAAAGAGTTTGTGACCGCTTACATATATTATGAGGGAAATGGGGGCGACAAGTGGCGGTGTCTCAATTTTTTTTTTCTAATTGTATTAACCAAAAAACGAATAAGTCATTTTATTTATATTACATATGTATACAAAACATTATAGTTTAGTCTAATCTTAGTGTTAAGCTATTCTCTTTCTTTCTTTTATTTGGCAAAGCAAAAACTTGTGATGAATACTTTAATAACATTTCTAAGGAGTTAATGAGCATCATTGGTATGTTAGCTCATTGGTAGAAGTTCCATATTTTTGTACAAGGTTATGGGTCCAAACTTCAAATCCATTATTGCAATGACATTTGTTTTTGAGCGTAAGGTAAGAGCTTCTGTATGAAAGAGAAGTGACATGTAGGCATGTAGCAGACATACCTGACATGGTGCCATGTCAAAACTTCAAAGGAGGGCGACACATGGGGAGCTAAAACGCTTGCCCACACGTTTTGAATCTTTTGATAATATACATTGATATTGATATTTGATATTGATTAATATCTTGTGCATGTGAAAATATACATTCAACAAACTTATACGATAGTCTCTCCTTTTTTCTAGGATCTTCTTACTTTCCATTTAAGTGCATTCCATAAAGATTTTTCTAGTTAACTTTATTTTCATTTGGTAAACTTTTGTTCCCTTTTCACACTACTTCACTCCACTTATTAGGTTCAATTAATTATATACTCTCTCACAACCACATTCTCTCTCCTATATAAATAAACAATAACTACCCAATTACACACACACACACACACACAACTATACACACACACACGCACACACTCTCTCTCTCTCCCCCCTACCTTGAAATCTTCGTTACCTTGAAACCTATTGCTACAATAAATAAGAAGATCCATAAAAAAAAGAAAAAAGAAGGGAGTAAAATCTAAATTTGTTGATTAGAGGTGAATTACTGAATTGGACATAATACTTAATATGGATCTCAAACCCAATTTGATCCAATATTAAAATGTGCCAAAATATTTGGAAAAATATCGAATTTTGAATGCTAGATTTGATAACTAAAGGAACAAACTGAATTCTTTTGTGGTTTTTGTATATGAAAACAACAAGATTGAAGATAGGAGCCTTTTGATCACGACACAAGGGTGATTAATTGTGAACATGACACGAATTAATCCTCAAGAACATGACTTGAGTTTTGTAGGAACACAACCTTGCAAATAAGAATTCTTAGAGAAACTCTCTCTATATCAATAAACGACAAAAACTCCCTTTATTAATGAATGCAAGCCCTATATATAGGCATAGAAAAAACCCTAATTAGTTTCCTGGATCCTTTAGGATTTCCTGCGAAGTAATCTACTAGAATAAAGAAACTTAACTAATATAAAAATCGTGCACTAACCCTAGCGTGAAGCTTAACTAATAACCATGTACTAACCCTAGCGTGCAAGCAACAAAGTCTCATAGTCAACACATATATAGTGCTATGCTCAGAGTCCTTAGATGGTTTCATAACATTGTACTTGTACTATAGATTCGACAAAGATCTAAAACAATAATCTAACAACTAAACTTAATCAAAACAAAACATGATAAGAGACCTACTAAGCTTAAACCATGTAAAACCTTTTCCAAGTAGAATTGTGAAACCGTGCAAGCAAAATAGAACTAGAACTCCACTAAAACTAGGATATGAGGACTCCCATTTGTAATAGGATTCCCCTAAGAACCATAATCCACCATCCCAGAAACACTAAGAGAGAAGTATTCATGCTTGCAACCACATCAATACTTGTATCAGTTCTAACGAGGTGATTTGCTCTAATTAACTCACATATATACTCTATTAATTAATTCAAGGAAAAATTGACAGGAACGGTCTCAAATATAGATGTTTCGCCATTTTCAATCCTAACTTTAGATTATTCCTAAGTGGTCCTAACTATTGCTCATTGTTTACAATGTTGGTCCCGATTCTGGGTGACTGTTGTACGAGTTAAATTTCTTTTCTTTTTTTAATTAGCTAAATACCAATAATTAACTCTAATTAACCCCTTCTTTATTTTTCTTTTCAATTAGCTCAACACCCCTAATTAACTCTAATTAACCCCTATATAAACATAAAATAAATTTAATAAAAAAAAATCGACCATATTCTCGTGATTCGTGTCCCTAAGGGTGATCAGTGGAGTACATTTTAGCAAAAACGTCTTTTTTCAAGGTCAAGGACACTTTTTTTTTCGACTCGGGATACTTACCGAGAGAATTGGCCTATTAGTACTTATTTCCACTAATAGAATAAATGCTTATTGCTGCGGTCATTAAGTGGCCTATTGCAGCGGTTTTGGCCGCGCAACAATTAAGGGCGCAGCAATAGGTAATTAACCTATTGCTGCGGTTTTTTACCGCAGCAATAGGCCAAGATATTGCTTGCGGTTCTGGCAAAAACCGCAAGCAATAGGTTTATTTTTTATTAAAAAAATACAACGTATTCTTGCGGTTTAGGCTAGGAACCGCAAGAATAGGTTTGACTTATTCTTTGCCGGTTGTTGCCCAAAACCGGCAAGCAATAGGTCCTGTACGAGTAAAAAATAATTGTTTTTTTCCCATCAAATTTGAAAGATTAAAACCGGGCAACTAACCCATCCATTATCCACCAAATTCGCAGACGAACTGAAGATGAAATGACAAATGAGCATAAGATCTTTTAACAGAAACTAAACATCACATTCATTCGCAATAGATGAAACTAATAATAAATGAAAAAATCAAAACTCCAAACATCAGATTATAACAGTAAAATCTCCTAAAAAAATCTAAGTAAGAAATTATAACAGTACCAACTTACAAAGAAAACAAAGATGATGAAAACCAGAAAATTAGATCTAAGAAAAAAACTTAAACCGAGGAATCAGATCTAAGAAAATTACAATCGCGAGCATCAAATTCAACCACGCATGCGCAAAGAACAAAGCTAAAACCGTAATTACACCGAGCACAGCGACAATGATGCGATCATCGTTGACGAGCCCTAAAATTTCAATCGGCGAAGATTAGGGGGAGAAGTAGATGAAGTACCATGCGAGAGAAGTGACGACGATTATGAGCCGGTGATTGACGAAAATCAGATATGGCCGGTGATTGAAGACATCGACGAGGCTTCGCGCATTGGAGATGAAGAGATGAAAGGCGGCGATGGGCGAAGAAGGAGAGAGTATCCACGACGAGCCTCGAGTGAGGGAATCAATGTATCTGGACTGGGAACGATCGGAGTGAGAGTTGAAGGAGACCGGAGTGTTACACGAGAGAGAGGGAGATCGGATTGGTTGAGTGAGGGAGATCGGAGTGTAGGAGTGAGCAAGATGTGAGGAAGAAATAAGAGAGAGGGAAGAGTAGGTGCGTGAGATGTGAGAGGGAGAAATGGGAGTGAGGGAGGCGCCCAACTTAGGTTATATTTAGGGTTTCGTTTTTATTGCTGCGGTTTCTTTAAAAAAACCGCAGCAATAGGTTAAAATATTAATATTTTAATCTATTGCTGCGGTTTTTTAAAGAAACCGCAGCAATAGATCCGGTCAAACAATTTTGAAAATCTCCCGTTGACATCTATTGCTGCGGTTTTCGCCCAGAACCGCAGCAATAGGTTGATTTTCGATTTTTCCTTTTTTTGACGTGCTTTATTGCTGTGTATAGGTAAAACCGCAGCAATTAAGCCGCAGCAATAAGTAATTATTCTACTAGTATTCGACCACACTCTTATCGTTTGTGCCCATAAGGACGTTAGATGAAGTCCGTTTTTTTACCTTGAATGCAGTCGAAACAAGTACTAATACGCCAATTTTGACGGTAAGTATATCGAGCCGGATAAAAAGGTGTTATTGACCTCAAAAACTACATTCTTTTCAAATACAGACTCTGTCTATCACCCTTATGGGAGACAAATCACTAGAATGCGATCGAAACAAGTACCAATATAAAAACTTTCACGTAAGCGTCCCGAGGCGGACACAAATGTGTTTTTGACCTAGAAAAAAGCCTTTTTTTTGCGAAAAAGGACTCTGCCTATTTTAATTTATTGATTAACCCATATGTTTTTGAAAACTTTTTTCGTTGACCTAGAAATATTTTTTAAAATTTATTTTATTTTTAAAAAGGGTTCATTAGAATCAATTAGGATATTTAGCTAGTTACCAATAGAAAAAAAATTACCTGCTACATCAAGTTATAATGACATGTTGGGAGCACTTGTATAAAATATGAGGTATAGTTGGGACCACTTAGAAATAATCAAAAGTTGGGACAGAAAATGGCAAAACGCCTGTAGTTGGGACCGTTCCTATCAATTTTTCCTTAATATAAGGATAATCAAACGTAAAACCCTAATGTACATGAAAAATTCTCACTAACAGTTTTAATTATTCCTCCTTTTTTAAATCCCAATATTCTGAGATGTCTTCCAATGGTTAATTCACACTTCTAAAATGGGTACTCCAGTCTTATATATATTATATTATCGTTGTCGATTTTTGCTAATCAAATATATATGATCCAATTAATGAGGTGATTTTTAGGTGCTTGGTGTTGGGTGTTCAGAAAAGGATAAGAGAATCAAGTAGGTTGATTCCCTTACTTGTTGTCTGTTGACACATTTTAATCATTCTATTTATCTTCTCCTATCCCCCAAATATATATGATCCAATTATGATGGACTTAATGACAGACTTTATTGACTTAAACGATAGCTGAATTGGCAATAGCATGAGACGCAAAGGTTGCGCGCCACGCAACAGTGTTGCGCTCGGCGCAGTGCCTTTGCACCCTGATCAAGGGTTGTGCGCCAGACGCACCGTGGTGCGCTCGGCGCACTACCCCCCCGTTTAATTTGTCAATTCGGCGAAAGTTTGGTCAATTTCACGATGTTTTTATACGCGATTTTAGGCGCAGTAGACATTAACGTTTTGACAAATTAATAACAGGCAAAAATCGTAATCACAAGCAAATGTCATATAACATGGATAAAAAAGTTCTCAGCCTAGAGTCCAGTTCAACGTTTCAACTATGGTCAGGTTTAGGTTAAGGCTTAAAACGGTCCATGACTAAGAGATAGATCCGACGCTTCGTACCTTTGCTTAAAAAGGTGGCCACATGTAAGACGCACTCCATTTCTCAAGTCAGGAACAAGAGAACAATGCCATGGTTGGGTAGGTTTGCTTATGACTAAGATTCAACACTATCGCTCAGGAAGCTTTCGGAAGGACAAAGTGCAAACCCCTCGTGGGTGGCCTCACGCATAGAACATGCGCTAATGAGGCAAGGAAGATTGTCCTTATGGTGGCTTAAACAATAGCCATGCATATGCAAAACTGTAATGTCATTCAAAGGTATAAAACAAGTATGAATCGTATTTTTCGAGTTTCACCCACTCATTAAAAAAAATAATTTTTTTAAAATCCTCCCGAGTGAAGTCGCCAAATTGTAGGCGTGGTTTTATTTCGCCTATGCGGTGTGAGCGCGTATTTGACTAGCTCATTGTAAAGGTTTTATTGAAAAATGTTTTGAAGTCGCCAACAAGTCTTTAAAGGAAGACTCATAAACCTAATTGGATATTGGGAAACCGAAAGGACAAATTAGGGACTTATCCAATGTAGATTTAATTTCCCGTCATGACTTCATTAATGGTCAATGAACCATAGATTGAGTTCGGGGGTAAGGGTACGAATAAGATTAGGAATCAAATTCGCCCATTGATGGCCTCTACTTAATATCGATTCATGTCTATATTTATGCAATTAAATCTAAATAATAATTTAATGCAATGTATAGTTAATCTATGTCAGTTCACTAAACAAACAAAAGACTAATTTTTTGTGACATGTTATTATGCAATCAAATTACAAGGAACCTAACAGGTTGTCCAAATTATCTGCTTACTAGTAGTACAGTTCTTTAGGTCTTTGATTAGCAACAGTAATCATGTGCGGTGATGAAAACATTAAATCATATAATCATGCATAGGCATATGAATAATATAAAAAGAATAGAGATTAGCGAAGAATGTACAATATAGAGTTAATTCTTTAAAGATCTACATCATGACAAGTAGATAGTTAGTAAAACAAGAATTAAATTAGAATTGACCCTCAGGAATTATACCTTTGTCGCCTGGGTTTTATGCAACGATCTTCAGGATGAGCAATCTTGAAGCTTGAAATAAGAAATCCGAAGGTATGAATGTGTTTGAATGTATTTAAATGTGTTTGAATATGAGAAGTATGGGAGAGTATGTGTAGAAGTCGTAGGAAAGCATTGTGAAAAGTCGTTCGAAGAAACGAGGTATTTGTAGGCAAAGGAAACCGAAAATGAATCGAAAAGATAAAATAAAAACTATGCTCTTAGCGCACCGCTTTGCGCTTGATGCACAGCTGCGCGCCAAACGCACAGAAACTTGTGCGCCAGACGCACAGAAGCCTGCGCGCCAGACGCACAACTTTGCATCACACGCAACAGCTTTCTGGTCGATTTTTTATTGTTTTAAGATTCTTTTTTATCCTTTGGTAAAATATATCCTTTGAAATCCGAAATCAGCAATCTTTAGGAATAAATATCTAATTTTTGAAATATTCTTTTAAAATTAATTATCAAGAATAATTAATATTAAAATAATAAAATACAATTATTTATAAGGAATAATTAATTGGGCCTTAAAGCTGGGCTTGGATTTAATAAATAGACTTTATATTTTCGAAATGCTTTTGGGCTTAGCTTGTTCGATTACTCTTCCTTTGGACCGGATCAATTAGGACGACGGTATGTTTCATCATTGGGTACTCGATGGGGAGACACGATTTTGTGTCTACAGGCCCCGACTACTAATCAACGTTATTAAGTTAATTAATCGGTTATTAGCAGCGGAACCTAAATAGTCGGTGCGTTATTGTCGTACGTTCCGATTCGAAAGCACAAGGCAAACATAAATTCATAAAAGTTTGAATGTGTTATGACCAGAAAACATAATTATCCATTAATTAAAACTTAAGTTAGAACTTAGTTATCGTACCGAGTCTTACATTAACTTAAATTGTAACCATAAGTGTGTGTTTAAGGAAGCTTAAATACTAAATCAGTCCTTACTGCTACGCCATAACATTAGCAGCATCAGTACCTAAAAATAGAAAATAAAAAGTCATGAGCCGAGGCTCAGTAACATACTACTCTAACATCGTAAAAGCATTTGAAATCATTTTATTAGCAAACAGAGGGGAGAGAAATGGTAAAACTATTTCATAAACATAACATTTAATCATAATTATAATCGTTATCATAATCCTTTATCATGTTCATAAGCATAGTTCGTTTATTTGGTAACTTGGCAAGTACAACAGAAGGCAAAGCCACCGAGGACATAAGTCCCCCATCAGAAGATGGCATATAATGGCATAAATCATAAAAGAAGACAGTGCCACCGAGGACATTGTACCCCAACAGAAGGTGGCATATAATGCCATAATGCGGGTGCCACCAAGGACGTTGTCCCCCATCAGAAGGTGGCATTGCCGCCTGATAACATTATGACGCGTGCACGGCCAGAGAACATAACTTTTAACTATATTTCATAATCATCATAGAGATGCATATACTTCTCATTTCATTCATAAAATCATCATACTTTTATAACGTCATTATTTTATATCATTATTTCATAGCATCATATTCACTATAAAATATTTCATATCCCGCAATCCATGTATAAAAGAATAATATTAACACAAATATTGTCACAAA
Organism: Beta corolliflora; assembly: GCA_947648045.1. Taxonomy (NCBI): domain Eukaryota; kingdom Viridiplantae; phylum Streptophyta; class Magnoliopsida; order Caryophyllales; family Amaranthaceae; genus Beta; species Beta corolliflora. Next base: position 1,405,235 of record CANSZD010003329.1, on the reverse strand, counting down.
ACATACTGGGAAGAGGAATGCGGATGTTAGCAGTAGACATTACCTATAATCCTGCGTAGTGACTTTGATAGCCGGGGTTGGCTTATAATATCTTTTATCCTTTTATATCTAGCCAATAATTTGTGATATTAATATACGTTTCATTATAACTTTTAAGCCTTGATATTGTTAATTAGAGCTTAGTATCAAGTTAAAGTAAATTTATAATAAGTATAAGTCATGTAAACTTTTGCCAGAAAATCAATAGTCATATTATCTATCGTATTATCATTATGTCATATTTGGTCCATAAACATATTCTTTTAGTAATAAAAGGTCCATAATTCATAGTGATTAGTATTTAAGTTGTTCTTTAGCTTCTTAAAGTGAATTTTTAGGTGGAATAACTCCTTTAATTCCGTTTTAGGATCAGTGAACAATTATAATTACAAATCACATTAATATATAACTATTTCATAAGTACATTAGTATGTTTATAGATTATTATATGAGCCCATAATTAATACCAATTAATCAGTTATTATTAGTTAAATAATTCCATTGCTAAAATGAAACCATTAACATTACCATATTATTGATTTGATTAGAAGTTGGCATAAGAAAGTTCATTAGTACATACTATAGTGACTTGTCATCAAGCTAACCATCGAATAAGTTTATTAACATTATATCATTATAATACCTCTATTTTGGCATTAGAAATGGATCATGTATATTAGTGAAGTATGGTCAACATTAATAAGTATAATTAACATAGTAAGGTTATTAAACATTGATATTTATCTTATTTCCTTAATCCAACATTAACAATCAACATGTAATTAGTTTAACTTATTAGCCCAATATGGACAATTAATTCTAGTTTTTTTTATCAAACCCAACTAAATTCATAATTAGGATAGTCAGCCATACACCCAATCATTAACCCATTTAACAGATAAGCCCAAATAGTTAGAATAAGTAAGTCATACTTGACTTGGAAGAAAAAGGAACAAGGGGAGCGTAAAAGGAGGCGTGCGAGCAGGGCTGGGTGTAGCAGCGGGGAGCCAACGACTAAGCGGCGAGGTGGCGTGTAATAGGAGGTAGTTAAAGTTAGTTAACTATCCTATTAATAAGTATAAGTTGTTAGAATTCTGTTAAAATTATTAGAATTCTGTTAGTTCTGTTAAATAGAGTTTTGGTGGGAAAATGCGGTAACTACCTAAGCTTAGCTAATGTAGCTTAGTTGTGTATAAATAGAGAATTGTTAGGTGAGTTGTAATTCATTTAGAAATATAATAACACTATTTCTCTATTTTACACTCAATCAAGAGATTGTTGAGGTTGCCTCTATCTCTATATCCTATTCTTGGAGGTTGCCTCCCTTGTCAATTTTTAATAACAAAAGCTTTCTTAGGCCTCCTTGTTACATTGGTATCGAGCTAAAGCTTGTTTCTTTAAACAATATAAAGATCCCCATAAAGCCAGAAAAGCTTAGTTAACTAACTAAAGACATTCGCATTGAGGGTGTTTGTTGAAAGTCCTCAAAGAAGTCTGGGTAGTAGAAATTTTGTACCTTCATTCTGGCGCCTGCAGTTTCAAGAAGAGTTAAAGCCATGGAGGACCAGCTTGAAATCATCAATCAAAGGTGGGAAGCACAACAATTGCAGAACAAGCAGTGGGAATAGGGTGTCCAAAATATGATAAAAGAATCTTTCCAGCAAATGATGCAAGAGACGATGAATAAGATTTCTCAATCTTTTGAAGATTTTAGTGGAAAGATTGAAGAGAGGATTAAAATCTTGGAAACTCGGCCAAGAACGGGAGATTTTTCTCCTAGAAGAGGAGATTCTACCCGGGAACTTTGATGGAAGCGAAGAAATTCTAAATTGGGAGGTGGTCAAGCTGGAAAAGCCATCAGGTACAATCTTAAACTTGAGTTTCCCAAGTTTGATGGTAGTAATCCAAGGATGTGGATTAAGAAATGTACTAGATTTTCAATTTGTGTAGTATTGGGGAGGATCAAAGGGTTGATTTGGCTTGTTTACATATGATTGGGAAAGCTGAAATGTGGATGTCTAGTTATATGGCAGTCAGAAATCAGGTGGAATGGTCTGAATTTGTAATTGATTTGGCTGCAAGATTTAAGGATGAAGTGGGAGTCCATGTTGTAGAACATTTTAACAAGCTGCAACAAAGTGATACATTAGAGTCCTACATTGATGATTTTGAACACCTTAGGTCTCTTATGTTGCAGCAAAATCATTTCTTACCTGATGAATATTTTTTGGAGAGTTTTATTGGAGGACTTAAACCAACTGTAAAACCCTTTGTGAGAGCATTTAAACCACAAAGTGTAACAGCATCCATTGAATATGCCAGATGTCAGGATGAAAGTATGGAAGCCAGTAAAAGTTACACCAAAAATTATGCAGTCACTAAAAATACTTTTTCCCCTTTCTCTCTTTAAACCAACTACAACCCAACCTTCTTTACCAGCACCACAAAATAGCCTAAACACATCCAAGCCTTTTTCTAGACCACAAATTAACCTGACACCAGTTGAAAGAAAAGAAAAACAACTGAAGGGTCTATGCTATTTTTGTGATAAACCATATGAAAGAAATCGCAAATGCCAATTGAGGTAAACTCAACTCTTTATAGTAGAAATTCCTTGCTGTGAGGAAGAAGAAAATGGGGAAGATAATTCTGGAGTATCTTTTGAGACTCCAGTAGAAATGGAGGATATTGAGCCATGTATATCAGTCAATGCCTTGAGTGGCAATCATAACTTTCAAACTATGAGGATAACTGGGTTTTACAATATAAAGCCTTTACATATTTTGATAGACTCAGGTAGTACACATAACTTTGTTAACTTGAATTTGGCTGCAAAGTTGGGATTGGCAATGGAAAAAATTGCTCCTTAGTATGTTGCTCTGGCAGATGACAATCACTTAGCTTGCCAGAATGTATGCAAGGACTTTACATGGTCTATTCAACATACTGAGTTTAAGTTTGAGGTGTTGTTGATACCATTAGGTAGTTGTGATATGGTCTTGGGCATCCAATGGTTGAGTAATCTTGGCACTGTTAGTTGGGATTTCAAGAAGTTGGTGATGGAATTTGACTACGCTGGTCATCATCATGTGTTGAATGGGGAGATACCTAAGAAGATTATTTCTGTTTTTGGCCATAAACAAGAAAATTTTCTAGCTAATTCTATACAATTGTACTTTTTACAATTGTTTCCTGCTAATTGTGTTGTTTTTCACTCATGAATTGTTCTATGGAGCCACAAACAGTACCTGAATGGATTGGGGATTTGTTGTTACAATACAAAGATATTTTTACAGAGCCTACTAGTTTACCTCCCACTAGAGGAGTGTTTGATCACGGGATCCCTCTGGAGTTTGGTAGCAATCCTGTTAGTATTAGGCCTTATAGATATCCCTTAAAACAAAGATATATCATTGAGAAGTGAGTGGGGGAAATGCAGGCTCAAGGCGTCATTCAAGACAGTTGCAGCTCTTTTACTTCACATGTGGTTTTGGTGGGAAAGAAAGATGGTATATGGAGACTTTGTGTTGACTACAGAGAGTTGAATAGGAAGACTGTCAAGGACAAGTTTCCTATTCCAGTAGTGGATGAGTTAATAGATGAATTGGTTGGTTCAAGGGTGTTTAGCAAAATTGATCTAAGGGCAAGTTATCATCGACTCGGGGTACATCTTTGAGGATGTCTATAAAACAGCCTTTAAGACTCATAATGGGCATTATGAGTTTCTTGTGATGCCATTTGGGCTCACAAATGCACCAGCCTCTTTTCAAGGATGGATGAATCACATCTTTAAACCACTTCTAAGGAAGTGTGTCCTTGTATTTTTTGATGACATACTCATATATAGTTCTTCTTTAGAACAATCACTTGCAAGCCGTGTTTGAGTTAATGAGACAACATACATTCTTTGGCAAGATGAGCAAGTGTTGCTTTGCTATACACAAGGTGGAATACTTAGGTCATTTTATTTCGGGGAGATAGAGTTGAGGCCCGACCCACACAAGATTGAAGGCTGTGCAAAATTGGCCTGAACCTAAAACTGTTAAATAATTAAGAAGTTTTCTAGGTTTGGTGGATACTACGAGGAAGTTTGTGAAGAATTATGCCATTATCATCAAGCCCCTCACTCGATTATTAAAAAGAGGGAGTTTCAATGGTGCGTAGTAGAGACAGATGCCTCTAATGGTGGCATAAGAGCAGTGCTTATGCAAGATGGCCACCCACTTGCTTTCCTTAGTAGAGCCCTTCTTGCTGTTGTGACTGATGTGCAAAAGTGGGAGCAATACCTAACAGGCCAACACTTCACTATAAGGACTGATCAGAAGAGCCTTAAGTGGTTATTGCAACAGAAGATCTCCACCCCTTTTCAACAATTCTAGTTGTCTAAGCTAATGGGCTTTAGCTATGACATTCACTATAAAAGTGGTAGTGATAACTTAGGCTGCGAGATGCTTTATCTAGAGTGAAAGGGGCGAAATCATGCTTATAGCCTTATCGAGTCCTAGATTTTAACTTGTCTCAACATATTAAAGCAAGTTACCATCTCGGATTTGAATACACGAAGCTCTCTTTTTTAGCCTTACAACATGGTCAACGGGTGGTAAATTATTTTATTCAAGATGGGTTGATGAGAAGGAAGGGAATTGAAAGATTGTTGTAGGGCTCGATGATTCATTAAAAAGGCTACGCGGTGGCTTCAAGGGTCTTCGGGGGGCTACCTTAGTCGGGGGTGAAAGGCATGTTCTATTGGAGAGGCCTCACTTCTCATGTCACTCACTTTGTCGGGAATTGTACTAATTGTCAAGCTAGCAAACTAGAAAATGTGGCAAGCCACGGTCTCCTACAACCTCTTCTTGTTCCGAGAAAAGAGATTTGGGTGGACATTTCCGTGGACTTTATCAGCGTCCTTACCTAAGTCCAACGGGAAGGAAGTTCTTTTTGTCGTAGTGGACATATTAAGTAAATATGCCCATTTTATAGCTCTTGCTCATCCTTACACTGTTGTAGATGTTGCATAAGCTTATCTTGACCATGTGTTCAAACTTCATGGTGGCGAAGATCGATTGTTAGTGACGGGGATGTTGTATTCCTTAGCCACTTTTGGCAAGCTCTTTTCACTTTACAAGGTCTCGAAATTCTTTTATCTTACGCCTACCACCCTCAAACGAGATGGGCAAATTGAAAGAGTTAGCAAGTGCCTAGAAACTTTTTAAGGTGTATGAGCGGAGAAAAGCCTAAGCGGTGGTGTTCTTGGTTATCCTTGGTAGAATGGTGGTATAACACCAATTTTCACGGTCTGACTAATACCACTCCTTATGAAATTGTCCCTTTGCCGGTCACCCCCCTCTTCATTTACCTTACTTACACGGAGAGTCCAAAGTGGAAGTTGTTGATAGGTCATTACAAAAGAGAGAGGCCATGATTAAACTCTTACAGTTTCATCGAGAAGGGCTCAAGACAAGATGAAAGTTCAAGCTAATAAACATAGAAGTGAGAGGCATTTTGAGGTAGGAAGTTGGGTATGGCTCAAACTTCAACCTTACAAACAAAATCTTTGAGAAGGGTAACTAATGAAAAGCTTACGGCTAGGTATTTTGGACCTTTCCAAGTACAAGAGAAAGTTGGTCAAGTGGCATATAAAGCGAATCTACCTCGGGACTCTCGGATTCATCATACATTTCATGATTCTCGGTTGAAGAAGTTTAGGGGAGTTCTTCCTTCCATCACTCATATTCGAGCTTGGTTTCATGGCGGGCGATGAAGAAGCTCCTACTCCTAAGGCTATTCTTGACAAAAGAATAGTTAAACACCACAATGTGGCTGTCCAATATCCGGTTAAATGGGCGGGTTTCCCTAATTCACAAAATTCATGGGAATTGGTGAAGATTTTGAACACGTTTTTACGCTTTTGTTGTCTAAACTTGAGGGCAAGTTTTTCTCGAAGGGAAGGATTGTAATAGGAGGTAGTTGTTAGAATTACGTTAGTTACGTTAAATAGAGTTTTAGCGGAAAGAAGCTGTTAACTACCTAAGCTTAGCTAATGTAGCTTAGTTGTGTATAAATAGAGAATTGTTAGGCGAGTTGTAATTCATTCGAAATATAATAACACACTCTCTCTATTTTACACTCAATCAAGAGATTGTTAAGGTTGCCTCTCTCTATCCTATTCTTAGAGGTTGCCTCCCTTGTCGATTTTTAATAACGAAGCTTTCTTAGGCTTCTTGTTACATGGCGTCTTGGGGAAAGAGGGCGGCGTGGTCGGGGTGGCGGCGTGACGACACAACCGAGTGAAAATGCAGTGTGTGTGAGATAGAGAGTAGCGAGAGAAAGAGAACGTGAGAGGAGAGAGGAGGTGCAAGCGAGATAGAGAGGTCGGCTGGGAGGGTGGCGCGCAGGTGTGCCGGTGGTCAGCGACAGGTGGATGGTGGTTCTGCGGTGGTTCGAAGGGTGGCTGACGTGGGTGGTGCTACGGTGCCTGTGATGCCCGAAAACAGAGGAGAGAGAGAAGGGTCCTCGGGTTTCTTTGGCTACTTTTTTCCGGCGAAAGCTAAGACCAATTGTTGGCTAGTCAATGAATTGTTAAACGAACTCAGTAGAGGGTTGTAGGTGAGTGATGGTTCAAGTGGTGACCATGGCTATTTATAGTCATTGAGGAGCTTCTAGACAACTTAAAAACCATAACTTGAAGATAACAATGAGGTTGAAGAGAATTTTAATGGAAATTGTTCTCCCAGTGTGATGGTGACAGCAACTCAATGGTTTAGAGGGAAGAAAACATGATTTGGCATGAAGGGAGGAATGGAGGGAGAAGGTATTCTTCCTTCTTTTTCCTTTTCTTCTTTTATTTTCTTGTTATATTATTATTATTATTGTTTTAACAACAAATAATTATACTTTACATAATTCATACTTTAAAGCTTGGTATGAACTTTATTTGTTGCCTAATTAGCAAAATAATAAAATAAATTTAGCCTTTTATTACAATTAATTAGTTAATTAAGAATGATTAAGTTTTTGGGATATTACATTGACCACCACTACAGCGACCACCACAACCATAGAACCACACCACATCGACCCACCGACCCACTATCCAAACTTAACGGAAACAAGGCGGGCGATAGAAAATCTAACGGGCGAACAAAAGCGTTGGTATATTTAATTGTTTTCAAGTGAATATATATGAGCCGAACTATTTGGGTAAAACCATAACTAAAGCTGTTGAGCCCGAATTTACACCTCTAACCACTCACATGTCCATTATAAAGTCGATGAAATCCACCAATCGCAAGAACAACATATCGTTGCTGTTGCAAGTCATAATTGACGATGTTACTCAAATTGGGTCGGGAGTTGGTAGAGTTTCTGGACTGGGATTTCTAGGTTTTGGTATAGGGTTGTAGAGTTCATGATTTACGTCCTTTTCTCGCTGATTGAATGTCATTTTGATGAATTTTTGTGTGTTTGATTGACTAGTCATTTAGGGTTAGGAAGTGCTTGTTTATTGAAGGATATTGTTCAATGGCGGATGACAGGTGGAGAAACAGAGAGGAGAGAGACAATTCGACAGTAGAATTAGGAGAGGAACCCTCAAAGGTTTGGTTTCTCACTTTACTCTAATTTGGAAGAGAGAGAGACCCTCTAATTTCTCTCTCCTAATATAGAGGGTCTTACATTCTTAACGATAATAAAGTAAAAGAAAATGATAGATATTTTCAGGTAGGTACAATGGATCTAGGCAGCAAGATTCCAGGAGAGTTTGTTATTCAAATTGCCAGCTCACTCATTTTCTAGATCATTCAGTACTAGCAATATTTTGTGCCATATCAGCTAGTGAAATATTTGTGCCCACGCTCATATCAATACTCCCCTCTTGAGAGGATCCTTGTCCCCAAGAATCATAAGAAGGGTATTGTTCTTTGAATGGAGGTAAAATATTCCCGGGAAGCATTTTCATGAGGTGAGTTAACTAGTGAATCGGCCATTTGTGCTACCTTGGTGTTGTTCTTCTTGATAGTCCTTTTTTATGCAGCGTGACGGTGAGAGGTGTTTTTGTGAGGGGTGGTGAAGTTGCTTGGGTAGGTATAGGTTGGTTGTTAAAGGAAGGTGGTAAAGGGCCATGGTGTTTTTTGAGCATAGAGACATGGAAGGTGGGATGAATTTTTGAGGTAGGTGGGAGTTGTAAGGTGTAAGCAACTGGTCCCTTTTTACTGAGGATTTGATAAGGACCATGATATTTTGCAACCAATTTCTGATTATGTCTTATTATGAAAGAGTGTTGCATGTAGGGTTGTAACTTCATATATACCCAATCCCCTATGGTAAATTGTGCGTCGAACGGTTACGATCGTCAATTGTTTCATCTGTTTTGAGTTTTGTGCAAATGACTTTTGAGGAGTTGTATTTGATGTTCCACAGTAACAAGGCTTTTGTCCACGGTATCTACTAGTGAAAGACCCGGTGAGATAAGGTACGTGAGTTGGTGGAGGTTGCCCATATACTATCTCATAAGGTGTTTTCTTGATTCTTTGAATGAAAATTGTGTATTTTACCAATACTCAGTTAGGGGAAGCCACTTAGCCCAATCCTTAGGAGTGTCATGACACATACATCTTAGATAAGTTTCCACACATCTATTAAGCACCTCTGACTGCCCATCAGTTTGAGGATGGTAAAAGGTGGAGAGATAGTGTTGTACTTCATGGAAGCTCATCAAAACAGTCCAAAAGAAGCTTAGAAAAACTTTATCCCTGTCAGGTATGATGCTTTTAGGAAATCCATGTAGCTTGTAAACATGGTCTATATAAGATTGTGCTACCTCAATAGCAGTAAAAGGGTGTGCCAAGGTCATAAAGTGAGCATATTTCTTTGAGGCGATCCAATCACCACAAATATCACATATTTCCCCATAGACTTAGGAAGGCCTTCCACGAAGTCCATTGTTACTTCTTCCCATATAGCTTCAGGTATGGGAGTGAATGTAATAAGCCAGGATAAGCTGCATTGTCATACTTACGTCTCTGACAAGTAGGACATTTCTTGATATATTATTCTCTCACAATTTGCTTCATTCATGACTAGAAAACGAGGGGTTTGATCCTCTGCATATTGGCTTCTATTCCCGAGTGACCTCCAGCATAGGAGTCATGTAACCAGGCAAGTATTTTGCCCTTAAGGGGGATGTTATCTGCAATCACCAACCTCCTCTTTCTTTGCAACAACCTTTGATCACAAGTAAAGAGTGGGTGAGAAGATGGGTTGTTTTCTAAGTCCTGAATTACTGCTTGAGTGTTAGGATCATCTTTCCAGGCTTGCTGTATTTCAATTAAGAGATCAAAGTGGAGGGAAGTGACTGGCATAGTCATTAGTTGAGATCATGGTATTCTAGAGAGGGCATCAGCATCCCTATTCTCCACCGCCTTTTTATACTCTACAGTATAATCCAGGTCAACCAATTTGGATAACCATTTTTGTTGAAAAGGAGTGGTCACCTTATGATCTAACAGATTTTTCAAACTCTGTTGCTCAGTTTTAATAGTGAAATGTGGAGCCACCAAATATTGTTGCCATTTCTGAACTGCTTGAATAATGGCCAACAATTCTCTTCCATATGCAGAGAGTTTAGCATTCCTTCCTGTGAGAGCTAACCTAATAAATGCTATGGGGTGTCCTTTACGCATGAGGACATCTCCTATCCCTGTGACAGAGGCATCCGTCTCAATGGTGAAAGGTTCATTGAAGTTTGGAAGGGCCAACACAGGTGGTGTAGTCATGGTAGTCTTTAGGTGCTCAAAAGCTATGGTAGCTTCTGATGTCCAGTGGAAGGCATCCTTCCTGAGCAACTATGTTAATGGTTTGCCAATCTTACCATAATCCTTAATAAATCTTCTATAATAACCAGTGAGACCCAGAAAGCCTCTCAACTGCTTCAAAGTTGTAGGTACAGACCGTTCAAGAACTGCTTTAATTTTTTCTGGTTCAGTAGATACTCCCCTTTTGAGATATAATATGGCCTAAGTAGCTTTATCTGAGTGGCACCAAAGGTGCACTTCGGAGATTAGCATGAAGAGAGTTTGTGCTCATCGGTTGCGGCACGTTCTAGATCTTTGCGAGATGGGATTCCCAGGTAGGACTATAGATTAGGATATCATCAAAAAATACTAGGACAAATTTTCTTTGATAAGGTTTGAAAATGTGGTTCACGAAGGCTTGAAATGTGGAGGGAGAATTGGTGAGGCCAAATGGCATGACCAAGTATTCAAAATGGCTAAAGTTAGTTTTGAAAGCAATTTTGGAAATGTCACTTGGGTACATTCTAATCTGGTGATATCTAGATTTTAAATTAATCTTAGAGAAGAATTGAGTACCATGTAATTCATCCAACAATTCTTCTATAATGGGTATGGGAAATTTGTCTTCTATAGTGGCTTTGTTTAAAGCTCTATAGTCTACACACATTCTCCATCCACCATCTTTCTTCTTCACTGGGACAATAAGAGCTGCAAAGAGGCTATTGTTGTTTCTGATTACTCCTTGTTCGAGTAATTCTGGGTCATATCTTCTATGACATCCTTACGTAGCAAAGGATATACGTAGGGTATTATGTTGATGGCATTTGTACCCTCTTTTAAGGGGGATTTTGTGGTCGAAGTGTTCTCTGGTTGGAGAGTCTTGTGGTTGGTAGGAAAAGACTTGTGGGAAGTGGTTTAGGAGTTGTTGTAGTTCCTCATGGTGGGGTGGTTCTGTTTTGGGTAGTTCTAGGGAGATGTGTTTATGTTGAGGGATGAGCTGCATCATTGAGAGTTTCTCTGGTGAGGTCAGTGTTTTGGTAAGTTATTATGAAGGGATGCTCTTCAATTTCTTCCTGGTAGCTCCCCGGAGTTTGACTTTGTGTCCTAAGTACTTGAATTCCATTGAGAGCTGTTGAAAGTCCCAAATTATTGCTCCTAGGGCAGATAACCACTGAATTACCAAGACCATGTCACTACCACTAAGGGGTAGTAGCAGTACATCTGTTGTGAAAATAACTCCTTGCATCTTCCATGTGAACCCCTTAATGATAGATACACACTTCAATTGTCCTCCATCAGCTACTCTTACCCACATTGGGGTGGTTTTCTCCACTCTACACTCTCAACTTGAGCGCTCGGTTAAGGTCGATAAAATTATGAGTCTTGCCACTATCTATTAAGATGTGGATCACTTTCTTGCCATGGTGACCTACAACCCTCATAGTTTGGAATGCAGAACTTCCATCTAAAGCCTCCACAGAAATGTGTGCAAATTGAGATTAAGCAGCTTGTAACACCCCGACAATTCTCTATTGTCCAAAATACCTTATTCATATGAAACTTAAAGTATTATCAAAGTATTATCGTCCGTGTGATAACGTATCGGCTTACTCAGAATTTTGCATCGGAAATAAATAAATAACTTTGAAAACTTAATAACTTAGTCAACCATAAGTCGACTCCAAAAGTCAATCAAACCAAAAGCCAACTACTCAAACCACAATTAAAATCAAACTATAAAAGTATTTAAGCTAAACACAAGCTCTCCACCAAACCCGAAACCACGATGCATCATCTTCAGACCTGGAATGGTCGATGCTCTATTGATCTGAGAGGCTGCTCACCAAATGGGTCATCACGGGATCAATAAGGCCTAACCATGATCGACATACGAAAAGCACGTAATCGGCAAAGTGAGTACTACATACTAAATAAAATATAAGTCCTATCATGATACTAATAAACATTAACTCAATGATAAATAATGACATATTAAATAACAGATTGACTATACTGAACTAGACTCCAAAATCAATAGATTAATTATAATTAGATTGAATAGGCAATGGAAAGAGTTGTCCAAACCAAACCCAGTCTTCAATTTAGAAGACGAAGTACCGTGACCAACGATATCGAGGTACTAATTTAAATAAAATAGGACACGGTGATCAATCCGGTCCCAAGAAAAGTCATGGGCTACCACCATGTACTCCAACTCATACTAGTCCAACACTTGAGACGTGCCCAGAGTCTAAAGTTTATTGATATTCACTTTCCACTTTAAGTACTTGTTGTGACTCACAAAGTAAGGCAACCAACATAAATATCATGAATACACAAAACTTCCATTTTTATCTTAGGATTCGATAAGGTAATAAACTCAAATAATCCAAGAATGATTCCAATTTTTAGTTCGTTAACCAACCAATATTTATTTGTTGATCTAAGTCAACAATCAACCAACCTTTCCATAGGTGAATATCCAACTTACCAATTAAGGCCCACGGTCCTCATAAAGTAAATATAATAAATAATCCAAAGGGAGCAACATGATCCAATAAACAATATAAATATTAATCTCTCATGTGAATTAATAAAATAAAGTTCTCAATCCCACATGCTTGCATCAATCATCCATACAAACATATTATAACCAACATAGACAACATGCTTCACACAATGGCATAAAACATGCAATTCCACTTGAATATAAACCACATATGAACAATAAAAAGTTCCCTATACATTATACTACATCAATCCTACTCTTAGGACATGATACTACTCTACTAACACAGAGGTATGTACGTACCTTGAGTAGACTAAACGAGAGGCCACTTTCACAACCTTAGAAGTCGCCTAAAGAATATTCTCCGCCTACCAAATACCAACATAACCAAGAATCAATACTCAAATAAATTTCCAGCCACTTTAAAATATTTTAAACCCTCATTAAAAGTGTTTAAAAACCTTTTTAAACATCAAAACTTCAACTATTAATGTCTCCAAGTATAGTACTACCATACTAGTTATTAAAAACCCTCAAAAATCCATACTTTGCTATTTAAAACTCCATCATAAGCATACTAATAAAAATTCCAGCAACTTATAACATGTTTAAAACCCTTTAAAAGTCACTCAACATAATCATAAACATTAGAGTACTCAATTTACATAAACTATAATATAGTACTACAATTTCCAACTCTTAAAACATTAAAAATCCATGCTTTGATGCTTAAAACCCTAACTTAAACATATTTAATAAATCTGTTTGCTATACCAAACATATAATCTGAAATCTATGTTTAAATCATCAAAGTTACATACTTTAATCATGAAAACACTAAAATAATACTTAAAACATAAACCTAAGTACCTAACATTAAAATAATATAGAGGAGGAAGAGAAATAAACCAAAGAAGAGGAAAGGAGGAAGAAACATGGCAAAGGAGGGGCGGCGGCTGGCTGTCGGTGAACGGTGGTGGTGGTCGGCGAGTGGCTGCCCCGGCACCAAGGAGGGCCGAAGGAGGAGGAGAATGAAAACCTAAGGGAAGGGGGAGAAAATTGGTGGAGGAGAGAGAGAAAGAAAAAGAGGAGAGGAAAATTAGGGTGAGTAATTTAGTGTGGGGATTTTTGGGCTCTCATGGGGTTTATATAGGAAAAAAACCATAAAATAAGGCAAAAAGCGCGAAATTCTATTGCATTCTACCCCCCTTAAAGAAAACAAGTTACGCCCTCATAACTCACCTCAATGAATAACTCAGGATATTTCTTCTTCATTTCATCTTCGGCTTCCCACGTTGCCTCTTCGGACTCATGGTTAGACCAAAGCACTTTCACAATATTCACATCCTTATTGCGTGTACTACTCACCTTTCTATCCAAGACTTTCACAGGTCTTTCCTCATACGTGAGGCTACTATCGATTTGAATTCTTTCAGGCTCCAAAACATGATTCTCATCAGGGATATATCTCTTAAGTTGAGAAATGTGAAACACATTATGCATCTTCTCAAACTCCATTGGTAAACACTTATAGGCTACCTTCCCAACTCTTTGCAAAATCTCATATGGGCCAACATACTTGGCACTTAATTTGCCTTTCTTACCAAATCTCATCACTCCTTTTGTCGGTGATACTTTCAAAAACACCTTATCACCAACCGCGAATTCATCTTCTCTTCGCTTCAAATCAGCACAACTTTTCTGCCTGACTTGAGCAGCTTGAATTCTAGCTTGAATCAACTTTAAATTCTTAACGGTCTCCTCAATAAATTCCGTCCCTAACACTACATTCTCACTAAAATAATTCCAGCAAATGGGACTTCTACACTTCCTTCCATACAATGCCTCAAATGGAGCCATCTTGATACTCGCATGGTAACTATTGTTATATGAGAATTCAATCAAATCCAAGTGATCTTCCCAATTTTCTTGAAAATCAATCGCGCACGCTCTCAACATATCTTCCATAGTCTGATTGGTCCTCTCAGTCTGACCAACGGTCGCAGGATGAAACGTAGTACTCATCTCCAACGTTGTTCCAAGATTCAACTGGACCTTTTGCCAAAATTTCGAGAGGAATCTCGAATCACGAACTGAAATAATGTCCGTCGGGACTTCATGCAGACCACGTGCTTGATATACGTCTTGGCAAGTTGCTTCTTCTTCCATGTTTCTTTGATCGAAACGAACACGGCAGACTTCGTCAGACGGTCCACGATAACCCAAAGAGTATCATTGCCATTTCTCGTCTTTGGCAAAGCAGTCGCGAAGTCCATCGATATAGAATCCCACTTCCATCCAAGAATCTCTAAGGATTGAACCTTCCCCATTGGTCTCTTATGGTCTATCTTTACTTTCTGACAGGTCATACACTTTGACACGAACTCAGCGACTTCACGCTTCATATTCGGCCACCAATAAATCTCTTTGAGATCCTTATACAACTTATCACCCCCAGGGTGCACTGAATATGGAGTATTATGCCCCTCTTCCATAAGCTTCCTCTTGAGCTCTTCACACTTTTGTGGTACACACCACCTTCCTTTGAACCTCAAGCTTCCATCATCATGAATCTTAAAGTCAACTTCTTTGCCTTGCTTCATCTTTTCCTTAATCTTATCTAGGTGCTCGTCTCCAACTTGACCCTCTTTGATCTCATTGAAAGCCGACAACCCCATGATAAAGCACTCGATCTTGCCTCGATCTCCCCAGGATTTAGAATTTCTAGGCTAAGCCTTTGCATATCTCGGTATAATTCCTCAGGAACTACCAACGCATTCACGCTATGGCTCGACTTCCTACTCAAAGCATCGTCGACTACATTCACCTTCCCCTCATGATATTGGATATCTAGGTCATAGTCTTTAATCAATTCCAACCATCTTCTCTGCCTCATATTAAGATCCTTCTGGGTGAAAATGTACTTCAAACTCTTATGATCAGTAAAGATCTAGCAAGTCGCCCCATATGGATAATGTCTCCAAATTTTCAAGGCAAATACAATAGCAGCTAACTCTAGGTCATGGGTAGGATAATTAGACTCATACGGTTTCAAGCGTCGCGATGCATATGTGATCACCTTCCTATTTTCTTTGAGAACACACCCTAATCCATTCTTGAAGCATCACTTATACACCTCGAATCCTTCATTTCCATCATGCGGGGTTAAAATAGGTGCGGAGGTCAAACGCTCCTTCAAAGTCGAAAAGCTTCCTCGCACTTATCGCTCCACTCAAATTTTGACTCTTTCTTCATCGAGTTGGTCATCGGCCTTGCTATCTTCGAGAAATCTCTCACTAATCTTCTATAATAGCCGGCTAATCCTAGAAAACTCCAAATATCTAACACATTCTTCGGTGTAGGCCACTCGGCGACGGCTTGAATCTTTGCGGGATCCACATAAACACCTTCTTTTGACACATCTTGACCTAGAAATGCTACTTTCTCCAATCGGAACTCACACTTAAAGAACTTTACATACAATTGGTTCTTCCTAAGCGTCTCCAATACTATCCTCAAATGCTCATCATGCTCTTCTTCACTCTTTGAATAGATCAAAATATCATCAATGAACACTACAACAAATTGATCAAAAAACTCATGGAATATCCTATTCATCAAGTCCATGAATATTGTCGGAGCATTGGTCAATCCAAACGGCATCACAGTGAATTCATAATGACAATAACATGTCCTAAACGCAGTCTTAGGTATATCCTTATCAGCTACCTTCAATTGGTGATACCCCACACGCAAATCAATCTTCGAAAACATACTTGCTCCATTCAATTGATCGAATAGGTCATCTATCCTAGGCAAAGGATACTTATTCTTAATGGTCACATTATTTAACTCCCTATAGTCAATGCACAATCTCATACTTCCATCTTTCTTCTTCACAAATAACACGGGAGCTCCCAAGGTGACGCACTAAGCCTAATATAATCTTTCTCCAATAGTTCTTGCAAGCTGCGTCTTGACTCACTCATCTCGAGGTGCCATTCTATACGGTGCCTTAGAAATAGGTGTAGTACGAGGAACTAAGTCTATGGTGAACTCAACGGCTCTCTTGGGCGGCATACCAGAAATCTCGCTTGAAAACACATCCATAAACTTATTCACAATTGGTACGTCCACAATCTTCAATTCAACCTCTTTACTCACATCTCGCACACTACAAAAGAATAACTCGCACCCCTTCTTTACCAACTTCTTCACTTGCATTGCGAGATATGACCCCCAAAGTTCTTAGGCTTCCCAAATCGTCGGTATGAAGTTAACTTCCCCAATGGGCTTCTTAGCACTACTTTACGAGCACTAGTAGAAAAACAACGATTTGCGTCTCACCATTTGCGTTGCCTGATAGGACAAACGTCGCGAGAAGACTCATTTGCATCGCATGCAACGGGGAATCGACGCAAAAGACGATCTATGTGCATCGTATTAAACTAGGGTGCGGCGCAAGAGAGAGCTATCTGCGTCGGATCCCTCCTCGCGTCGCGCGAGATAATTCTACACATTTTCACGCAATAAAAATAAATCCCGCCCAAAGAAATGTTCCAAGCCATCTGCGTCGGACTTATGGGTCCATCCGAGCGCGAGATGACGGGCCCATTCATTCCCGCCCAATAAAGCCGCTCAACCCTAAATTCCATCCCTTCTAATCTTCGGACTTATTTGCTTTAATCTTTCAACCCCTCAAAACTCTCATCTTCTTTCTCTCTCCTCCAAATTATCTTCACAATTCACGACAACACCAACAACCACTTCATCAACACCAAAAACCACTTCATCATCAACCACTTCCCCCGACGACTTCTCGATTTGAAGTTAAAGAATCGTAAAAAATTGAAGGGTTTTTTCTCTCTCCTCGATTTTCACTTCGATTTCGATCTTGTGGTTGTGATTTTCTGTCTGCCTTGGCTCGAGATCCAGACCCTTATCTTGATCTGCGTTATCTCTACTCTTGTTCACTTGTTATGATCTTGCTGCTGCTTCTTAAATCATTCTAGAATTAATTAATTTGCTTTTATTTTGCTAAGCTGGCTCATGTGGGGGAGGCATTTGCGGTGGCATGGGGACCGGGGAAGAGGCGGTGATGGAGGAGGTGGAAGTCGGGTCCACCGCAACCCATGGAAGTTCGGGTCAAAGTTATGCCCTTCTCTTTGCCACAGTGACATCACTGCTTGGCAATCGCAGGTGCTTCTCTTTCCCTTGCTTTTTTTCTTGAAGGTTGGATTTCGATTAGGTTTTTGTGTTTTCGATCGATTTGTCGGAGTTTTTGAAGCTCGTTGTTGCTAACCAAAAAAATCAGCAATTTCTAATTTTGAATTTTTTTGATTCAATTTCTATCAATTTTAACCCAAAAAAAAATAGGATTTTGGTGCAGGATGACGATGATATTAAAAGACCTCACGGGTTGGTATGTTACTAATTTTGAATTTTTTGATTCAATTTCTATCAATTTTAGAGTTTAATTCGTTTGAGTTGAAATTTCAATTGATTTATTTCAGGTTATCAAAAGGATTGAAGATCTGAGTTGTTTATTTTGTTTTTTTTTAATTCTGTAATTGCATCTTTTGGATGAATATTTTGTGTAATTTATGTATTTTTTTTATAATTAGTGTTTGTAAAAACACCACTTCTACTCAATATCAAAATTCAATCTCTTTTGCAGTTGGTTTGGGTGTATTTTTTGTGATTAATGTTTCTGTAATATTCTTGTTCTTTTAAGATCTGTTGCAACCTAAAGTTTGGATGATAAGAAATTGTAAATCGTTCGTATTACTCTTTCTCCATTTCGCCAAATTTAATTTTCTGTAATTTATGGCTCATAAAAAAATTAAATTTTTTTTTTAAAAAGAAGCCATTTGCGTCGGATGAGGACTTATGTCCGACGCAAATGACCTTTTTAGGGTAAAGTAAGGCTACAGGCTACAGGCTTGGGCAGCATGCTGGCATACTCATCTAGTCATCTGCGTTGCATGTTAGCAATGTGCGACGCAGATGAGTCTTGGCTTGCTAGGCTGATATGGCTTGGCGCCTTTCCATCGCGTCGCATGGTAGGCGGGGTCCGACGCGAGATAGCTAATCAAGCGTGTCGCGTCATTCTCAGACGCGAGATCACGTATCTTGATGCGCGTCGAGACTTGTGTCGTCGGACCCATGTCCAACGCAAATGGGCACCTCACATCCGACGCAAATCGTCGATTCTCTACTAGTGGAGCTTCACAATCTATCTTGGCCATATAGAAACCTAACCAATTCATCCCCAGAATAACGTCTAGGTTTCCCAGATTGAACTCTATCAAATTAGAAGGAAAAACACAGTCTCCTATCTTCAGAGGTAAGTCTCTATATATACAACTTAGTACACCTTATAGCTTCCCCAGTAGGTATACTTATGGGCAAGTCAATTACTTCAAAGTCTACCAACCCCAAACTCTTAATAACGGACGACGAAATAAAAGAATAGGTCGCCCCAGAATCAAATAACGCTTTAAAAAGAACGGAGTTAATAGAAAAAGTACCAGAAACTACGTCGGCAGATTTCTCAGCTTCATTGCTGCTCATCACGAACAGTTTACCCGGAGCTTTACTCTGGTTGTTGTTGTTGCTCTCACTAGCAGGTTTACTGTAGCTTCCTTGATTGTTCTGCGACCCTATAGGCTTCGACCCTTGGTTGTTTGCTTGGTTGAACCCAGACCTTCTTTGAGTACCATTCCCATTACCATTTGGCTCTTTCTTCTGCTTGGTGAAGCACTCAAACTCTCTATGCCCCTTCTTTTGGCAGTAATGACAGGTCACTAGATCCCCTTTACAGTCTCTACTAGGGTGATTATTGTTACATCTCTTGCAGTTGTAACTCCTCTCAGATTGGCCCTTACCATTTAAGCCTTGGCCATTCCTTCCATGGAAATTGCCATTCCCATTCCTATTCTTCATAAAGTTCCCCTGATTTCCACCAGAAGTGAAATCTTTTCTTTTCTCGCCTACTACAGCATTTTTCTTATCACGCCTCGACTGAAGACCATAAATATGGGCAGCTCTCCCATAAACAACATCTAAGGACGCAAAGGTCTCACCACCTAGCCCTAATTGAATTTCCTTAGTCAAACCTTGCTCAAATCTCTGAGCTTTCAACTCCTGAGTTGCTACAACTTCAGGTGCAAATCTAAACAATGTTATGAACTTGCTATAATACTCAGAAATGGTCATACTCCCCATCCTAAGGTTTATGAACTCCTGAGCCTTTTGCTTCCTCATAAAAGCAGGGTAAAATTTTCCTCTTAAAGCAGCAATAAAAGAATCCCAATTAAACCCTTCCACAGCACTAAGTCTATTTCCATTATCTTTCCACCATAAATTAGCCTCATCTTTCAGATACAATACAGCCTAACCTACTTTCATATCCTCAGGACAACTCACAGCCCCAAAAATCTTATCGAACTCCCTAATCCAGCTCTCTAAGAATGTAGGGTCAGCTTGCCCCTTAAAGTACAGCGGCTTAATCTTAGCTAATCTCTCAAACATATCCCCTGCAGGATCAGGACGCTCGGTCTTTTCTTGAGTCAATTTCTCTGCCAATAGGCGAATAGATGAGGCTAAGGCACTATCGTTGTTTGCCATTCTACTTCGCGACCTGAAATTTAACGTAAATCTACTATAGGTTTCGATTCACAACTTACTTGCCATTCTCTACGAAGGCATCAATTCGACTTGATCATACAAGATCGCATCACAATAAAATTCTATGGCATTATAATAGTGCCAATACAATCACTATAAACCATAATCAACCATATACTCATTCATGAATAAACATTCACATCACTAACATATAAGGATCAAATAAATTTAACCACAACAATAAAATAAAATAATCCCCATTCGCGTACTAAAATAAAATCCTACTCAACTTGAATAACTAAATAATGACTTTTATTCCTCAAAACGATGATAATAATATTTTTTCCAATCCACAGTAACCATACTTATTCCTCAACGAAGTAAAGATACCAAAGAAAAGAAGTTTAAACCATTGTACCATAGCTACTTATTCAACACTACTAAACTTAGAACATAAATAAATACTCTATGAAGTTACATTATCCTTCCTATCCTTACTTTCCTTGTACTTCTCTGGAGTGAACATCTCATCTTCAAAGTCTTCAATGTCCTCACTGTAATAATAATAACCTGAATATCTAGCTCTAGTAGATCTTCGAACCCTTTTTGGTTAAGGTACATCATCGTCAGGCTACGAATCACTATCAGCGACCGGATCGGTCCTCATAATAGCATTGTAGATGTCCTTTCGGAGTTACGCCCTCTAGCATGATCGAACTCCTGAATGACCTCATCGTCGCTATCAGGGATGCCTACTTTCAACACACGACGTATAACAACATCTAGGCTAGTGTGGCTCTCACTATCAGACTCCATATCAGACTCATCATCACTAAGCACAATAGGGTTGGAGTAGCTTCCTACTCGGGCAGCTTCACTATCAGACATGCCTAGTGGTCCTTTAACAGATGAATACGACATCTATAAATACATTATACCCTCACTTAGCGTATATTCCCAACAATAAATAATAAGCGAGAATAAACAAATAATTTAAAGCTAGGAATAACATTAAACAGTTAAGTAGGGAAGAAAAACATAAACATCTTTGAACTAAATATTTAAATGCAGACATATAATA
This sequence comes from Beta corolliflora, assembly GCA_947648045.1. Classification (NCBI taxonomy): domain Eukaryota; kingdom Viridiplantae; phylum Streptophyta; class Magnoliopsida; order Caryophyllales; family Amaranthaceae; genus Beta; species Beta corolliflora. The sequence goes on along the minus strand of CANSZD010003329.1, from coordinate 1,384,186 downwards.
TTTCTATCTTATATGCCCTTCCTATTCTACCCATCTCTCACAAAATTAATAAAGTAACTAAAATAAACTAGAAGTACAAAAATAAACAACTCATAATTAAATATATAGTTTTCGAAAAATATAAAAAGAACCAAAAAAATGAATAAAAATATCGGACTCTAAAGAAAAATTTCGAACCAACTAAAAAGATATTATCGAATCCTTTTTGAGATTGAAACATGTTTTGAATTTTTATAAAATGATTTAAGCACAACAAATAAGTAGGAGCTCGTTTTCTTTGAAATTCATTTTAAGTAACTAGGCGCCTAAAAATATAAGATTGGCACGAAAGGCCAATAAAAACCTAAGCTCCAAGATACCACTTTGTAACACCCCGACAATTCTCTATTTTCCAAAATACCTTTTTCATATAAAACTTAGAGAATTATCAAAGTATTATTGCCCGTGTGATAACGTATCGGCTTACTCAGAATTTTACAGCGGAAATAAATAAACAACTTTGAAAACTTAATAACTTAGTCAACCAAGTCAACTCCAAAAACCAAACCAAAAGTCAACTACTCAAACCACATTTAAAATCAAACAATAAAAGTATTAAAGCTAAACACAATCTCTCCACGAAACCCGAACCCACGATGCATCATCTTCAGACCTGGAATGGTCGATGCTCTATTGATCCTGAGAGACTGCTCACCAAATGGGTCAACAGGATCAATAAGGCACAGCCATGATCGACATACAGAAAACACGTAATCAGCAAAGCTGAGTACTACATACTAAATAATATATAAGTCCTAACATGATACTAATAAACATTAACTCAATGATAAATAATGACATATTAAATAACATATTGACTATACTGAACTAGACTCCAAAATCAATAGATTAATTATAATTAGATTGAATAGACAATGGAAAGAGTTGTCCAAACCAAATCAGTCTTCAATTTAGAAGACGAAGTACAGGCGCGACTCTGTACTCCCATGAACAACGATATCGAGGTACTAATTTAAATAAAATAGGACACGGTGATCAATCCGGTCCCAAGAAAAACCATGGGCTACCACCATGTACTCCAACTCATACTAGTCCAACACTTCAGACGTGCACAAGTCTAAAGTTTATTGCTATTCACTTTCCACTTTAAGTTATTAATAAATTATTTACATGTTGTGACTCACAAAGTAAGGCAACCAACATAAATATCATGAATACAGAAAGCTTCAATTTTTATCTTAGGATTAGATAAGGTGATCAACAACTCAAATAATCCAAGAATGATTCCAATACTTAGTTCGATAACCAACCAATATTTATTTGTTGATCTAAGTAAACAATCAACCAACCTTTCCATAGGTGAATATCCAACTTACTAAATTCATGATCCAATAAACAATATAAATATTAATCCCTCATGTGAATTAATAAAATAAAGTTCCCAATCCCACATGCTTGCATCAATCATCCATACAAACATATTATAACCAACATAAGCAACATGCTTCACACAACGGCATAAAATATGCAATTCCACTTGAATATAAACCACATATGAACTATAAAAAGTTCCCTATACATGAAACTACATCGATCCTACTCTTAGGTTATGATACTAGTCTACTAACACATAGTTATTTACGTACCTTGTGTAGACAAAACGAGAGGCCACTTTCACAACCTTAGAAGTCGCCTAAAGAATATTCTCCGCCTACCAAATACCAACATAACCAAGAATCAATACTCAAATAAATTTCCAGCCACTTTAAAATATTTTAAACCCTCATTAAAAGTGTTTTAAAACCTTTTTAAACATCAAAACTTCAACTATTAATGTCTCCTAGTATAGTACTACCATACTAGTCATTAAAACTCAAAAACCTATACTTTTCTATTTAAACCTCCGTCATAAGCATACTAATAAAAATTCCAGCAACTTATAACATGTTTAAAGCCCTTTAAAAGTCACTCAACATAATCATATACATTAGAGTACTCAATTTTCATAAACTATAATATAGTACTATAATTTCCAACTCATAAAACATTAAAAATCCATGCTTTGATGCTTAAAACCCTAACTTAAACATATTTAATAAATCTGAATTTTAATTACATATAATCTGAAATCTATGTTTAAATCATCAAAGTTACATACTTTAATCATGAAAACATTAAAACAATACTTAAAACATAAACCTAATATTAAAATAATATAGAGGAGGAAGAGAAATAAACCAAAGAAGAGGAAAGGAGGAAGAAACACAGCAAAGGAGGGACGGCGGCTGGCTGCTATCGCCCATTTCTTGGCTTAGGTGAGCGGTGGTGGTGGTCGGTCGGTGGTTGCCGCGGCACCAAGGAGGACCCAGAAGGAGGAGAAAGAAACTCAAGGGGAGGGGGAAAATCGGTGGAGGAGAGAGAGAAAAAAAAGAGGAGAGGAAAATTAGGGTGAGTAATTTAGTGTGTGGATTTTTGGGCTCTCATGGGCTTTATATAGGTAACCCTTGTAGGCTTAGGGAATTGTGTTTGGACTTTTAAATCAATTAATTGGGTGCTCGAGTTAAGTTGGGCTCCTCTAACCCATTTTAAAAATCCTTAATACTCCAACTCAAAATAATTAAACTATCAAATAACTTTCAAAGTATGACTAAATAAAATATTTAATTATTTAAAAACATTAAATTATCTCTTTGACTTTAAAATAGTCAACACCTTAAGAAATTAATTATTTAAATACTAAAATATATATAAATATACATTAAAATATATTTATAAGATTCATAAAATTTTGGGGGATTACAGTCTACCCCTCTTAAAAGAAGTTTCGTCCCGAAACTTGGCACGAAAACTTTCACAGTTTCAAAATTTTGACTCAAACTTCCATTTGGAAATACTTGTGTCACAACGTGTGCACACTTTTACCAACTTTAAAACCACTTGTGTTACTCATGAACACATTTTTCTATGCGGAGAACCAATTTATTTTGCACCAACATGTGCAAATCGCCAAAATAAGCATGAAAATGCATAAAAATACCATAAAATCGAGGCAAAAGTGCGAAATTCTATCGCATTCTACCCCCCTTAAAGAAAACGAGTTACGCCCTCGTAACTCACCTCAATGAATAAATCAGGATATTTCTTCTTCATTTCATCTTCGGCTTCCCACGTTGCCTCTTCGGACTCATGGTTAGACCAAAGCACTTTCACAATATTCACATCCTTATTGCGTGTACTACGCACCTTTCTATCCAAGACTTTCACAAGTCTTTCCTCATACGTGAGGCTACTATCGATTTGAATTCTTTCAGGCTCCAAAACATGATTCTCATCAGGGATATATCTCTTAAGTTGAGAAATGTGAAACACATCATGCATCTTCCCAAACTACATTGGTAAAGCCAACTTATAGGCTACCTTCCCAACTCTTTGCAAAATCTCATATGGGCCAACATACTTGGCACTTAATTTGCCCTTCTTACCAAATCTCATCACTCCTTTTGTCGGTGATACTTTCAAAACCACCTTATCACCAACCGCAAATTCATCTTCTCTTCGCTTCAAATCAGCATAACTTTTCTGCCTGTCTTGAGCAGCATGAATTCTAGCTTGAATCAACTTTACATTCTTAACAGTCTCCTCAATAAATTCTGTCCCCAACACTACATTTTCACTAAAATCATTCCAGCAAATGGGACTTCTACACTTCCTTCCTTACAATGCCTCAAACAGAGCCATCTTGATCCTCGCATGGTAACTATTGTTATATGAGAATTCAATCAAATCCAAGTGATCTTCCCAATTTCCTTGGAAATCAATCGCTCACGCTCTCAACATATCTTCCATAGTCTGATTGGTCCTCTTAGTCTGACCAACGGTCGCAGGATGAAATGCAATACTCATCTTCAACGTTGTTCCAAGATTCAACTGGACCTTTTGCCAAAATTTCGAGAGGAACCTCGAATCACGATATGAAATAATGTCCGTCGGGACTCCATGTAGTCTCACCACGTGCTTGATATACGTCTTGGCAAGTTGCTTCTTCTTCCATGTTTCTTTGATTGAAACGAACACGGCAGACTTCGTCAGACGGTCCACGATAACCCAAATAGTATCATTGCCATTTCTCGTCTTTGGCAAAGCAGTCACGAAGTCCATCTATATAGAATTCCACTTCCATACAAGAATCTCTAAGGATTGAACCTTCCCCATTGGTCTCTTATGGTCTATCTTTACTTTCTGACAGGTCAGACACTTTGACACGAACTCAGCGACTTCACGCTTCATATTCGGCCACCAATAAATCTCTTTGAGATCCTTATACAACTTATCACCCCCAGGGTGCACAGAATATGGAGTATTATGCCCCTCTTCCATAAGCTTCCTCTTGAGCTCTTCACACTTTTGTGGTACACACCACCTTCCTTTGAACCTCAAGCTTCCAACATCATGAATCTTAAAGTCAAATTCTTTGCCTTTCTTCATCTTTTCCTTAGTCTTAAAGTCAACTATTAATGTCTCCTAGTATAGTACTACCATACTAGTCATTAAAAACCCTCAAAAATCCATACTTTGCTATTTACAACTCCATCATAAGCATACTAATAAAAATTCCAGCAACTTATAACATGTTTAAAACCCTTTAAAAGTCACTCAACATAATCATAAACATTAGAGTACTCAATTTTCATAAACTATAATATAGTACTACAATTTTCAACTCTTAAAACATTAAAAATCCATGCTTTGATGCTTAAAACCCTAACTTAAACATATTTAATAAATTTGTTTGCTATACTAAACATATAATCTAAAATCTATGTTTAAATCATCAAAGTTATATACTTTAATCATGAAAATATTAAAACAATACTTAAAACATAAACCTAACATTATAATATAGAGGAGGAAGAGAAATAAACCAAAGAAGAGGAAAGGAGGAAGAAACATGGCAAAGGAGGGGGGCGGCTGCTTCTTCTTCTTAGGTGAACGGTGGTGGTGGTCGACCGGTGGCTGCGGCACCGAGGAGGACCAAAGGAGGAGAAAGAAAAGGGGGGAGGGGGAGAAAATCGGTGGAGGAGAGAAAGAAAGAAAAAGAGGAGAGGAAAATTAGGGAGAGTAATTTAGTGTGGGGATTTTTGGGCTCTCATGGGGTTTATATAGGTAACCCTTGTGGGCTTAGGGAATTGTGTTTGGACTTTTACATCAATTAATTGGGTGCTTGAGTTGAGTTGGGCTCCTCTAACTCATTTTTAAAATCCTTAATACTCCAACTCAAAATAATTAAACTATTAAATAACTTTCGAAGTATGACTAAATAAAATATTTGATTATTTAAAAACATTAAATAAACCCTTTGACTTTAAAATAGTCAACACCTTAAGAAATTAATTATTTAAATTCTAAAATATATATAAATATTTATAAAATTCATAAAATTATGGGGGATTACACAGATGCCTCCGACACATCTAGTTCAGGCTCCTCATCTATCTCCTCCCTTTCTTCAACTTCCAAATGGTACAGTTGTGGTCTTTTGCCCCTACACTTATGACCAGCTTCAAATTTGTCATCACACCAAAAACACAAGCCCTTAGATCTCCTGTCATTGAACTTAGCAGTGGATAAAGTTCTTTTTTAGCTGCTTTGAGGAGTGGTGTTATTTCAATAGGAACACTACAAGAGGGGGGTGAATTGTATGTGTAGAAATAAACGTACTTTCTGCGGAATTATAAAACTTAAACAATAAAACAAGCTAAAGGAACACAAGGGATTTTTACGAGGAAAAACTTCTTGGGCCCAACAAGAAGAAACAACCTCGACCACTAGGGATTTTTAACTCAACTATTTCACTAATTAGGCCAAACAACTCTGTTACAACCTAGCTTTACTCACGGGCCATTACTTGAGTTTCTAAACTCAAGTTCCTAAACAAATGTTCCCTTTTCATATGTTCCTCTCAACTTCACTTGAAGTTATCTCTATTTAACTTGTTTCACTCAAAACTTCTCTCATATAGGACTTCACTCAAAATTCCCTTACCCCAAAACTAAAATTACAATAATCAATTAACTTAGTGGAATAGAGTAAGAAGGCAAATGAATGAATGGCTTATAAGAGAATGAAGGTACTGACACTTTAATTAGTTAAACTCACTTAATCACTTGGTCAGACATAAATTGGAACTTAATTAGACTTGTGTATTTATATATAGCAGTCATCAAGTAAAACGTACATGGGATTAAAACAAATGATAGTGGTTAAACCATTTTTCCATGACGTTCCTCAACAAGAGGAACATGTTCCATTATCCACCCATGAACCCCATGTTCTCTTTAAACATGTATACCAGATTAATACTGCTTCCTAAAATTTAGCATTTACTTGTCACTAGTGGAAAAAACCTTATACTTCCTCCATTCCATAATAAGTGAAACATAGGGATTGGGCACAAGATTTAATAAACATCACTTTCAAAAGCCAAAAAGTCATAAAATACCCCTTTCATTATCAAAAGGAGGAGAGAGAAAAGCAAACCACACAAGTTTGTGATGGGTATTCTTGTCATTTTATCACTTTTTTTTTCATTTAAGGTATGTTTCACTTATTTTGAAACGTTCTAAAATAGTAAGTGTTTCACTTATTATGGAACGGAGGAAGTATGTCACAACACAACAAATCCGGTTTTGTTAAAATCGGATCAGTAAATCGTCCATTTTTTGGGAGGCAAAACGCTGCAAATTTACTGATCCGGTTTTTTAGTGAACCAAATCAATTAACAGAAAATTGATCCGATTTTCTATTAATTGATCCGGTTCACTAAATCGGATCAGTTTGGGCTTGATGATATTATAAAACCGTGGGCTTGATGACACGCCGCACTAGGCTCACTCCCTAACTCCCACTCAAACCCTAACTCCCTCACTTCCCCTCACTCCTCCTCCCTCCTCACACGCCTCTCAAACCCCCAACCCCCAACAAACCCTAATTCCCCTCCCTCCTCTTCTGATCTCCTCCTCCCTCACCACGACAACAAAACGCCTCCCCAACCCCTAACAAACGCCTCTCGTCGCCACTCTCACTCGCGTCGCTCATCCCTCAATCTTCGTCACTGCTTTCCTCTCTCGCCGTCATCGCTCACCCACAAAGTCATCGCTCGTCCATCATCGCTCAAAATCATCGTCGCCCCCCGTCGTTCGTCGTTCATCAGCGAAGACCAACATTGCCCAGCCCCTCGTCGTTCATCTCGCCAGTAGTTCTGCTCTCCTCTATCAATCTTTGTCATTTGTAGTAATTCAAGATCTCGATTTTAATTGAGGTTTTTTTTAAATTACCGATTTTTTTTTCATTTTTTAACTCCTTGTAATTCCATATACGAGTTAACTTTTTTCGCATTTTTATTTTCGTTTGTAATTCGCGAATCTATTCGCATTTTTATTTCTTTGTAATTAGGCTGAAACGATTTATATTTTCATCTTCTTGTCTTTTCGTTCAATTTAAATTTTGGTTGATTTTCGTTTAGATCTAGGTTTTGTAATTTTTTGATTTAATTTTTTAGATTTTAGGGTTTATGTTTCATGATTTATGTAATTTGTGTTTGATTTTCGTTTTTAAGTTAAATTTATATGTTTTGTAATTATATTTCCCTGTTCAACTTCGTGTATAATAAGCTTCTGTTCGTGTTTGATTTTCGGTTTGGGTAGATTGTTGCGAATTTTTTGTTTTAGTTTTGGATAGATTGTTGCGATTATAGATTGTTGCGAATTTTCGTGTATAATTCTTCGCCTACTGCACTTTTTGTTTGTTTCTTATCCCAACTTCGTGTATGGCACGGACACCTGCACTTTTTTTTTTTTCCTATCCCAACTCAGCGATGCGGTTTTGTAAGAAAACCGGATCGGTTAATCAAGATAGCGATGCGGTTTTCTTGCAAAAGCTGGATCGTTAGTGACAAGCGATTCGGTTTTGGACCGGGATCGGTTTGTCCCTCATGCCATTGGCTACGAGCCATCCGTCCGGACCAAAACCGGATAAGTAAGCCCGATTTTGACCGGATCGGATGGGCCTTTTTCCACTAGTGTGTGCAACAATCTTAAATCTGATTTTTAATTAAAAAGTATTTTAATTAATAAAACCAACATTAAATCCTTTTATCAAATAATATCTTTAAAAGATTTTCGTTTTAAACCAAAAAGGATTTTTATTTTTAAACAAAGATAAAATCTTTTCCTTAAAAAGATTTTCCTTAAAATCATATTTTAACCAAATAAAAAATGGTTTCCTAAATTTTAGTCTTTAATTACTCAACCGACACAAAGTAACCGTTGCACCATATAATACATGCCTAGTTCCTTTAGTTTCTATAGTTCCTTAACAGTACCAGTACGTATGTTCCTTTTAAAAGAACAGACAGACATTCTCTTTTAAGTTGCCATTGTTCCTTACCATAACTTACTCGTTCCTTACATAGGAACTAAAAATAAAAGCTTCGCTTTGATTCTTTTGCTCCAATGCATATCCAGTATCAGTTCCTTGAGCATCTTCACTTAGTCTTCAAAATCAAAACTTGATTTCTTCCTTAGACTTAGTATTCTCTTTGCTCAATGCAGTGATACCTTTCAAATTCCATTCACTTAACAACTTGTTAGTTTATAACTTAGTTTGTATCTTTGTTCCTTTGTCATCATCAAAACTAGGGTTCAACAAGTGGGATTTTTGGAAGGTTGTGAGGATTGGGTGGTGGGTTTGTAAGCCTGGAAAGTGGATTGGTTTCTGGTGTTTTGTGTGTGGAGGGTTAGGCTTTTTGTAGTGCTGGGAGTGGGTAGTAAAGATGGTTTGTGTGGTAGTTTGGATTTTTTAGCTTTAGTGGTGGCTTCTTGCAATTTGGCTAAACAGAAGGCCTCTTGTATGGTTTTAGGGGAAAACATCCTTACATCCATCTCAATTTCTTCTTCCAGACCCCCTAAGTAACAACTTAGTAGGTGTTGCTCCGTTAAGTTCATACCTACTAGCTATAGCATCAAACTCATCATGATACTCCTGTACCCCTATGATCTGTTGTAGAGCCTTAAGCACGGCCATAGGGTCATCAAACGACTCACCAAATCTCTAAGTGATGACATGAACATATTGCTCCCAGTTGGGGAGGATGTTCAATTTGGTTTTAGCATTATTTTGATGCCACAATAGTGCTTTACCTTCCCGATGGATGGCAGCTAACCTTACCTTCCCTTCATCACTTATACCATCAAATTCAAAAAACTGATTACATCTATATAACCAAGATTCTAAATCAGTTCCATCAAACTTTGGGATTTCTATATTAGTTAATCTAGTTAAGTAAGAATGATGGTGTTTTCCCGGGTTACTCTCATTGTTCTGAGAGCCACCAGAGTTCTCCATACTTACTAGAGAATTAGAGGGGAATTTATCTCTTTTCAATCGTTAATTTGGTGAAGCGAACCGAAATTCCTAGCATCATATCATTCAACTCGGCTATAGATTTAGTATTATCGTAAATAGCTAAACATTGTTGTTTATAATTGGTTTCTAGTTTTTCATTGAAGGATTCAAGCATAGTTTTAAGATTTACCTCCAGTTTCTCCAGATCATTTTGCAGTCCATCACCTTCAGATTGTGGGTTACCTCTTGTGATCACCATACCAAGGAATCATTGGCTTTGAAACCAATGATGTAGTACGGAATTCGGGGGATAGGATTGGTGCGATTCCGGTAGGGAATGGAGACCAACGAGATAGGGCCTTAGAGATTATCCGATAAGAGAAAGCAGGGAAATCTCGAAAGGGAACCAATCATATGATAGTTAAAGAATTAAGAGAGAGACTGCAAAGTTTAGAGAGAGAGAAAGTTTGTATAATATTCATTCATGTGTGATTATTTCTTACAGCTCCCCTTATATAGAGGGTCTTACATTCTTAACGGTAATAAAGTAAAAGAAAATGACGGATATTTTTAAGTAGGTACAATAGATCTAGGAAGCGAGATTCTAGGAAAGTTTGTTATTCAGATTGCCAGCTCACTCATTTTCTAGATCATTTAGTACCAGCAATATTTTGTGCCACATCAGCTACTGCCACCTCAGCTAGTGAAATATATGTGCCCATGCTCATATCATAATGGAAGCTACCGCTTTCTTTGTTGTTATTCTTTGGTTGGTGGACATTGGAATACGTGAGGGAGAACCGCCATTGATGAAGGAGGAGAGGAAAAATATTTAGGGAAACTACGATTTAGATATGGTAGAGAGAGGAGGAGAGAATGGATTTTAAAATGGCACAGAAAAAACTCAAAATAATAGAAGTATAAAACATATCAATAATGATATGAAACAGTGATTCATATCAATATGATATGAAAGAGTTTTGTAAATTACATGAAACTGTTTTATAATGATACATAGAACATAACTCTAAATGATATAAAATATATCAACAATGACATGAAGCAGTTGAATAATGACATGAAGCAGTTGCAAAATGATATGAAACATATCAATAATGATATGAAAGAATTTTAGAAATGACATGAAACAATTCCAAAATGATATTAAACACGCCAATAATGACATGAAAGAGTTTTATAATGACGTGAAATAATTATATTAGTTCGCATATATGAGATTTTGTTACACAATAAGTTATGGTATAATATATTAAACCCAAGACGCACTCATAGTAATTTTCATTAAATAATTTTCATTAAATAAGTGTATCCTTTATATGTTTAGCGGGCATTGTGAAATTCAATTTGCATGGGTGAATTTTTTCAATAATAACAACATTATCCCTTAAAAAGTAAAAAGATATAACAACAATTGTTATTAAATTAAAATTCTAATTTATGACAGTGTACATTAGATAAAAGAAAATAAGTTTAGACAAGCTAAGATCATAAAAAAGAATAAGTTAAGGTTATAAAAAAATGATTTCAGATCAAACCAGACAATCAATAATTAACAATTCAAATTAAATAAAAAATGGAGTGAATCAAACATGGTGTGTATATATATATATAGTTCGGGCGGGCCTTTCAACCATGGAGGAAATAAATATCAAAAGATTGCAAGTAAAATAATGATAGTTGAGCTTTCTCCTCCGGTGGTGGCTTGACTCTTGGCCCTTGGCTAAACACTAGCATTGATGATTCCCAATTAAACTAACGACCCACCAACGCTGCTACACATTATGTTTAATCATTATTTTCTTAAAAAGACAACTTATTTTTTGGTCATAAGGTTGTTGTGTCAAAAGTTTTAGAATTGAAAATCAACTCAAGCTAATTGAAGTTGGCTGCAGATGAAAAGGAAGTATTTGTTTGCTTGGAAGCTTGTTTTGCACTCAAAGACTACTGTAGCTTTTCTTTTTCTTTTCCTTGTTTTTTTAGAAGAGAATTATAGCTCATTTTCCTTCTTGAAATGAATATGTCGGCACATGGCTTATGTACCAAACTCACCACATTCTTGTATGGCCAATTAGTCATGTTAGATACACGTGGCCTTGTTTGGCAAATATAGTTTAAAGTTTAGTTGTTAGAGTTTAGAGTTAAAGTTTAGTTGTTAGAGTTTAGAGTTAGAGTTTAGAGTTTTACCTTTTTGTTTAGCAGATTTGACTAACTTTTCACGTAAATTTGTTTGGTAAAACTTAGTTGATTGCTAAAAGTTCAATACATTTTGATTGTATAAAATGATATATATGGACATATTAACTGATATGTTAGCATTATAATTATGGGTAAAAAAGTCGTTTACATATTCTCTCACCTGTCATACTAAGAAAAAGCTCCAAAGATGAGCTTTTTCATTGTGAGAGATTTTCACCCTAAAACTCTCTCTTGAAACTCGCTTCAAACACCCCCATAAAATTTTTCTTAGTCAAAAGCTACAAAAATTGACAAAACTCTCTTTTTGCCCCAAAACACGAATTGCCAAACACCCCATTTTTGTTCTAATTTGTAGTGATGATAGAACATACTATATGGTGAAGCTTTAACCATCATTTTGTGGATAATGATGGCAGTAAAAAAAAAGACAATATTATACTCCCTCTTTTATTTTTTATAGCTACTTACTTTTGCACAGTTTTCAATATAATTTTTTACCATTAATATTTCTAAATAGGTATTAGTAAAAGTTATGAAAAGTAGATATACTTAAATTACACATCAAAACGAATCTAACAATATCTCATATGAATATTTTTTCCATATATAATAATCACTACACATGGTTAAAAAAAATTAATTTTGAATAGAATATTCGAACTGAGAAAGATAAAAAAAATACAAAGGGAATACTGACCAATAAAGGGTTAGAGATTACATGCACATAAATGTAGTTATGAGTGCATATGTCCAACACTGACCAAAATTAACTAGATTAGGTGACACCCTTTTTTTTTGCAACGGAAAAGAATTAAAAGCTACATAGATCTATATTTTGAGGCCGCTAAATCATGAGCTTCTTGGACATCCGATCTTGCAACTTTAACACACAAAAATTGGGGAAGAAGGGAAGCTTGGTATCTTATGTCCTTTACTAAGCTTTTTAGATGTTTATCCACATAATATGGATTGTTGAGCAGGTTGACAGCTTCCAAGGAGTCTGTCCAGGTACTAGTAGCCCTTCATCTCCCATTCCTCCATGGAATATTCCTTACACCCACAAATCTTTTTTTTTTATTTTTTTATTTTTTTAATGGCCAATCTTGATCACCCTTTTACCCTTATGCAATCATGTAAATTGGAATTAAGGACTAGGGAAAAGATTGATCAAGCTAATTAAAATATTCTTTTCTAGACAAAGGGTCCTACAATTTGATGGCAATCACGTTGATCGACTTATACTTTAACCCCACATGACAAAATAATAACAACATACAACCAAATGCTTATATGAAAAAGAAAAGAAAAAGATATAAAGAAAGAAGGAGAAAGCAAAAGGCAATATAATAGCATGACTCATATTTTAACACATTATTATTCTCCATCATGAATCATGATTATCCTTAACAACCTACATATTAGATTGATCAACATATATATAGACACATTCTCTTTCCTCATTTGTTCTTCATCACTCTAAAATTTTAGGCAAAAACAATGGGAAAAACACGGGGCAAGAAATTAAAAGCATTTTGTGTAAATAGAATTAGGCCACTTGTTAAGGTTCCCGTGCAAAACAAATTAGGTAGTAATTCACCATATTATAGTGTTAAAAAATCTGATCAGAATAATCAAGTTGAAGAGAATAATACCAAATTTAAGGAAGATTCTGAGAAATTGAAGGCAAGTGATCAAGGGAGGAAAATCATGGTGGTGGTTGATACAAGTGTTGAGGCCAAAGTTGCACTTCAATGGGCACTCACTCATACGGTTCAAAGTCAGGACTCTATCATTCTTCTCTATGTAGCTAAGCTCACAACCAAGATAGGTTTGTATACTACTACTATACTTAGAAAAAAAATATTTCATGAAACATTTTTTTTTTTGCGGTATAACTAAGAAGCTACAAAATAACAAGGCTATATTTGTCTTTTCTTATATTTAGTAATAAAGTTTATCAAATGGGTATATATTCGTATTATATAATATTGAAATATGGAAGTAGTTCTAAGGATGATTTCAAAGAGAGAACTTAGCTTTAGTTAGAAACATAAAATATACTCGCTATAATCACCAATAATTGTCACATTTATAATGTATTTGAACAATCAATATATTAACTAAATTCAGATTAAAGGACAACTCCTGTGTTTCAGTAAAATAAATAGGAAGTACATTTTTTCTGAATGTTGGTAAAATAATGTTACATTAGAAGTTAATCGCATATAAAAGATGAATGTGCTAATTGACGGATGATATGAAAATCCCACTTATGTGGCTCTATCTCCCTTAATGTTTTGTTGTTCTTTTAAGAAGTTTTCCAATCAGCCTAAATAACCATATCAATATTACAGAAAAGGAAGAGTCAAGGAAAAAGATGTCTCCAAAGATTTATGAGCTACTACACTCTATGAAGAAGACATGTCAGTCTAAGATGCCAGAGGTGAGTTAGCAATTCCTTATAACTAGTAGTATAATTATAATAGCTCCCTTTACAATACAAAAACTAGTAAGCTAACTAGTCACATGTCCACCAAAAGTTTGGTGGATGTGGTGGAGAACTCACCTTGTAACTTTAAAAGGTCACAAGTTCGAACCTCACTACCTACTTGTCCTTGGTGTTGAGAATTGATTCAAATTCTTGGCTATTAACTGTAATTGTTGATTTCTAGTCAGTTACAGAATTTAATGTGTTTAATTAGAAGTCATAAGTGGGTGTCATTCCAAATTCCTAGTTGGGTCAGTTATGTTTTTTCTAGTCCTATAAATGTCATGGTTGTACTTTAGTTTCATGGTGTGAGTGAATAAAATAACTTTCCCCAAAAAATATTATTGTCTCTTGTTTTTGGCATATGATCATGTGGTATCACTCGCCAGTTTAAGGTTCATTGTGAGAAACCAAACACATAAACCATACACAGTATTGTGCCCCACCTTTTCCATACTCCAGCAAAAGAGAGTAAAGTAAGGGAGATAAATCCATTAAAAACAAACAAAAAGACCACGTGATAGGTAATCTAGCCCATTTTCCTCTTTCTTCCCTGTGAGAACAACACTTACTCAGAGTTCCATACCTCCAAATTCCTTTTGTTTTTACACAGAGCACCATCAAACACATATTACCCACTAAATTGAACGATAAAAATGGCTAACAATGGTATCAACACCTCCTCTCAGCCCCTTATTCCTATTTTCAGAGGGGAAAAATATCATCTATGGAGTCTCAAGATGAAGACCATGTTCAAGTCCCAAGAGTTATGGGATTTGGTTGAGCACGGCTACACAGAGCCGACCCTGGCGCCGACTGTTCCTGATCAACAACTACGGGACAATCGCAAGAAGGATGCCAAAGCCTTATTCCTAATTCGACACGCCCTTGATGATGAAATTTTTCCCCGCATTTCAACCGCAAGTCTCATGAATCCGCAACAAAGGAGGCATGGGATATACTCACGCAAGAGTATTTGGGTGATCAGAGAATAATTAAGGTACGATTGCAAACTCTCCGTCGTGACTTTGCTGAAATGATGATGGGCGAGAAGGAATCGGTGCAAACTTTTTTGTCTAGGGTGACTGAAATTGTTAGTCAAATGCGGTCATATGGTGAGGATATTAAAAATGCAATTGTTGTGGGTAAAGTGTTGAGAAGTTTGAATGAGAATTTTGACCATATTGTGCCTGCAATTGAAGAGTCGAAGGATTTGTCAACTTATACCTTTGATGAATTGATGAGTTCTTTGCTAGCTCATGAAGCTAGGGTGAGAAAGTCTAGTGTTAAGAGGGAAGAGAAAGTATTTCAAGTGAAGAGGGAGTCTTCTTATAAGGGGAAGACAGATAATTTTAGAGGTCATGGTCATGGAAGAGGAGGTTTCCGCAGTGGCCGTGGTCGTGGTGGCAGCAGAGGCGGAGGACGCAGCAATGATGGGCGTCCAAATAAGCCTTCAATCCAGTGCCATTATTGCAAGCATTATGGGCACAAGGAGGCAAATTGCTGGACTAAGCAGAAAGATGAAGGCAAGGCGAATTTTGTAGAAAAGGTGGAGGAAGAGTCGAAGTTGTTCATGGCTCATTTTCAGATCACTAGTCGAGTTGATGGTGTATGGTTCGTTGATAGTGGATGCTCAAACCATATGTCTTGCTCAAAAGCCATTTTCAAGGATCTCGATGAAACTCTCAAGAGTGAGGTGCGACTCGGAAATGACAAACCTGTGCAAGTAGAAGGGGAAGGTATTGTTGCCATCAAAACTGAGCAAGGTGATGCTAAACTCATTCATAATGTGCAATTTGTGCCTAGTTTAGCATATAACCTGTTAAGTGTTGGTCAGTTAATGAGTAGTGGATTCTCTGTTGTTTTTGAGGATGATTCATGCACTATAAATGATAAAAAAAAATGGAAACACAGTAGCTATCATTCCCATGGCTCAAAACAGAATGTTCCCATATGATGTTTCACATAATGTGAGTTGTGCATTAGTTGTTAATGGTGATAGTGAAACTAGACTATGGCATTTACGTTTTGGGCATCTGAATGTGAAAAGTTTAAGAGTCTTGAGTCAAAATGAGATGGTTATTGGGTTGCCAAAAATTGGTGAACATGCTTTTTGTGAAGGGTGTGTATATGGAAAGCAATGTAGGCAACCTTTTCCTTCTGGGAAGTCTTGGAGGGCTTCAAATTTTCTTGATTTGGTGCATGCTGATTTATGTGGACCAATGAAAACGGAGTCACTTGGGGGAAGTCGATATTTCTTGTTGTTTACAGATGACTATACTAGGATGAGTTGGGTTTTATTTTCTAAAATTAAAATCTGAGGCATTTAATTATTTCAAGAAGTTCAAGGTATTGGTGGAGAACCAAAGTGACAGGAAAATTAAGGTACTCCGAACAGATCGTGGTGGTGAATTTATGTCTAATGAGTTCACAGAATTTTGTGATGAGCTTGGGATCCGGAGAGAGCTTACAGCTCCGTACACGCCTCACCAAAATGGCGTGGCAGAGCGGAAAAATAGAACAGTAGTGGAAATGGCCAGAAGCATGCTGAAAGCCAAGGGTCTGCCAAACAAGTTTTGGGGGCAAGCTGTAGCTACTGCTGTTTATCTACTAAACATATCACCAACAAGAGCAGTGATGAATCGAACTCCTTTTGAAGCTTGGAGAGGTAAGAAGCCTCGGGTAAGACACTTGAAAGTGTTTGGTTGTATAGCTTATGCTTTGGTTCCTTCAAACTTACGCAACAAACTTGATAGCAAATCTGAAAAACATATCTTTGTTGGCTATAACACTGAATCCAAAGCATATAAGTTGTATAACCCAGTGAATGGCAAGGTCATTGTTAGTAGGGATGTCAAATTTAATGAGGAAGAAAGGTGGAAATGGAGTAATGAAGAAAAATCTCCAGAATTGCATTCTCATATTGACTGTCCAGAGGCAGAACCAGAGGAAGGACCGGATGCAGAACCACATCAGAACATCAGCAGCTCATCATCATCACCTGAGTCAAGTGCACCAAATAGTCCAACCAGCAGCATCATATCCTCTCCAGCCAGCTCATCTTCTAGTTTATCATCTGGAACACCTCCACAACATTATCGGTCACTCAGAAATATTTATCGTAATTGTAACTTTGCCTTATTTATTTCTGACCCAATTAACTATAAAGAAGCTGCAGAAAATGATTTGTGGCACAATGCAATGAAAGAAGAGATGCAGGCTATAGAGAAGAATGATACATGGGAGCTTGTTGATCAACCCGAAGGCAAGAATGTCATTGGGCTTAAGTGGGTGTTCCGCACAAAGTATAACTCTGATGGTAGTATCCAGAAGCACAAAGCAAGGCTCGTGGCTAAGGGGTACTCGCAACAGCAAGGCGTGGATTTTGATGAGACTGTCTCCCCTGTTGCACAGTTTGAAACAGTGAGGACTTTTCTTGCTGTAGCAGCTCAATTCCAGTTGCCAGTGTACCAATTTGATGTGAAATCTGCATTCCTTAATGGAGATTTACAAGAGGAGGTCTATGTCTCGCAACCTGAAGGTTTTGTTGTTAATGAAAGTGAAGACAAAGTCTACAGATTAAGGAAGGCTTTGTATGGATTGAAGCAAGCTCCGCGTGCGTGGTACAGCAAGATTGATATATTCTTTCAGTCTAATGGGTTCACAAGAAGTGAAAATGAGCCTACACTCTACTTGAAGAAGCAAGGTAATGGAGATTTCTTGGTTGTATGCCTTTATGTGGATGATATGATATATATGGGTTCAGCTCAGTCCATAGTTGATACATTCAAGTCTAGCATGATGAATGAGTTTGAAATGACAGACTTGGGTTTATTGAAATATTTTTTGGGGCTTGAAGTGAAGCAAAGTGTTGATGGTATATTTGTGTGTCAAGAGAAGTATGCTACTGATTTATTGAAGAGGTTTCAAATGACCGATTGTGACGTTGCACCTACACCCATGAATGTCAATGAGAAATTACAACGTGAAGATGGGACTAATCATGCTGATGGGAGATTGTACAGGAGCCTAGTTGGTGGGTTAAACTACCTTACTCACACTAGGCCCGATATTGCTTGTCCAGTGAGTATGGTTTCGAGATATATGCATAATCCCACTAGGCAACATTTGGGTGCAGCAAGGCGTATACTTTGTTATGTTGCTGGAACGCTAAAGTATGGTATCTGGTATGCTAAAGTTTCAGACTTTCGTCTGTTTGGCTTTCTTGATAGTGGATCGGGCGAGGTGCTTGGATGATAGAAAGAGCACTTCAGGTAGTGTTTTTAGCCTGGGTTCTGGAGCAATCACTTGGAGTTCTAAGAAACAAGAAACAGTGGCATTATCGTCTTCTGAAGCTGAGTATGCAGCAGCTACTGCAGCAGCACGACAAGCATTGTGGCTCCAGAAATTGCTAGCTGATTTTGACATTGAGCAATTAGATGCTACACTCCTCTATTGTGACAACAGGTCGGCAATAGCAATGGCGAAAAATCCGGCATTCCATGGGAGAACTAAACATATTGATGTGCAACATCATTTCATCCGTAAGCTTGTAGCTGATGAAAAAATTGCTTTGAAGTTTTGCGGTACAAATGAGCAAGTAGCTGATATCTTCACCAAGTCGCTTCCGCAAGCTAAACATCAATTCCTTACAACTGAGTTGGGAGTATGTGACTTTGAATCAAGGGGGAGTGTTGAGAATTGATTCAAATTCTTGGCTATTAACTGTAATTGTTGATTTCTAGTCAGTTACAGAATTTAATGTGTTTAATTAGAAGTCATAAGTGAGTGTCATTCTAAATTCCTAGTTGGGTCAGTTATGTTTTTTCTAGTCCTATAAATGTCATGGTTGTACTTTAGTTTCATGGTGTGAGTGAATAAAATAACTTTCTCCAAAAAATATTATTGTCTCTTGTTTTTGGCATATCACTTGGGAGTAGGGATTCCCTTTTTAATATCCCCCTACTCTCAAGCATTGACCTGTGTAGTTGAGCTGACTGACCTCCGAGAGGTGCTGGTCCTAGTAGGTTCTTTCTTCTTACCAAAGGGTTTCAATGGGGCCTAAAAAAAACTAGTTACATGTTCAATCAACGATTAAGCTAGGACTAAATTGGTTATAAAATAAACATTCTAATTTAATTAGAACTCCAACATTATTAATTTTAGTGGCTAGCTACTTTTTTGTATTTGTTCATTTTTATGAATCAAGTAGCTTTTTTTTAAGGCAAAATTGGCGCCAGCAACACCCCGAACTATAACTTGGGTGCACCCAACACCACCAACTACGACTAGTAGCCTAAACACCACCAACTACGGGGGTGGGGTGCAGTCCGTACCACTAACTACGGGGTGGGGTGCAGTCTGTACCATAAAAACCCACCGTCATCGGCAACATTTTAGGCTTCCGGCCTCGGTTGGCGGGGTGGAGTATGTACCATAAAAACCCACCGTCATCGGCAACATTTTATCGGCAACATTTTAGGCTTCCGGCCTCATTTATGGTACGGAATGCACCCCACCCCATAGTTGGTGGTGTTTAGGCTACTACTCGTAGTTGGTGGTGTTGGGTGCACCTGAGCTATAGTTCAGGGTGTTGAGGTCAATTTTGCCTTTTTTTTATGTGTATCCTCCTTTTTGTGTAAGCATCATGATGTTATATTTGATGGTAATGAAACTTGTAGGTAGAAGTGGAGGTAAGGATGGCAGAAGGAAAAGAAAAGGGACCCACCATAATAGAAGAGGCAAGGAAGCAAGAAGTGTCTTTATTAGTGTTGGGTCAAAAGAAGCAGTCAACAACATGGCGGTTACTACTAATGTGGGCCAGCAACAAGGTTGCGACCGGCGTGGGTGGCGGTGGTGTTGGGGTGGTAGAGTATTGCATACAAAATGCAACTTGTATGGCACTAGCTGTACGAAGGAAGAGTAAAAGAGTAGGAGGATATTTAATCACAACTAAGCGTCATAAAGACTTTTGGCTCTTAGCTTAGTTGTAATGGACAAGTTGTGCCTTTTTCTTTGTATTCTTGTGAACTGTTTCATCTCATAAGTTTACCCATTTGTTAATACTTCGTACATCTAAAGGTAAGAACTTTGTCCCGTCAATGTACGTAATTTAATGTATTTATGACGAATATATAATGTCCATAATCCAATCAATGAAACAATTACTATCATATTGGCTTATCTTACCACTTTTAAGAGTACTTTCATAGCTTTCCTGACTTAGGGCCGGTTCTCTTCAGCATAAAACAACTGAACTGAACTGAATTGAACTGAACTGAACTGAACTAAACTAAACTAAACTGATTGCAACTAAAGACCGAAACTAAACTAACCGAACCGAACTAAACCGAATTGAACCGAACTAAACCGAATTGAACGCGAACCGAACCGAATTAAATTATAAATTTATAACTAATAGTAATGATAATAATTTAGGAAGCGAATTGAACTCAACCGAACCGATTGGAGCCGAACGGGCGATTGAGCCGGCCGGTTGCAAGCCGAGCAAGCGAACGAACTTAACTGAAAATAAGTTGGGGAGAACAGGCCCTTATTATCGGTTTTGACACTTGAAGTTTAATTAAGATTCAGACAATTAGTAATTTAAATGAATAATAAATTATAATCATTATATTTTAAAGTTATACTATAAAACTTATAAAAAATGAAAAATCATGAGCCCATGGGTTGGGCTAGGCGGTTGTACCAGCGAGCTTTCATGGGTTGGGCTAAAAAATATCAGCCCACGACACACCCACCAATTTCATGATTTCCACGGTTTTGGACCATGCTTTTCACAGGCCTGGCCCGCACGGCCACGAGGTGGGCTCAGCTGGATGGGCTGGATTGACCCACACCGTTTGCCACCTCTATAATAGACTTTAAAAAAACTCATTTATATTTTAAAACTAACGGTTTGCTCAATGGTAGTATTGACCTAAGCCTGAGCAATGTTCTTTAATATTAAAGTCCTAAAAAAGACTCTTTATTGTGAAATATTATATGGATGTCATTATAACCCTATAACCCTATCCTATTCAATCATATTAATTGTCTAATTAAACAATGTTAAAAGTTACTACTTTTTGGTAAAATAAAAAGGGAAACAGAGCAAGCCGCAAAAAATGATTTTCATAAGGGGACTGAGATACCAGATTTTCTCGCAACAAAATGAAAAAGAAAATAGCCACTTCTACTATTTATTGTCTAAAAAACAACTGCAACTCTTGGGTCGACTCTCCATCTGAAATCACCGATTTACTCCTAAATGTCTTTAAAACCATATTCCAATAATCTGTGCAATATAACAAGGAGATAGACCTTAATTTTACCCAACCTATTATCTCAACTCATGATGCCACTTATCTCTTAATGCCTTTCTCGAAGGAAGAAACAAAAGCAACTTTCTTTGGCATGAATCCCCAAAAAGCCCCAGGGTTAGACGACTTTGGACTGTACTTCTTCCACGCCTACTGGATTTACATTGAAACTGATATTTGTTTAGCTATCCAAGGGTTCTTTCACCATGGTAAACTACCCCTCCTAAAACTATACTATCATTACGCTACTACCGAATACGGAGATCCCAAAAACACCAAATCACTTCGGTCAATTAGTCTAGTCAATTCGGTTTATAAAGCTATCTCGAAATTACTAGTCCAAAGACTATGCCCAATAATTCTTCAAAAAAGCATTAGCTCTCTCCATAATGCTTTTACTCCTGATCGATCAATCCATGACAACATCCACATCATATGATAAATCCTCAACACTTTTCAAAAATCCAATAGCAAAACTAGTTGGTTTGCGCTTAAACTTGATATGAAAAAAACCTATGACCGCATTGAATGGGACTTCCTATGACAATGTTTACATACACTGGGATTCCCTCTTCAATAATGGATAAAATGGATTCAAGAATGTGTCACTAATGTATCCTAGCTACTCCCTGAAGATCAATGGCGCGACAACCTCTTGGTTCAAGCCAAAAAATAGGCCTAAGGCAGGGTTATCCCCTTTCACCCTATCTATTTATCATATGCATGGACGTGTTAATCCAAAAACTTTCCATAGAAAGTGTCAAACCTAGATCGGGATCAGGTTTTAAATTATGCCCATGCGGATCTTTTATCCCATGCCAGATATTTGCAGATGACAACCTCTTTTTTTGCAAGGCACTACCTCAGTGTGTACTAATCTAAAAAGGATTTTGGATGAATTTTGTGAACTATCTGGATAGCTAATCAATTTTCACAAATCAATCATTATCCTATCGAAAAAAGTTCCAAATTCCAGAAAAGTGTTGATAGCAAGCCACTTTAATATGACACATAACGCTTGTCTAGGCCTATACTTAAGAGCTTTCTTCAACTCATATTATCCTAAGAAACAAGATTATACGCATATCCTTCACAAACTCAACAACGTATCCAGCAATGGGAAGCTGGATTCCTATCTAAAGCACGCAGGGCTACACACTCTCATTCAAACTAATTTAGAAGCCCTTTCGACTTGTACTTGTTCGTCTGCCCTTCTCCCATTGACATATGCAAACCAATTGACACCCTTCATAGGCAATTCTTTTAGAGAAAAAACAAAGACAAAAACAACATCCCTCTCATTGCTTGGAACAAAATCTGCCAACCAAAATCCCAGGGAGGTCTTGGCCATCGCGAGACCCTACCTCTAAATAGAGCTTTAATTTCCTAGCCAAACTAGGATAATGGAACTTAAACTCTCAATGCTAAGACTCTGGGCTAAGCTCGTCAAGGAAAAATATCTCTCGCAAAAATCATTTTTCGATTACACTTCCAAAAATCAAGATTCTCCCATTTGGAGAGACATTCTTGCACAAAGAGAGATCCTCCGAAAAGGGATCCGATGGAAGCTAGGGAATAGCAAATTTATTTTATTCTGGTAGGATAATTGGGTCACAAATAAAAATTTGATAGACCTACTAAAAATAAACCACTCTGAAGTCAACCTCGACCTTACAATCTCTACTTTTATTCGTCCAGATCACTCTTGGGATATTCCCAACCTTCTAAAAATTCCCCCCTCTCATATTGTGTATAAAACCAAAGGGATTCCACTCCCCTCTAACAACATGGAACACATGCCCATTTTGGGCCCTACTCCTAATGGAAAATTCTAAGTAAAGTCTACCACCTGGCTCTCCCATGACCTAGCTCTAGCACCATCATGGCCCTTCCGTTGGATATGGAAACTAGATATCCCACCAAAGCTCTAAATATTCCTGTGGCAGATCTAGCACAACAGTTACTACAAAAATAAATCAATTTAGCAAATACTAATATTTGTTGCTAATAGTAGTTGCTAAAAGGCTTGTCGGCATATGATTTTAGCAACTAAATCCAAAACAAATTTGTTGTCATATTAGATCCATTCTAATATTGTTGCCATGATGGTTGCTATGTTTGGTGCATATGTTGCCAACTCTAGCAACGACTTGTGAATGATCGTTGCTAAGTACGACAACAAATAATTACTTTTTTGTTGCTAAAAATTAGCAACAAATTATTAACATTGGTTGCTAAAAATAGAAACAAATTATTAAGCATGATGCACACTTGAGCTAATGCACTGTTCATATAACTGATGTTAACCTAAGATTTTCTGTTAATTGTTTGATAATATGAGAAATGTGTTAGGACAAATCAATAAATAGGAGGAGAATCGGTCTACATACAAGTTTGAAGGATGTTCTGAAAAGCAATTGATAATAGTATGAGAAAGTGCTCTAACTTATAAGGTGATACTATGGCTCATATTTCTTGGATATGGGACACGATTAAAAAAATTTGATGTTGTTTGCGCAACAAACAATAAAATATCTTGTTTCCAATAGCAACAAGTTAGGTAACCCTTTCCATTATTTGTTTCTAAATAGCAACAAATCGAAAATATGATGCCATCTAGCAACAAATAGTAAACTTAATTGTTTCGACTGTCAACAAATTAAATACTGGTTGTCATAGTTTGTTTATGAATGGCAACAAATTGGAAATATGATGCCATCCAGGAACAAATAGAAAACTAATTATTTCTAATGTCATCAAATTAAATATTAGTTGTTGTAGTTTGTTGCTAAATGGAAACAAATCGAAAATAAGATGTCATCTAGAAACAAATAATAAAGTTGCTTGTTTCTAATGTCAAGGAATCAAATATTTGTCATCGTAGTTTGTTGCTAAATGGAAACAAAGCGAAATATGATGCCATCAAGCAACAAATGATAAAACCATTGGTTTCCAATAGCAACAAATTTTAAAATATGTTGCCTTCATTTGGTGGAAAATTAGTGTAAAAATTATCGCTTTATAATAGGCAACGGAAAAATAATATATGTTGCTATTTGTCAACAAATCAAAAGTTCGTTGCCAATATTTGTTTCTATAATGATCTAATTTTTGTAGTGAGTTTGGGTTAAGAAGCACCCTCTACAAAAGGCAAATGATTCCTACTAATCTTTGTGCCCCGTGTAGAGATGGAAATGGATCGGGTTCGGGGCGGGTGGATCGTCACCCGCATCCATCACCCGCATCCATCCGCTTCACCCGATCCATCCATCACCCGAATAAATCTTCACCCGAATCCATCCATCCATCACCCACGGGTGAAACGGGTGGATCGGGTGATTATCGGGTGAAGAGAGAAAAAAGAAAATTCAATAACCCAACAACATAAAACCCACAGGAAATCTGCAAATCACTCGCTCAAAAATAGCTTAAATACATATAAACAACAATTAAAACAGCCAATACAACAACAAAAACAGTAACACAACAACAAAATCAGCAATTGCAGCAACAAAAACATCAACATGTTAGCTTAATAACATCAAATACAAAGAAGAAAAACAAGAACTACAAAGAAACAAGAACTACATACAAGAACAAGAACCCTTGCTCAACTCCGGAGTTACGCGATTCGACCTCGACCCACGAAGCGCCTTGACGAGGGACTCGACGCACTCGCGGTCGATCCAAGCTTGGAGCTCCGACTCGATTGACTGGACAACTCGGGCGAATTGGTGAGTCGAGACTCGGCGACTGAGGAACGATCTTAGGGTGTTGTGTTCGCGAGTTGTGCGGAGGCTTTCGACGAGCGTTTTGAGGTAGGAGAGATGGAGGAGCCGCCATTCTCAACAACTTGTCTTCGATTTACGACGGCCGATGCTTTTCTTAGATGGGGTAGGACTGTGGGTTTGAGGAGATAAAAAGGGAGATTTAAGGTAGTGAAGAGAGAGAAAGAAAATGAGGAAATAGAAAGAACTCATAAGAAAATAGGTTAGGTTTAAAAGTCAAAGAATTATATATATATTTAATAATATAAACGGGTGATGGGTCGGGTGGTTACCGGGTGATGGATGAAAAATTCTCACCCGAATCCGACCCGAATCTGTCACCCGTTCACCCGTCACCCGCCTCTCATCCGTTTACACCGGGTTTTCCATCCGTTTAATAGCACGGGTGGAGCGGGTGGTCGGATCATCCGCTGGATATTTCCATCTCTAGCCCCGTGCAATAATCACCCCAAAACTTTAACCATCTTTTCCTCGCGTGTCCTAACACAAGATTGTTATGGGATCTTCCAAATACCATAAGCTTATTACAAGCTAATGTATCAGCTCTACCTTTGTTAGAGCTCCTGGAGACCATGAAAAATAAAAATTCTACTCCAAAATATATATTCCTTATTTGGAGTATTTGGAAAGAAAGAAACTCCATTGTTTTCAATCATAAAGGATGAAACACCCATATAATCCTCCATAGAGCTCGGTTTGCTCATCAAGAATGGCACACCCCCACGGCAATTGATCTTCATCAATGTTTTGGCTCTCCCTTCAAGGGAGCACAACCCCCTTCTTTTTTCCCCCATCCATCCACAATACTAGTTGCTTGGGAGCCGCCTCTCATCAACTCCTTCAAACTCAATTTTGATGGTTTTGTCAAAGACTCGTCAGCAGCAGCTGGTATTATAATATGCAATCACTTGGGCGACCTCATTCACGCCCGCGCTACCAACCTTGGTTCAACCTCAGCAATCATCGCCGAAGCTTCTGCTCTTCACTAACTCCTCGCCATTCGACAAAGACATTAAAAATATCGTCATTGAAGGCGATAATCTTTTGGTCATCAACGCAGTCAAAGGAATTTTAGGCTCCTCCATGGCAAGATAGCCAATGCCACACATGATATCCAACTTCTACTTAACAGTTTCGATAGTTGGCAACTCAACCATGTTTTCCCAGAAGCAAATCGAGCGGCCGATTCAATAGTTAATGTTGGTCATCTAGTTACTTCTTCTTTTGTTGTTAGCCCTTGTAATAATTCTTCACTTTTTTGTATACTTGTAAGCGACGCATTAGGAGTACTCTTTGAGTGGAGGGTCTCCTAATGTTATTTTTCTTATCTTAAAAAAAAGAAGTTGGTCATTTTTAATGACTCTCCTTATTTAAAGCGATAGGATAGTACAAGTAGTGGCAGATCCAAGATTGTTATATTGGGTGGGCTAGAATTATATATAAGTTGAGTTTTTTTTTCAGAAATAATATTAAGAGATTAAATGATTTTAGATTTGTATACAACTTGAATTTATATGAAATATAGGACTATAGGAGTAATTTAGCAAATAAATGTGTTACATATATGATTCGATAGTTTAATTTTTCTTGTTATAAATTAAGTACTATTAAGATCTACAATATTATAATAAGAGAAATATACAAAGTTAAAAGTGCAAACATAAAAATTAAAGAACTAGAAATTACCACCTTTACTTGGGGGGAGGCCGAGAGGAGTACTTATGTAACAAGCATTATATTTCCCAATAATTGTTAGTTATAATTATAAAAGTTTTATGTTTTGAATAAATAAATTGAGACGAATATAATAATATTTTACATGATAATATTTATTTTTATATACTTTATAAAAACTATAGTTAATTGTTTTTTTAGAAATAAGTATAATCAAGATATTGAGTAAGTAATGGAAAGAAAATAAAAAATGGGAACTCTACCTGAAAAAAATACGAATATACTAACCTAAGCCTAATATTGATCGCATCACCTCTAAAAACAAAAGGTAAAGAAAAGTTGAAATTAGTTGATCGAAAGCAAGATTTTTTGTTGGAATAGAAAGCAGATCACGTTATCGCCAAATTTAAGAGTAAACTCAGTAAGAGAACAAAAATAAAATACAAAAATGCTACTGAGTTCACGAATGTCTAGTAATAGTCTTTCATGTGAGTTATGTGACCAACTGAACTAAGCTTTCAGTCTGTAATATAATTTTCATGAAACATATTTGTAGATTTTTCGGATCATGGGGTGGACCTTGGCCTGAATAGGGCCTCCTTGAATCCGCAAGTGAGTATAAGAAAGATGGTAAACTTTTTTTTTTTTGGGAAGGTGGTAAACTTGTAATGCACAAAGTAAAATAGAAGTATCCTTTTGTGAATATCTTTTGGAATTTGTGAAGTAATTGACGAAAGCAAACTAGTGACCAACGCCATAAACTCATAAACCCTTTCCCGCAACATAAACCCTAAAAAAAACCACTGCAACTTCTTCCTCCATCTTTCTCTGAACAACGTCCAACAATGGCGAAAAAGAACAGCAGCGACACAATGAAGAAGAACAAGAAGAAATCGAAGAAATCAGGTCTCAACAAAGTATCCATGAAACTCAAAGCAGCACCCAAGGAAAACCCTTTCGAGACAATTTGGTCGCGCCGCAAATTCGACGTCATCGGCAAAAAACGCAAAGGCGAAGAATGTCGTATTGGCCAGGCTCGAGCTCGCGCCATTGAAAAGGCACTCTTCTTTCATTACTCCTCGAATTTGGTTGAATTTTATTGAAATTATGTGTAGCTTACTTTTTTTTTGTTTTACTGTGAAATTAATGGGGATGAACAGAGGAAGAAGACGCTGCTGAAGGAATATGAGCAAAGTGGGAAGGCTTCTGTGTTTGTCGATAAGCGAATCGGGGAGCAGGATGATGCTCTTGGCGAGTTTGATAAGGCTATTTTGCGTTCCCAGCGCGAGCGCCAGGTATATATACTTCCTCCGTTCTTTATTAATCACTACATAAAAGTAGAGATATGAGGGAGGCGAAGTTACTAAAAATATAGGTATGTAGTGATTAATAGTAAACTTCCGTAAAAGGCGAATGTAGTGATCAATTTTTTGGGGATAATTGGATTGGGTTGTTTTAATATGAAAGTTGAAGATTAGTAGCTGAGAGAAGGAAACCGTCAGTTTGTTGAGTTCTACAAATACAATAGTAGTTTTCTGGATTAAGTTATAGTGCTAGACTATGTGCTGGGTTGTTCAGTAATGTTAGACCTTCTCAATCGAGGTAGTGGTAGCTTATAAGCTGTGAACGGGGGGAGGTTGTTGTTTTTAAAACCTAGTTCGGCGAATATAGGATTTTCGGATGAACTGGTCTTTATGCATCAAATCAAATTTTTTTTTTTGGAAATTTTCATTCAAAATTTGGAAGTCAGACTAAGTCTTTGATGAAGGCAATCTTGCCATTAGGCTCTATAAAAAATTTAAGGCTGTTTTGAGGATCCTGGAGCGTAGACATGTAAATTTAATGCAGTGTCTATGTGATCTCCTGGGTCTTGTTTAAAATTGGTTGAGATTGAAAAGATGCTGAGTGGAATTTTGAAGATTGGCTTCCCTTGCTGTTAGTAACAATGCATTGGTTCTGTTGCTTATGTGAAATAATTTCCTTGGGATTTACTCTCTTTTACAGATGAATATTAAAAAGACAAGCAAGTATAATTTATCTGATGGAGAGGAGGACGATCTTGATATGTATGGTGGGATAAGTGATGACTTTAATGACGAAGTGGGACATGGAAGTGACGAGGATCTGGATCACTCTGAATACGGAAGTATGTACTTTTCATTTTCATTTATTCTATGTCTATTGGTGATTGGTATTCTGGATGTTCTGACAGTTTTGTAAAAAGAAATATGGGCAATGATGGGGTGTGTTTTTTATGTTTAAAAGTGTTGTCGGTAATGTGAATCTTTTGACAATTGGTCGATAGCAAATTCTAAGTTGGTATAATAGGGTGCAAAATGTGATGGCAACAGTAAGTGTTTAATTTTATATATACCTTACCATGTCCCTCATTGTGAGGCTGATATATCCACTGTTGCCATACATTTGCAGGTTACTAGTTCTGTAGTTCTGTTACATGATATGTTTGTTTTTGCTCCATTAGAATATGACTATCAATCCTCTTTAGATTTGATCGCTAAAGTGCTTTGCAACAAACTAAATGAGAAAGGTTATATGGAAGTTAAGTTGTTGAATTTGGGTGTAGATAGCGCACATATTAGTGATTTGTGGTGTTTGACTATAGTGTAGAGAACTGTCTACTAAGAGCCTAGAGCTAACAGAATTTGCGTACTTTCATGTTAGCTGCGTAATTTGCTGGCAACATGGAGGGCAGCATTGATTGGTTTCAAAGTGAGATTTTTTTTTGCAGAGATTAGTACCAGGGAGCGCATGGTTTGTATTGTAGTCATAGTGATATAGAGTAATGTACCAGTTGAATATTGAATATCAAGTATTGACTGACCTCTTTGATTGGGGAAAGAAAAGTAAATCAAAGAAATACTTTGAATTCACGCTCAACTGTTCATGACCAGACTTTTTGATTGTAATGTTGATTGTGTCAGAAATGGCTGCTTTTGTGATAGCATTTTCCTTTTTGTTGCTCATGTTTTCCATATTTGAACTAGTGAGTGGCTTGGTGGCCTTGGTGGTTGTTTGTTCTACATTTAGTGAGTGACTAACAACTACTGTAATCAATTTATGAGTGATTAATTTGATGTGGAATTACATCACTGAAAAAGAAGGGTATAAGTCATTTTAGTAGTATCGTGCATTCAATTAATTGTAACTTAAATGGTTACTAGTAAAGGCCGATAATATCACATTATCATTCATCACTTATATTCTAACTTAGAGAAGATATTAGACTGCAGTAGTCTGGTGGATATTTCTCTTTCATCTATACTTGAGGTTACAAGTTTGAGTCTTTGCATAGATTATGTTTGCAATTTTTTTAAAGTTGTATGAGGTTGACGTGGAGTGAGATCCTTTTGAAGAGGAAGGGAGCTATGTGTCTGATGGACTCTGTTGTCCACATTTTTTAACAATAATGTAGATGGCTCAGGATAAGGCAGTAGGAAGATGTCATAATTTAAGTCAAATTTCTGATGATAAATAGAATAACGATAACGGGTAGAGAGGGGAGACCTCACTGAATGGTATTAAATTTCATGTGCTTGTGTGTGCTACTTGGATGGCTAGTTAGCATAGTGTTCTAGTTTAATTAATGTCTTGAAGAATATATAGAAAGACATCAAAGTTGACTACATGATGTTATTGACTATATATGTTTTACCCCCTTTTATGTCATTTAGACATCAAAGTCGATTTTCTAAAGAAAAAAAGACCTTGATGTATTTTTTATGAGTTAGAAGATAATGTTTATAATGTATATTTGGTGGCTATTTACTGATAATGAGTTAGGCATCTGAGCTTCATGAAACCTTTTTTTTTTCTTCTGTGTGTTAGTTTCTCATCTTTTACATCCTTGTTTTGTCCTTGCTTGCTTGTTATTTTAGACATCAAAGTTGATTTTCTAAAGAGAGAGGATATTGATGTATTTTTTATGACATAGAGGATGATGTTCATAATTTATATTTGGTGACTAGTTTACTGATAATTAGCTAGTCTTTCAGCTTCATGATGTTTATAATTTATATTTGTGTGTGTGTGTGTGTTAGTTTCTCATCTTTTACATCCTAATTTTGTCCTTGCTTGCTTCTTGTTATGAATATCCAAAATGAAGGCTCTTTACACCAGCCACGTGATTGGATGTTATGTCCATTTTCCTACTTGCTTTATTGGTGGGATTTGTTCTTTTGTAGTTCTGTGATGTATTTAGGATCTATCGATAATTTTTTTCATCCTCTTTGTTCTTATCCTTCTTTTTTGTTTGTTGATGTTGTAGACAGGTCTTCCGTCTTAAGGCAGCTAAATACATCTAATGAACGGAAATTAGTGGATGCAGCGGAGGGGGAGGAAAGTGTAAGATGCATTTTTATTAAGTTCTATCTTGTAATTACTTTGATTATGGCTGGACGGCTTGTAGTATAATCTATTAGTTTTTCTGTACTATTCTGTTGGATAGATGATATCAGACTGCTCTTTGCTTGCAGTAGGTCCAGTACACTTTGGACTTTGATATCTGTGATAGATATGGGTTAGGACTTAGGATACACCTTACAGGGAGGTTGCGTTCTATAATTTGTGACGTTTATGAAAAAAGTGAGCTAATTTGTGAAGAAAGATCTCAAGATCTCCATAAACATGTGGATAAGAATTGAGACCCGAAGAACTCTATGTTCTTTTAACTTCTTAGCCGAGGTGACTAGTTGGGTTGTCGGTTCATGTCCTTAGCTGATGATTTGATGAACATTGCTTTGGTATGGGAGATTAATCTAGTAGACCAGTATGATTTCTGCTGTGCTTTCATAGTATGATCTCTGTGTAAGCAACTGCTTTCGTTTCTGAATTATCTCTGAAGAGTAAATCCTTGTGCTTGATATATACATTTGCCATGAGTTGCTCTTTTTGTATTTAGTTGACCTTCTTAGTATTAATATGTAAGGAAGGGGAGCTTTGTAGCCCTCCTGAGTCCTGACCCATTTGTTTTGCTAAGTTTAACCTACTGTTAACCTTTTTTTTAAAAAGTGTGCCTAGGCGCGCTAGGCGAGTGGAGGCGCTATCCAAAACTCATCCAACTAGTAAGGCGCAGCGATGCACGAGAGGCGACGCCTGGCGTTTGGGGAGGTGCAAGGTTCTCCGCCTTGAGCGCTTTTGGATATGAGGCGTGAAAGAGAGTAGATCTGAGTTGAAATTTCAGATATAAAGAAACGTTTCTTCAAATTAAAGCGTACCCAGTTGAAGAACCTAATTTGAGCAAAATCCCTAATATAATCGCATTTAATTGCTTCAATTTGAAGCCTAAATCAAAATTCCCATTTATGAAGAATCCCTAATATGCGAGTGGAAAGCAATTGGCGGCCGCTGCTTTATCGGCCATGATAGAGAACGCCGGCGAGTGGTGGTGTATAAAAGAAGCCTTTAGAGTCAAAATGTCAAAACTTTTATATTTTTTTTCGGTTATTTTACCAATATCCTTGCACTTTTCAAAATTCACCGGGTATCCCTCAGTTTCATGGTAATACGTCAAAATGCCCTTAATGACTAACGACGGTTAACTCCGTTAGTCATTAACCCTAATTTTTTAACCCTAATTAACACATCTCTCTCCCTAACCCTAACCCCAACCCTAATGCCCTAATGCTAACCACCCAACCACCACCACCACCTCCCCCCCCCCCACCCCTTCAGCCCCCACCACACCCCACCCCCACCCCCACCACTCTCGCGAGCCGTAGCCCCCCCACCCCCATCACTCTCGCAAGCCGTAGCCCCCCACCCCCCGCAAATGGCCGCAGATGCTTTGTTAAATAAATATGTTTAGTTGTACTGTGAAGTAGCATCTTATGATTTGCTTCAATAGATACTTTCATGAGGGTATTTCTTGAAATAATATACTTCCTCCGTTCCGAATTAAATGCAACAAATCCACTTTTTCACTATTCACAGTTTTACTTTGACTAAGATTTGTGATTTCTACATAATGAAAAACATAGTCAAGTGAGATCTTGTTAGATTCATCTCGTGACGTACTTTCATAAAATGTAATTTTAATAATTTTTACTTATATGTAATTATAGATATTTGTGGTTAAAATAATGCATCGGCATGCGTAAAAGTGGATTTGTTGCATTTAATTCGGAACGGAGGAAGTATTATAATTCAGTTGAAGTACCCAGTTGGCCAGAGCTACAGTACTACTGACATCTAACTCATTCATCTCCTCGCTCTTCCCAGATAACAGGCAATTCTTATGACCAATGGACTCATATAGTGATAGCAAATTTGCGTAAAATTTAAAATTTGATGGAGATTCAAAATAATCCATTAATGGTGAGAGAGAGTTGGATGAGAAAGTATGGAAAAATTTTGTTTCGGAAATGCAACAGGCAAAGCAAGATTGGAGAGAGAATAGCGGCAGTTGTTGACTATTGTAAAATAAGTGCGGTAGCGTTTGGAGTTGGGAAAAAGTGCAAATGTGACAAAAGTAGGGACGCGTTTGGAGATGGGAAAAAGTGGATATGTGACCAGAGTGGGGTAGCGTTTGGAGATGGGAAAAAGAGGAAATGTGACATCTACCACATCCTTGGAAAGTTAAAATGCATTATAAACTGAAACAAAAAATTACGGCAATATGCCTTATGAACTTAAACAAAATATTACAGCAATATGCCTTAGAAACTGAAACAATTTGCCTTATAGATATGATCTGGTGGGATATTTTGTTCTGTAGCAAAAGGAATCCCAACTATTTTACTTGTCCTTCTAATGAATTACTGCTTAATTTTCATTTTTGTCTACTTCATGTTTGCTATCTGTCTTTTTGGCCTTATGTGTGCTGCTGATGTATTTACATTTTTTTAAAATTATTTATTGTTCGAGCAATTGAAGTTTGCTGGCTGAATGATTCAGTCCTTACATAATGACACTAATAACATTGTCAAAATTGCAGAGGTTTAGGAGCAAGAAGGAGGTTATGGAAGAGATCATTCAAAAAAGCAAGTTTTTCAAGGTGATTTTTCTAATTGATGAATTAAACTTGATAATTTTGCCTTCCATCTGTTGACAAAATTAAGGTTGATGTTTATGTTTAATGTGTTTCAGGCATTCATTATGAGTGTAATTTTTTCAGTCAACTAATGAAGCTTATAAAACTTTTAACTAGGCTTGCTTGGAAAACAAATGTTAAATGATTAAATATCTTGGTGCTGTTACGAAAATCTGTTCTTCATACTTAAAGTGGATCTTTTGCTCTACCGATTTGATTGTAGTAGGCACATTTGACTTTAATGGCTTAAGTGGGCTAACTTTGACCATTAATACGTCATTATAATGTTCAAAGTGGACATGCTTAGACAACAAATTAAGGCTACCTATTACGAGTGATCTATTGTGCCAGGTCTCTCATCTTGTGTCCCACTTCTTCATATTTTGTTAAATTACCACTTGTAGGTATTCAATTGCTATAAAGAGTGAATGTTTAAGTTTCAACTTGAAAATATAGCGTAAAGAAAGAGAAGTTGGTCACTAATTTAGACATGTAAGAGGATATAATCTGTAGCTTAGTGTAAGAATACACTCCTTCATCCGAGTTTCTTAAGGATAAACTAACTTTTGCACACATTGAGGAATTTCTTGTTTATTAAATCACAATTCGTGCTTTCAAATAAAACCAAAATTCTCTCAACCAAACCTTATTTTTTTTGTCATTCAAATATCAACTTTTAAGTATGACAATGTTGGAAATGATCCTTCTTTATCCCGCTATTAGGAAAAGAATTGCAATAGCTAAAAGATGGTGGGTAATAATGTCCAATTACTGATTCTCGTTACCATATCTAATTCTCCACAAAAAGTAAGAAATTCCACCTTATTCCAGTTGTCCCTTTTGTGTTTTGTCATATAACTTCAAACATGGACATCTTAGAATTGCAAATCATGTCATCTATACTGTATAGAGAGGGACGTGCTGGACCTCTGAATATTTTAGAGAATATTTGCTTTATTGTAGATGTGTAGTTGATTATGGTGTAAGTATGGCGATGCAAAACTCATATACTGTTTCTTTTACCCTTTAGCTCTCCTATTCTCACATGAAAATTGAAGATTTTTAGCAGAACTCATGGATCATATAGACAAGATGGGACCTGATTAAACGCGTATTCTTTTCGTGAGAGCTAAATGACCTTTACCCAATAAATTAAGTTACTTTTAGCTTTATATAACTATAAACTATTCATTTTGGAGCTTACTATTAGTGTCTTGTGGCCTTTTGTTTGTCCTCATCCTCACCCTCTCCCTCTTTAGAATTTGCCAGTGATTACTTAACGCATCTGGATATTAACAACTCTGTTCTTTCTGCTAGGAACAAAAAGCAAGGGAGAAGGAAGAAAATGAGAAGTTGGTTGAGCAGTTGGATAAAGATTTTGAATCTTTAGTTCATTCGCAAGCCTTCTCGTCTCTTACTCAACCGAACATGATGAATGCCTTGAAGGCTCTTGTGAACCCGAACTTTTCGAAAGAGCTTAGAAAGCATGACGTTACATCTGTTTCTGAGGTTTCCAAGAAGGTAGTATCGAGGTTCTGTTGCTTGAAATATCTTTCTGTTTTTTTTTGTTTCATTTCCTTGTTTTCTTTCTTTTCTTTTGAAGAAGTCTGCTACGAATTATAGTTGAGATAGTTATGCGTTTGCTCTGTCAAGTGAGGGATTTTTTTAGTGAAGCAGTACCATTGATATTTCTTTCTTTCTGATCATTTGCTGAG
Organism: Beta corolliflora; assembly: GCA_947648045.1. Taxonomy (NCBI): domain Eukaryota; kingdom Viridiplantae; phylum Streptophyta; class Magnoliopsida; order Caryophyllales; family Amaranthaceae; genus Beta; species Beta corolliflora. The sequence goes on along the minus strand of CANSZD010003329.1, from coordinate 1,348,532 downwards.
TTCTTGGATAAGGAAAACAAAAAACCTGGAAAAGAAGGGAGTGTTCTAGTGAAAAGTTTCTTGAATCTTGAACAATATTATAATAAAAGATGAAGAGAGCATATATTTGTTCATGATGTGGTTGCGAACAAGCAAAACATAGCAGGGCTGAAGAAGATTTTTTTTTTCTTGGTTTATGTTATGGGATTCTTGACACAGTGGTTTGTAGCCACTTGGAATTGTTTGTCCTTATGAGGCCTTTGTGGATTGTCAGGTCAGGAGTATATGTGTTTTGTGATTGAAGTGGACAAATCTTTTGGAAAATTGGTTTATAATTCCCCCTCCCCAAAAAAGAGTTAGAGAAAGGAGAGAAGAAAGATCATTTGGTCTTCAGGAATTTTCATATTCAGCTAACTGAAACATGAAATTCTGTGGTGTTTTTTTTTGAAGGACGAACCTGATTCTTATGATAAATTGGTAAGTGAGATGGCATTTGAGATGCGTGCTCGTCCATCAGACAGGACAAAGACACCAGAGGAGATTGCCGAGGAGAAGAAAGAACGGCTAGAGCGACTTGAGGTATGTTGACATTTAGTAGCTGCAGTTTAGTACTCCCTTTTTGTCAATAGTATCTGCCTTTTTGGAATCTGCGTCACACAACATTTTGGGTCACAAATTCCAAGGTGGACAGGTTATTTGGCACATAGTGAGTGTTATTGCTTGCTATGCTGTGATCTGGTTGCCAAGGTTACTAGGCAACTTAGTAATTTATCTCCGGTGCAGAACTCATTGTAAAGAAATTGGTTCATCATGTTTTGTTATTGCCTTCAATTATTTTGGTGATGCGACCAGGAATGCTGTATACTTTCATTTCTCACTACCATTATATTTATTGAGAAAGCTATACATTGTACTAATTGTAAGATACGCTTCTTATATATCCAGTCTATGTCAAAATAAATGTTTATCCACAAAACTACCCTTGTTTCGTTTTTACCCACTAGTTGTAGTTATCGACTGTTATGGGGTATAAATGTTCAGCTGTGCGTGAACTGTAACTCAGTTTTGGTGTATCCTATTGATAAATGTGTTGTTTACTTGTTCTTTCATATACTTGTCTGTGTATCTGCTATTCTATTTATTTTACTTATGGAATTGTATTTTTTTTTTTTTTGGTTGCCCACCCGGTTCACCGGAGCTTTGCTCCGACTACATCCGAGTCCGACCCGGGTCGTACACTTGGCTTTGGTGGGTGAGTCTCCCAACTAGGGGTGTAAGCGGATTGCGAAAAGTCCAGAATCCAATCCAGTCCGGTCCAAACTTGTCGGACCGGACCGGATCAAAATTTTTTGGTCGGACTCGGACTCAAATTTTTGAGTCCAAATATTTTCGGACTGGATTTGGACTCACCCCTTTGGAGTCCAATAAGTCCAAATCAAAAATATTTTTATATATAATATATATATAATATTTATATATATATAATGTATATATATATATATATATATATATATATATATATATATATATATATATATATATATATATATATTTAATATTTATATATATAATATAAAAGATGTATGTGACTTATTGTATGGAATGGATATAATAAGCTTAATTTTTAAAATTCAATTATGAGAAAACATTGTGAATCATTGAATCTAAATCGAGAAATAAAAAATACTTCCTCCGTTTTTTTTTTACATGTTACCCTTTGACATTTACACTATTCACAAATTTCACTTTGACCATCGTCTGTGATTTATACGTGAATAAAAATAGTCATGTGCGATCTTGTTAGATTCGTTTTAATATGTATTTTTTTAATATGTACTTTTTATAATTTTTACAAATACAAAATTAGTGATATATATCATCAAAGTTTTGTATTGGCATGTGTGAAAAGTGAAGTGTAACATGTAAAAAAAAAAAGGAGGAAGTATAATAATCGGACTGGATTGGACTGGATTCAGACTCAAGAAAAAATTATCGGACTGGACTGGACTCAAAAAATATTTGGATCGGACTTGGACTCAATTTCTCGAGTCCAAAAAACTTTGGACTGGATTTGGATTTGGCAAAGTCCAATCCAGTCCAATCCACTTACACCCCTACTCCCAACAAGAGTTTCTGCATACGGTGAGGCTCGAACTCGAGACCTCCCTTGAGCGACATCAAGTTGCTTACCACTTGAGCCAACTCTTGTTGGTTTATGGAATTGTATTTATAAGTAAAGCATTGATGTAAAACATTTATCTACTTTTCAGTACTGCTTTTTATAGTGTAAGTGGTGTAATGGTCAATACTTTCCATTTCCATGGACCTGCTTTTTGGAGAAATTGCGTGGAATCTGTTTAAAGGTTTTGTAATATTCAAGATCTGGCAATTTTATGTCTTATGAGTTATGATACAAGAATTTTAATGGTATTGTTTAATGTTTTAGTGATGTTGAATTTTGTATGAAGACTAGGGTTGAAGCCCATCTTGTGACATGGCATTCCTATTTGGTGCTCCATTTTCTATTTGTCCAGAATTTTACTTATTTATACTTATAGAGTTATAGTTCTGAAATCATGATGTTAAATATACATATATATATATATATATATATATATATATATATATATATATATATATATATATATATATATATATATATATATATATATATATATATATATATATATATATATATATATATATGTATATATATATATATATATGTATGTATAAGTTGCAACACTTCTGATTGGAAGTTGTGAAGTATTTTCAACATTACTCTATTTTGTAATAGGTTCTCTCTGTCTCTCTCTTCATCACATAGGGTCCCTCTTTTATTTCTACACTTCTGATTGGAAGTTGTGAAGTATTTTCAACATTACTCTATTTTGTAATAGGTTCTCTCTATCTCTCTCTTCATCACATAGGGTCCCTCTTTTATTTCTCTTTGTTTCTCATGCACTCTTTAAAACTTGTGTCCCCCCCCATGTTGCAAATAATTTGGAACACAGGAAGTATTTCATTGTCTATTTTAAATTGATATCTTTTTATACTTCCAGCAAGAGCGGCAGGATAGGATGCGTGCTGCTGATGATGCCAGTGGAGAGGAGGATGATGATCTGGAAGATGATGGCACACCATCTGCTAACAAGCAAAGTCATATTTCTGGTGATGACCTTGGTGACTCGTTTACTGTTGATCAGAAGTCGCTGAATAAAAAGGGATGGGTGGATGAAATTCTAGAAAGGAATGACTCAGAGGATACTGAGGATGAAGGCAGTGCATATTCTGATGATTCAGCAGATAGTGAAGATGATGAAGAAGGGACAGAAGATCAGGAGAATGACGGAAAGGTAGAAACTTTGGAGGACTGGGAACAGAGTGATGATGATGATATTGGTGCAGATTTACTCAATGAGGAGGACGAACCCACTAATGAAGGTGGAGGAGAAGATGATGACACACATGGTGAGTCAGAGGACAAAAATAATGAGATGCTCGACGACCCTGAGAAAAAAAAGAAGGAAAACTGCAGTGCAGGATATAGATAGGAGAATAGGAGGTATGATACAGCCTTCAAGTCTGAAACAGGAACTTCCTTTCAAAATCAATGCTCCTAGTAGTATGGAAGAATTATATGCTCTGTTTCAAGACCGTTCTAATGAAGATATAATTGAGGCAATCAGGAGAATCCGCCTATACAACGCTATTGCTCTTGCTGCAGAAAACCGGAAGAAAATACAAGTATGAAAATTTTGGAATTTTTCATTCTAGCCGTTTAGCTTGTTGTGTCTACTTCTACATTGAATATTTGCAGTATTTGAAATTATGAATAATGGTTATGAAAATATAGTGCAGTAATTTAGTTGATTCTTGATTTATTGTGAGTTTTTGTCTATATGGGCTTGCTTTAGCTGCTTTTCAGGAAGCTCACATATGGTGGTGCTGTTTCTTTTCAGGTTTTCTATGGTCTTCTTCTGCAGTACTTTGCTACTTTAACGAATCAAAAGCCATTGAATTTTCATTTATTGAACTTGCTTGTTAAGCCACTGATGGAGATGAGCGCAGAGATTCCATATTTTTCAGCGATTTGTGCTCGTGAACGAATTTTAAGGACTCGTACAAAATTCTCTGAGGATATCAAGGACCCAGGTTTTCCATCAGTTACAAAGCTGTTTCTTGTTTGTTTAAGTATTTATACTTTATCTTTTATTTACTTTTTTGTGTTGGATGTCTAGAGCTAATGAACGTGCGTTTCAGAAAAGAACTAACAAAGTTGGCATTTTCTGTTTTTTCATGAATTTATGCAGAAAAAAGCTGCTGGCCTTCCTTGAAGACCTTGCTTCTGTTGAGACTTTGGTCCATGATATTTCCCTGCTCTGACTTCCGTCATGCTGTCATGACACCAGCTATGTTGTTGATGTGTGAATATCTGACGCGTTGTCCTGTTCTGTCTGTGCGTGATGCTGCAATTGGCTCTTTCTTATGCTCCATAGTTCTTTTGGTAGGTTGTGTTCATTCTTGACTTTGTTACCCTTTCCACTTCTAATTTGCTCTTCAGATTGTTGTGATTTAGTTGTTTGAACTTTGAAATATACTATATTAAATCAACTATAGCTTTATGATCTAATTGTACTTCTACTTTGATTGATAAGAAAGCTTAGCATTAAGAATATCTTGCAATTGATGTATGTTAAACATTAAAACTATGAAGGATATTTTAATTAGCCTATTAATCTAGTTGATCCTTACTAATTTTTGGACCTGTGGTCAGTGCCAGAACATTTTTATATTTTGTGAGTTTGCATCCGACATGGTAAGAGGGAGGGGGGGGTAATATATTCTAGTTGCATACTTGCATCCTGTTATAATGCTCTCGACTCTGGTTTCACATGCCAAAGATAAATCCACAAATATTTCAAGGGTGCTGCCAGTTGGAAGTGTATGTGCAATTAAATGTCTCTGCGGAAGAGGTGCTGTTCCCCAGTCCCTTTGGTTTTTCTGACACTGTGCTCCACATGTTTTGGGGATGTTGTGAAATAGTATAGAAATGGACCAGTTGAGATTTTAGAGGACAAGAATTGGAGGGATGTACTGGCTTCTGACAAGTAGATGTACATAATCTGTCTTTTTTTATTCCGCTAGCATTCAAACCAATACTACTTTCCATCAGTATTATTCGTCTTGTCAAAATTATGATTTTCTGCTTCCCATTTTCATTTCAAAATTTGTTTTTAATACACAAAAATGTACCACTTGTCAGAGCATGATAAGGCTTTTTTTTTGTATTTCAATTGTATGAATTGCTTAGTTTCCATTAGTTGCTTTATCTGTCAATACAAGATTAGTAGATCATGGATATTCTGATATATCAATTGGGAGAGCTGTTGCGGACTTGTGCTAACTGCTAGCTCATATTTTATCTCGGGTCAAGGACATAGCTTTTCATACTTAGATTTGTGGCAATCTGCAAGTATGTTGGTTTACTACTTTGGTTGTTGATAACTTCACTTTTTGTCTGCAGGTAATCAAACAGTCCAAAAAGTTCTGTCCTGAAGCTTTGAAATTTCTCAAGGCTTTACTTCTTGCAGCTATGGACAGAAATCCAGGATGCTGCTGGGACACTCAGGTGATGTAATTGGCTGCTGCATCTCAAATTAACAGTACATTTACAGCCCGTTTGATGGCCGGTAATAAGTGGTTGTATTGGTAATGAATTATGTGTGACTAAGTGTCATGTTAATGCCAATGGTAATGGGATTTCTTCCCTGAACATGTGTTTTTCTTCATAAATATTTTACCACTCCAAAATCCAAATTATTGCTAAAGTAGTAATAGACATTAATGAATATCAATGAAGAAAACAAGATATTTAGGGATGATCAAGTATTACTATGGACACTAGTGTGAGAAATAGTCCCAAAAGCTCGTAACTATTACGTCCTTCATTATCACCTACCAAACGAGTTATTACTTATCAGTGGCAGTGTTGCAGTTTAGAACTGAGATGATGATGCAACTTGCTTGTTTGCTGTTTATGTATAGTATCTCTTCTCATTTTACTGATTATGCTTGATGATTGATATTAACTAACATTTCCTGCTGCTGTTAAATTTAATGTGTCAGCAGCTTCTTGAACTCAAAGCACCCATGCGCTTACTTTGTATAGAAGAGAGTATACAGGATATTAAGCCTTTGGACTTCTTGAAGATAATGAACTTGCCTGAAGATTCTTCCATTTTCAGTGGTCATGGTTTCAGGTCAGTGTAGTTGATAACCTATTACTATTTGACTTTTAGTTCTTCAGCATTGGCTGTGAAGCATTTATTTTAATATTATTACACCATTATATTTGTTGGACCTTTTTTCTGTTTGGGTTTCACACGCAACAAGCTTGGCTTTATCGAATTGGCAAATGCTGTTTACTTTTCCCAAGACAGGCTGAACTTCATTTCCTCCACCTACAGGGAAACATCTAGGATGTAGGTTTCTGTATGCCTGTACAGTCACCCCCGCCCCAACCAACACCCAGTATGCAGATCTTAATTGGATCTAAGTTTTAGAGTTTGGGATGTATGCAGTTTCGCCGCTCAACCAAAACTGAGGTTCTGATTAGTGTTCACTGAAGAATGACTTGAAGCCTTTTTGTTTTGAGGAAAGTTAGAGCTTATTTGGTAGAAGGGATTTGGACGGAAGTAAATGAAATTACTGGTTGATATGTGTGAACAACTGTATATCTGTGATGGAGTTGGCTGCTAAAATGCTGTCATTTAGTACATCTTTACTACAAAATTACTGATCTCATCTCATCAACTCTTTCCCTTTTCCCATTCTACGATAAAGTTGGATGGGGGGTGTCTAGTAGTTGCAGGCTAGTAGTAAAAGTAGAATCCATAACTAAGTTGCGTACCTGCAAATGGAAATAGAATAAACAAAAAAATGGTTGTTTATAGGATATTTTGGTCATTTTCATGAAAGTTTGGCTTTGTAGACGATTGTTTAGAATTAATCGGTTTATATAATTGGTTGTAACAACTACATGGAAGGGTTGGCAGCAACTTCGATCTCCATATATTTATTGAAATATTTAGCTTGTGCTAGTGGTGTAAGATTTCTTGTACATGTGAATGTATTCATACATTCTTTCCCTTCCTTATTATATGGGTTTAGAAGTTCCGCACTAAATGATGCGTGTGCTATAAATGCAGGGCCAGCGTACTTGTGTCAGTTTTGAAAACCCTCGAGGGATTTGTACATATCTATGGAGAACTTAAAGCCTTCCCTGAAATATTTTTGCCAATATCAGCGTTGTTGGGTGAAGTTGCTGATCAACAAAACGAGCCTGGTCCTTTGCGAGATAAACTAAGACATGTGCGCGAGCTTATAACTATTAAAGCCCAAGAATATCACGAACTTCGACAACCACTTCAGATGCGGAAGCAGAAGCCTGTGCCTATTAAATTACTAAATCCCCAGTTTGAGGAGAAGTAATGCATTTCTTACACTTGGTTTCTTTTCTCTTCTTTATTATAATAAAGATGATGTTTAGACCTGTTCAGTGGGTTGGGGCCTGTTCAAGGCCCCTCAGTGATAGATATGTCAACTCGACCCTCTTCATAAATGGTATTGTTGCTTCTGTAAGTCAAGAAAATAATTTCTGTTTGTTTTGCAGTTTTGTAAAGGGTAGAGATTATGATCCTGATCGTATCCGGGCTGAGAATAGAAAGATGAAGAAACTTTTAAGGAAAGAAGCGAGGGGAGCTGTTCGTGAACTGAGGAAAGATAACTACTTCCTCCAAGAGGTGAAGGAGAAAGAGAAGCAAAGATTAGAGGAGGAGAGAGCAGAAAAGTACGGTAAGGCGAGAGCTTTTCTTCAAGAACAAGAGCATAATTTCAAGTCCGGGCAGCTTGGAAAAGGTCGTAAGAGAAGAAGATAAAAGTTTCTAAAACTTTTAATGAGGTTTTATTTTGAGCCTGAAACATTTTCACTTTGTCCATTTTGTTGATCGACATAATGGATGATTAACATTGCTATTCATGGGAGTCGGCAAAGTGACTATGGGTTGACTGTGTCCAAGAAAAGTGACAATAAATTGATTATAGGAAAACCCTGGTTAACTTGGGTGGCTGAAAGAGTTTGTTTCCGTCGTAAAATGTAAATTTAGAGTGTGGTTGTGGGAAACTCGGAGAATTTCGTGAACTAATTTGGTTTATTGTTGGAAACGCTATACTACAGTTTTGCATATGTATGTAGCTAGGGGTGAAAGTTATTTAGATAAAATCCAAAATCCAATCCAATCCGAATTAGTAATTCGGATCGGATTCAAACGGTGTTCGGATTGGATTCGGATTGAGATTTTTTGAAAAATTGGATTTTCGGATCGGATTGGATTGAGGGTAATTGGATCCAAAAATCCAATATAACCGAATTGTAATATGCCTTGTATTATGTATATGGATTGGGCTTAAATGCTTAACTGATTTTTTTTTAAATGCCTAGTCCATAGCCCAATAGGCGTAGCAATTCAACCCTTTTCCTAAAACCCTAACATCACTTAATTCCTCATTTCTTAAATCTCTATGAAATTTCTTTGTTGTCTTAATTTATTTCATCGAAAAAATAGAGTTTTAAAAAATTGGATTTCCGGATCTGATCAAATCTAGAGTATGAAAATTCGGATTGGATTGGATCGGATTCAAACTCTAATTGGTTTGGATTCGGATTGGAAAATTAAAATCCAAATTTTGTTCGGATCGGATTGGATTAGGCCCTAATCCAAACCGTACACCGAACTTTCACCCCTATATGTAGCGTTTCCCTACATTAAGTATTGTCTATTTTTTTACCCATTTTATGGTTCTCTTTTTTTATAATAAAAAAAAATATTTGAGCAAAATATAGTTGTTTGGCATAATTGGTCTGTTTTACAAACTCGGCTACTTTATGTCTTTATTGATTACTCCCTCCTTTCATTTAAGTTTGGCCTCATTTACTTTTTGGTTTGTCCCTTGAGTTTTTCTTATACTTTGTCCTTTTTTTTTACTTGCAACACTTTCCTAAAAGGAAAATAATTAATTACTTGCAACACTTTCTACTTTTGCTTTTCCTTTCTCTCTATCTTTCTCCAATCACATGGGGCCCCCCTCTTTTTTTTCCTCTCTACCTCTCTCCTACCCAAATTTTGCATTAGAGTTGATGAAAAAAAAAGTGTTGCAAGTAAAAAAAAAACGGAGGAAGTATAAAAAATGATCATAGGGGATCACAACTTTACTTTCACATTCAGGGGGCGTTTGGTTGGAAGAGGGGAAAGGGAAATGAATCAAGTAAGGGTTAGGAAAGGAAAGGAACCCCAAACCCCCCAATTTACCAATGTGTTTGATTAGATAAGAGAAAGGGTTACAAAAGTTGACCCTTTACCTCCCTCCCCCTCCCTCCCTTCCTCCATCCCTTCCTCCATCCCATCTCTTTCTCTCACTTACGTCGGCACCGGCGTCGACCATGGACCGGCGGCATCTATTTTCCCTCCCGATAACCCGACGAAACATAAGGGGAAGGGTAGGGATGAAAGTTCGGTATACAGTTTGGATTTGGGCCTAATTAGGGCTGACAATTAGGTCGGGTCGGGTCAAATTCAGGTCGACCTGTTTACATAAACGGGTCAGCACCCCCAAACCCGAATCCGACCCGTTTACATAAACAGGTCAGAAATTCTAACTCGAACCCGACCTGTTTATAAACGGGTTGACCTGAACGGCTGAACCCGACCCGTTTAACCTGATTTTTAAAAATTTATTCCGAGGTTCAAGAATAGGTGGACAAGTTCTCTATGGTGAGAATTATGTAAGAAAAAAATATATAATTAATTGGGGGGATGAAGCTCCAATAACTTTTATCAATAATTTGTTGTGTCCTTTTGTATAGTCTACATGTCTCTTCTTCTATTTCTTTAGTACTTGAAGCTGCAACAATGACTTTCATATATGAATTAGGCTAATTTATGAGTTTCTTCTCCCACTTTCTCTTTCTCACACTCTCTCTCTTCGTGAGTCTGGCTTTACAATTAATTTAAACGGGTTATGCGGGTTATTTTCGGGTTGAAATTTTCAACCCGAACCTAACCTGTTTAGTTTTCAGGTCGGGTTCAGGCCGACCCATTTAGTTAAATGAGTCGAAAACTTCAACCCGGACCTGCTTATATCGGGTTAGGTTCGGGTCGGGTTGGGTCAACTTTTGCCAGCCCTAGGCCTAATCCAATCCGATCCGCATACAATTTGGATTTCAATTTTCCAATCTGAATCCAAACCAATTAGAGTTTGAATCTGTAACACCCCGATAATTCTCTCTTTCAGAAATACCTTTATAATATAAAACTTAGAGAATTACCCAAGTATTATCGCCCGTGTGATAACGTATCGGCTTATTCAGAATTTTGCAGCGGAAAACAATTAATTGAACTTCATGCTTTATTATCATAAATAAATAAATAACTAAGTACTTCAAAAACAATTAACTTTAAATGCCTACTCAAACGCTTATTAAAATACGTTCCTAATAATGTGACAACATGACAACTTAAATTACACAAGCTCTCCATTCCCAGATTCCCAATGATGCTACATCTGCGAACCTGTAAATGTCAATGCTCTAGAGAGTCTGCTCACCAAAATTGGGTCATCACAGGATCAATAAGGCAAAGCCATGATCAACACATACAACAAAGCACGTAATCGGCAAAGGCGAGTACTACATAGTAATAAATAAACTTACCTAACATGATACTAAATAATAACATGCGGGGATAAATAATAATATAATCATATAACATTTACGAGACAACTTTTACTTGAACTAAACTCTAAACATATTTTTATTACTCAAATGGAATAGTTATGGGCCTGAGTTGGCTTATCTACTAAATGCCTTCATTACGAAGACGAAATACGGGAGCTACCACGTATTCCAGAAATGACCTGCGATATCGAGGAACCTTTGCTAACTGAAAAAGGGATGGTGATCAATCCATCTCCTGTAAAAAGCCATGGCTCGCTCACCATGTACCCCAACTCCTAATGTCCAACTCTAGACGTGCACCCGGTCTAAAGTCTATAACTATCCTTGTTACACTTTACGTTCTTTCTGATTATTACTTGTTATGACACACATTCAAGCAATACGAAATAACAATTCAACAAACACAATCGAAACTTCTTTTATCTTAGGATTTAATAAGTGGTCACAACTTACAATCCAAGACTTACTTTCTTTTAATCTTAACTTTCTCATTTGTTGAACCTAGCCAACAATCAAACTTACCTTTAAAAGGCATACTTATCAACTTACCAAATAAGGCCCACGAGTCCTCATAAAAGTAGTGAAAATAATACTTGTAAGGGAACACATGAACAATCATGAATCAATCTTAATAATATATTAATTCCCCCATGTGAATTAATAATTAAAGTTCCCATCCACATGCTTGCATCAATAAATCCATACAAACATGACAATGCTTTACTCATAATAAATCTAATAATTAACATGCTTGCTCACAGGCATACAACATGTAGAAATCAATCATACTAAAAATCATATATGAACTTATAAAGTTCCTATACATGATACTACAACTTTTTCCTCCTTAAATCATGATACTAGTCATATAATCACACAAGTATGTACGTACCTTGTGTAAACTAGTCGACTGGCCACTTTAGCCCCTTTAAAAATCTCCTACGGAATATCTCCGCCTAGAAATCAAATATAACTAAAATCAATACTCTTAAATAAAAAGACAGCAACTTTAAAATATTTAAGATCCCCTTTAAACATATTCAAAAGTTGATTTTTCTACCCAAAACTCCAATTACTTTTAATTCCTAGCATAGTACTACCATACTAGTAATTAAAATTCTTAAAACTCCCTAAATAAAATACTTTCTGAAATTCCAGCAACTTATAAAATCATGAAACCTTCTTTAAACCCACTTAAACATGCTTAAAATCATAAATTCAATCAATCTCATAGTATATAATATGCTACTATGGTTTTCTAATAATTAACACCCTAAAAATCCATGCTTTAATTATTAAAACTTTAATCTAACAATAATAAACAAATCTGAATTTTTATTCTTATAATATAATATATATATGAATCAAGATTATTTATTAAAACAGTAAATTAAAATCAATAATCATGATTAACATTAAAATAAAGCATAAAAACATAGTCTTTAACGGAAACTTGAGGAAAAAGAGAAGAATTAAACCAACTCAAAGAAGAATCAAGAAAACGCCGAAACAGGTGGCTCACGGCAGCGACAACGGTACACGAACTTGTGATTTTGGAAAGCTTTGTGACGTTTCTTGGCGAAGAAGAAAGCGTTACTTGAAGAAGAAGAAACGAAACTTGAAAGAAGAAATCCGAATTTTTTTACGTGGAAGAGGAAGAGAGGAAGCCGTGAGTTTTGAGAGAGAGGAGGATGAAAATAATCTTTGTGTGGTAAAAATAATTGGGCTTAAGGTATTTATAAGTAGGGTTTTCTTTTTGGGCTTAGGAAAAGGAGATTGAGTTGGAATAGACTTTGATGACGACTAGGATTGATAAATGAGAACTCCTAGCATCAATATAACTCCTTTTCCAAATCTACTTAGAATTTGGGTTCCTCAAGTCCATTAGACTTCTTTTCCAAATCAAATTCGTATTTCAAACCTATTTCAAAACATGCCTAATTAAAATATTTACAACTTCCTTAAATCCTTAAAATAATTTCGTTTGACTTTTAAAATAGTCAACCTTCTTTAAATAATAAAATCATTTCAACTAAAAATATAAATATATGAATACTAAAATATATTTATAAAATCCCTTAAAATTATGGGGGATTACGGTCTACCCCCTTAAAAGTTTCGTCCCGAAACTTGACACGAAAACTCACATATCTTACAAAACTTGAACTCATCTTTGCAAAAGTTTACGAAGAATTGTGCCACTTGTGCACACTTTTGCTAACTTAAAACACTTGTGTTACTTATTAGAACGCTTTCTTATGCGGAGAATCTACTTCTTTAGCACTAACATGTGCAAATTGCCCAACATAGGCGTACATATGCATAAAAATCTCATAAAAATAGACAAAAGCGCGAAATTTATCGCATTCTATCCCCCTTAAAGAAAACGAGTTACGCCCTCGTAACTCACCTCGAGGAACAAGTCCGGATACTTCTTTTTCATCGCATCTTCGACTTCCCACGTTGCCTCTTCGATTCATGGTTAGACCAAAGTATTTTCACGATGTGGACGTCCTTATTGCGTGTACTACGCACTTTCTGTCGAGAATCTTGACGGGTATTTCCTCATATGTGAGGCTACTATCGACCTGAATTCGTTCAGGCTCTAGGACATGACGCTCATCAGGGACGTAACGCTTAAGTTGGGAAATATGGAACACATCATGCATCTTTTCAAACTCCATTGGCAAAGCCAATCGGTAGGCTACTTTCCCAATTCGCTCCAGAATCTCGTATGGGCCTACATACTTAGCACTTAACTTGCCCTTTTTTCCAAATCTCATGACGCCCTTAGTGGGTGATACTTTCAAGAACACCTTATCACCTATAGCAAACTCATCTTCACGTCGTTTCAAATCGAGCATAACTCTTACGCCTATCTTGCGCGGCTTAGTTCTAGCCCGAATTAGTCGACATTCTTGACGGTTTCCTCAATAAATTACGTCCCCAAGACTATATTCTCACTAAAGTCATTCCAACAAATGGGGCTTCTACATTTCCGTCCATATAAGGCCTCGAAAGGTGCCATCTTAATACTCGCATGATAACTATTGTTATAAGAAAACTCGATCAGGTCTAATTGGTCCTCCCAACTACCTTGAAAATCAATAGCACATGCTCTCAACATATCCTCCATCGTCCGGTTAGTCCTCTCGGTCGACCATCGGTCGCGAGGGTGAAAGGTTTGTACTCATCTTCAATGTTGTCCCAAGGTTTAATTGGACCTTTTTCCAAAATTTCGAAAGAAACCTAGAGTCACGGTCAGAAATGATATCCTTTGGAACTCCATGTAGTCTCACCACATGCTTAACATACGTCTGCGCAAGTTGCTTCTTCTTCCATGTCTCTTTTATTGGTATGAACACGGCAGACTTCGTCAGACGGTCCACAATAACCCAAATAGTATCATTGCCACTCCTTGTTCTAGGCAAAGCAGTTACAAAATCCATCGATATGGAATCCCACTTCCATCCTGGAACCTCTAATGGTTGAACTTTCCCCATGGGTCGCTTATGATCTATTTTGACTTTTTGACAGGTTAGACACTTGGACACAAACTCGGCAACCTCACGCTTCATGTTTGGCCACCAATAGATCTGCTTAAGGTCTTTATACGACTTGTCACCCCCGGGGTGCACGAGTACGGTGTATTATGGCCCTCATCCATAAGACGTCTCTTAAGCTCATCACATTTTTGTGGAACACACCACCTTCCTTTAAACCTCAAACTACCATCATCATAGATCTTGAAATCACCTTCTTTTCCCTGGTTCATCCTCTCCTTAATCTTATCTAGATGCTCATCCCCGACTTGACCTTCTTTAATTTCGTCGAAAATTGACAACCCCAATGACAAAGCACTCAATCTTGCCTCGATCTCCCCAGGATTTAGAATTTCTAGGCTAAGCCTTTGCATATCTCGACATAATTCCTCAGGAACTATCAAGGCATTCATACTATGGCTCGACTTTCTACTCAGCGCATCAGCGACTACATTTGCCTTCCCTTCATGGTATTGGATGTCTAAGTCATAGTCCTTTATCAACTCTAGCCATCTCCTCTGCCTCATGTTGAGGTCTTTACGGGTAAAGATGTACTTCAAGCTCTTATGGTCTGTGAATATCTTACAAGTTACCCCATACGAGATAGTGTCTCCAAATCTTCAAGGCGAACACAATGGCGGCTAACTCTAGATCATGGGTAGGGTAATTAGCCTCGTAGGGTTTCAGCCGACGTGACGCATACGCAATCACCTTCCCATTACCGTTGCAACACACATCCCAAACCATTCTTCGAAGCATCACTATATACCTCAAATCCCTCATTCCCATCGGGTAGGGTCAAAACAGTGCGAGAGGTTAAACGATCCTTCAAAATGCGAAAGGCTTCTTCACACTTTTCACTCCACTCAAATTTTGACTCTTTTTTCATCAAGTTGGTCATGGGTCTTGCTATTTTTGAGAAATCTTTCACAAATCTCCTATAATAACCTCGCTAGACCTAGGAAACTTCGATATCGACACACTCTTTGGAGTTGGCCACTCACTTACTGACTTGAATTTTGGCGGGGATCTCTACGAGACTCCCTCCTTAGACACATAGTGACCCGAAACGCTACTTTCTCCAAACGGAATTCACACTTAGAGAACTTGGCATACAATTGGTTTTTCCTCAATGTCTCCAAAATGATCCTCAAGTGCTTATCATGCTCATCTTCATTTCTCGAATATATCAGTATGTCATCAATGAAAACTACCACAAACTTATCTAGAAACTCATGGAAGATCCTATTCATTAAGTCCATAAATATAGCGGGAGCATTGGTTAACCCAAATGGCATTACGGTGAACTCATAGTGACCATAACGCGTTCTAAAGGCGGTCTTAGGTATATCCTTGTCGGCTACCCTCAATTGATGATATCACGAACGTAAGTCAATCTTTGAGAACACGCTCGCTCCCTTTAACCGGTCGAATAGGTCGTCTATTCTAGGCAAGGGATATTTGTTCTTGATGGTTACATTATTCAACTCCCTATAATCAATACATAGCCTCATGCTTCCATCCTTTTTCTTCACAAACAACACGGGAGCTCCCCGAGGTGATGCACTAGGTCTAATATAACCCTTATCGAACAATTCACGCAACCGTGTCTTCAACTCACTCATTTCCGGAGGTGCCATTCTATAAGGTGCTTTAGATATAGGTGCAGTTCCAGGAACTAAGTCTATAGTGAATTCAACAGCTCTAACAGGCGGCATACCCGAAATCTCACTCGGAAACACGTCCATAAACTCATTCACAATCGGAACATCTTCGATACTCACCCCAACTTCTTTACTCACATCTTGCACACTACGAAATATAACTCACACCCCTTCTTCATCAACTTCTTCACTTGCATTGCGAGAGATGACCCCAAAGTTCTTGGATTTCCCAAAACGTCGATCTGAAGTCAACTTACCCAAGGGATTCTTTAAAACTACTTTCTGAACTTCACAATCTATCTTGGCCTTGTATAAACTTAGCCAATCCATCCCCAGAATTACATCTAGGTCTCCCAGATTAAACTCTATCAAGTCAGAAGGAAAAACACAGTCTCCTATCTTTAGAGGCAAATTTTTAAACAATTTGGTACACCTTATGGTCTCACCGGTAGGTATACTAACGAGCAAATCAATTTCTTCGAATCTACTAAACCCATACTTCGGATAACGTGACGACGAAACGAAAGAATAAGTCGCCCCAAATCAAATAATGTTTTAACAAGGATCGAGTTAATATAAAAATTACCGAAACTACGTCGGCGGCTTTTTCAGCTTCCTTTCGACTCATCACGAACATTTTTCCCTGAGGCTTACCTTGGTTGGGGTTCTCACTTGCGGGCTTATGATAGTTCCCCCGAGTATTCTGCTTGTCCTCCGGACTTAGGACCTTGGTTCCCCGATTGGTTGAACCACGATCGACTCGATTTCCACTCCCCGACCTTTCGATCTTTACCATGCTTAGAGTAGCACTCGTACTCCCTATGACCCTTCTTTTGGCGGTAGTTACAAGTCACCTGGTTCTCCCTTACGGTCTTTCCCCGGGATGGTTTTTGTCCACAGAATTTGCGGTGATGCACTCTCTCGGGTCTACCCTTACTGCGGTTATCCTGGTTGTTCCTCCCTTGGAAATTCCCATTACCATTCCGGCTTCTCTTGAAATTCCTTTGGTTTTCCCCAGCATTAAAATCTTTCCTCTTTTCACCTACTACTACATTTTTCTTATCTCTCCTTGATTTGCCGGACCATAGATATGAGATGCTCTCCCATACACAACATCTAGGGACGTAAAGGTCTCTCCACCTAATCCCATTTGTATCTCCTCGGTTAAACCTTGTTCAAACCTCGAGCTTTAAGCTCTTCGGTTGCTACAACCTCGGGTGCAAATGCGGACAGGGCTATGAATTTGCCGTAGTACTCAAAGATGGTCATACTACCCATCCTAAGGTTAATGAATTCTTGGGCTTTTTGCTTCCTCATAAAAGCAGGGTAAAACTTCCCTCTCAAGGTAGTCACAAATGCATCCCAATTGAATCCTTCCACAGCACTCAATTTAGCTCCACTCTCTCTCCACCATAAATCAGCTTCATCTTTCAGATATAGCACAGCCTGACCCACTCTCATATTTTCAGGGCAGTTCACAACCTCAAAAAGTTTCTCAAACTCCCTAATCCAGTTTTCTAAGAAGGTTGGGTCGGCTTGCCCCTTATAGTATGGTGGCTTAACCTTAGCTAGTCTTTCGAACATTTCCCCGGCGAGTCTCGGGACGCTCGGCTCGCTCTCGAGTCAATTTTTCCGCCAAGAGGCGAATAGCAGCAGCTAGGTCGTTGTTGTTAGCCATTCTACTTCGGGACCTGTAAGTAATATAATCCTACTTTAGGTTCCAGCATACTCACATTTCCATCTAAGAAGGCAACATTTGATTTGATCATTAAAGATCGCATCAACAAACAATTTCTCAACTAGTTCCAAGTTCAACATAAAATGTTCTCTAATAATCACATAATCATCCATGTAAAATATATTCACATCAACATGCAAGTAGAAACACACAAGCATGACTATAATCGCATAATGAAAATAAAATATTCCCATCACGTGCCCAGAATAAATTCGTACTCACTCTTATAAATAATAATAACTTTTATTCTTCCATAACGGGTATTTAAATAAAATGAATGCTACTATGATATTATACCTTCCTAAATGAAAACAATAATTGTATGAAACTATTCTATAACCTGTTGGTCTACTAACCAACCTTATTATATAATATATCATTCCCCTACTCGCTAGTAGTAAGAATAAAATAAGAAAAATAAAAATAAATAGTAACCTAAGGTAACACATTATCATTTCTGTCCTCAAATTCTATGTATAGCTCAGGTACGAAGATCTCATCTTCAAACTCATCTATGTCCTCATCATAATATTCGACATATCTCCTTTGTCGTTTGGATCTCCTTGAAGGTTGAGGTTCTTCATCCTCGACTACGAATCGGTTTCAACCCCGAATGATGCATGGTAAATGTCTCTTACGGTTTGACCCCTAGCACGGTCGAACTCCACAATGAGCTCATCATCACCGGTCCACCTCGACTTTAATATCTTACGCATAACCCACTCGAAACCGGTATATTCATTATCAATGACATGCACATTATCGTCACTTTCATCATCACTTAATACAATAGGATTTTGGTAACTCCCTACTCTGGCAGACATGATTAAGGATCTACAACAGATAAATATTCTCAATTACATTTTGAGTACTCTCCCTGTACGTAATTCCCAACAATAATAATAAAAGATGCCATTAACATCATAGGCACAAAGTATAACAATCAGCAGGGAAGAAAGATATAAACAGTTAGCAGGGAAGAAAAATAATTATGAACAGTTTAGCGGGGAAGAAAAATATTAACATGCTTTGAACTAACTATTCCATGCGGGCATATAATATTTCTATCCTATATGCCCTTCCTATACTACCCATTCTCACAATGCAACAAGTAAAACTTCAAAAGCAATAAAAAATAATGCGAGACACTCCTTATAATATAATAATCATTAAATGTCGAACTAACTAAAAAAAATTCGACTAAAAAAAATTTCAGACTTATAAAATTCGAAAGAAAAAAACAAAAAATTTCGACTCTAAAAAAAAAATTCGACTATCCTAAAAAAAATTTCAAACCATCATAATTCGAAAAAAAAATAAATTCGACCCTTAAAAAAAAATCGGCTCTAAAAAAAAAATTTCGGACCCTTTTTTTTTTTTAAAAAAAAAAATATTTTTCGGTCCTCTAAAAAAATCTATATATATATATATATATATATTCCTATAACGAATAAGTAGGAGCAATTCTAAGAGTTTATTCAAATAACTAGTAAGTTAATTAGGCGCCTAAAAGTTTTGAAAATAACCTAAAGCTCCGATACCACTTTTGTAACACCCCGATAATTCTCTCTTTCAGAAATACCTTTATAATATAAAACTTAGAGAATTACCCAAGTATTATCGCCCGTGTGATAACGTATCGGCTTATTCAGAATTTTGCAGCGGAAAACAATTAATTGAACTTCATGCTTTATTATCATAAATAAATAAATAACTAAGTACTTCAAAAACAATTAACTTTAAATGCCTACTCAAACGCTTATTAAAATACGTTCCTAATAATGTGACAACATGACAACTTAAATTACACAAGCTCTCCATTCCCGATTCCCAATGATGCTACATCTGCGAACTTCGTAAATGTCGATGCTCTAGAGAGTCTGCTCACCAAAATTGGGTCATCACAGGATCAATAAGGCAAAGCCATGATCAACACATACAACAAAGCACGTAATCAGCAAAGCTGAGTACTACATAGTAATAAATAAACTTACCTAACATGATACTAAATAATAACATGCGGGGATAAATAATAATATAATCATATAACATTTACGCGACAACTTTTTACTGAACTAAACTCTAAACATATTTTTATTACTCAAATGGAATAGTTATTGGACCTGAGTTGTCTTATCTACTAATGCCTTCATTACGAAGACGAAATACGGGAGCTACCACGTATTCCAGAAATGACCTGCGATATCGAGGAACCTTTGCTAACTGAAAAAGGGATGGTGATCAATCCATCTCCTCGTAAAAAGCCATGGCTCGCTCACCATGTACCCCAACTCCTAATGTCCAACTCTAGACGTGCACCAGTCTAAAGTCTATAACTATCCTTGTTACACTTTACGTTCTTTACAGATTATTACTTGTTATGACACACATTCAAGCAATACAGAAATAACAATTCAACAAACACAACTGAAACTTCTTTTATCTTAGGATTTAATAAGTGGTCACAACTTACAATCCAAGACTTACTTTCTTTTAATCTTAACTTTCTCATTTGTTGAACCTAGCCAACAATCAAACTTACCTTTAAAAGGCATACTTATCAACTTACCAAATAAGGCCCACAGTCCTCATAAAGTAGTGAAAATAATACTTGTAAGGGAACACATGAACAATCATGAATCAATCTTAATAATATATTAATTCCCCATGTGAATTAATAATTAAAGTTCCCATCCACATGCTTGCATCAATAAATCCATACAAACATGACAATGCTTTACTCATAATAAATCTAATAATTAACATGCTTGCTCACAGGCATACAACATGTAGAAATCAATCATACTAAAAATCATATATGAACTTATAAAGTTCCTATACATGATACTACAACTTTTTCCTCCTTAAATCATGATACTAGTCATATAATCACACAAGTATGTACGTACCTTGTGTAAACTAGTCGACCGGCCACTTTAGCCCCCTTTAAAAATCTCCTACGGAATATCTCCGCCTAGAAATCAAATATAACTAAAATCAATACTCTTAAATAAAAAAGACAGCAACTTTAAAATATTTAAGATCCCCTTTAAACATATTCAAAAGTTGATTTTTCTACCCAAAACTCCAATTACTTTTAATTCCTAGCATAGTACTACCATACTAGTAATTAAAATTCTTAAAACTCCCTAAATAAAATACTTTCTGAAATTCCAGCAACTTATAAAATCATGAAACCTTCTTTAAACCCACTTAAACATGCTTAAAATCATAAATTCAATCAATCTCATAGTATATAATATGCTACTATGGTTTTCTAATAATTAACACCCTAAAAATCCATGCTTTAATTATTAAAACTTTAATCTAACAATAATAAACAAATCTGAATTTTTATTCTTATAATATAATATATATATGAATCAAGATTATTTATTAAAACAGTAAATTAAAATCAATAATCATGATTAACATTAAAATAAAGCATAAAAACATAGTCTTTAACGGAAACTTGAGGAAAAAGAGAAGAATTAAACCAACTCAAAGAAGAATCAAGAAAACGCCGAAACAGGTGGCTCACGGCAGCAGCAACAGTACACGAACTTGTGATTTTGGAAAGCTTTGTGACGTTTCTTGGCGAAGAAGAAAGCGTTACTTGAAGAAGAAGAAACGAAACTTGAAAGAAGAAATCTGAATTTTTTTACGTGGAAGAGGAAGAGAGGAAGCCGTGAGTTTTGAGAGAGAGGAGGATGAAAATAATCTTTGTGTGGTAAAAATAATTGGGCTAAGGTATTTATAAGTAGGGTTTTCTTTTTGGGCTTAGGAAAAGGAGATTGAGTTGGAATAGACTTTGATGACGACTAGGATTGATAAATGAGAACTCCTAAGATCAATATAAGCTCCTTTTTCCAAATCTACTTAGAATTTGGGTTCCTCAAGTCCATTAGACTTCTTTTCCAAATCAAATTCGTATTTCAAACCTATTTCAAAACATGCCTAATTAAAATATTTACAACTTCCTTAAATCCTTAAAATAATTTCGTTTGACTTTTAAAATAGTCAACCTTCTTTAAATAATAAAATCATTTCAACTAAAAATATAAATATATGAATACTAAAATATATTTATAAAATCCCTTAAAATTATGGGGGATTACAGAATCCAATCCAATCCAATCTGAATTTTCAAATTTTAGATTGGATTCGATCCGAAAATCCGATTTTTTAAAACTATGTTTTTTTATGAAATAAATTAGGCGCGACAAGCCGACAACAACCCAATAGATTTACAATTTACAAATTCATAATTCATTACAAACCCCATAGACCATTATTAAACTAATAACAAACCCATATGCAATAATTCATTACAACAGAACGTAACAGAATACATGAGGTTCAGTCCAACAACAAAGAATACAGCAGGTTCGATTCAACAACAAAGAATACTGCAGCAGCACTTAAGCACTGGGCTTTTTTTTTAAAAATAAATCAGTTAAGCACTTAAGCCCAATCTAGAATACATAATACAAGGCATATTACTATTCGGTTATATTGGATTTTCGGATCCAATTACCCTCAATCCAATCCGATCCGAAAATCCATTTTTTTTTTCAAAAAATCTCAATCCGAATCCAATCCGAACACAGTTCAAATCCGATCCGAATTACTAATTCGGATTGGATTGGATTGAATTTCGGTTTTTATCCGAATAACTTTCACCCCTAGGGAAGGGGGTAATTCTAAACTGAAAAATGGGTAAAGGGAAAAGAAAAAACCATCAACCAAACATCAAGTAAGGGAAACATAAGTTTGGAAACCCTTTCCTTTTCTTCACACCCCTCAACCAAACGCCCCCTTACTCTATTAAGTTTTACTATTTTGTCTTTCATATACACCACCCAACTAAAATTTCAAAGAAGTGAGCAAAATTCAATGCAGAAAAAGATAAAGGAAATTTTCAATGGGCCAACTTTTTGGAAATTTCTTATTGGTAATTGGGGTTTCTTTTTTTTGAAATATAAGATGACCTTGTAGTTTTACTTAATTCACAACATGACATTAATTAATGATGGTAATATATTAACCCTTCCGCAACATCATGGCTCACCGAAATCCTAAATTATCTATCTTTTGCTATCCTATATTTCACCCTTCTTTGGTTGGGCACACGCAGCCATCAATGGAAGGATGAATTGTGATACAAGCTAAATATATACTTCATATTACAAGAGATAGGCTAATAATGTATGTAATATGCTAGTTAAGGAAGGAAGATAATATCCGGGCCCGACCTCGGGGTTGTTTTGAGGGGCAACCACCCGGCGCCATAAACATAAGGGCCCAATTTTTCAAGAAGCTTTAAATAAATAGAATTAACAACAACTACATTAAACAAAAAACAAGTTTGGCTTGCTGGTTTGTACCTATACTAACTAGTGCACAAGGCAGTGAAGGCACGGGTTCAAATCCCTTTAGGATAGAAAGATTTTTTTCCTTTTTACATTTTTCTTTTTATATTTTTCTTTTTAAATTTTTCTTTTTATACTATCTATCTCACAATACTTTTTACACTTTACTTTTATTTATCCTACATTAGCCTTTGCAATTTCATTTTTTGATACAATCCATTGCTATTTCAATCTTTTTTTTCCTCAACAAACATAACCCACCACTCTCTCTCCTCCAAATAAAATAACCACTTTGCTACCTCGTATCAGATCTACCTTTTTTAACAAAATAATAATTGATATTTATCCTCTAAAGTTATATATCTTGATAGGTGTAAGTGTCAAAAATAATATATTTTATATAAAAATAGTATATTTACCATAAAAAATATACTTCCTCCGTTTTTTAAATTGCCTACTTTGACTTTAATACTATTAAGATATATACACGACTTTGACTATCTATTTTGATGTGTACTTAAGAAACATAGTGTACTTATTTTGTTGTGTAAGTGTCAAATAAAGTACTTCTTAGTGGCGAAAAATCTAGCTCAGTCATCACATGTAAGAGGCCCCAAGCTTTAGTTTCGCTTCGAGCCTATAAAATGTCAAAAACGACCCTGATAATATCCAATCAGAGGGATATTATTTTCATACTAAGGGCATGATAGGATTGAAAGTAACACATTAAGGGAGTAAAAAAAGTTAAACTACGGAAAATTAAGGTGGTCAGAGGTGGTAATGAACGGGAGGAAGTAGTGGTGAAGAGGATAACACTAGTGTTGGTAAGAAAAAGAAAGGAAGGGGCAGTTGTTACACTCATTATGGGATAATTGTTGCCCAGTACTCCCCTGGGGTGATTATTACCCTCATTTGGGGGTAATAGTTTCTCCTCTCCCCCCCCCTTCTAATTACAATACTATATCACCCCCCTTGCTTGCAACCACCTCTTACCTTTTATCTTCTTTTTATTAAGGTGGTTGGACTTTTATTATTCCTCTAATCTAAGCAGGTCCTAAAAGTTACTCCGTATTATTTACTCCGAACAAAAGTTAATCTTCGAGTCAAAAAGATATGCACAACGAAGACAAGATAATTAAGGAGAATATATACAGATGGATTCTTGATCTTATCTTCTACCATCAACATAGCAATAGCAAGCGACGTAGATGGCCACCCATGAACGCAGACTCGAGGTAAGGGAAAATTAGGAGGTGTTGGGGCGTCAAAGCGGTGATTAGCGGTGAACTATGGTGGTGCAACGTTTGTTGAACACGGGCGACGGACAACACGCGAGAGGAAAAACAATGGGAAATTCTCTCTGGTAGCCCTTAACTATTTATTTTTCTCTTTGGTAGCTTTTCTTATGGGTTAATGTCCTGGTAGCCCTAAATTAATTAAAATGTTAGTAAAATAGGATTATTTAATGAAAAACATTTAGTTAGTGTTAAAAAACGTTAGTTAGTATTAAAAAAAGTTAGTTAGTGAGTTAACCTAACCCTAAACTCTAAACTAACCCTCTCCCCCACCCCCTTCCCCCACCCTCCCAACAGCCCCCCTCCCACCACCTCTTCCCCCACCCTCCCGGCGGCCCCCTTCCCAACAGGCCCCCATCCCACCACCGCCCGGCCCCCCTCCCCCAAGCCCCGCGCCACGCCCTCCCCCACTCCGGCACCGCGTCGTTTTCCCCTCCCCCCCCCCGCGCCAATTTCCACTCTCCCCCTCACCCCGCCGATTTTGCAACCTCCCCCCCACCCCCGTCGAAAATCCGGTCGAGCGGATTTACGTGGCGCCGCGAGGTTTCTCCGGAGTCCAAGCCCACGCGAAATCGACCGGGGTGGGGGGAGGGTGCGAAAATCGACGGGGTGGGGGGAGGGTGCGAAATCGACGGGGGTGGGGGGGAGGGTGCGAAATCGGCGGGGGTGGGGGGAGGGGAAAACGACGCGGGTCTTGGGGCGGGGGGGGAGGGGCAAGGGCTGCGCGGGGCTTGGGGAGGGGGCGCCTGCTTGGGCGGTGGTGGGAGGGGGGCTGGGGGGGGAGGGGGACTGCTGGGAGGATGGGGGAAGGGGTGGTGGGAGGGGGAGGAGTCTTTGGGAGGGTTGGGGAAGGGGTGGGGGAGAGGGTTAGTTTATAATTTAGGGTTAGGTTAACTCACTAACTAACTTTTTTAACACTAACTAACGTTTTTTAACACTAACTAAACGTTTTTCATTAAATAATCCTATTTTACTAACATTTTAATTAATTTAGGGCTACCAGGGACATTAACCCATAAGAAAAGCTACCAAAGAGAAAAATAAATAGTTAAGGGCTACCAGAGAGAATTTCCCAAAAACAATTGGGTCTTAGGTCTCCTTCCATTTTTGTTGCTCAAGCTTCGAAGGGGTTGACAGTGGAGGGTTTTAATTTGGGTCAATTAAAAAGTCAATCTTTTAGTTGTTAAGGTAAACCAATTACATAATAATTAGGAGAGAAGACATTGATTAAGTTGATGCTTCAGAATAACAAAGTTGGATTTCCTTCGCTAGTTAAAGAGTTGTTCATTTACATTGCTCTTAGGTGTTATGCCATGAATGAATTTGTAGCAAGAGGAATAGAGAACCCGAGAGTATAGATGAAGGGAGTTTAGTGAACTTTACGTTAGTCGGGAAATTACAAAAAAAAAAAAAAACACGTTAGTTGGGATGAGCATCGTGCGCACAAACTAAAACGCAAGTACAATATAATGAAATATGTGCGTTAGTCAATGAATGCAAAACAAAAGAACATCAAGTTCATTTAAATGAACATGGTAGTATAATAAACATGTGATATTGTTAGTTGAACATTGTGAGTTATAGATGAACATTTGCGAGTTCTTCAAAATTCAAAATGTTCTTTCTAAAATTAAAATATCAGTTCACATCTACTTATTATTGGATGAACATGCAATGTTGTTGATTGAACATTTGCACCCTTCTCTACCTCCACCTATTGGCCATATTGTGGGAACGAGTTAAGCATAAAAGACACCACTAAACTTTGACAAAAATTGCAGTTTACTCATCCAAGTATTAAATCTTGCAGTTTGCTCACTCAAACCCAAATTCTGTTACTTTTGCTGTTAACTTTAAATTAAATAATAATAAAAAATTATTTGTGCATAAAATCTTCATTTCTCTTTCTAAAAAAAATATTATGTCTTCCTCTCTCCTTCCCCCCACTAGGCCACCAGCCCACCACCCACACCAACCACCACCTTCACCGCCGAACCACCACCTTCCCCACCGTCCACCACACCCACCACCACCTTCACCACTGACAACCACACAACTACCACTTTCACCACCGTCCACCACACCACCACCACCTTCACCACCAATCACCCGCCTTTACCACTGTCCGTTCACCGACAACCACACCAACCACCACCAATCACCACCAACCAAATAAAAAACCACCCAGAAAATTCAAACCAAACTCCCAAATCAGATCTAAGAACCAATAAAAAACATTAGAATTCGAGCATCCCAACCCCAAAACCCCAACATCATATCTAAGAAAAGCACAAAAAATTCGAGCATCGTCCCAACCCCCACAACCACCAAAACGAACCAAAATCCCCAAAATCGAACCCAAAATCACAATTCGGGATTACCATATCTATAACCCTCTTTACCCAATACTAATATAAACCAACATAATAAATCAGTCCACAAAATAAATGAACATTTACATCTAACAAATAAAATGCCAAGCTCAATTTTCTATAAGTTCATACCATTAATATTCAATATGGGTATTCTTCAAAAATTGAATAAACTCAAAAAAAAATGTGAATGAAAGAGAGAGAGACCGTCAGAGCGGCGTTTGTGGATGTAACGTTCCATCTAAAAGTCGCAATTTTTGGTGCCGAGGTGAACATCGGCAGCAAGCATCATTTGGATGTCTTGCTCTCTTTGGGACAATCTTCTGGCTGACTCCATTGTTGTGTTTTCTCAACAACACCCAACAAACAACAGTTTCGGCGTTGTTATTGAGTTTGGACTGGGAGAACAGAAGAGGAGTTTGGGGATTTTGGTTCGATTTTGTTTTGGTGATTTTGGAAGGTGGTGAATGACAGGATGTGGAGTGGTGGATGGAAGGTGGTGAATCTGGTTTTGAGAGGAGGAGAGAGAAAGATTGTTATTTTTCGTTTTCAGTGCCAAATGAGCCTTTTTTTATTGATTTAATTTAAAGTTAACAGCAAAAGTAACAGAATTTGGGTTTGAGTGAGCAAACTGCAAGATTTAAAACTTGGGTGAGTAAACTGTAATTTTTGTCAAAGTTTAGTGGTGTCTTTTATGCTTAACTCTTGTGGGAACGGTTAACAAACTTACAACATCGAGAATTAATAGAAGTCACATCATCTAGTAACACTGTAACACTAACACAATACTTGAACCTATGGGATATTTTCTTGCTTGCATGATTGGGGAACTCCAGATTTGGCGGAGCTGCACTCTTCCTCTTCACACCAATAATCTAGTACGTGCACAGTGCACTCAATAAAAGGGTTCGGGGAAAAGGGTGTTCAAGCCTTTTTGCGAACCACTTCTTTCTTTTTGGCTCTTTATCTTGATATTTTGAAAATATATATTTTGACAAATTTAACATGATACATATGATTGTTTCATTTATAAACTACAACACAATGGTCAAATCAAAGTGAAATAGGTGAACAGTGTCAAAGTATGAATTGTGTAGATTAAAAGGAAACTGAGGGAGTATTGCTATTAATTGAAAGCCATAGGATATCTAGAATCGATATTCAAGAAAAACGAAACACAACCTAACTTGATAAAAAAAAAGTTCTTCTACGGTATAAATATGATAATAATGAACCAAATCTGACAATGTAGCATAGCCCCTGTTTGTTTGCTGAATCATGCAACAATTTATGAGCGTGTCTATTATTTTGACATAGTTTTGAGAATGAATATTTTTATTGGATTGTGTATATAGCCTACGAAAACTCAATACTAATTGCAATTTTGTACAACAAACCATTAATGAAATGTATCTTTGCAATAAACCACAAGAACCAAACTTTAAGAGACGAGACTAACAAATCAAACTCTAAATTCTTAAGGGCGGAGACAAATAACCCAATAATTGGGTAAAACCCCTGCCACAAAGAGAGAAAAGAGGATTATTATTAACGAAAACTAGAAATACAAATGCATAAAAGTAAAAATTGGGGCTTACCACCATCAATGAAGAACATGAGTTTTTTAAGAGAGAGAAGGGAGAGAAAGGGAAATGGGCAGCTAGGATTTTTGTATTTCTAAAGTATTGCAATATTTCTATTCTCACTATAATTCATTAAATGTCTCTTATTACTATACTCATACTCTTAATATAAATGTCTTTTATTATTGAAAAAATTTATATTGATGTTCGCTTAAAAATTAAAGTTGTAGACGTTATACAAATATTCAGAAGATGGCTCCTATTCCAAAAGAAATTACCGAGTCCTTTTCTATGGTAGAAAATGCAAAGAAATTATGAGTTAAATAGCATTGGTTGATACTCAATTAACATGATATAGTTTTTTTTGGTTGTTTATTCAAAACTAATTCTATATTTCACTTACCATAAATTCTATATATCTTGTTTACTATTATGAAATTATTTATCTCTATAATGTAGTTTATATATTGCAACATTACACATTAAAATGGCGTGCGTCCTCTATATTCTTGATAATATAGTGTCTTGGCCTTGCCCCGTTGCCCGTGAATATAAATTACAACTTTGACTGACTAGATTGTTGTGTATTGGCAGTTGGCACCAAATATTCTAATACTACATGTGTTGTTGTCAAAATTAGTCTTTAAATAAATGTAGTGGGTTGCGCCAAATTTTTGGGGAGTGTTTGAAAGCTGCGAGACATTAGAGGATGTGTTAAATGTGACTGGGCAAGTTACTGATAAGACAATTTATATGATAGAATATTCTCAAATATTCTTTTGTAACTAATTTAGAATATGTATATTTTGTATAACTAAATTAGGATAAACGTATATCTTGGTCAAGGATTGCCCTTGATCTCTTCCGTAACTATAGCTTAGTTTCCTACTTCTACACTATTATATACTTAACATCATGATTTCAGATAATTGCATGCCTTCTCATT
Source organism: Beta corolliflora (assembly GCA_947648045.1). Classification (NCBI taxonomy): domain Eukaryota; kingdom Viridiplantae; phylum Streptophyta; class Magnoliopsida; order Caryophyllales; family Amaranthaceae; genus Beta; species Beta corolliflora. The sequence continues at coordinate 1,319,246 of CANSZD010003329.1, read as the reverse complement.
AAACCATGATAAACACTACATATATCTTGGTCAAGGATTGCCCTTGATCTCTTCCGTAACTATAGCTTAGTTTCCTACTTCTACAGTATTATATACTTAACATCATGATTTCAGATAATTGCATGCCTTCTCATTAAACCATGATAAACACTATATTATAAGTATAAATAAGATAATTGCATGCCTTCTCATTAAACCATGATACCATGTTAGATAATGTAAACTCCGTAATCTTGGAGTATTCCCATTGATCAATATATATATAGCGTTTCCACAATAATAATCCTAACCATGTTAGGAAACCTAACTATATAATGATAATACTATACAAATATATCCTAAACCGATGAGAAAATATTATCCTAAATATATTCTCTATGAAATAGGATGGGATTATTTGGTTAGTTTTTGTTTCAAAAATAAATTGATCTCATCTATTCGTAATTGTCAGTGTCTTGATAAATTTGATTCTTTGTGTTGTACAGTGGCGGAGCCACTAAGTCATGAGGGTAGCAGATCTTCCCTATTTAAAAAAAAGAAATTGAATTATCTTTAAAAATAGAAGTGCTTCTAAGTGTGATAGCAATTGCTTCTTCTTCCTTACTCTCTCCTCCTTTGTGGCTCGATGGAGTAAGGACATTGGGCTTTTAGTTATCATTTATTTGATTATCTAAAAGCAAAGAAAATGTTCCAATTTAGGATTTTTTAGGTTCCATGTTAATTTGGTGGTGATTTACTTATGTCTAAGCTCAGGACCGGCTAACAGCCAGTGCAAGGTGGGCTGTAGCACAGGGCCTCCGAATTTAAGGGGCCCAAAACTGAAAAAGTTCACTACTTTATAACGCAGTTACTTTTATTTTGAAAGAAAATCTCTTATTCCCTTTGCACAACTGCAAGACAATGAATGATAAACTCGCATTAATTATCTTCGTTTTCCCGTATATCTCAGTTGCTCGTTTTCTACCCTTCCCTATGAATAATTCCTTACAACGCCAATACTATTGGACCCTTCACTACCAGACAATTTGCACTCTCGGTCAATTTTCGTTCCTCAAACCAATCTCAAAATTTCTCACTCAAAATCAGACTAAGCTGATCCGAATGCATTTTTATTCCGGAAACTTGCATTTCGTTATTATACTTCAGGTTTTTGTTAATTTTTGTTGTTTTTTAGTTCTCCAAAGTAAATAAAATTTTCATCTTCTGCTTTCCTTCTTCCTCGATTCATTTCATTGTTTTTTTTTACCAAAATTATAATTTTGAATTTAAAGATTTGTGAGAAGTAATTATTGAATTCTAAACTGTGGGTTTTTGATTTTTTTTGTCGACTAATAGACAAAGTGTGATGTGAATTGTGAAATTAAATGTCTTAGATTGCTTTGTTAGTTCTAATGTTGAATTACAATAGCAGTAACAGAATTCTAGTTAAAATTTAATAAAGAATTATTTTTACATATGTTATGTGTATAATCAATATATTTTCGAGTTATGATGAGATTACAAGAGAACTATTTCAGAAATGATACAAAATGAAAGTGAACATGATTTCAATCCAAATTTTCCTCCAACTCAATCGTGCCAACAAACTTTTTTCTCCATCAAGTAGTATTCCTCCTCAAAATCAAGAAAATGAATTGGAGTTTGGAAAACTCAACATGAACAACTACTTTTAGGTTGTATTTGAATTTTATAACTTTTCAAATGTAATATAGTTTATGAAGAAGTTATTTTCTTATATTTGATACATAGTGATTAATATTACGCTATCCCTCACTCCAAATCCTGGATCAGCCCCTGGTGTTGTATATGTGCATATAAAACACAAATTCAATCTTGTGTGACAACTTCGGTATAATCATTTGTGACTGTGAGTCTGTGACATAAATTTGCTCTACAGAGAATTTTGTTTTGCTCTAAATGACTGAATTTCAACATTGTGTACCAAAGTACATTTTTACAATGCATTCTTCCCTTGATTTTGGATTTTTTTTTTTTGAGGAAAACCCAAGAAAAGGGGATCATATAATATCTTTCAAAGAAATAGCAAGAACATCATCCGGAACATCCTCAACCCAAGTACGCTCGCCTAATTTCCAAGGTTGGAAATGAGCTAATATATGAGCTACTTTGTTGCCGGTGCGTTTAACAAAAGACCAAGCCACATAATTAAAAGAGTTAACTAGAGCTTATACATCATCAATTATTAAATTAAAAGTACTAGATCCCCTTTTGCCACTTCTCAAAGCTTGGATAGCCAAAAGGCTATCACTCTCCACTTCTATACTTTCATAGCCAAATGATGCTGCCATCTTTACACCATGATAGATTGCTTTAGCTTCCGCTATGCGAGGCTCCCAATCTACATTGAGCTGGATTGTTGCTGCAACAAGCACTTCACCATTCGAGTCTCGACAAACCACGCCCAGGCCACAACCCAAAGACCCCATGAATCCCGCATCAACTTCACTTTAATAGTGCGTGCTGTAGGCTTCGACCATGCAGTAGGAAAAGGCGAAGGCTTCGTGCCTGGCAGCAGTTCTGAGTTCGCCTTTAGGACCTCTTGGCTGACCTTCAAAGCGTAGGCCAACGTATCAGTAGGTTCCTTGACTTCACCCTCCATCACCGCCTTACATCTAGCCCCCCAAACAACCCACAGTGTAGTCACGAAGACACAGCTCTCATCTTCGTCCATCTTGTCCAAACAACGCTCCAACCAATCTCCTATCGAATCCCCACTTCGCCTCACCAACACCTCATGATCACTCAACTGCCAAACCTCCTGAGCAAGCGAACAATGACACAAAGCATGCACACAACTTTCCTCCTCCCTTCCACACACCCCACACAACGCACTTAGATGATTCAACGGGCGATTCAGCGCCATGTTTGTTGGCAGCGCGTTAGAGAGCACACCCCACACAAACAGCTTAACTCGTGGCAGCACCTTCAAACCCCATATCTTTTTCCACAAATCAGTTGTATAAGAAGAGGAAGCCTCATCCATACTACTAGAATCATTCCACAAAGTCCTGTAGGCAGATTTCACCGAGTAAATTCCGTCTTTTTCAAGGTCCCAACAAAGAGTGTCTTCAGGCAAACGTGAACTGAGAGGGATGCTCATCACACGATCCACCTCAAAAGGCAGAAGAATATGTGACACTAGCTCTCGATTCCAACCTCTACTAATAGGGTGTATTAAATCCGCCACCATAGTGTTAGGATTCGCATTACCCCGTGGAGATAAGATCTTGCGCGTTTGAGTACCGGGAATCCATTCATCTTGCCAAACCTTGATTTTTTCCCCATCACCCACCCTCCACCGAACACATTTCCTCAACACCCACTTCGCCTCCCATAGTCCCCTCCAAGTGTAGCTTGGATTAGACCCTAAATCTGCTGCCATGTAAGTGGAATTAGGATAGTACTTGGCCTTCAGAATTTGCTCAATTAAGCTTCCCGAATACGTAATCAAACGCCAAGCTTGCTTCCCAAGAAGGGCCCAGTTGAACAGTTTCATATCCCGGAAACCTAAACCTCCTTCATCTTTAGGCCTACACAACTTCTTCCATGCTACCTAGTGAATCTTTATCTCTCCATTCTTTTGCCCCCACCAGAATTGAGCTATCAATGACCGGATCTTATCACAAAATGAAGATGGAAATTTAAACACACTCATCGCGTAGGTAGGGAGAGAATGGGCCACAACCTTTATCATAACCTCCCTGCCAGCTTTAGATAGAATCATCCCCTTCCAGCCCTGCAACTTTTTCCACAATTTTTCTTTAACACCATTAGTAATAACCTTTTTTGAGCGCCCTACCGTAGTAGGTAACCCAAGGTACCTTTCATGCACCTCAACAACTCTAACACCCAACTTTTGCTCAATTTCTCTCCTTCTTCCTTCCCTAACTCCTTTACTAAAAGAAATGGTGGTTTTATCAAAATTTACTTTCTGACCTGAAGACAACTCATACACTCGTAAAGCTTCCTGAATAGCCTCCGAATCATGCACATTAGCTCTTGAAAAAATCACATAGTCATCAGCAAAGAGTAAGTGATTAACAGAGGGAGCGGTGGGGGCTACCTTTATTCCTTTTAAGGAGTCATTCTCTTCCTCTCTCCGCAGCAAATGAGAGAACACTTCCGCACACAAAATAAACAAGTAAGGTGATATTGGGTCACCTTATCTGATGCCTCTGTTTGGGAAGAATTCTTCAGTAGGGCGCCCATTTATAAGCACCGAGAACGAAACTGAACGAACACAATGCATTACTCTATTGCGCCAGCCACCATCAAAACCAAATTTCTCCAGCACTGCTTCCAAAAAATCCCATTCAACTCTATCATAAGCCTTCGACATATCCAACTTTAGAGCCATATTCCCTTCCACATTCTGCAAATTCTTCATATGATGAAACAACTGAAAAGTCACAAGAATGTTATTTGTAATCAGACGCCCTGGAATAAAGGCACTCTGGTTAACATCAACAATCTTATCCAGGAAACTTTTGAGACGATTAGCAAGCACTTTAGAAACAAGTTTATATATTACATTACAAAGGGAAATGGGACGAAAATCAGACAAACGATCTACTTTCTTCTTTTTAGGGATAAGAACAATAAAAGTTGTGTTCAGGAAGTCAGGCATCGGAGCCCCTCTCAGATACCAAAAACTGCATCAGTAACCGACTTACCAACTATGTGCCAATACGTTTGGAAAAACATGGGACACATCCCATCCGCCCGGGGCCTTAATTGGATGCATTTGGCTTAAAGCAAACTCACCTCCTCCACACAATAGTCTGCACTTATAGCCGCGTTCATTTCATTCGACACCCGAGCTTGAAACTCGGCTAGAGCCTGCGAGATTAGAGACGGGTTTGCAGAATCGAACATGCCTCGAAAATAATGCACCGCCAGTTTGCCTACATTTTCGCCACCCGAGTACTCCACACCCTCATCATCACGCAAAACACTGATGCTATTTTTGTGTTTTCGAATTGACGCTCTTTGGTGGAAGAACTTTGTGTTCTGATCTCCCTCCGTAAGCCACAGTGCACGGGACCTTTGCTGCCAATATAACTCCTCATGCTTCACCAAATCTTCGATCTCACGCAACAAAATCCTTCTCCTCATCTGCTGCTCTGCCGTAAGATTTCCCCCATTATATATACTTCTTTAGTTTCTTTCGTTTTTTCCGCAGCTCTTTAAAGATGGGGCCAAACTTGTCTCCACTCCACTTCTGTAAACTTGCAGCACACTCACCCAGCTTATTCTCCAAACTCGACCCAAGAGACCACGCCCCTCCAATCAACTCTTCGCAACCCTCCTCTTTTGCCTAAAATTGTTCAAATCGGAACGGTTTATCTCCGAAAGGCACAGCTCGACCATTTTTCCACATAGTAAGCTTGATCGGAGCATGGTCTGACCATTCTCTATCTAAATTCCATACATGAGCATCAGGAAATATAGACATCCATTCAGTTGTCCCAAGAGCTCTATCCAACCTGCATTGAACATAGTAAACACAAAATTTAGTTAAGCCGCCCTCCCCCTCTCTTTTTCTCTCTCTCAAACCCTAGCCTCCCCTACCCCTTCTCCATCAATTAAGGGCTGCCATGGATGATTTCATCCATGGTAAGCCCCTTTTCCCATTTTATTTTCAGCTTTTAGTTCATTTATTTCTTGTTTTGTTGAATAAATTAGTCTCTCTTTATGAGATTTTTTCAAACCCTGTTATGGGGATTTTAGTATCTGTTGTGGAGATCTCCTTCTCCCCTATGGGAGTTATGAGTACGTTTTTTTTGTTTTTAGGTATGAGAAATTATTCTCATTGGTTGAAGTTCGACACTCAACATGAAGGTATTAGAATCTCGGATGCGGTCAACATGGCTCGATAAAAAATGCTCTTCCCAAACTATGTCAGAACGATAGACTTCCTCATCAATAGCTGCTTGATTCAGCAAATACAAGGGGGCTGCGCTATATTGCTCGATCTGGTTCATTGTAGTTTCTTCGAAGACGAATTTGATTTAACCTTGTTTGATTGTATCTTGTTTTTCTTTAATACCTATTGTAGATGCCGTTTAGCCTTCAATTAATGAAATTTCTCTTTAAAAAAAAAACCTGCATTGAACATTTTCAGCAGATTCCCGGCCATTGTCATAAGTGAATTCATAACCTGAAAAAGGAACATCTTGAAAGCCATATAAATTCACCACATTTCTAAAATTCTCCATTTGCCACTCTACTATATCATTCCCGCCATTTTTCTCAAAAGAAAATAAAATCTCGTTAAAGTCACCCATGCACAGCCATGGAAGAGAAGACCGTGCTGCAAGACTCTCAATCAAGCTCCATGAAAGATGTCTATGATGGACCTCCGACCATCCATAGAACCCGATAAATCTCCACTCCTTATCACTCAAACCCCTCCTGACAATAACATCAATATGGTGAACAGACGTAGAACTCAGAACAACGTCTATATCTTTTCTCCACAATAGAGCCAAACCACCTGAACGACCCACCGAATCCACCGAAACACCATAGAAATCCCCCAATCTCCCACGAATCCGAGAAAATTCACCACTATGCAATTTCGTCTCTGACAGGAAAACAAGAGACGGGGCCTCTCTTCGGAGTAAGTCCCGAAGGTTTCGAACTGCAAAGGGGTTGCTCAGCCCCCTACACTTGAGACTTAAAAGACTCATTGAGCTGGGCGAGACTGATTATTCTCAGTCCTCGCCATTCGTCATCCAGAAGAATTGATATCTAGAGCCACCTTTTTAGACTTGGGTTCAACATGTCCCTCTACCACAACTTTGTCTCGATCTCTTTTCCCTTTAGCCGCAACAACATTATCAACAACATCACTCGACTGCCCCTTAGTTTCCCTTGCCAACGTACGCCATTTCCTACCCCCTCTCACCACACCAACCTCATTATCAACCATCTCAGAATCAAAATTATTGGCAGCACAAATCATACTCTTACCACCCGTCCCCGTTTCAGTCACCACACCTCCACCTACATTAAGCACTAGAACACCTGAGTCCATCACCTGTTCATTACACATCTCCTTAGTCTGCATTCCCCCCATACTAGTACCATCCTGCTCCAACCCCGACACATTCTCCTGCACCCCCCGCAAAGTAACCTGTCCACCAAGGTTCGAAGCAACCGGACTTGGTGTCCCCCCATGCAAATTACTAGTAGCAGTACTACTTACAAGAGAGGAAAAAATGAATGGAGTACTTACATTATGGGCACCATTTGTAATGCCCTCAGGTTCAGCCACCCCGTCGACAGATACTCCTTTCGAAGTCTCCCGTTTCTCCTGAGGTACAGCCTCCACATTTGATATGCTAGGGATGACATCATGCCCATGGTGCGGTTCATTATCACTTCCCAGAGCCGACTCAAATGAGAGTTTCTTCCCACAACTAAGAAAAGCTTTGGTCTCTTTTAACATTTTCAACCTTCCCCACCTAGGCGAGGCCCGCAACCACGACCCCCACTGCTTCTCCTCACCATTTGCCTCCTCAGACGCCTTCAAACAATCTCTTTCGATGTGACCCAAGACTCCACACTCGTAACAAAAAGTAGGAAGTCGCTCATATTTAATTTCAACCAGTGCCATCACTTCTAGTTTTAATCTTCTGTAATCGACGAAGCGGTTTTGAGACATTAATATTAACTTTGACTCGTGCGGATTTATCCCACACAATCGCATCGGATTCCACCTTAAGAACCTCCCCAATACAGTGACCAATTACAAGCACAAAAGCCTCCGATCAACTGTCCATGGGCAGGTTATACAATCGAAGCCAAAAAGGGCTCCTCGATAGGGAAATATTCGAAGGCTGAATACTACCCTCAAATTCCTCCAGTATCACCAAATTGTTATCAAAAGTCCAAGGCCTGCCTGCCAACACCTTATCTTTGTCCTTCGCCGTAGCGAATTGCACCACGAAGAGACTATTTTCTATTTTACGAAATAGTGCCCCCTTAGAGATGGTCCATATTTGATTCAAAGTTCGTTTTAGGGCCTCGAAATTGTAAGGTCTGATTGTTAGAACTTTTCCTACCATCGCTAAATTGATCGAAGAATCAGATGTCGTCATCTAACGCCACAACTGAATCTTCCTCCGCCGTAATCTTTAACTTCATAACTTTGTCAATGAGATTGTCAGCCATGATGATGGTAATGACTGACGCCACTCCCAATGGGGATTAACAAGGAGCGAAAATCGAGACAAGCACAGGAAACCCTAGACTGAGACTCAAACCCTAAAGAGAAACTAGAGAGAGACTTTGCCGATTTTGGATTTTATAAAGAGTTAGTTGCTAGAGGATATTCAATCCTAAATCTTGCGAGTACCTTTTAAGATCGTTTTATTAAGTAATGAATGAGCTAATTGGCATTCATGAGAAACTATAACTATACATATACCCAAAACACCGGTCGGTTTCTACAAAATTGCAAAAATGAGCTCATAGTTGGAAGCGATTATGCTAGCTAGTAGGAGTTGCTTCTATTCCCTCAGTTGCATTTATAGTATTGAAAGCACGATAGTCAATAGATATTGCTGATGTAGAATTATAATTATGCTATAAGAATGACATAATCCCATCAATTAACAATTTAACATTACTAAACTAGAAAAGCTCAAATTTAAACAGAAAATTACAGTAGGATTCACATCCCATTAACATGTACTTTATAATATAATCCCACTAAAGATATTAAATATGTAAAAAAAACCATCATTATGATGGGGCAAAAAGTTGATGCTTGGAGATCAAAATACCATCATTATCAGCCCACAACCAATCTCCATCATGAATCAAAGCCCCAGCAAAATGAACAGAAACATGCTTCTCCCCTAAACCCTTCTTGTTAGACTTAACTGGGCTGGGCCCTAAAGCCCAAACCCCAATATCACAAGCATTAATCTCATCCACATCTCTAATACATCCATACACAACAACTCCAGCCCAACCATTATCTTGGGCTATCTGGCCCAAGTTCCCACCAAGAAGAGCACATCTCATGCTCCCACCACCATCCACCACTAAGACCTTTCCTTTGTGGGCCTTGGACTCCAGCATGGCCCGAACCAAAACGTTGTCCTCGAACACCTTCACCGTTACGACAGGCCCATTAAAGGCCTGTCTGCGGCCATAGCATCTAAAGAGTGGAAGTAGTACCTTCAGTTCTCCTGTTGTAAGGAGGCTTGAGTTTGCATCACAAATGTCTGTTGTTGCTACCATTTTTTTGGGTTTTTTTTAGTGTTTTGTGTGTGTTTTTTTGGGTGGGATGAGGAAGTTTTGTGGTATAATAGACGTAGTGGAGTAGTATAGAGGAAAGAAGAGAACCACCGCAAGATGTTTATTGTTTTGTGTGCCTTTTTTCGTTATTTGATGTATTGTTGTGGTTGAATGAGAGTTAGGATAAAGGGTGGTGATGAATTGATGACATATGTTACAACTTAAATTGCCACTTGCAGTGTGCTACTTCGAATATCCCAAACTACTAATAATACATTGTATTCCATTGACTAAGAATGACATTAGGTTGGGCTAGCCCAAAACTGATTTGGCCATTTGGGAACGCTTGACCGAGCACGAGCTATGCACAAATTTTCTATCCAATTTTTTGGTGTACCACTTATATGCCATTATTTTTTATTGGTGGTTATTATTACTATGCCCCATGACTTTATAATCAAATTTTAATATTTCCTCCGTTCTGTTTTAAATGAAACATTGGGTGAAATGACACTATTCATTGATCAATTTTGACTCCAATTTATCGCCATTATATAAAGAAAAGCATAGTCAAGTTGGGATCTTGTTACATTCGTCTCGATGTATACTATCAAATTATAACTTTTTTATATTTTTTACGTATGCACAACTAAAGATATTAATGATTAAAGAAGTGTGTTGGGTTGCGTAAAAAAGCAAACGTTTCATTTAAAACAGAACGGAGGAAATAATATTTTTTAATCAACCAATACAAATTAATGGCACACAAGTGGTATACAAAATGTTGAACAAAAGATCTAAACTTCAATTTGACATGACATAGCACAAGATGATTCCCAAGTCCAATCCGGAGGCAGGGCGCAACTCAACATAATCGAGATACCGCATGCGGGCTATGACATGTCATGAACAAGGCATATGTGGATTTTTTATGTATAATTGACAAAATTTGAATTGGGATCAATATGAGAAGTGTATTACCATGCTTGGAATTATTTATAGAAAACTCAAATTTGAAAGGAAATTTTTTCGCGGTGATAAATTCATAGGTTGTCGTACACCTGTCAAAAATAAATTTCTAACAAAACCTCCTAACAATGTAGTAGGGTAAGTAGGGTCGAATCGACAAAAAGATGATTCTTTTAATCTAGCTTGCAAGGTATGGAGAAACTAAACAAGATCACAAATTTCAGATTTAAGGTTCTAAAATAATGAAATACGAAAATCAAACTAAAAGATCTAGGCCCTAGGGTAATGGTTCACCATATTTATGATTCATAATATATCAAAAACACCATCAATAATCCAATTAGTCTAATATTTAGAGCACATGTTAATCCTACCGTCGAATCTTAACGCTCTCAAATCAATATATGCAGTATGGTCTCAAACATAATAAGGTTTGTTGATTTTAGGTAAGCCTCTAAGAAGTACTATCTATCGATCTACAATTCGTTATTAGCAAGTTGTAATCAGAAAATTGATTAGATTACAAGATTAACAAAAATAACCTAATCAATTAGAAATATTAATGACTAATCAAACCATCAATGACATTAAACAAGATTCATAGTATATAAACATAGATTCCCGACCCTAAAAATAAGACTAGTTCAGCATGGAATAAAGAGTAAAAACCACATCCAAAAAAGGAAAACTTAATTAAAAGAAATCCATGAAAGAAAGAGAAAGAAATAATAAAACCTCAATGAATTAAATTAATGGAGTTTATAAAAAAACTCGGGCTAAAAACTAAAAAGTTTGAAAACGTAGTGTAGAGTGAACAAGATGAATAAAACTAAAACTAAAAAATTAATGAGAGAGAGAGAGAGAGAAAGCTCTCTTTCACAAGAAGTGAATCCTAATATATATAAATAATCCTAGATCATATCCTAATATGAGTAAGAAAGTAGGTTGCAAGATAAGGAAAGTCGGATTAATCATTAATTGGGCGAATTTAGTGATCCACACGTACAGTAGCAAATTCCATCAGATGCAATGCTAACTTTCGAAAGGCATAACTACTTGACTAGATGTCTCTTTGGGGATGTGACTCATTTTCCCTATTTCTTCTGATGATGTGCTCTATTCTCGCTCAACCTTAGCTTGTACTATAAGATATCCATAACGATCCTTATCATTGTAGCTTCTTCTAAATGCTTCTAATGTTCGAGCTTAGCTAATTATACTCCAAATACATTCTCAATACCTGAAATTCATAAAAACACCAAAACATACCGAATAGGAGCAGAACAACATAACTTAAGAATATAATGGGTGATGCTCAATGCCAGTATTATCAACTTTTAGATAGTGATGATCAAAGATACTAATTTTCAATGTTCTAAGCTGACAAGTCTTTTTTTCTTTTTTATTTGAAGGTAAAATGAAATCTCTTGTTTTTCCCGCGTCTTTTGATTTCTCTCTCGGCGCAAGTTAAGAGACCCTTCTCTTATCCTGCACCGTCGCCATGGCAGGAAGATCAAAAGCTAAGGTGAAGAAAGCTCAATCCAAAAGCAATCACAAAGAGAAAAATAAGGGACCTACGAGTCCAATTGAGGGTCAAAAACACAAGTCAATGGCAGAACTTCATGGCATTGAATCTTTGAAGATTCAAACCCCTAAACTGAATCGTCCTCTTTCGCTTGAAATTTCATTGAAGGAGTTAAAGCAACAACAGAGAGATACGACTCAATTGTCTGAATGACATACAATAATGAAGAAAATGCAGACTCGTTTGGAGGCCATTGAAACATGTATTTCGCAACCTCGCAAACTTTTGTCTGAATTTGAAGAAATTCAATTGAATGATGATGATTTACATGTTAAACATGCCATTAAAATTGATCTTGAAGATGTTCAAGAAGAGATTAATTACTGGAAATCTGCAATTATCTACTATGTTGTGAGTGCTAACCCGCCATTTCCAGTAATGGAAGGTTTCTTGCGTAGAATTTGGGCAAAAAAAGGGATTGAGAAAGTTGTAATTGTCAATAAGGGCATTTTTCTTGTGAGATTTCATACTATTGAACAAAGAAACTTAATTCTTAGTGAGGGTTTCCAATTCTTTGATAGGAAGCCATTAATTGTGAAAAAATGGCATGCTGATATGGATTTTAACAATGAGGAATTGAACACTGCCTATTTGGATACAATTGCCTGCGCTTGATTTGAAATATTAGGGAGAACGTTGTTTGTTTAAGCTTATATTAGGAATTGGTAAACCACTTAAGCTTGACCAATCAACACAAAATAAAGATAGATTGTTGTATGCTAGGATTCTTGTAGAATCTAGTATGACTCATGAATTCCCTTATTATATTGAATTTGAAAATGAGAAAGGGATGATGATGAAACAAAAGGTAGAATATGAATGGAGGCCATTTGTTTGCAGTAAGTGTAATGGTATAGGCCATGTTTATGAGGATTGCAAGAAGAATAGCAAAAAACAGGTTCATAAAAAATGGGTACCTAAAAGGCCACAACCTTAAAAGGACACAGAGGGGTTTCAACTGGTAACAGGAGGTGTAATTTCTTCTAAAAATAGCCTTAACCAGTGGTAGTGATTAATACCATTGTTGGTTAAGGGGAACTAGAGGACACAGAGAATTTGGATATGGAAGTAGAGTGTATGCAGGAGTGTATACAGGAGTGTATGCAGGAATGTGAACAGAAGTGTGTGCAGGAAATGGGTGTTCATGGTGAGGAGGGGAAGCCTCCTACCATGAATGAATAATCTTGTATGCTGGAATGTTAGGGGACTAAACAGCAGAAAAAAGCAATTGGAAGTGAGGAATTTCTTAATTTCTCATAATATTAGGTTGTTTAGTCTCTTGGAGACTAAGGTCAAAGCTCACTCTCTAGGTGAGTTTTACCATAATGTTTGCCCTGGTTGGTGTATTACTACCAACAATCCCTGGCATGGGAATGGTAGAATATATAATTCTAGGTTGGCATCTTACTGCTATAAATGTAAGCATTCTTCATAGTACTAGCCAACTCATCCATACAGAGGTGGAAGTAGTTAATGGAAGCTAGAAGTTTTTGTGCATATTCATTTATGGTTTGAATAGTAGACAAGAAAGAGAAGCTTTGTGGAATGATCTTTTGCCAATATTGTTGGTATGCCTTGGCTTATTTTAGGAAATTTTAATGCAATCATGAAGATGGATGAAAGACTTGGGCAGCCTGTGAGAGTAAGGGAAATAGAGGATATGCAGCAGTGTATGGCCAGTTGCAAGCTCATTTAAGTAAAGTCTTTAGGCGAGTTTATACCTGGAATAAGAAGCAAGATGGGGTTGATAGAGTTTTTGTAAGCTTTACAGAGCTTTGGGTAATGAAGAATGGTTTGATGCTTGGCCTAATGTTGAGATCATTATTCTTCCTGAAGGAGAATATGATCACTGTCCTTTATTGGTTAAAGCTTATCCGTGTATGGCAAAGAGGAAGCCTTTTTGTTTCTTCAATATGTGGTGTTGTGCCCCTCAATTTCATAATGTTGTGAGTAATGTTTGATAGCAGCAGGTGAGTGATAGTAAAATGTTCCAAGTAGTTAGCAAGCTAGATATGCTGAATAAAGATCTAAAGAGGTTGAATGCAGAGCAATTTGGGGATGTGTCAATCAAGCATGCTCAAACTTATCTCAACGTGATTGAAGCTCAGTAGATGCTACACAAGAAGCCTGAAGATCTTAATTTGAGAGCTAATGAGCAAATGGCTAGGAATGATTATAAGCGAGGCTCATAAGCACCGTTACGAGTTTTTTGAGTAAAAAAAGCCAAAGTTAGATGGCTTACAGAAGGTGATGATAATACCAGAACTTTTCATCAAAGTATAATCAAGATGAGAAGGATGCAGAACAAAATTAATACAATCAAGAAAGAAGATGGGTCTTAGGCTCACAATTTTGAGGAAGGTGTGACAACTTTTCTTAATTTCTATCATCAATTACTAGGCAACAAAGATACATAACAAGGACAAGTAAATCCAACTACGGTTTTTTCACCATATACCCCCGACAAATCACGAAATTCACCATATACCCTTAATGTTTCAAATATTCACCGTATACCCACGAGTTTTCAAAACGTGCACCATATACCCTTTTTCTAACGGAAGTTAAGTCACCGTTAGCTTTATTTACCATTTTGCCACCATTAACTCCCTAACCCTAAAATCTAAACCCTAATCCCTTACCCTAATCTAAACCCTAACCCTAAACCCACCCCTTTCCTCCACCCCCCCCCTCTAACCCGGCCCGTCCCTCCCCCCCCCCCTCAAACCCAGCCCGGCCCCACCCCCTCCCCCTCCCTCTGCGGCCCCAGCCTATCCCCTCCCCCCCCCTCTCCCTCGATTCCCCCCCGCCACTGCAGCCCCCACCGCCGCAAAGACCAACCTCACGAGTTCCCCCTTCGAGTCCCCCTTGGTCGAGTCCCCCTTCGAATTCGAGTCCCCAGTGTCGGAAATGAGTCCCCAGCCCGCCGGAAGGCACAATGAAGCACGAGTTTTTGAAGGGCTAGTGGAGGGGGAAATCGAGACTCGAACCGCCGGAAAGCACACGCGAAATTGAGACTCGAACTCATGATGTTATTTTCGAAGGGTCAGGAGGGGGAAATCGACGGGCAACCGAATTCGACGGGGAAGGGGGAGGGGGAAATCGACGGGAATGGGGAGGGAGAGGGGTGCGAGGGAAGGAAGGGGGGTGTTGGGGGTCTGGGCTAGGGCTGCGCTACGAGGGGGAGGGGGGGAGAGGGAAGGACGAGGCCGTCTTTGCGGCGGGGGGGCGAGGGAAGGGGCTGCGGGGGGTTGTTGCAGCGGGGGAGGAAAGCGAGGGAAGGGGTTCTTTGCTGCGGGGAGGGGGCAAGGGAAGGAAGGGGTTGTTCTGCTGCGGGGAGGGGGGCGAGGGAAGGAAGGGGGGTGGGGTGAGGGGTCTGGGGGGATGGCAGGGGAGGGGGGGGGGTGGGGATGGGGCTGGCGGGGGGGGGGGGGGGGTGGGGGGGCCGGGGGGATGGCAGGGGGAGGGTAACTTGTTAGGGTTAGGTTAATTAGGGTTAGTGTTTTGGGGTTAGGTTAATTAGGCATTAGGGTTAGGGTTAGGGGGCAGAGTTAGGGTTAGGGGATAATCGTGGCAAAATCGTAAATAAAACTAACGGCGAGTTAACATCCGTTAGCAAAAAGGGTACATGGTGCACAGTTTTGAAAACTCAGGGGTATATGGTGAATTTCTAAAACATTGAGGGTATATGGTGAATTTTCCAATTTGTCGGGGGTATATGGTGAAAAAACCGATCCAACTATAATAGGAAAAGGCAATATTCTTACTTAGAAACAGCAACAAGAGTTGAATTTAGTGTTTAATGCTGATGAAATTAAGGCTGCTCTTTTCTCAATTCCTGATGACAAGTCACCGGGCATCGATCGGTATTCTAGTTGTTTCTTCAAGAGATGTTAGGACACTGTAGGCCAGGACATTATAGAAGCAGTTCAGCAATTTTTCAGACATGCCAAAATTTTGAAGGAGATCAATGTTACTGCAATTACTTTGATCCCAAAGCTTACTAGTCCTGCTGCAGTGGGAGATTATAGGCCAATTGCTTGTTGTTCAGTGATCAATAAGATAATCACAAAGTTGATGTGTATTCAACTAGGAAGGGTTTTGCCAAATGCTGTTTCTCAGACTTAGAGAGCTTTTATCAGTGGGAGAAATATCATCAGTAACATTCTGTTGTGCCAGGATCTTGTTAAGAGGTTTGGTAACAATAGAAATCAAGTGAAAAGGCTCCTCATGAAGGTGAACTTCAGGAAGGCATATGATTCTGTTGAATGGGAGTTTATTCATGAGCTTTTGCTAGCTTTGAATTTTCCTAGTCACTTCATTAAGTGTGTTATGGAATGCATCACAACTCCTACATTCACCCTCCTCATCAATAGCAATACAGAAGGCTATTTTGAAGCAAAGAGAGGCTTAAGACAGGTGGACTCTATGTCTCCTCTGCTCTTTGTTCTGTGCATGGACTATCTCACAAGAATTTTAGACTATCTTGGTAATCTTCAGGAATTTAAGCATTTTATTGTTTGCAATACCTTGAAAATAAACCATCTGTGCTTTGTAGATGATTTATTATTGTTTTCCAAGGGTGAAGTCAAATCTGCCTATTTACTGCTACAAGGCTTAAAACTCTTTACTGAGACTTCTGGATTAAAGGCAAACAAGAAATCATCCTTATACTGCTCAGCTATGGAAGAAGATGAAGCTCCTAGAGTTGAGAAATTCTCTGGCTTTATTAGAGAAAGGTTACCTTTTAGGTACCTTGGAGTTCCTATCGAAGCCAAGGAAATTGAAAGTCCTGATTGTGAGATGTTACTAGAGAGAATGATCACTAAGATAAGACTATGGAGCTCCAGGAAACTTATCTTTTGTGGGTAGGGCTCATCTTATTAATGTTGTTTTGCTCAGTATTCACAATTACTAGGCTCAAATCTTCATCTTGCCCAATACTGTCATCAACAAAATAAATGAAGTTTGCAGGAACTTTTTATGGAGTGGCAATGCAATTGAAGGGAGGTAATGTCAAATGGACTGATGTTTGTTGCCAAAAGAAGTATAATGGTATTGGTTTTAGGAATATTCATTTGTGGAATAAAGCTGCTGTATGAAAGCTAGTATGACATATTGGCAGTGGCAAAGATGAACTTTGGGTAAAATGGGTCCATGCCATTTACATAAAAAATAATAGCTGGTGGGAGTATCAAGCTCCAGCAGGTGCCAGCTGGGTTCTGAAGTACTTGTGCATGGTAAAACAAGATTTTCAGGAGATTGGGATGCAAAATTGGAGCACAAATCATCATTATTCCATTAGTAAAACCTATGCGCAGTTACTAGGTGATGTACCTAGGGTGACATGGGATTAAGGCATTTGGAATAGGATGTCTCTCCCCAAGCATTGATTTATTGCACGGTTAAGTATTCAAGATAAACTCGAACAAAGGAGAAGATGTATTAGTACAATGTGTGTGCTGATAATCTGTGCTGTCTTTTTGAAAATTCAATTGAATCTCACTGTCATCAATTTTTTGAATGTGATTTCAGTAGGAAACTAATGAATAATATGCTCCGATGGATTGGTATTACTCACAGATCTTTACAACAATAGATCAACTAGACAAGAAGATCATACTCAGGCACGAAGATGAGAAAACAGATTTTAGACACTCTCATAGTAGCAGTGGTTTACCATATTTGGAGGGCAAGGAATGATGCATACTGGAACCTTAAAGTACATAGAGTTGTTTGTATTGCTAAAGAAATCAAATGTATAGTGAAGTACAGGAGTAATTTTTGTAGTTCTTCTAAATGGAGCACTAGAGATAAAGCATGGCTTGCTAACTTGTAATTAGTGATTTTTTAGTCACTTTGGTGTTTTTTCCGTATTCTAAGAGTTAGGTTGTAAATTTGTGGAAGTAATATACCTCTACTTACTTACCAAAAAAAAAATGCAATATGAACATAAAAATGAATCTAAATGCTCTAAAATGTAACCTAAATGCACCTAAAAACTATATATAAATATGACACATCAAACTCCCCCAAGCTGAACCATTATTTGTCCCCAAGCAGTAAGACAATAGACATGGAAAAAGTAAGACAACCAACTATATAGGACTATAATAGGACCAAATTCTCAACCGAAAACACGAGCAATATAATCACTGCACAAACCAAACATCGAAACAATCTCAAAGAAAGTTGCATAGCATGTCATATAACGCAATCGACTCTCCAATCATACTACAAACCATCTCCCTCAAACTGGATGAAACCAAACCTGACAGACCTCACTATATATAATTATGTGCACTTAAATGTCTCATGTGTTTAAGGGATATATAATGCTACTTAACCTAAATGAAGTCAATTGAAATGAAGCATATACTCTTCAACTTTAACTATTTGACTCTTTTTTTACTCAACAATACATTACACAATGATCAAGGGGAATTCAAAGGGTTGTAATGGGGCTGAGGTTAAATAAAATATGTTGACATGAGGAGGAATAAATTTCTAGTTATATCATCTGCAATCACCTGAATCTCGAGGTGTTCTCCAAACCAATCATAAACTTTGTTGAGATAGGTAAATTGGAAAACCCTCCCTACGAATTGTATATGAGACTTTGATCTCGTACAACTCAAGCAGACACACCCAAATATTGCTTTAAATCAAAAGGGATAGGATAATATTTTGGGAATCGTGGTAGAAAAACCAAGAAGGGGGAGAATACAACTGAAAACATGGCCAAAAAAAGGTCACAATAACTCCATGCAACAACCAACAATATCCAAATATATAACCAACAATGCTTTTCACTCAAGAAATTCAAGAATAACCCTTTTTCTTTCACTTTATTCACAACTCTTTTTCACTTTTTTTTTTCATTTTTTCGCAAACTATATTATTTTCTTTTTGTTTTTTTCGAACTTTCAGTTCAATTTTCAAACTTAGTAAACATACTTTTCCATCCATCTAAACCATAAATAGAGCACTTCTATTCAATACAAACCGAATCAGAACTAATACTCGCTCCTCACAAGTTAGGCTTGGGACAAGAATCAAATAAGGCCAAGATCTTGTAATGTAGGTATTAATCAAACATAGTCACAAAGGCTCAATGGGCCTAGAGAAAGGATAATATAAGAACAAGAGTAAATCTAAAGCTAAGATCATGAATTAAAATTTCTTGTGTTAGTGGTGCTAGTCTAATGTTGTTGTTGTTGTTGTGGTTTCCTTTGCTGTTATGGTTGTTCTGGTAGTGGTGGTTGCTTTTTACATTGTTGTTGTTGGTCGTTATTCTATTGTTGTTATTGGTGCTATTATTATTGAATTGTAGTTGCTGGGGTTATTGTTGGTTGTGTTGTTATATTATTGTTGTTGATTTTTTAGGATTTTCTACAAATACTCCAGGATGCTAATTAAATAAGCTTGTTTAAAGATTAAAGGTGTATAGTTAGATACTAAGTTTGGTCATTGGTGGGTGGTGTCGATAATTCAGTCTGGGTCCTTAGTCCGATTTTACGTATGTAATTTGCAAAGCCAATTTATTGAATTTGAGATCAAGAACTTGTCTTATGAGTTCCAAGTTACATTTGTTGAATAATTTCACTAGTAATCCTTATTCTAGTTATATGGAATAGTAAGTTATCTACTTGAGATAGTTTTCTCGATTAGTGATTGTCATTTAGATTATACAAGTTGTTTATATAAAGGAAAGTAGTTTGTTTAGTTTCTTTAAATGGATTACTAGATTAAGGAACGAGTTCATTTATGGGAGTAATTAGTTTAATTCATTATGGTTATTCTAATTATGAAGTGAAGTGAGTCTCTAATCTTATTATGCATTCCGATATGAAAATTAAATCTATATAGAGTTCTTATACAATACTTTGAGGAAGTTAGCTTATGTTATTGTAATTATAGTTCCTGAATAGATTGGTATATAGTAAAGTTGGATTATCATTAGTGGGTACTATTCACCAAGATGAGTTGATATACGAGTTCAAATAAGTATGTTCGATTAAAATATTGAATGATTATAGTTGGTTAATGGTAAGGTATATTGATTATTGATTGGAACTCTAAGTTGAATTGTTAATAACATGAAGAGCATTGGAGATAGTTTAACTAATTAGGAGCTGGATTATTGAGGTTGTGCTTAAAAGGGATTTTAATTTAATATCATTAAAGGGAGTAGTATAATAAAGTTTGACGGTTTGATTAGTTTTCACTAAAGTAATTAAATGACGAGTTCAAATATGTAAGTAAGTATAAGTTAAGGCTAAGCCTGATTATTTGATTGAGTGGTTTACTAATTGGATATGAGGTAGAGTCGCTCCACGTAATTATGTGATTGACATGGAATGAAAGTGATTAAAGAACTATTTTGGAATTCGATTGGTTATGTAAACTGAATTGTGTGGAAACGAAAGTGATTAAAGAACTAATTAATCATGTAAAGTGAAAGAATGGCAAAGGTTAGAAGGAGCCGATGAGGATCGATTCTGGTGGGCCCCTCATAGGTTATGTACACATGACGAAAGGCTTAGGGCTTCTGTGGTGGTCGACCCTAAGGACCTTAAGGATTACTCTCTGGTGGAGTGTCTTAAGGGGAAACCCGCTGTTGGGGTATTATGAGAGTCACCTTGGAAGTATTATCTCTGGTGGGTTGCTTCAAGGGGTGTATACACTGAAGACTACGGTAGGCCTTATTATACGATGGGAAGACGTTCCCCAATAAGCGATGTGTCTACAATCAGGTGTTGCTACCTTCGTGTCGTTCCCTTACCTATTGCCAAATGATTGTGTTAAAAGAAAGTAAAGTGTGAATGTCTGTAAAGGAATTGTTTGAAATGAATAAAGATTGTTCTGTTAAGAACCGTGAAGTCTCCAAAAGTATTGGATGACAAGTATAAAGCATGTTTGTTGTAAATATTGTTCCGTGAGGAACCGTGAAGTCACCAAGGGTATTGGTTGACAAGTTTAAAAGCATGTGTAGCTGTTTTTATTGTTATTATTATTGTTATTGTTGTGGCTTTGTCGTCTTGATTGCGATTGGATGGTTTTCAAGTAAAAGAGCACCAAAGCATGTTTTAAATGTATTTAATGGGTTAGTACTCAGTTTTACTGATGTGTGTACGTTTTTTTTTGTCATTTCTGTGGCCTGTCACTTGGTGGGTGGCAGTGTCTTATTTGCTGCAGGTTCAAGACTTGGAGATTATTATTTAAAGTTGAAGGTTTCGGAATGCTTGAAGTGTGATTGTAATGTTATATTTGTTTTCGACGCGAGGTCGCTCATGTAATTGTTAGTCGTTAGTTAATTGTTTTCCATTTTTGTATTTTAAGGGGCGTTAATGCGCTTGATTCTCTCTTGGTGTCACTCCGCAAAAGCGTTGAGATTGTTGGATGTTAGATTTGGGAATATTATATTTCAGAGTAATTGTGAACAGGTTTAAGTTATTTCCCGCTTTTGGGTTCTATTTTCAAAGGAAACTCTGTCGGATTTTCCAGAGGAATTTATAGAGTCTGAGAATCAAGCATTGTAATAGTCAATTCTAATCGAATTAGATTTGTAATTTTGGTTTCCACATTCTCTGATATAGTTCAGTGAGTGTGATGGTAGCAATTAGTCAGCTCGACCAGATTCTTTATTTAATTCCGCTGTGCATTAATCCTCTGTAAGCTGGTCAGGAAGGACCGCCTGTTACAAATGGTATCAGAGCATGGTTGCTCTCGGGTACGCTATGATCTTCATATCGTGGCGTAAGTGTTGTAAATAGGTTTAATGGATCAGTTAAAGTTTAGGTATAAATGAATCAAGCCGTTGAGAGTGATTATGCTTGCATGTGTATTCTATGTTTATACTTATGTGAACTTATGTGCTTAAATGATTTTGTTGATTAGAGTAGCGTAGCGGAAGCGTAGTTGGCCCATATCCCTCGTATTTTAAGATCGTTTGAGTTAAACGTTGAACGTGGGAAATGCCTTATCTTTGTTTTGATTTAGTTGTGTGATTGACCATCGATATCAAACTCTTGCATTCGTATGGCGTAACAAGAATCCGTACTTATTCGTTTCAACGTTCGTGGACGAGTATTCTTTTAAGGCTGGTGTGATCCGCATGGTTTTCATAATATTTAGAGGTCAAATTGTGTTATATTTCATGTTATGCGTTGTATTGGTGTATGGATTTATTTATTAGATTGAAATGTGAATTTCATGGAGCTTTTATAATTTGCATAGTTTAAAAGAATTTGAAACAAGATCTCTGCAAATGAGATTATTGGAATCCAATGCCAACAAGTTTGCCCCTTTTGTTTTCTTTGCTCATTGATTTCGTGAGTCAAGTTAAAGTAGAGATACAAAAGATGATGGTAGAATGGAGGCTGGATGCCTAATATCTTAAGAGTTTGAGATTTCTATTTTATTGAAATGAATTTGCCACATGAGTGTGAAGGTTCCTTTGATTATTTGTTGAAATTGTTGTTTTTAAATAACTGTTTGCAAGTTTCGAGGACGAAACTTCTTATAAGGGTGGTAGAGTGTAATAACCCTAATTTCTAAACCGTCTTATTTATTGTTAATTATAATTATTCGCCAAATCATATATTAAATACTCTTATTTTATTTGAGTTGAAATATGATTATTATATTTACTCACGATCTTTTATTATTTTATTGGTGTTATTATTATATTTTATTTATATATAGCAAGTAATATTTTGATGTGCGCTTAAGCAAGAGCTAATTATTTTTAATAGCTTAATTATATTATTATATTTCCGAAACACTTTTGAGTAATTTCGAGTTTAATTAAATGTAGCTATATGTTTTTATTATCATATTTGTTTAAAGAAGTAATTTACTAAGTTGTGTTGTAAACTTATTTTGGATTTTTAATAGGAACAAAGGAAACCCCAACTCTTATTTTCTCTCTCCTCCCTCATCTTACCCTCTTCGTGTCTTCTTCCTACGTGAGGCTTCCTCCTGCTTCATCATCTCCTCTTTTTCGTGCCATCCTCCCGTAGATGCCAACAAAATTCTAAAACTTGAGATGTCAAAATTGCTCAATTACATCACCAAACATTTAACCCATTTTCTATTTTAAATTGGAGAAAACCCAAAACCCCAAATCCCCAATCTCTCTCTCTCGTCCCCTGTGTTGCGCTGACCGCGCCGCCTTGCCTTGCCACCGACCTCTGCTCGCTGGAGCTGTGCGTGCTACCCGATTTCTCTCTCCCCTGTTCGTGGTTGGAGTTAATGTTGCTGTCCCTATTTCTCTCTCCTCTTCCTTCCTCGGCTGCACGCTGCTGTTGTGTTGTTGTCATTGTTGTTCCGGTGGCTGTGTGGTGGTGTTGTTGTTGCGTTGTTGCTGCGCTTTCTTCCTCCCCTACTCGTGTTTCTCTCTCTTCCCTCGCTGACTGCTGCTGTCGTGGTCGTGGTACTTGCCGCTGCTGTTGCTGCACCGTTGCTGGTGGTGGTGCCGTTGTTGTGTGGTGCTGCCACTCTTCTTCTCCCTTTGTTGGTACTTTCCTCTTCTTGTGTTAGTGGTGCTAGTCTAATGTTGTTGTTGTTGTTGTTGTTGTTGTTGTTGTTGTTGTTGTGGTTTCCTTTGCTGTTATGGTTGTTCTGGTGGTGGTAGTTGCTTTTTACATTGTTGTTGTTGTTGTTGTTGTTGGTCGTTATTCTATTGTTGCTATTGGTGCTATTATTATTGAATTGTAGTTGCTGGGGTAATTGTTGGTTGTGTTGTTATATTATTGTTGTTGATTTTTTTGGATTTTCTACAAATACTCAAGAATGCTAATTAAATAAGCTTGTTTAAAGATTAAAGGTGTATAGTTAGATACTAAGTTTGGTCATTGGTGGCTGGTGTCGATAATTCAGTCTGGGTCCTTAGTCCGATTTTACGTATGTAATTTGCAAAGCCAATTTATTGAATTTGAGATCAAGAACTTGTCTTATGAGTTCCAAGTTACATTTGTTGAATACTTTCACTAGTAATCCTTATTCTAGTTATATGGAATAGTAAGTTATCTACTTGAGATAGTTTTCTCGATTAATGATTGTCATTTAGATTATACAAGTTGTTTATATAAAGGAAAGTAGTTTGTTTAGTTTCTTTAAATGGATTACTAGATTAAGGAACGAGTTCATTTATGGGAGTAATTAGTTTATTTCATTATGGTTATTCTAAATATGAAGTGAAGTGAGTCTCTAATCTTATTATGCATTCCGATATGAAAATTAAATCTATATAGAGTTCTTATACAATACTTTGAGGAAGTTAGCTTATGTTATTGTAATTATGGTTCCTGAATAGATTGGTATATAGTAAAGTTGGATTATCATTAGTGGGTACTATTCACCAAGATGAGTTGATATACGAGTTCAAATAAGTATGTTCCATTAAAATATGGAATGATTATAGTTGGTTAATGGTAAGGTATATTGATTATTGATTGGAACTCTAAGTTGAATTGTTAATAACATGAAGAGCATTGGAGATAGTTTAACTAATTAGGAGCTGGATTATTGAGGTTGTGCTTAAAAGGGATTTCAATTTAATATCATTAAAGGGAGTAGTATAATAAAGTTTGACGATTTGATTAGTTTTCACTAAAGTAATTAAGTGACGAGTTCAAATATGTAAGTAAGTATAAGTTGAGGCTAAGCCTCATTATTTGATTGAGTGGTTTACTAATTGGATATGAGGTAGAGTCGATCCACGTAATTATGTGATGGGCATGGAATGAAAGTGATTAAAGAACTAATTTGGAATTCGATTGGTTATGTAAACTGAATTGTGTGGAAACGAAAGTGATTAAAGAACTAATCATCTAAAGTGAAAGAATGGCAAAGGTTAGAAGGAGCCGATGAGGATCGCTTCTGGTGGGCCCCTCATAGGTTATGAACACATGACGAAAGGCTTAGGGCTTCTCTGGTGGTCGACCCTAAGGACCTTATGGATTACTCTCTGGTGGAGTGTCTTAAGGGGAAACCCTCTGGTGGGGTATTATGAGAGTCGCCTTGGAAGTATTACCTCTGGTGGGTTGCTTCAAGGGGTGTATACACTGAAGACTACGGTAGGCCTTATTATACGATGGGAAGACGTTCCCCAATAAGCGATGTGTCTGCAATCAGGTGTTGCTACCTTCGCGTCGTTCCCTTACCTATTGCCAAATGATTGTGTTAAAAGAAAGTAAAGTGTGAATGTCTATAAAGGAATTGTTTGAAATGAATAAAGATTGTTCTGTTAAGAACCGTGAAGTCTCCAAAAGTATTGGATGACAAGTATAAAGCATGTTTGCTGTAAATATTGTTCCGTGAGTAACCGTGATGTCACCAGAGGTATTGGTTGACAAGTTAAAAAGCATGTGTAGCTGTTTTTATTGTTTTTACTATTGTTATTGTTGTGGCTTTGTCGTCGTTATTGCGATTGGATGGTTTTCAAGTAAAAGAGCACCAAAGCATGTTTCAAATGTATTTAATGGGTTAGTACTCAGCTTTGCTGATGTGTGTACGTTTTGTTTTGTCATTTATGTGGCCTGTCACTTGGTGGGTGGTAGTGTCTTATTTGCTACAGGTTCAAGACTTGGAGATTATTATTTAAAGTTGAAGGTTTCGGAATGCTTGAAGTGTGATTGTAATGTTATATTTGTTTTCGAAGCGAGGTCGCTCATGTAATAGTTAGTCGTTAGTTAATTGTTTTCCATTTTTGTATTTTAAGGGGCATTAATGCGCTTGATTCTTTCTTGGTGTCTCTCCGCAAAAGCGTTGAGATTGTTGGATGTTTGATTTGGGAATATTATATTTCAGTGTAATTGTGAAGAGGTTTAAGTTATTTCCCGCTTTAGGGTTGTTCTATTTTCAATGGAAACTCTGTCGGATTTTCCCGAGGAATTTATAGAGTCTGAGAATCAAGCATTGTAATAGTTAATTCTAATCGAATTAGATTTGTATTTTTGGTTTCCACATTCTCTGATATAGTTCAGTGAGTGTGATGGTAGCAGTTGGTCAGCTCGACCATATTCTTTATCTAATTTTGCTGTGTATTGATCCTCTGTAAGCTGGTCGGGAAGGATCACCTGTTACATTATTCAGCCTAAGAGGGGTTTGAGGCAAGGGAATCCTCTCTCTCCCTTGCTTTTCACTCTGTGTATGGAATATGGTTATAGGATTTTCTCAAAAGTCCACTCTTTCCCTGGTTTCAAATTTCATTCAAGATGCAAGCACCTCAAGCTTAATCATATGGTTTTTGCAGATGATTTGCTTCTCTTCTCCAAAGGTGACTACAATTCTATTTGCATGCTGATGAGTGCCCTCAAGCTCTTCTCTGAGACTACTGGGTTACATGTGAGCCCTGAGAAGTTAGAAATATTCCTCACTGGGTTGCCTCAGATCGATATCAATAGAATTCAGCAACTTTTAGGCTTCAAGATTGGTAGTTGTAATAGATTGGTTTAGGAGGAGGGTAATATGGGTAGTACAATATTATTAGGTTGGCTTGGGGAGTAAGTAAGTAAATAGCTCTATAAATAGGAGGAATTAGTGTTAGGAGAGGGTATCAAGAAAATATTTGAGAGTTCTTTCTAGTGGTTAACTTTGGGAGTGTGTCAAGTCACTCGAAAACTTGATAAACTATCTTTTATTTTCTGTTATTTTCATTATATCAATCAAAATCATCTTCATCTTCTTTTATTCTACTGTTCATCATATCCAGTTCATTACAGTAGTCTTCCTTTTAAATATCTTGGTGTTCCCATGAGCATTAGGAAACTTAATGATGCTGAGTGTGAAGCACTTATTGACAGAATGTGCATGAGGGTGAAGACTTGGAGCAGCAGGAACCTTTCTTACAGTGGAAGGTTACAACTTGTAAACTCAGTGCTCATGGCTATCTGTGTGTATTGGACATAGATCTTTATTCTTTCTAAATCTGTTATGCACAAGATTAATGCTATTTGTAGGAACTTTCTCTGGCATGGTTCTTATGATAGGTTATGTTGCTTGGGATTTTGTTTGCAGCTCTAAAGCTAAGGGAGGGCTTGTCATTAGGAACAGTTTGTTATGGAATCAGGCTGCTGTGTCAAAGCATGTTTGGGCCATTTCTCACAAGAAAGACTACCTTTGGTTTAAGTGGGTCCACTCAGTATACATCAAAGAGGCAAGATGGGAGGAGTATCAGCCTCCTAGCAGTGCAAGTTGGGTCTGGAAATGCATATGTAAAGTGAAAGATCAACTTTGGCCACAACTCTCACAAATTGGGTCTACTGAGTTTAGTATTGCTAAACTATATAAAATCCTTTTGCCTACTGACCATCCATGGAGATATAGTAAGGGCATTTGGATCAAATTGTCTATCCCTAAACATAGATTAATTCTATGGCTTGCTGTAAAGCAAAAACTTCTCATAAGGGAGAGATTAGCTCGCATTGGTGTTACTGATTGTATGGACTGTTGTATTTGTGGGGCTGCTGTTGAAACACATCTACACTTGTTCTTTGAGTGTACTTTTAGTATGAGATCAGATGCTCTGATCAGCTTCAGCACTGGCTAGGAATCAGAACAAATGGCAACAACCTTTATTAGCTGATGACTTGGACTTTGAGAAGCTGCAAAGCTGGAGGATTCACGAAGAAAGTTATTCTGGCTGCTCTTGCTGCGCTTGTGTATCAAGTGTGGAGAGCCAAGAATGATGCGCTATGGAATGGCAAGGTCCCTTCAATCAAAAATACTGTTAATCACATTCGATATATTGTAAAGAATAGAATTATACAAGTGTATAGCTAGGAAGATGAGTCCTAGTGAGCATAGGTGGTTTGACAAGTTGTAATTAGCTTGTTGGGTTTTTTGAGGCTTGGCCTCTGTTGGTGTGTAGCTAAGTTTGTGTCTTAGCCTGGTTGAGTTGTACATTGGTTTGTTTTTGTTGCAATATCTCTTACTTTTTGCTTCTAAAAAAAAAGTGAGAAGCATGTGGAGGAAATATGAAGACTATTTGAACCTGGTGGCAGTCAAAGACCAACGTATGAGAAGGGTCTTTTTCCTATTATGTCGCAATTGAATCCTGCATTTAGTGATCCGAAATTCTGGGAGAAAATTTCGTATTGTGCTCCAGAATATCACAATGAAGGAGTTGGAGAAAGATATGCCATCTTTCGATGTCTTTTCGACATGTGATATCAATGTGCCATCTGATCCTATCATAGAAGCTTAGATGGGTGACCTTCTCAAAGAGAATGAAATGATTGATGTGCCCTCTATTGATGATATGCAAAGTTCTGGGGCTAAGATAGATGAAGTGTTAAAGGATTTAAATTCTTTTGAGTTGGAGTTAAGCGACACGGAGAGAACTCCTCAAGTCAGAAATGAGGTTGATACTGCAACATGTTTTTTTTTTTTTTGCTAAGTAGTAATATTATTAATCCAAACCTTTTACAACCTAAACAATCTCAAGGCCAAACAAACCAACTAGGTTGGACCATCTGAGCCAAGAGAAGTTCAAACTTTTACATCATTTTACAGATTCATAAACCATCCCTGATCTTCCTTAGAAACATTAATAGGCATAACAGCTCTAATTCTCATCTTAACATCAGCTTTAATATTCCTAATAGCACAGCTAATTAATACTAGGAACAGCCTGCTCCCAATAACTAGTATTCCTACTTTTCCATATCTGATACACCACAACAGCTATGCCAGCCATAATCACTTGCTTGCGAAACTTTGAAAGCTTACTTTTTCTAACTCTTCTGCAAATCATACATAATTCTGTTGCACCTGTTCTAACATCTAACCACTGTTTGATTGGAAAGAAACAGGTAGTGCTATACACACAATTAAACAGAAGATGTTGATGAGTTTCAGCATGAACACCACACAACATACATTGATCACAATTGCTGATTCCAAACTGTACCAACTTAACCTTTCACTAGTAGAGAAATGATAATTTGCGTCGGACCTGGGACCCTCATTTGCGTCGGACCCTGGTCCGACGGCACAGGCCTCGTCGCAGATGAAAGACAGCCATCTGCGTCAGACGCGAAACGACGCAATTAAACGAAGATTTGCGTCGCACACAACTAGCATGCGACGCAGAATGTCCATCCCCCATGCACCCACAAGACCCCCTCCAAAGGCCTCATCTCGCGTCGCATGCCTGTGCCATATGCGACGCGAGATGAAGCCTCATGTGCGTCGCATATGGCCCGCATGCGACGCAGATGGGTGTGTGCGCAAGCCGAGCCAACAAAGCACCTCATCTCATGCGTCGCATGCGAGCCATATGCGACGCACATGAGGCTTCATCTCGTCGCATATGGCACAAAGATGCGACGCAGATGAGGTATTTTTTTTTTTTTCAGCTTTTTTTGTTTTTGTTTTCAGCTATTTTTTTTTTTTCAAAACTAAGCAAACATTATGTAAATAATTATGAGCAGAAAATTCGACAGAGTCTCCTTTGTAATTTGGACAACCCAAGAAATCGTTGGGAAATGTTTGCATATATATAACCAAAACCTGTTTCAAGACATCTCAATCAAGCAACCAATGTTGCAATCAATGAACCAACAAGGTTCAAGCAACCAATGTTGCAATCAATCAACCAACAAGGTTCAAGCAACCAATGTTGCAATCAATCAACCAACAAGGTTCAAGTAACAAAATATTATGCTAACCTACAAATACATACACTAACCATCAAATTTAGTCTCGCTGCGTTAACGACCCGTACAAAGTATTCCGCAAAAAGTTGTTTGAGTTCGTTGATCTCATGTATGGAGTATGGCTCAAGACTTGACGAAAAAGCCTAGAAATATATTAAACTAGTTAATATACTTTAAAATTCTATAAGTCTAAATAATGAATTTACAACATACATATACCTCATTCAAATTCTCTCGCTTCATAGTAGTAGCGGATGATTAGAAACATGTATCTCATCACGAAATAGCCGCATTCCACTCCTCCCGATTGTTGAGCACACTACACCAAATTTAAGATATATATTAGAATTGGAAAAAAAATCCTAAATAGAATTATAAAGTATCAAATACAAAACCATAAGAATTTTACCCGCATATATGTCCAAGACAATTTAGTTCCTTTATTTGATCCTTCAAGCCGCGTGTATTTTGTATATGCACTAATATAGAGATTTTGTAACAATTAATTACTATAAACATTTTTAAATTATTTAAAATATCATAAAATGCATGTAAACTTATTAACATGTATAACAACTATGAACTTACGTATTCAACGGTATCTTGATAGCTAAGGATCTATCTTTCTTCATCGAATCAAATATATATACCGTTCTCTTAGATAGACAAATGACAAGAAGAATCCAATGATCCCTAAGGCATGAAGCACAATGTGATGTTTTATATATATAACCACAAGTTCATAAATATAAAACAAAGTAAAGATTAGTTGAAATAAAACATACTTTTCAAAATACGGACATAGGATGTAACGCATATATTGATTCGCTTTCATTGAACTTGCCATGTAGTTGATCACGTCATCTAAGTGATTGCGTATCATGGTCGCCGAAATCATACTTGGACACATGAAACCAATATTATTATCTCCATGCTCCTCGATCGCTCCTCGCCAAGTACCTAAGATCCAAACACTTATAGTTAGGAGAAACAATACCTATAAATAGCAATGTTAATTAGTTTAGAGTTTGAGAAATCTCACATCATAAATACTTGCAAAATGGATACATTAATCCATGCTCCCGTGAGAAGTTGAAAAACATCTTGTCGTGAGAGAATGATCATATAATCTCTATCAAAGTTGAAGACGGTACCCCTCTGAACTTGCAACTGAAAAGGCTCATCTGAGGGATTGTCGCAAAATATTCGGTGCATCTCCTTGATATTATCATCCATATCATCCAAAGGTCAAGTCATTAAAAGGATCTACGTGCCTATGTGCAGACTCATCGGTGCAAGGATCACTACCAACTATTTTCTTCTTCTTCTTCTTCTTCTTCTTCTTCATCGCACCGTCTTTAGGTATATGTTCCTAATTCAATTTGACTTCTTTTTAATTCATATTATATATGTATATAGATTATTTCATATATAAATCAAGATTACTTAGTATACAAAATGAAGATTATTTAGCATATATAAATCAAAATTTTTTAGTATATATATTTACATTTCTTAGTATATAAATCAAAATATTAAACATAAGTTACCTGATTATCTGAGACTAAAAATACCAACTCTTTCGGCCATTCTATGAATGAACCCTCGGCTTGACTGAGTTTGATGATGTATGGAGTAGGTAGTGGAACTAGAGCTTCTGCGTAGTCTGAAAAAAAAATCATCAACACTCACTCTCACGGCCGTAGGATGTGATGATGACTCCATTTGCGGTTGTACGGTACCCTCAGCTACAATGATCGGTCCCGAGTTATCCGCTATTGCCAAACGACATGGAACCGGACTCTTAACATACAATGAGAACACAATGTCATTAATTAAGTGTTTTACAAACATAATATCATAATCGTAGAAGATATAAAATAACTATATACCTGCAAGTTCACAAATGGATCATTGCCCCCCGAGTGACAGCTACTAGGATCAACTGGAGTGTGAGGATTTGTTTGATTTGGTGCTTGAAGACCAAATTGCGCCGCAAAAGCCATCAACCTTTCTTGAACTATAGCATCAATCTTCGAGTTCATCTCTTGCATCGTCTGTTCTCTAACTCTTTGGCTCACTCTCGCCTCCAACTCCTGCATCTCCTCATCATCCATGCCCCTACCCTTTCGAGCAGTACTACTCCGATCAGGATCTCCCCAAACCGATGTAATCCCAATGCTACGCCCAGCTGTTAACACACGCCCAGGACGGTCTTTCCTCTGTAGAGCACGGGATAGAACATCATCCATCCGACCTGGAACAAACTCTCCTTCCTTTTCTTTCCTTTTCCAATCATCCTGCATCAAATTCAAAAAAATCATATGATTAGTAGAATTCTAGAATACGAGTAATTAGACAAGAATTTATCATAAAATTTGAAGAATTCTTACAATAGACTCTTTTATCTTTTGTGTTTCTTCATTAGGGAAGAAAAGATTTCCTTCCTTATCTTTTTTCGATCTAGCAAGAAGCCATGGCAAAGTTCGATCCGGCAAGGAGGAAATAATTGATGATGTAGATGAGTCAACAGATGATGCTTTAGAGGATTTAGGGATATACCCTTGGTCTTTCCAAACGGGAATCATCTCCGCATATGACTTTTGACCCAAAAAATGAGGATGAATGTTGGCAGCCTGAGACTTTCTTGCTCTTTCACTTTTAGCCTAATATGAAAACAAGTAACTAGTTAATATTCACAAAAACAAAATTTGATTATAACATATTATGTAGTTGGTAACGTACATATTATATACCTTAAACTCTTTAGAGCTACACTTTTTCACGAATTCGTCCCAAATCCCTTTCGTGATGAAAGGATAGAGCACGTACGGTTGCATATCATTGTTAGGCCCCAACCTCGTTTTTGTGATCCATCGACTCACTAATCTTGACTTGAAATCTCTCCACCGCTTATCACAAGTAGTCAACACATCTCGTTTCTTCCTCTCATCCTCTTGTATTCCAAACTCTTTCTTCAATATATAAAATGAACCAATTATACACGATTAGTATAATAAACATGATTCAAATAAAATTAAAAGAATGGATTTTAAAAACACATAGGTTTACTTACTTTAGCATCTTCCCATAAACTATTTTTTAGGCCTTGTGGAACATCATCCCAACTATCGTACAAGATAGACACTTTGCTTCTACTGATTTCGCCGCAATGTGTCTTGTACGCACCAACATGATCCCCAATCGGACGCATCCAATCATCCCACTGAAGTACTCTTTGGACCCTGGGTTTGGAACGTATCCCTTTTGTAGGACCTCTAGGCTTGCTCACTCTTTTCTTCCTACTACCTCCATCAGTTATATCGGTCTCGTAACGTGGCCGCCGATCATCATCGGATGCATCATGCATTATGTGATCTTCCATCACTACACCCGAAACCATAAAGCATAAAGACATGTTAGAATCATCAATGAAATAATATAAAATTATTTTAACCAAGCATAAAATATATAATTGTAGAATATTACATTAGTTACCTATTAATCACTTTTTTCTTTGACAACGTAAAATCCCTCATTATGGTCTCGACGAATGTAATTCGTGTCCAGATCTTCCCCTAATATACTTGGAATTACTACTGACGGAGCCATGACTTCATTGAATTGCTTATCGTATTCCTCTTCATCATGTACATCATCAATTCCAAGTATTCTCCTTTTTCCTTCAATGACAACAGACCATTTTGAATCACCGGGGTCAACCATGTAGAATACTTGTTTTGCTTGTGATGCCAATATCAAAGAATCTTCATGATGCCCTAACCTAGCTGAAATTGACTAATGTAAAAAGTCATGTTCATCCTTCTTTACACCACGACGAATATCAAACCACTTGCATTGAAAGAGCGGAATCTTGAAGTCAACATAGTCAAGTTCTAATATATCTTCAATGACCCCGTAGTAAGCCTTCATTCTCTCAATAATGGTTCTATCGTTTCTACTTTTGTACTCGATGACAAAGCTCCCAACGTAACACCACCGTTTTTTGCATTGTGGATTTGTCATCTTGTCGTTTAGTGTAAAATGAATAACCATTGATGTCATCTTCATAGGAAAGAACTTGCATCTTTGACCCATATGCCAACCATCTCAACGTATCTGATACATCATTTTTTGGGTCAGATAGTTGGTTCATAACTCGTTCTTTAAACCAATCAACGAACGACCGATTATGCTCAATCATCAACTCACGTTCATTCTTCAATGGATACTGAACACTAAGCATCTTCTTGTGCTCATCTAAGTAAGGATGAACTTGTTTTAGATTTTCTAACACCAAAAATTCGCTTTTCTTTTCAACTCTCCCTCAAGGCACAATCTTTTTCTCCCAATGGTACCACAACCAGCAAGCCTTCCTTCATGTCTAGATTTTGGCAATCCAATTGCTTGTGCACGTGCTAAATACTGACTTACATATTCAGATACTTCCTCCGCAACTGTTCTTTGGACAATATTTGCTTCTGGTCTGGCTGGATTCATCACTTTTCCCTTGAGAGTACCCATATGCCTTTCGAAAGGCCACATATATCTCATACAAACAGGCCCACAAAGTTTAATTTCTCGGACAAGATGAATTATCAAATGAGGCATGATGTCAAAGAACGATGGTGGGAAGTACATTTCAAATCGACACATCGTCTCTATTACATCAGCTTGCAACTTATCTAGAGTATTAGGATCAATCACCTTACTAGATATAGTTCTGAAGAAGAAACACAACTTTGTAATCGTGTATCTCACTTGGGAAGGCAAAATTCCTCGTATTGCAACAGGTAATAAATGCCGCATCAAGATATGACAATCATGAGATTTCAAACCAACGAGTTTCAAGTCCTTCGGTGAGACAAGGTTTCGAAAATTTGACGAGTATCCAAGCGGGGACCTTTAACCTATGCGAGACTCACAAAAACTCGTTTTCTCCTTCTTAGACAAAGTGTAGCAAGCCGGTGGCGTATAATAGCGTTGTCCCCGCTCCCGAGGTGCTAATTCTGGTCTTCCCATTTCAGCCATGTCTTTCCGAGCTTTAACTCCATCCTTTGTCTTCCCGGGCATATTCAACAATGTTCCGACAATGGCATCACAAACATTTTTCTCAATGTGCATTAGATCAAGACAATGTCTGACTTCTAAGAATTTCCAATATGGGAGGTCCCAGAACTTAGATCTTTTCTTATATAAGTTCTTTGAGACACTTTTGAAGGGCTTGCCAAACACTGTTTCAATATCTTTTACCCGATTAGAAACCTGATTACCACGCAAGGGTACAGGGGCTTCTCTCATCTCCACTTTTCCGTTGAACAACTTTTTCTTCTTACGAAATGGATGATCTAAAGGAAGCCATGTACGATAATGGAGGTACACATTCTTCCCGCAATGATGTAACCGCTCATCAATCATATACTCATCACAAATAGGGCATGCCTTTGCTCCTTTAACCGTATACCCAGACAAATTCCCGTAAGTCGGAAAATCATTAATCGTGCAAAATATCATGGCACGTAATGTGAAGTTAGTTTTCGTATACGCATCGAACATCGAAACACCTTCATCCCACAACAATTTCAGATCTTGAAGGAGTGG
The DNA here is from genome assembly GCA_947648045.1 of Beta corolliflora. NCBI lineage: Eukaryota > Viridiplantae > Streptophyta > Magnoliopsida > Caryophyllales > Amaranthaceae > Beta > Beta corolliflora. Next base: position 1,284,152 of record CANSZD010003329.1, on the reverse strand, counting down.
GTCAAGATACACATCTATGTCGTTTCCGGTTGCTTAGGACCCGAAATAAGAAGCGATAGCGAGAATAAATTTACGCTTCATACATAACCGGGGGCAGATTATAAATGGTCGGTAGAACCAGGCCAAGTGCTATGTTGGGTACCTAGTGTGCCAAAAGGGTTCATCCCATCTCGTACAAAGTCCAAGCCTAAGATTTCGAGGTTCTTTACCAAAACACCGGGAACTTTCGGTCGATATTTCTCCATTGCGGAGAATCGGCCGGATGTCTAAGCATCCCATCTTTCTTCCTCTTGTCCGCATGCCACCTTAATAATTTAGCATTATTTTCATCCGAAAATAAACGCCTAAATCTCGGAATGATTGGAAGATACCAAAGAACCTTCACCGGAGTTTCTTTCTTTCTCACTCCCTCATCATCCTCTTTTATCTTGTACCGAGACTCTCCACACCTTGGACACTCACCCAAATCCTTGTACTCATTTCGATACAAAGACACAATCATTTGGACATGCATGTATCTTCTCATACTCCATACCTAATGGACACAACAATTTCTTTGCCTCATAGGTAGAGTTGGGAATTTCATTCCCTTCGTAGCAATTCTTGTAAAAAACCGAACAACTCACTTAGACTTTTATCTCGTCCAACTATACTTCGATTTCATATTGAACAATGTGAGGATGCCGAAAAGTTTATGAAATTCTAACACCCCGATACATAGGTTTGTCCGCCGCACTTAAAATACTATCATACATATGGGGACGATCGGTTCCTTCATCCTCCAAATTGTGCAACATCTCATCTACCCTATCATTCTCATCAACTACCCTATCATTCTCATTATCATTATCTCCTTTTTCGATATCAACCTCAACCTCAACCCCAACCTCAACCTCAACCTCAACATCAATGTGATCAACATGCAAATCATCACACAAGCTAGTGGAGCTCATACTTGGATCATAAAACTCTCCATGCCATGTCCACCTCGTATAGTTGTTCTTAAACCCACGCCGAATAAAATGATCCTTAATTTGATCCACATCACGATACCCCCTAGAGTTATTGCAATCACAACAAGGACACAAGACTAAATTTGACCCATTCTGCAATTGATGTTCTAACGCAACTCTGATAAATTCATCAACCCCTTGTAGAAATGTCGCCGAAATCCGATTACCATACATCCAGTTTCGATCCATATTTATACACTATATAGACACCAAACAAGAACACAATCGATCACATCATTCAAAGTGTCTCATCAAATGCAGTCATGAACATTTGGGTCCTTATCACTCCAACCTAACCCATCCTTGAGTTTCTCATCTCACTAGTGAATGAACATTTGGTTTTCAATTCTAAGAAAAATCCGGCAGCACTTCCCTACAGTTCTCCAAGTACACGATGAAGATAGTAGGTAAACTATCAACATATGTACCCAGAGAACACTTAGGGAAATGAGCTAGATCTTTCTTAGAATCGAAAACCAAACATTCATTCACATCCTAAGTGAGATAAGAAACCCAAAGACAGATCCCCAAACCGGGGACTATTCAAGACTTACTCCTAATGAGTAAGCCTCGAACGGGTATCTAGGCCAATGATGCACACATTGCAATTAAACAAAGAAAAACCAATCCATTCCTTAGGTTTCCCTCCCCACCGCATTAAGGTATGTCCATATAAGTTTGGTCATAATTCAACATATGCTTTCCCAATCACATAACCAAACAATTCACATATACTTTCCCAATCACATAATTCAACATTATAGGGACAAATAAAACAAATAAACATAAAGCAAAAGCTATAATATATATACCTCTCGCTCTCAAGGAGCAACGAAGACAAGCACAACGAGGTGAGCTTAGAGCACCAAACAAGTAGAAGATGGGATATGGCAACTGCATTAGAGCATTAACCAATCCACAAATTAAATACTGATTAAGTCATAACTCATAAACATCAACTATCTAATATTAAGACATTAACAAATTAGAAATTAAGAAACAACATTAAGATTAAAGTAGAATTATTAAGAGTATTTTAGAGCACTACAAACTATATAAATTCATGAGCACTACAAACTACAAACATCCTAAATATAATCTTAAAATCTTAAACTACAAACTACAAATTAAACTACAAACATCCTAAATTAAATCTTAAAATTCAATCTTAAACTACGAACTACAATCACTCTACTAATACAATGACAAACTCCTTGATTAAAATCTAGCAAAAATAAGGAAAAAATAATAAAAAAAAAAGACAGAAATTGGTAAAAAAAATAAAGACAGAAAATTGAAAAATCAAACATACATTGCCGGAGACGGGAGACGCCCAGCAGCGGCGGCGCGACGGCAAGAAGCGGGGGAGCGCGGCGCGACAGAGAGCGATGGCGACGAGCGGGAGCGCGCGCGGCGACGACGTTCGGCGGCGGAGAAAGAGGCGTGCGAGAGAGAGAGAGTGAGTGAGTGAGATAAAGAGGAATGCAAGAGAGAGAGAGTGAGTGAGAGAAAGAGGCGTCTGTCGCCGGCAAGGGGAGATGCCGGAGCAGAGGCGGCGCGACGTGAGTGTGAGCAGAGGCGGCACGACGGCAAGAGGAGTGCAAGAGAGAGAGAAGAGTGAGTGAGTGTTTGAGAAGAGTGAGTGAGTGTTTGTGAAGAGTGGGCGGGATACGAAAAATATTAATAAGACTTATCTGCGTCGGATGGGCCTATGGTCCGACGCAGATGACTCATAGCATGATAATTTGCTTGCCCAGGCCAGCAAATAGGGCCAGCAAATGGGCCAGCAAATAGGGCAAGCAAATTTGGGGAGAGTCATCTGCGTCGGACCATAGCCCATCCGACGCAGATGAGTCTTATTAATATTTTTGGCTGGCCTGGAGACGCAGGGTTATTTGCGTCGGACCACCTTACCATCCGACGCAGATGACATGCATGCAATTTTATAAAATATAATGTACGGCATTTGCGTCATAGGGAACTCTGGTCCGACGCACATAGGGGCCCTTGTTGCGTCGTTTGCGAGTGTACGTGCGACGCAAAACATGTTTATATAATTTTGCAACGCTATGTGCGTCGGAGTTTCTGCCGGATCCGACGCACATGATCCTTTTGCGTCAGTTACTCTCCTGTGCGACGCAAATAATCAGACGCAAATCGTGATTTCTGTAGTAGTGTTTGTTTGAAGCCTCCCCTGCATTGCCAGCCACTGAATAAATCTGTGTTTAGGAATGCTCAATCTATTCCACACACATTTAGACCATTCAATCCTAGGTGTAGAACCTTTCAACTTCTCATAAACACCCTTAATAGAGTATTTCATCATTCTGACCAACTCTGCTTCAGTGTATTTAGTCTTCATCTGCTCCTTGACTGCACATATTTTCTTCCAATACCAACTTGCCTCTGCTTTAGGCTTGTATTCCCACCAATCCTCACCCCTGAGATAGACTGAATTAATCCACTTAATCCAGACATTGTCTTGTTTTGATGAAATTGCCCATACATATTTCCCCAAACAAGCTATGTTCCACAATTTAAAATCTCTAAATCCAAGGCCTCGTGATTCTTTATTATTGTACAGTTGTTCCCAAGCTACCAGTCCAGGTTTGGTACTAAAATGCTGACCACTCCAAAGAAATGCCCTGCAAATTTTAGATACATCTTCAAGCACTTTCTGAGGTAATATGAATACCTGGGCTCAATAGAGGTGTAAGCTGATGAGTACTGAATTAACCAGATTGCATTTGGCCATGTATGATAAATGCCTTGTGCTCCACACTCGAATTCTAGCTGTCATCTTGTCTATCAATACTTCACATTGAGCTGCTGAGACACTCTTGGAACAAATTGGAACACCAAGATATTTGAAAGGTAAAGAACTTCTTTCAAAACATGATGCCAATTGAATCCTCTGAACTTCCTGCTCTTGCATACCACATACATACATTGCAGATTTCTGTGTGTTTGCTTTCAACCCTGATGTGTTTGCAAACAATTTGAAAGCTCCAAGCAATAAGTAAATGGAAGCATACTCCTCTTTGCAGCATAGTATCAAATCATCCGCAAAACACATGTGAGTCAATCTCATGGCCTTGCATTTTGGATGAAATTGAAACCTGTCCAATGCACTCATCTTATTCAATACCCTAGATCCATACATATCACAAACAGACATTGGATCCCCTTGTCTCAATCCCCTAGCTGATTTGATAAAACCCTCCATGGACCCATTTATCATCAATGAAAACGTAGGTGTGCTCACACATTCCATTACTAATCCTACAAATCTCTCTGGAAACTTTAATTGCACCAAGATCTCTCTCAAAAAGTCCCAGTTAACTGTATCACATGCTTTCTGGATATCTATCTTCAGCATACACCCTGGAGCAGCCTTCTTCTTCCCATAATTCTTCACTAAATCTTGTACCACCATGATATTGTGCACTATAAACCTTCCATGTACAAATCCCCCTTTGTTCTCCATTATGAGATCAGGTAATACTTGTCTCAACCTTCCACATATGACCTTAGTAACACACGTGTATATAGTGTTACAACATGATATAGGTCTAAAATCCTTCACACTCTTTGGGCACTGGACCTTAGGTATCAGCGTGATGGTAGTTGTGTTGAGCTCTTTCAACATTTTCCCACTATGTAAGATATCCAATACAACATCCACTACTTCAGTTCCTACTACCTCCCATGCATCCCTGTAAAAATAGGATCCAAAACCATCTGGTCCAGGGGATTTAGATCCAGGTATGCCCAGCAAGGCTTTCCTCACTTCATCTGCTGTATAAGGTACTTCAAGAATTACTCTATGCTCATCTGTCACAACAGGCCCACATTCAATCACTTGAGATAACACAGTTTGCCTTGGCTCAGTTGTGCCCAACAATTTTGTGTAGTAATTCAAAAAGGCATCAGCTACCTCCTTTGAATTATCAACCCATCTCCCATTTTCATCATGTATGCTGTAAACATGATTTTTTAGCCTTCGAGCTTTGATACTCTGATGAAAAACAACAGTATTTTCATCACCATGTTCAATCCACTCCACTTTGGTCTTCTGCTTCAAGAACTCCACATAGGCCTGATGTTTCTGTATATATTCTTTGACAGCGAGCAATTTTACATTAGCGTATTGCTCATTCCCAGGGTGTTGATGCATAAGCTGTTGTGCTGCTATCATTGCATGATAGGTCTGCAGTTTCAGACACATGTAACTCAGAGAAGCCTTGCTTATTGAGAGCCTTCAACTCAGCTTTGACTGCTTTCAATTTCTTCATTACAATAAACTAGAACTCCAGGCCCTCTGCACCAATTCCATGAATTGTGGAGCCCTTTTCCACATAATATAATATCTAAATGACTTAAAACCATTATTCTCTCTAGGGTATACTATAATTAATGCAGGTGAATGATCAAATTCACCTTCATCCTGAAAACAGACTTCAGCTGAGGAGAATTGATCCAACCATCTTGGATTTGCCATGACTCTATCTAGCTTAGAGTACACTCTCTGTCTACCTTCTTGTTTATTGTTCCATGTGAACATATTCCCCACACTCTTTATATAATTTAACTCACATTCAAGCATACACTCCCTGATGTCTCTTATTTCTCCATCTCTTACAATTGTGCCTATTCTTTCATCAGGGTTTAAAACACAATTCAAATCTCCACAGATGACCCATGCATCCAGAGTTTTCAGCCTCCTCAGGTCACTCCATAATTCTTCTCTCCCTTTACTATCATTAAATGCATAGATAAAGGTACAGAAAAACCCAGCAATAATACCACTCAATGGTTGTACAAAACAATGAATATACTGACTAGATGCACTTACAATATTTAGGTTGAAGCTTCCAGCCTTCCATGCTACAGTGATCCTGCCACCATTATGATGACTTGAGTTGGATGTAAAGCACCATCCTGTGAACATTCTTTGGTAAAGACTCCCTAAGTTGGAAGCTTTCACCTTGGTCTCTAGGAGACTAACAAGGCCAACAGAGAATTTCTTAATATAGTTTCTAACATCTTCCTGTTTCCTAGCCATGTTAAGCCCCCTAATATTCCAGCAAAGAATTATATCCATTTGAATGCAGAGAGGTCCCCCCCTCTTGCTCCACTTGAACCATTTCAGCATCACCAGACACCTCTCCTTCTTCCCCAATTGCATTCTGTTCAGACTGTTCATTCAGAGCTTGAAATGCATTTGTTACACTCGTTGCCTTCCTTGCCTCCACTCTATTCTTAATTGGCTTAAGTGCTCGCTGGAAACCCTCAGGGCCTATTTCACCTGGTGAATTGACCATTGGTGACTTAATCACTGGTGGAAGTACCACTAGTGGAGTTTCTACTGCTACCTGTACTTGTGCAGCCTTGGGAACCCACACCTTCCTATTCTTCTTGACTCTAAAATCCTTTGTATCATGCCCAAGCCCTCTACAATTAGTACATTGTATTGGCTTCCATTCGTATGTCACTGGTACATCAGTGTTGCATCCATGTTCATTCACAAAGGAAATTGTCTTAGGTAAGTTTTGATCCATCTTGACCTCAACTAAGATTCTTGCAAATTGCAACTTCTCTCTCTTCCTTGTAGCTTCATCTCTCTTAATAGGATCCCCCAATTGAGAGACAATCTTATGCAATAATTTCTCCCCCCAATACTTTAAGCCAATCTTCAATTGCACCCAAATTGGGACTGTTTTGAGTTCATCTCGCTCAAAATCCATATCTGAATGCCATTTCTTCACCATCATTGGCTTATTATCGAAGAAATAATGTCCATTCAATACATGATCCCTAGAATCCATCGCATTGAATCTCACAAGAAATATTCCTTTCTTCACAACAGCAGCCTTATCCACATTCAAATTCTTCCAAATTCTCCTCACAAATCCTTCCATAACATGTGACGGTGGATTGGCTCCAACAACATAACATATGATGGAAGAATTCCAGTAGTTAATTTCATCTTCTATGTCCTCCAATTCAATTCTAACTGGTTCTAATTCATGTTCATAATCCAAATGAATGTTCAATTTATCAATTTCAATCGGATTCTCTAGATTATCCGCTACTTCCTCAAATTGCTGAAAAATTGGAGTAGCATTCATACCTTCAAAGATCTCTTGTTGTCTACTCTGCATTTTTGGATGCAATGATTGCAACCACTCATTGAATGTGTGTCGAACATTCGATTGTATTGTTGCAGGTTTTGGATTGAGGATTTTGGCGTAAGAACTGTGCCTAATCCAAAATCCAGAGCTTCAATACCTAATACTTCATCCATCATTCTAGTTCGCAATGCCTGTGAATCCGATGAAGGTCCACGAGGTTTCTCCTTCGATTTTTCAGTCCCTTTGGTTAATGAGGAAGTTACTGAACCGGTTACCAATGAAGCAGTTATTGAAAGTACAACCTATTTGGTTAATGAGGAAGTTATAGAACCAGTGACCAAGGAACCTGTTACTGAAGGAACAACCTCTTTTGTTAATGAGGTAGTTTATGTTGAGCAAGTCCTTGATGCTACAAGCTATGGAGATATTCCAACTGTTGGTGTTAGTGCAACTGAAATTGGAGGTAATATGTTGTTGACAGTTCATCTATCAAGTCTCAAAGACTTTATGATTGATGTTGTAATTCAACCAGAGTCTGATCCTGTTATTGAAATTGGTGATTCCAACCAAGAAGTAATTGTTCCGCCAGCACAGATATCCAATATGGTTGAGAAGGAAGATGTTGCTGGTTCTATTAGTGTAAGCGAGCCTGCTGATAAGATTGGCAAGAAGGAGCAGCTGTTTATTATTCATAAAAAAGTTGCACGACGGAATCTGAGGTCTTGAACTGTCACTGGAGTTAAGAAGAAAAAGGTTCAAAATGTTGGGGACAAGAAGGGAGAACAACCTAAAAACATTTTGAAGATAGTTTCATTTGAGGAAACGAACCCCTTATTGGAGAAGCCTCCAGAAGCTAATAGAAGCCGACGAGGAAGGGCGGAGAAATAGACAACCAAATGCAGGAAAGGGGAAAATAGGTGCAGCTCCTTCAAAAGGAATGGGGAGAGCAAAGAAGGAAGTAATGCAAGCGTTTGTTTGTGGCCATACTCCTGAAGAATCAAAGCGTATTTTGGAGGAGACATTTTCTCAACCTACTTCCTAACATACTCCTGAGTCAACTAGGGCTATCTTGGATGAGTTTTTTACAGAAAAGGAGGAGATTGATAATGAATTTTGCAATTCATTGTCGCCTATTAAATGTGATTTGGAGTCAGGTGAGCAGGGAGGTAACAAGATGAATTTGGTTTCAAAGTTCATGCGAGGTAACATAAAGCTTCTTCAGTCAAATATGAGAGCTTTGAGAATTCAAGTTGCTGATTATTGTTTTGTAATTCATGAGGATTATCTTCCATCGTAAGTTATTGTTGTTTGAACTTGTTTTTTGTTTTTTGGTTTCATCTGTATTTTTTATAAACATATCTGATGTGTTATCAGGGAATAAATAGTTATTTTCAACGACTTTTATTCATTGCCAAGAGATGAGTTGTTAACAGTGTACCCTTTGGAGTTCATTTCAAGTCGTGTGATTGACTGCTTTTTGTTGTTGCTCAATGAGACGGAGTCAAATGTAAAGGAGCCCAAACTTTTAAGATATTTTTTGGTTTGTCATACATGGTAAGTTTTAAAGTTACTATTTGGTTTGTGAACTTTTTTTTGTTTTTGAGTTTATTTAGATAGATGTTAAAGTTATACTTGTTGTTTTGAAGGTTACATGTATGAAGAACACGGGTTAGTATTAAATTACATTTGGGGTTACTCATTTGTTCTTACCCTTTTTTGTAGCATCCTTTTAAAGTTGCTTTAATGGAGCGTAGTATGTCACCACATGAGCAAGAAGTTTTTGATGCGTGGGACATGTGGATTGATAGTTAGATTCATTCATGGGAGTTAACAGATTCATCTTTGGTAAAGTGTTCCTTATATAAGTATCTATTCAATTATGTTATGTTTTCTAAGTTGGAGAAGTAACTTATGTATATTGTAAATTTGCATATTATATTACCGTTTTTGCATTTGGACCACTTTTCATGTGTTGCAATCAACTTTCGAGATGAGACGATTGACTACATTGATAATAGGATTTATTCGTTTCAGAGCCCAGAGAAATGTGATGAAATTGAGTTTGACGCCCACATTACACCGTATTATACATTTTATTACCATTTGGTTTGTCTTCTTACTTTTGTTATACCTTATTATATTCATGGATCTTTTGTGGATATGAAATTGTGTTAATCTTTGTATTGTTTTTGTTGCATCTCTGTAGAGAAGTTATATGTCCACATTTCTGTTGAAGAACAACCATGATTATGGATATGATGTGAGGAAATACAAGATTAGGCAGATCCCTTTTAAATGGCAGACACTGCCTTCTAATAATGACTGTGGTGTATTCATGTTGTACCACAACTGCATGTATCAAGGTTAGACTTTTGAAAGTGTGGGCTTGCACAGGGTACGTAATTCTATTCTTTTCATTACTTCTTATATGTTATTGAAGTGATTTGAATTATTTTGAGTGATTTAAGGTTTTTGAGTGATGTTTATTAGGAGGTTGTAAATAGGAATTTGTAGAGATTGGTTTTGGATTGTGGGGTTAATCATTATTGGCATATAGGTTACTGATTATTTTTATATGGGGTTACTGTCTATTGGTATATAGGTTACCTATTGTTTGTATTTGGGGTTACCTGATTGTTATTATATGTGTTTTAAAGGGTTACTGATTGAGTACATTACTGGGATTTTTTTATATTGTAGGCAATGGAGTGTCATCTTTACCGGGCTGAAATATGTGCGTCTCTTGTTCTGTCTGATATTAATCTGTTGCATAGTCATCTTATGGCTCATGTCAAAAATTTCAATGAGCAAAGGGGTGAAATACTTCAAAAGGTAGTGAAGCAGGAAAAGGAGATTGCAGAAAAATAAAAGGAGGAGAGAAAAGAATTGAATCGTTTAGCTCGGTTAGCGAAGAGTCAACAAGCTGCCAAATCTGTTGTTCCTAGTGTTATAGAATGATCGTTTGTTTTTTATTCCAAGTATTGTTGAAATTACTATCTTTTACAATATGTTTGATAGATGGACTACTATTTTCATACTAGGTTTGTTGAACAAGTACTCTTATTTTTTTTATAAAGAATCAATTTTTAACATATGTGTTTATGCACATCTGGTGTTTACGTCTTACATGTATGTGGTTACTTATTATTTTTTTATGCGTTTAATTATGACAATTTATGGAGTTACTTTTTTCTTTAATATATAGGGGATATTGTAGATTACTTATTAAACTAAACAAGGTTACTGATTAACAAATTCAGAGATTACTGATTCATATACGTATGGTTAATTATTAACATATGAGTGGATTACTGATTAATATATATATAGACGTTACTGATTCTCATATTTTGGGTGTTACTGATTATTATAGGCATGGATTACAAATCAGTGTAAGTAGGGGTTACTTAACAATAGGTAGGTGGGTTTTATTTGTTCGAATACTTAGGGCACCTGATTAATATAAGAATGGATTACTTAGTGGATATTGTGGATTACTTATTAGCCTAGACAAGGGTTACTGATTAACAAATTCATAGGTTACTGATGAATTTAATGGATAAATAGTGTAAAAATATACATATTGCTGATGAATTTAATAGGTAATAGTTTGTATGGATTACTTATTCACTTACTATGAGTTACTAATAACATTCTAGAGGGGTTACTTGCAGTGGTTAGGTATGAACTATTGCTAGATAATTGAAAAATGTTGTAAACTGAAATATAAATTCAATACAATATTATTCTGACACTGTAGGAATTGAAACAATTTTGGATTCGGTGCTGGGTTACTGTTCCAAAGTCTTCTTGCACTCCCTTTTTCTTCTTTCTAGTGCTGCTCTTTGACTTCTCAAAATGACCTTTAATGCGCTTGGTCCTACTTTTTGTGTTCGCTCTATCTGGATCGCTCATTGAAGGTATGTTATCTGATTGACGTGTTACATTCATTGATGTGTTGTTGGTTGATTCTTGTTCTTCCTGCTGCACAGATTCCTTATCTGTGATAATCTTATCTACTTTACATATTAGTCTTTCATATTTGTCCTCTACAAGCTTCCGTGTCACAGCGTGTTCCTGACTTTTCAGCATTAAGTTGTAACTCTTTCTCGCCATCAGGCTACGCCAAAATATGTATTTTTGTTGTTGTAATTCTGGTTGTGATTGTTGTTCTTCCCTTCTTTTCCAAATATCTTCCTTAGCCAACTTAGTCCACCTCTTACATATGTAAATATCTGGAATTTTTGTTATTGAGTGTTGAAAAAGTATGCGTAAAGAATGGTAGCACAACAAGCCAGATTCTTCATAATTCTTGCAAGTGCACAGTACTGTATTGTGTGCACTGTCAAATGTAACTTTATGCTTAGAGTATATGTCATCCTCTAGCCATACCTCATAGTAGTATTTGACCCCAACATGAGCATGAGTTCTGACAACAGATTAAAGGGCATATGTGTATTCACTTTCAAAATCCCTGAAAAGTGTTTGTGTGTATACCTCTGATGCATGCTTGATTAGACCAAACATCGGGAGTGCTGAACTCGGTGTTGATTATGTACACTTGAAGTCAACATTTGATTCATTATTCCTCCACTTCTCTACTGTATTCCAGAACATTTTGAAAAAATCTGTGAGGATTGTGTTGTTTTTTGCTGAGAAACCAACAACATCGTTTGTGCTTTCACTTATTTGAGAAGACAATATTCCCGCTGAAAAAAGTCCTTGCTCAGTGCTGTGCACCATTTTTCTTTCAGTCTATACAACCTTTTGAACCACTTGTTGTTTTCTAGTTGATATTTCTTTATCATGTCATCCCAGCACTTCTCAAATTCTTTAGGTGTTGCACAACGACTTAGACACTTAGTGAATGTATTCTTGAAAGTTGAATATATCATGATACTGCATTTTTTATCAGATGCCAAATGCAAAGTTTTTCTCTTGTGTGAGGTAGTGCCTGCACAACACATATATAACTAAGGTTATAGTAGTTACTGATAATGTATTACAGAGGGTACTCATAGTTTGTTAGAGGGGTTACTTTTTTAGTTTATGACAGTTACTGATAATGTTTTAGAGGGGTTGTATAGACTAGATATACGAGGTTACTAATAAAAATATAAAGATATTAGTGATTACTGTGATTAGAAATCTAAATTTTGTTGGTTATATTTTTAGGGGTTACTTATTAAAACTATAGGGGTTACTTACTCTTGTTTATTGTTTTATGAAAATTCTTTGTAGTTGTTTATAAATTTACTTCAAAAATTTACTATTGTTTTAATTGGGTTACTTATGAAACTTATAGAAGTTACCGATTAAATTTCTGTGGGGTTACTTATCAATTATGTAGGAATACTGGTAAAGTTATACGAGGGTTAGTTATTACGTACATTTTTTCATTTTTAAGGCAAGATGAAGTTTCATTTTAGTGGAAGTAGGTGGGGAAGTAGGGATACATCCATGTGATATGCTATAATTATTAAGTATACATTGCAGTATATGTGGTTTTACTGAAAATAAAATAAACTAATTACTGATGTGACTTTAGTGGGTTAGGAAATTACTGATATGACTTTAGGGGATATTAATACTTCTCTATTTAGGTTACCAAGACAACTTTAAATTGAAGTGACTTAAAGGTTTTCTGAAAAATTATGTATAATTGCGTCTGTAGACATTTAATTAATTTTAAGTGCATTTTTTAAAACTGTAATTAATATTGAAGGAATCGTGAAGTTTTTTTTTTTTTTGCTAAGTAAGAAGTTGTATAAATCACCAAAAACACCATTTACAACCTAAACACACTTCAGTAATTGAACAGCCCAACTAGGTTGGCCCCCTCAAAAAACTGAAGAGAAAAGAGAAACTATACATCAAGTAAACACTCTATCTATCCACATTTTATCTCTATGATAATTTTCTTTGGAAGTACAACTTTAACTCTCAATTGTACTAGTTCTTTCATTATGTTAAAGACAATTTCAGGTTGCCAAACAACCTGATTCTAGGTAGCTTCATTGCGCACCTACCACAACTGATAAACCAAACCACTCAAGACTGCTTCTATGATTCGCTTCTAAACACATGATATTTTACTTCTTTGCACAAGATAGAGTTGTCTTTGAAACAAATTATGGCCAGAAGAGAGCTGTAACCATGTCTTAATCATTACAAGGCATTTTGATGCATATGAACATTGAAAGAACAAATGGTTATGGCTTTCCTTACCATCAACACATAATAAACAAGGATTAACATCCATCACTCCAACTTGAACAAGTTTATCTGCTGTTCTAAGTCTCTGATGCATCACAAGCCAATTCATCATCCTATGCTTAGGAATAGACAATCTATTCCAAATGAGGTTGTCCCAGTGAACAGTTGCATTCTCACCTATCAGCTTCTGATAAATTGTTTTGATACTGAAGCTAGCCATATTCTTCACTTCCTGCTCACTATAAAACTATTTCAACATGTTTTTAATCTTGCAAACCTGCTTCCAATACCGACAGCAGTCTAGAGGTGGTTCTAGTCCCACCAGTCAGAATTTTTTATGTAAACTTCATGTACCCATTTCACCCACAAATTGTCTTGTTTAGTTGTGATGGCCCATACATATTTTGCCAGAGCAGCCTTATTACCATACCACCACTTGCCTCACACCTAGACCACCAGCTTGCTTAGGAGTACATACCTTAGCCCAAGCAATATTCCCTAGTTTATTGCTACTGTAATAGCCCTGATTTCTAAACCGTCTTATTTAATGTTAATTATAATTATTAGCCAAATTATATACTAAATACTCTTATTTTATTACATATAAATATGAATTTTATATTTAATAACGATCTTCGATTATTTTATTGGTGCTAATATAATATTTTATTTATATGTAATAAATAATATTTTAATATACATTTATGCACAATACGACACAAATTGGAAAAAACCCTCTCTAAAACCCTCTAGTGGCGCACGATAAGCGTGAATGCTATTGTGCACTTCTCTGGTACTATGGGGAGGCGACGGAAGACGGTGGTGCCGATAACTAGTTCTCCAGGACCAGGATCGTCTACTGGACTTACATCTACAGTTAGTATTGAGAATGAAGAGGATGAGGCAGTCTAATGGAACAGTAGAAGTTACGATTTAGACTGCGAATGCTCCTATAATGGAGGAATCTGGGACATTGAAGCATACTGAAGTATCTCGAAGCAAGTGGCAAGGGTTTACTGGGCAAAACCGAATCTCTGAAAAAGGTATGGGGTTATTGTTTGTTGCTCCTACTATTATTGAAGGTACACCAATTGCTAAATTAGATAAAAATAAAGTTGAGAAACTTAATGCTACCTGGGAAAATGCTATTATCATGTATGTGGTGGGTCAAAATCCAACAATGACTGCCATGAATGCTTATATCAAGGTGCAATGGGGATTAATGAATGAACCAACATTGTTTAAGCATGATGAAGATTATTTTGTGGTTCAGATGAAATGTAGGGAAGATAGGGATTCAGTTCTGTATTCAGGTCCTCATTTGTTTTTTGGTAAACCTATGATTGTTAAGCACTGGACTCCGAAATTTGATTTTCATAAAGAGGTGCTGAAGGTGATTCCTATTTGGATTAAACTTCCCAATCTTCCTCTTAATTGTTGGAGTGACAACTCACTAAGCAGAATTGGAAGTTTATTGGGTGTGCCCATTTATGTTGATGAGTGTACCACAAAGGTGTTGAGAGTTTCTTTTGCTAGAATTCTGGTTGAGATGGATGTTACAAAAGATATTCCCTGGGAAGTGTATATAGAGGATCCTAATGGCAGGAAGTTTGCTCAGAAGGTAGTCTATGATTGGCTTCCCCCTTTTTGCAAAAAATGCCAGATGGTGGGTCATAACTGTGAAAGTAAAAAGAAGACAGCAGTGAAGGTTACTCATAAATGGGTTCCTAAGGTTGCTGTTCCTACTATTCAAGAGAAGAATCAAGTTGCAATTGATTTAACAAAGGATAAGGAGGTCACTGAACAAATAGGTGTGGCTATTGATCAGGTGTTTGATGTTGGTGCTCCTTCCATGGCAGTAGATCCTTGCACTACTGGAACTACTAGTAATGCAGGTGATCCTCCCTTGGTTGTAGAGTCTAACACAAACATCACTCATGTGGCTACACCTATACAACAAAATGTTGCAGTGGAGGAAGAACCTTGGAAAATAGTGACTAGAAAATCAAAAGGTAAGCATGTTGCTTTTCAGTCTGCTAGGGTGGTTAATTACAATGCTGGTTATGACTCAGGGAGACCTGGGGGTGCTAGGGGACCAAATCCCTATTTGTCCTGATGTCTCTTGTTGCCTGGAATGTCAGGGGTCTTAATGATCCCATTAAAGTGAAGGAAGTGAAGGCGATGATTCAGTCTCAAAATGCTTGTTGTTGTGCTTTGTTTGAAACTAGAGTTCGAAGTATTAAAGTGGAGAAAACTCAAAAGAAGTTTGGTGGTCATTGGAATTGGTGTAGTAATTATGATTTCTCACCAAGAGGTAGAATATGGTTTGGATGGAAACCTGGTGCGCTTAAGGTAATTCAACCGAGAGTGACGAAACAATGCATTGTTTTGCAAGTTACTTTAGGGCTTCGATGTTTTCATAGTAGTTGCGGTTTATGGCCCGCACACTATAAGCATGGAGGGGTTTATGGAGGGATCTAAGTCTTATTGTTACAGACTATGGTGGGCCTATGTTAATCATTGGGGACTTTAATGCTGTCAAAAGTGCCTCAGATAGAATTAATGGAGTGGATGTTAGTGAAGCAGAAACACATGATTTTAATCAATTTTTGTTTGAGACAGAGCTGATTGAAACTCCAAGTAGTGGTGTATACTACTCCTGGAATAACAAAGGCTTTGGTAATAGCAGAATCTGTAGTAGAATTGATAGAGGTTTTATCAATGATGCGATGCTGCAATTATGTCCTGAAATAATGGTGAACTATCTTCCAGGTGGTATCTCTAACCACACTCCTCTTGTGGTGAAGTTTTCTCAACCTGATCAGCCTAAGAGTAGGCCATTTAAATTTCTAAATATCATTGCTGAAGATCCTAGCTTTCTGGCTAAAGTTCAGGAGAATTGGAGTATTTGTAATGAGAGATACATGATGAAGAATGTTTGGGAAAACTTAAAGGTTGTTAAGAAAGCTGTTAAAGAGCTTCATTCATGTCAATATTCTCAGGCTCACTTGAAAGTTGAAGAGATTAGAGTTCAGTTGACTGCAGTTCAACAAAATTCTTCTATATATGACAGTGAAGAGTTGCACTTGAGGGAGAAAGAGCTAATAGCAAAGCTAAGACATTGGTCACATGTTGAAGAAAGTATTTTGCACCAAAAGTCAAGAATTAATTGGTTGTCTCTGGGAGATTCTAATTCAAAATTTTTCTTTACTGCTGTAAAGATTAGGAAGGCAAAGAATAATATCACTATGATTCAGAATGCCTAGGGTGATATTATCACTTCTGCAGAGGGGATTCAGAAGGAAATTGTGCAATTTTATGAAGGTCTGTTGGGAACTAGTGCTGTTAGTTTGCCTGCCCTAGATCTTGCTACTGTCAGAGCTGGGAGCAGTTTAAGTTCTACAGCTAGAAGTTCCTTGATTCATGAGGTGTCTACAAGGGAGATTGATAAAGCTTTGAATAGCATTGATGATAACAAAGCTCCAGGAATAGATGGTTTTAATGCTGTGTTTTTTAAGAAATCTTGGAGTATTATCAAACAGGATGTGTATAAAGCTGTGTTTGAATTTTTCCACACTGCGTTTATACATAAACCTATGAATATCACTTTGCTTACTATGGTGCCTAAAGTTCAGCAGGCTTTGTTTGCTAAGGATTATAGACCTATAGCTTGTTGTACAATGCTCTACAAAATTATAGCTAAGGTTCTTACTAGCAGGCTTAGCCTTGTTATTCATGAAGTGGTCAACCCCTCACAAGCTGGCTTTATCCCTGATCGTTTTATAGCTGATAACATATTGCTTGCTACTGAGTTGATCAAGGGTTACTCTAGGGCTAATGTTTCTCCTAGATGTGTGATAAAGGTAGACATAAAGAAAGCTTATGATTCTGTTGAGTGGCCATTTCTGGAAGCTATGATGTTTGAGTTAGGTTTTCCAACTCAATGGGTGGCCTGGATTATGACTTGCGTAAGGAGTGTTTCATACTCAATTCAGCTGAATGGTATGCCTTATAAACCATTCCAAGCAAAGAAAGGGCTTAGGCAAGGAGACCCTTTATCTCCTTTCCTGTTTGCCTTAAGTATGGAATATTTGAGCAGGTGTTTAGGTGAGTTAAAAAACAATCCTGATTTTAATTTTCATCCAAAATGTGAGAGAATTGACCTTACTCATCTTATGTTTGCTGATGATCTCTTGCTCTTTGCCAGAGCTGATCATAGCTCAGTTACCAAGATCATGGCAGCTTTTAGAAAATTCTCTTTGGCTTCTGGTTTGGAAGCTAGTATTGAGAAGAGTTGCATCTATTTTGCTGGGGTGTCATGTCATGAAGCTGCTGACATAGCTACTGTCGTTTCCCTTCCTATGGGTAATCTCCCATTTAAATATCTGGGGGTTCCTTTAGCAGCTAGAAAGCTAAATTTCTCCCAATGTAAAATTTTGGTTGACAAGATTACAGATAGAGCTCAGGCTTGGATGGTTAAAACTCTTAGTTATGCAGGCAGACTTCAATTGATCAGGAGCATACTCAGTAGCATGCAAAACTACTGGGCTCATATTTTCCCTTTATCAAAAAAGCTTATAAAAACAGTTGAGGCATTTTGCAGAAGATTTTTATGGACTGGTAAGACTCTGGAGTCTAAGAGGCTCCTGTTGCTTGGCACACTTTCTTCAATCCCAAAGTTGCTGGTGGCTGGAATCTAGTTAATATGACTTTGTGGAATCAAGCTGCTATGCTCAAGTTGTTATGGGCTATTTCTTTCAAGGCTGATAAACTGTGGGTGCAATGGATTAATGCCTACTATTTGTGGAGGACTACCATTTACAATGCTGCTATAAGCAGTAATATATCTTGGATCCTGAGGAAAATTATAAAATCCAGAGAGTTGATAGATGGAATTGGTGGTTGGGATACAGTCATGATTAATGGCAAATTTAGTATTAAAAGAGCTTATAGTCTTTTACAAGGAAGTTTGGAGCATGTTCATTGGAGGAGGCTCATCTGCAATAATAAAGCTAGCCCCAAGAGTAAGTTTATTTTGTGGATGACTCTTCAAAATAGACTAGCCACTTCTGATAGATTAATCAGATGGAATTCTGAGTGTGATGTTGTTTGTTGCTTGTGTTCTGTTGGTCTGGAGTCTGTTCAACACCTGTTCTTTCAATGTAGTTACTCTGCTGAAGTTTGGGGAAAGGTGCTACAGTTGTTTAGGGTGAGTCATACTGCTACTTCTTTCACAGAAGAAAGCAGAATTGCTATAAGTAAAGCTAAGAGGAAACGTCCTGAAGCCAAAGTCTATGTGATGCTTTTCACTGAAGCCATTTATGCCATCTGGACGCAAAGGAATAGGAAGATTTTTGCTGATGGAAACATTTCAGCTCAGATACTTGGTAAGGAAATCATTTTCAATACTACTTGTAATTGTACTGAACAAGAAAGAAAACTATTGATTCAGTTTTGGTTTTTGTTGGTATGTTTTGAGGTTTTTGGTTGTTTATGGGTTCTTCAGTCTTTGTGGACTGTTTTTTCTTTTGTTTGGGCTGTTTGTAGCCTTTAGCTTCCTGTGCTAGGTTGTATCTTTTCACCAATTTTTTTTGGTTTTCAATAACAATTTTGAATTGCCAAAAAATATACATTTATGCACAAGCTAATATTTTGATGCTTAACTATATTATTATATTTCCGAAATTCTTTTTGAGTAATTGGGAGTTCTAATATAGTTATGGTGTTGCTCCGTGAAAGCGTTGAGGTTGTTGAGTTTTGGGAGTTGAAAATATTTTATTTATTGAAATTGTAACAGGTTCATATTATTTCCCGATTCAGGGTTGTCCTATTTTCAAAGGAAACTCTGCCGGAATTTCTAGAGAAATTTATTAAAATAGAGTCTGAGAATCAGGGTGTCGTTGTAATAGTTAATTTGAAATAAATAGAGATGGGATTTGAGTTCCACATTCTCCGATGTTGTTCGGTGAATGTGATGGTAATAGTTCGGTTTAATTCGACTAGAGTCTCTTCTGTTGTGCTTAATTATCTGTAAGCTGGTCGGGAGAATCCGGGTTGTTACAAGTGGTATTAGAGCAACCTTGCGACCGTATGCCGAGTTGGCTACCTAGCGAGGGTAAAAGATTCTTGGGAAAGTTTGAAATCAATTTGGGATTACTAGTGGTTGAGAATCGATGATTGGAGATTAGCAAGGTTGAAGCTGAGTATTTAAGTGTTTGCGCTTTTGCGTGTGCTATATGAATTTATTTATGTGAAGGTGTAATGTCTTATATTGTCTATGATGTTGTGCATGTTGAGAAAATCGTATGATTTGGTTAAATAAACAAATTTCAAACAAGATATCTGCAAATGATATAACTGGAATCCTATGCTAAAAGTTTTGCCCCTTTTGTTTTCTTTGCTCCTCGATTCTAATAATGAGTTGAAGTGGAGATACAAAAGCTGATGGTAGAATTGAGGTTTGGAAGCCTAATATCTTGCGAGCTTGAGATTTTTGCTTTTCTAAAGAATTATTTCCAAGTTTGGAGGACAAAACTTTAAATAAGGGTGGTAGTATGTAATAGCCCTATTTTTAAGAGCGTTTATTAAACATTGATTATTTTTATTAAGTTAATTAGGTTCCAAAAATTCTTATTTTATTTGAGTTTGGAGTATGGAGGTTTGTAATATATTTATTTATTTAATTTTATGAAGTTATTAATATTTTATAGTTTGGGTTTTATGTGCAATTAGTTGAGTGGTGTTTAGCCAAATAGGAAAATCAAAGTCGGTCTCTCTCTTCCCTTGCAGCTTGTCGGAGCTTCCCTTTGCTGCCGGCGCTTCTCCGTTATCTTCCTCTTCGCTGTTGTGCATGCGGTGTTGTACGCTTGCCGCCGCAGTGCTATTGTTGTTTCGTTGCTGCTGCTTTGCGCGCGGATGCTGCCGATGCTACCTCGCCTGTGATACGTCGTCGTTGCTGCTGTTGTTGTTGTCTTCTTCCTCTTTCCCTTGTTGTCACTACTGCTCTGTTCTCATTCTCCTCTGCACGTGGTGCTGCTGCGTGGTTTCCTGCCGCCGCCGTCCTTGCCGCCGCCGCATGCCAGGTGGTGCTCTTGTCTTCTCTTCGCTCTTGTGTTGTTATTGTTGTTGTAGCTGTTTCTCGTTGTGGTGGTGGTTGTTTGGTTCGTGGTACCTGTTTTGCAATCTGATTTCTTCATTGTTTTGGGAAAAGTTCATCTATTTTAATTTGAAATCATATTTAAGCTAGTTAAAAACATTATTTATTTGTCTTTGATTAGTTTGATTTCAAGAAACTTAGTTATTGATGAGCATATTTACTGCTATTGGAAAAGCCTATTGAATTAGAGTAGGTGGTTTGGTTACATGTTCTTTAGTGAGTAATTTATTTATTTTCATTATAGTTGTGAGCTAAGTTTTGTTGATATTGTTTTGTAAATAGATTACATATAGAATTATGATTGTGAAATGAGGATTAAGGAAATTCGGATGTCTAAGTGGAGGATTTCTAAATTGGAAATTGGTTATGATTATGTTTTCTAGTTTAGATTAGTTTAAGATTGGTTATTGATTATTCTTATTGTTGTAAGGTAAATTATTGGAGAATGATTATGGAGTTGAGTCTCATTTGGAGATGAAGATTAATGAAGGAGGTTGTATTGTTGGAATTTGGAATGCGTTCAAGTAACTTTTATGTTCAGTAAAATCATTTACTTATGCCCATGTGTGTGTGGATCTCTGTGTTATATTTTCGTATATAAGTTCGTACTATGCCATAGTTATGAATGTTGATTGTGGAAACATTATTGGATAATATGAATACGCAATTGTTTTGCTGGCTTAGTTGATGAAGTGAAAATAGAAAGTGGGCAAGGTATGGGAGGAGGATGGTTACTCTTTTGACCTGATATGGTCGGCTATGCTCCATAACGAACCTTGGGGGTAGTATTGCTGCGCTCCAAAACGAATCTTGGAGGCGGCGTTTGTCAAAATCCTGTACTTGCCACTGATTTGTTTAAGAGAATGAGATATGCCAACGTTGTAATGGAAATAAATGATTTGAAATAAAAGCTATTTTTAACGGGCTGAAGTAAAGGTTACGAGTTTTCCACTCATTTTGGAATTTTGTTTGTTTTGTATTTCTTCTCTGAATTTACAGGTTTGGTGTTGTGAGCATGGAATTGAAAGTGGTGTAATTGCAGATTATAGATTAAGGATTGAGCTTGTATTTTAGATAGCTGATTCGAGATTAGTTATTGATATTTCGTTGTATATTTTGGGAATTTAGTTAAGATATTGGTGTAATTAAGGATATTTTCCGCTGCGATTTTATTCAAATAAGAGTTAATTTTAGTTTATGGTTGTTGAGTGTGTTTCATTAGCAGCTCGGAAGAGCTGATTTCTAAACCGTCTTATTTAATGTTAATTATAATTATTAGCCAAATTATATACTAAATACTCTTATTTTATTACATATAAATATAAATTTTATATTTACTAACGATCTTCGATTATTTTATTGGTGCTAATATAATATTTTATTTATATGTAATAAATAATATTTTAATATACGTTTACGCACAAGCTAATATTTTGATGCTTAACTATATTATTATATTTCCGAAATTCTTTTTGAGTAATTGGGAGTTCTAATATAGTTATGGTGTTGCTCCGCGAAAGCGTTGAGGTTGTTGAGTTTTGGGAGTTGGAAATATTTTATTTATTGAAATTGTAACAGGCTCATATTATTTCCCGATTCAGGGTTTTCCTATTTTCAAAGGAAACTCTGCCGGAATTTCTAGAGAAATTTATTAAAATAGAGTCTGAGAATCAGGGTGTCGTTGTAATAGTTAATTTGAAATAAATAGAGATGGGATTTGAGTTCCACATTCTCCGATGTTGTTCGGTGAATGTGATGGTAATAGTTCGGGTTAATTCGACTAGAGTCTCTTCTGCAGTGCTTAATTATCTGTAAGCTGGTAGGGAGAATCCGGGTTGTTACAGCTACTGTAATCACCAGTCCAGAGGAAGGCCCTGCAAACTTTTTTAATCTCCTTCAAAACAAACTTAGGCATGATGAAGATTTGTGCCCAATAAATTACTGAGTTGATGAGATTGAGCCTAGCAGTGTATGAGAGATTCCTACTACTCCACACTCTTATTCTAGCACTCATTTTATCAATTATATCATTACACTCATCCACTGAAATCTTCCTAGCACATATAGGAACTCCCAAGTACTTAAAAGGAAGATTACTATGATTAAAACCTAACACACTTCTTATCCTTTGTATCACCTCCTGTTCCACCCCAGATGTGTAAAGATCAGATTTTTGCTCACTAATCTGAAGCCCTCAGGAAGCTGAAAACAGTCTGAAAGCTTGAAGCATAGTGTATACAACAGAGAATTTTCCTTCACGGCATAGAATGACATCATCAGCAAATGCCATATGATTGAGCTTGCTTTGCTTGCATCTTGGATGGAAAGTGAAGTGAGGATGCTCTTCAATTTTCATCATGATCCTTGATAGGTATTTCCATACAAATAACAAAGAGATGAGGGGAGATAGGATCTCCCTATCTCAAACCTCTTTTAGAGCTAAAATAACCATGCAAAGAACCATTCACCATGAGAGTTAACTTAGGAGTTCTAACACAAGTCATAACTAGCTTTACAAAGCTTACAGGAAATTTTAAAGTATATAACATTTCTTCAAGAAAATCCCAATCTATGGTATCATATGCTTTTTTCATGTCAAGCTTCATAATACAGATTGGTTTAACAGTTTTCCTACCATAATGCCTAACCAAGTCCTGACAAACCATAATATTATGAGCTATAAATCTTTCCTTCACAAAAGCTCCTTGATTTTCAGCAATAATGTCAAGGAGAATCATACTTAGCCTATTACAAAGCATTTTAGTGATGCATTTATAAAGTGTATTACAGCATGCAATAGGCCAAAACTCTGCCACGGACATGACACTTTAGGAATAAGTGTTAAAATAGTAGCATTTAGTTCAGTTAAGATTTTACCAGAGTGAAAAACATCCAGCACAACTTGAGTAACTTTTTTTTTTTGGTTAACCTTGAGTAACTTCCTCACCAATGATCTGCCATGCATCTTTAAAGAAGTGAGCCCCAAAACCATCTGGGCCAGGAGATTTGTCCCCTGGAATAGAGAAAATAGCTTGTTTGACATCCATAGCTGTGTATGGCCTTTCAAGCATCTGGATATGATCTCTTGACAGCACAAGACCCCATAACAATCACAACCAGCTTAACTTTTGTTCTGTTAAGCAAGGGAGAGCCCAGGAGATGCTCATAGTACTCAAGAAAAGCTTCATTTACATCCTGCAAATTTTCCTTCCATACCCCATTCTTATCATTGATGGCATACACTGTGTTTTTCAACCTTCGAGCCTTAATTGATTGGTGAAAAAGAGATGAATTTTCATCACCATCTCTACACCATTGCATCTTAGCTTTCTGAGCTAGGAAAGAAAGATAATATCTATAAGTCCCTCTATAATCCTCCACAGCTTCATGCTCAGCTTCTTTCAAATTTACATCATGAGGGTTACTCTGTAATGCTTCTTGACATTGAATCATTTTCTTGTAAGCAATGATGTCTTTACTCTGAATATCAGAATAACCTTCAGCATTCAATTTCTTCAAGACCTTCTTAAACCGCTTCAGCTTATGAACCACTCTAAACATGGGAGTCCCCTGAACTATCATACTCCAACAGGAATTAACAATTCCAATAAATGTGGGAGCATTACTCCACATTTTGAAATATTTAAAAGGGTGCTTACCAATCTCCACAGCTGGGTATACTGATATAATCACAGGCCAATGATCAAAATGCCCCTCAGGAATAAAATGAGTGACTATAGTAGGAAATATGTCAAGCCAAGCCTGATTAACCATTATTCTGTCAAGCTTATAAAAAACTCTGCTCTCCCCTAGCTGCTTATTGTTCCATGTGAATTTACTACCTGTACAAGCCATGTCTTGGAATCCACAGGTACTAACACATCTCAGCAACCTTTCAGTCTCCTGGTGCCTCACAGTGGAACCAATTCTTTCATCAGGGAGCAGAACAAAATTATAGTCTCCCACCACTAACCAAGGCATGATGATATGAGTTGCTAAATCTTCTAAATCCTGCCACAACACTTCTCTTTCCTTAGCATCATTTGATGCATAGGTGAAGGAACAAACAAACTGAGGAGCCCCATTTACTGGTCGAATCAAGCAATGAACTAACTGACTTGAGCAATTCATAATACAAACATTGAAGCTTTTGGGGTTCCAAGCAAGAACAATTCTACCTCCCTTATGGAATGAGGAGTTAGAAGTGAAACACCACCATTTAAACAAATTTAGGTAAAGTTAGCCCATATTATGAGCCTTTACCTTTGTTTCTAGGAGACCAACCAAGCCAACATTCTTCATATTGATAACATTCCAAACTATAACTTTATCTATAGGCATTAGGAGGCTGGCTACCTCATGTTACCTTAGCCCCTACAGATTCACATTCCACCACTAGTAGAATAATATTAAATTCCTGTGGTCTTTAAAAGGCCTATTGCTGCGGATTTCGACGCGTAGCAAATCAAGGCGCATCAATAGGTCAACCCTATTGCTGCGGTCGAAAAATTGCAGTAATAGGTTGACCTATTGCTATGGTTGTTACCAGAAACCGCAGCAATAGGTGAGTCAACATAGAATTTTTTTTTTTTTTGGCTTTTGCTATGAAGAAAAACAAAGGTATGCAAAGAAAATGATTGATAAAGAGAAATGAAACTAAAGAAATCTGTTCAAAAACACCAAATATTATAATCATGATTCACAATAAAATTACAACAATTATAATATCACTAAAGTTGTCCAAATAAGACTACACTTTTCAGATCTAAGTTATCTAACTTAAAAAAACTTTAAAAAAAAGTAAAATCAAGGTGCAGCAGTCAACACCTTAGAAATGAAATTCAAACACCAATCCCTAATTACAAAAAACATCCAAAAAAAATAAAAACCACAACTTTTCACAGTTGTTGGTCGACCACTACCATTTTTCATCAATTATTGAAGACGACTGTTAGCGACGGAGAGCAGCACCGGAGATCTGAAAATGCGCCCAACCCCTTTGTCGGCACCGAATATTTGATCCCAGTAACGATGCGGCGTTGAGCTCCTTCGACTTCAACTAGTAACGATACGACGTTGAACTAGAGATGCGAATTCAACTAGAAGGATAAAAAGGAGAGGAGTGAGAAATTTGCAGCCCCTTCGACTCGCCGTGGCATAATTCCGAAGTGAGGGAGAAATTATGCTTGAATTCGAAGTGAGAGATGAGACAGGGAGACGCGGCTTGAATTCGAAGTGAGATGGAGAAAGTTGGTCACTGCTGCTTGAATTCGAACAAGAAGATGAGATATGAGAGGTGCAAAAAAGATGAGATGAGAGATGAGATGAGAGAGTGCGAAGAAGAAGATGAGATGAGAGATGAGAGATGAGATGAGAGAGTGCGAAGAAGAAGATGAGATGAGAGAGGCGTGAGAGACTGAGAGTGAGAGAGAGAGATGGATGAAAATGAAAAACAAACGGCGCCTAGCAATAGTAAGGCCCTGTTCTTTTGGACTTATTTTCAGCAAAAATAAGTAAAAATAAGTTCAGTTCAGCAAAAATAAGTTCAGTTCAGCAAAAATAAGTAAAAATAAGTTCAGTTCAGCAAAAATAAGTTCGGTTCAGTAAAAATAAGTTCGGTTCAAAGAAAATAAGTTTTTAGTTTCTTGCAATGTTGTAATTATTATTTTTGTTTTCAATATTACTATTACTATTGTTATTATTATTATTAATATTATAATTAAAATAACGATGAATTTGTTTTTTTTTATTTATTATTTATTATTTAGTATTTATTATTTATTAATTATTATTATTATTATTATTCTAATTATTTATTATTATTATTATTTATTATTTATTTATTTATTATTATTATTATTATTATTATTGTAATTATTTATTATTATTATTATTATTTATTATTTATTATTTATTATTATTTATTATTATTATTATTATTTTATTATTTTATTATTTTATTATTTTATTATTTATTATTTATTATTTATCATTTATTATTATTATTATTATTATTATTATTATTATTATTATTATTATTATTATTATTTATTATTTATTATCTATTATTTATTTATTATTATTGTTATTATTATTATTTATTATTTATTATTATTATTATTATTATTATTTATTATTTTTTATTCATTATTTTTTAGTTTTTATTTAGTATTTATTATTTATTATGATTTATTATTATTTATTATTTATTATTTATTATTATTTATTTATTATTTATTTATTATTTATTTATTATTTATTATTATTTATTATTTATAATTTATTATTATTATTATTTATTATTATTATTTATTATTATTTTTTTTTTTTTTTTTTTTTTTTTTTACTTTTTATTTTTTTTTATTTTTTATTATTATTTATTATTTATTATTTATTTATTTATTATTATTAATATTATTTTTTATGATTTATTATTTATTATTTATTATTATTAATATTATTTATTATTATTTATTATTATTATTTATATTATTATTATTTTTTTTATTTATTATTATTATTTATTATTATTTATTATTTATTATTTATTATTTATTATTATTAATATTATTTTTTATTATTTTTTATTTATTATTTGTTATATTATTTATTATTTATTATTATTATTTATTATTATTTATTATTTGTTATTTATTATTATTATTATATATTATTATTTATTATTTTTCATATTATTTATTAATTATTAATTATTATTTATTATTATAAAATAATAAAATAATAATATTAAGTATTGATAATATTATGTTAATATTTATTGATTATTATAATAATAAGTATTGATAATATTATGTTAATATAGTTTAGTTCAAAGAAAAATAAGTTCGGTTCAAAGAAAAATAAGTTCGGTTCGGCCAAAATAAGTTCGGTTCAAAAAAAATAAGTTCGGTTCAGCCAAAATAAGTTCGGTTCAAAGAAAAATAAGTAAAAATAAGTTCAGTTCAGCAGAAATAAGTAAAAATAAGTTCAGTTCAGCAAAAATAAGTTCAGTTCAGCCAAAATAAAATAAGTTCAGTTCAATTCAGCCAAAATAAGTTCAAAAGAACAGGGCCTAAGAGTTAGAGCGAGACTTATAACCCTAGCAGCTCTAATACTGACCAAGGATTTATTGTTGCGGTTTTTAGACAAAATCGCAGCAATAGATTAATAAAAAATAATATTTTAATCTATTGATGTGATTTTTTCTAAGAACCACAGCAATAGGTTATTTTTCAAAAAAAAAAATTTCTCGGGCGGTATATTGCTGCGTATAGCTAAAACCGCAGCAATTTACAATTATTCTTCTAGTGCACAAAACCAACTATTACAGCTGCAGCACTAGTGGCCCCTTCAGCTTCCCCTAAAACATCAAAGTTATTTTGAGTAGGAGCTACTGCAGCATTCACTTCTGCTTCCCCTAATATCTCAAAATTATTCTGTGTTGGTGCAGCTACAGAACTGGCTAGAATCCTTCTGGCAGGATTTCTCACAGATTGGAATTCTTGTTCCTTCTGAGCACTTATTTTCCCTGGTGTTTTTCTTTTCTAAGCTCCCTCAGTTTGGATAGGAACATTCTTTGGTCTCCATTCCTTTTTGATCACTTCTTTAGTACACTTCTCTTCTTCATGACCCATTGTAACAGCCCATTCCAGACAGCAGCTTAATTAAGACCTAATACCGCTAATTACAAAGTTAAGCTGCCATTCAGAGAGACTGTTAGGGAGGACTTCCACACCTTCCCTCCCTAAGAAAAGTAGGAAGTCTCACAGTATCCAAGCATAATACGAAAATAAGTTATAATAAAATATTTATTACAATAGGTTTGGATTACTTAGTTTACAAATCTGAAATATATGCTTAACTTGCAAAATCATTATATAATTCGATTCATCTCATAGCAGAGGATTTAACACATTGACCACAACTTCACATTTGCACACAAAAGCTAACTCGAACATTTCTCTAGACCTGCAAAACAGATGAATCTGCCCCCACCAGGACAGGTTCAAAGAACAAAACAGGTCAGCTTACGCTGGTACACAAGTCCCACCAATTTCAAAATATTAAGGTGGTTGAAACTATTCAGTCGTTTCTTATACTCAAACATAAACTTATAACAATCATAGCTTCATTTTCCTTTCTGCTCAGAAATACGTTAATGCACTGAAATGGTTTTCGTTCTGGTTCGGAAATACATTTATACTTGCTCATACATACGTTGATTCTTTCTTTTAACTTCCATAAAATCACATTTCATACACAGAAGAAATTCTTCAAGAATTATCTCAAAATATCACATATCATTCTCAAAATATCACATATCATTCTCAATACTTAGAACAACAATACTCGTAAACTTATTACAAAGCTTAACATAACTTCAGGGAAGGAACACGAATGGAGGCAAACCCGGCTCTCCAAACTTTAAACATAACTCCAGGGAAGGAACACGAATGGAGGCAAACCCGGCTCTCCAAACTTTTGAGGGACGTCTCCCTACCTTTCTTATTTTCCTGCTTGCAAGACTTCCTAGGTCATGACCCTTCACAATGGAGCAAAACCCGCTCCAAACTCATAATGAGCAAACCCGCTCTTGAGTGTTGTTCATCACTGCTTACGCAGCTACTTCCCCTTATAAAACAAAATTTATACTTGTACCGAAATACTTATGCTCAATACTTATACTGAAATTCTCATACTCAAATACTTTACTTAAATCTTATTCGTAATCAATTACAATAACTTCTTAAAGCGAACTTAACTCATGGAAACAAGTTCCGGAAAACAAGCTTGCTATGTCAAGTTCCACAGTATTCGGAAAGGTGACTTAACAATCAAGTTTTGAAAGAATGATGTGATTGGTTGAGATAGCTAAAGGTGGTATTACCAAGACATGGCAGTATATAAAAGGTTATAGAAGAGTTCTTAATATATGGAATATTATCTCTTACAAACACCACATATATCAATTCCCATGGTTTTCGGTTTGGTGTTCAAGAACAATGGTTTTTATGCAGAGATCACTTGTACTTCTTGGGTTTAGCCAAAGTTTAGGTTCCACACTTAATACATATAAAGGACAGTAGGTATTCATCATGGAAAAATATTGAAAGGATCAAAGGCACAAGGGTTTACAAGTTCAGAAAGTAATTAAGCGAACAGTCAAGTTTTTAGGTGTTGATTTCCTTCACGAATTGAGGTTGCGTGTTTAATTAGGTAAATGAAGCAAAGGTTCATTTGATAATCAAGACATAAATGTTACAAGGGAATATCATGGACGTTTAACCACAACACGATCCTTAATCAAACCGCAATTGAGATAGAGCAAGGATTGACAAACTTCTGGACAACATAACTTTTGATGTACAACTCCGAATGGAGTGATTTTTGGGTCTAATTTCAATAACTTTTCAAGATCTACCATTTCCAAGAGACATAAAGGCTAAAAACAGAGTGGAAAGAAATATATTTGGAAGAGAAAG
The DNA here is from genome assembly GCA_947648045.1 of Beta corolliflora. Classification (NCBI taxonomy): domain Eukaryota; kingdom Viridiplantae; phylum Streptophyta; class Magnoliopsida; order Caryophyllales; family Amaranthaceae; genus Beta; species Beta corolliflora. The sequence goes on along the minus strand of CANSZD010003329.1, from coordinate 1,254,151 downwards.
TCACGGCAGCATAGCTCAAGTGAATGGATAATCACTTTCTTATTCAGTTATTCAGAGAATCCTAGGGAACTTGACATGCAAAACATTTTTAACACAATATCTTCCATAATAAAACTCATGCAAATCAATTTCTTATACACATTCAAACATAATGCAAGTATTCAGAATTCCACAAACAATTTTCATGAGCAATGCTAAAAACAGAGTTTAGGTGGTGGAGCTTGTGTACCTTAACTTGGTGTCTAGGAAATCAAATCTTACTTGATAACTTTTTACCACATCTCCAGCAACCTTTTAGGATCTTAAGCAAAACATTCATCACCTTAAAGTTAGTAATTAACCCAAAGAAATCAAGTTTCAAACTAATATACCTCATGCATGCTGAAATTCAGCCATAACTCACCTTCCTTGGTTTTTCTTAAGGTTACAGGAATGGAACTTCAAAACTAACACTTGCCCAGTATGAAGGACACCTTGATGAACCTAGGGAAGTATTTGCATGCATGTTTCAGAGCAAGGAACCAAGAGAACCAAGCTGCCAAAGGCAGGCTTGCTGCACCGCCAGACTGGCGTGAGGAAAGGGGGAGGAGAAAGAGATGTATTTTGTGTGATTTTTGTGGAGTGATTTTGATGAAACTGAATGAGGGCCTTCCTCTCCTATATATAGAGAATGGGTAAGGGCAAAATCGTAATTTTTGGTTTAGTAATGAGGGCAAAATCGTCTTTTCACAGCTTAAGAACATTCCAGAATTTTCTGGTTTTACTAATCCTTAACCCTCTGTAATTAAGCTCTAATCCTTCATTATACTTAAACTAAATCCTTAAATGTGTCTTATAACTTAATAAACATATTTTGGCTCATTCAGCCCTTAAATCATAAACACAGAGTATCTCAAACACAATATACTCAAAGTCTCAAATTTCATAATAATGCTCAACATTATTAACGTAATTCGTTGATAACTTATTTTAACTCATTATTTACATTCATAATCACATAATAAGACATAATATTCACATTTCCGACAAAATTTTCATAAAAAAAACTATTCGGAAATTTTGATTCCAATGAAGTCTCGAATAAAGTCATAATGCAGTTACGTGCGATTAGTACGTTAATAATGTTAATAATCTTAGCTTAAAAAGTGGGGCTATTACACTCTACCCTCCTTAAAGAAGTTTCGTCCCGAAACTTTAAAAGACACATATCATAACAACTAGGAGTAATACAACACATACGTTAGAATAATTAAGGGCAATACTTCCCCAAATTAATTAATCGCATTTGCTCCATAGCTTCATGGAATAACTTATGCATTTACTGGAACTCTTGTTCCCGTCGTCCCCACGATTAAATGTTTGACAATTACATCCATTCAGAGGTTGAAACAAAACCATACTCAATTGGTAACTTTCGGTATAGAAGAATTTTGTCCATGCTAATTTATCCCCCCTTGAACCCTTAAACTTCAATACACAAGGTTGCCACATATATCTTTCAACATTTGAATAAAACACTTTGTTTGCACATGCAACTTTTCTCAGTAATGCGAGTATCCCGATCGAATAATAACGTCGTTGGAACTCCATGCAATTGCACAATTCCCGTAGTATATGCATCGCCTAATCGGCTCCTTACTTCATGCTATCCATGAAAATATATCAAGTTATTTTTTTGTCAACTTATTCTCAACTACTCGAATGAATACATTGCCTCTTCTTGAATTGGGCATTCTAAGTACTAAATCCATTGAGGTTAGTCCCATTTATATTCTGGTACCGGCAATAGTTGCCACAACCCGGGTATCTTTCCCCCCCTCAATCTTTACTTCCTGGCAGATTAAACATTTTATAACATATTGTGATACTTCTCACTTCAACTTTCCATCAGAGTACTTCTTGATATCCTGAATTATTTTATCTCTTCTAGGATAACTCTAGTACACCCCTTTATGTGCTTTCTTCGAAACTTTTGTTTATTTTGATTTAGCTCTGAATTGACAGAAACAACAACCACCCATTTATTCGTATGCTTTCACTAACATATACTTGTAAATCCGTTGCCTCAACTTTTTTTTCCTATCTTAACCTCAATTACTTGATAACTTAGCTTGAACTTATTTAGCTCAAATTTCCTCAAAAGGTATATTTTAATCACAAACATTAATCCGTCCTTGCAAATCTCTTTTCTTCATCCCATTTAACTTAGTTGCCTTAGTTACTTATATATATCTTCTGGTTTTGAAATGATAGAATCAACATTCTGACAAGGTATCTCGTTCACATCATCTACTACCTCATATGCCTTTCCTAGGCGGTACTAAATTTCAAATTATAATGCTTGAGAAATTCTAGCCACATTCGCTGTTTCACATTCATCTCTTTCTAAGTAAAGATATACCTTAAGCTTTTATGATCAATATAAGCCATATTAATTTAATAAGACCTCCACAATTTTAAAGCAAACATCTCAACTTCCACTATATATCATGCCCAACATAATTCCTCTTATGAGTGTTAGCTACCTAAAAGAATTCACTAATGCTACATCAATACACGTCCAACCCTTCCTAAGAAACATCACTCTATATTTCAAATCCTTTATTTGTCCCCGAAGGCAAAACTATAGCTGGGGTATTAGTTAACCTTTCCTACAACTTGTAGAAAGCTAAGCATTCTCGAAATTTTTCCGTCCACTAAACCTTCGTTCCTTCCTCAAAATTCCGAATACTTCTTTAAAATGCTATTTATGCTCTTCTTGATTCTTCGAGCTTACCAAAATATCATCAATGAAAATTGTTATAATTTGATCTCACAAAAATTTAAAATATCACTACATCATGTCTACAAATGGTGCGAGTGTGTTATGAAACTTAAACAATACTTTTACAAACCCACAATGACTATATCTCGTCCTAAATGTCATCCTCGGAATATTTTCATCCACCACATGCTTCTAGCGTTATCCCAATCTCAGACCTTTTTTTTTTAAAAAAAAAAAAAACAAAATACCGGCTCCTTTTAACTGCTCGAGTAAATTATCTATTCGATATAAAGATTTCATATCCCTTAACTGTAACTTTATTTATCTCCCAACGACCTATACATAGTCTCGTTACTCGGCATTTTTTTATTCTAAATATCACTAGTGCTCTCCCTATGGTGAAACACCGGATCAACTATAACATTTCTGCGACAATTTTTCTTAACTGCTTCTCTAATTCAGCCATCTCAACTCTAGAGGCAGGCGTATTGGCACCTATTCTATACACAAATCGACCACTCTACCTGAAGACTCACTAACCGCCGAAATTCTTCCATCTTAATTACTTCCTTCTAATTTCCGAGCATTTGAGTTTTATAACAGATACCTTCGCCATATTTTTTTTTTAGTTTGCTCTTTTCTTCTTAACTTGACGATACACCATGGTATACAAAATATTATCTCACCTGGTGATTTTAACCTAATATCATTTGATGATCGCTCAATTCTTGCTCAGCTTTTATCAGACATATAGTTTGTCATAATGAAGTTTAACAAAAACGTGATGGAGATACATACATGCGCAGGCCCCAAACACAACCAATATGTTATTTTAATTTTTTTTTTTTTGTTTTTTTTTTATGACAATATTCAACTTACATATTTGAGGAAATCATATGCCAAATCCATTAAATACAGATTCCATTCCAATAAGTAATATCAAAATTCCGAATTCCGAAACGGTTTCCGTACTGCAAAACATATAAAAGAAACATATAACTTATTCGTATTCAAGTTCATTTCACAATCGAAACCCATAACATAGCCAACTACAACACATGTTATTGGAGGTATCCAAGTTATTTATAGAACAAATCACAAAGTACTTGTAACTAACATATATAGACTTCGAAAGTATAACCTGGTCAATTCCCCATCACAATCTGTAACGCCTCCTATTAGGTTATTTCACAATCATATTGGTTCTTATATTACCGGAATTATATCCATATGTTCGGAGTTTACTGCCCCCATACCTTCTAAAAATGTTACATCCTAACAAATTGTCTACGACAATTATTATAGTATGCTAATAAATCTTACTCTATACCACCCTATCATACATAAATATACCAGGATCTGGCTATCTACCTGAAACTTATACTCCAATTACTTACACTCATTATCCATATTAATCTCTAATCCATAACTTACAGTAGTATGTCTCAATGTTGGAACATGTCCATATTACTTCTAACTTCATTCCCGTTCCTTTATAACCTCATAACAATTAATTCCTAGCTCCTCATTTATACCACTAACTTAATGCAAAAACAAAGCTTACTTAGATACTACCAACGTAACTAGTTTGAGTTTACATCCTCATACATACAACTGTTTGTTCCAACTTATCCTCATAGTTTCACAACAAATTTATTTATAATTATATTCATAAAAGAAATACTAACACAATGCTTTAGTACCACCAATTATCATCCACTCCGTCTTTCTCTCCACGAGTTTTACGTTCATACATCGTTCCATGGTGAGAATTGTCTGGTATGGCTAACCCCGCCTCTGGCACTCTAGAGTATCATTGATCTCACCTCAGTTTCTTCCACAACTTTCCAACCTTAACAAATTCTTATCCTTATTGTTCATAATTACATCATAACCTTGAATTGCTTCAGTAAACCTATATAATTCTAACAGTTTCCTTTAGACATGACGAGAACTAGCCCATGGCTTATAAATCACATTGGCTGAAGTCCTTGGTTTCCTTTAATGGCTCCTACAAGCTTCCATAACCTCTTTCTATCCCCAAATTGTGACCTAGCATGGTCAACCGCGCCATTTACCATTTATCGATAACATAATAGGTGTTGAGTCCTCCTTTTATAAGCATATTCTCACTTACGCTTTAATGGAATCTCCTCAGAACCATTTATACCAAATCTCATATCATTCACATACACATTCGTAAACATAAATTCACATAGCACAAACATAATCATACACATATCACAAATGTTTTAAAAACTTTTATATATATATGAAATTAGCTTTAATTTTCCTTTCTTAAGAAAATACTTGCGTAAACACTCTTATTGTTTTCAAAACTTGCAAATTAGCAATACTAAATTTTGGATTTCGAAAACCTTTGCTCTGATACCACTTGTAACAGCCCATTCCAGACAGCAGCTTAATTAAGACCTAATACCGCTAATTACAAAGTTAAGCTGCCATTCAGAGAGACTGTTAGGGAGGACTTCCACACCTTCCCTCCCTAAGAAAAGTAGGAAGTCTCACAGTATCCAAGCATAATACGAAAATAAGTTATAATAAAATATTTATTACAATAGGTTTGGATTACTTAGTTTACAAATCTGAAATATATGCTTAACTTGCAAAATCATTATATAATTCGATTCATCTCATAGCAGAGGATTTAACACATTGACCACAACTTCACATTTGCACACAAAAGCTAACTCGAACATTTCTCTAGACCTGCAAAACAGATGAATCTGCCCCCACCAGGACAGGTTCAAAGAACAAAACAGGTCAGCTTACGCTGGTACACAAGTCCCACCAATTTCAAAATATTAAGGTGGTTGAAACTATTCAGTCGTTTCTTATACTCAAACATAAACTTATAACAATCATAGCTTCATTTTCCTTTCTGCTCAGAAATACGTTAATGCACTGAAATGGTTTTCGTTCTGGTTCGGAAATACATTTATACTTGCTCATACATACGTTGATTCTTTCTTTTAACTTCCATAAAATCACATTTCATACACAGAAGAAATTCTTCAAGAATTATCTCAAAATATCACATATCATTCTCAAAATATCACATATCATTCTCAATACTTAGAACAACAATACTCGTAAACTTATTACAAAGCTTAACATAACTTCAGGGAAGGAACACGAATGGAGGCAAACCCGCTCTCCAAACTTTAAACATAACTCCAGGGAAGGAACACGAATGGAGGCAAACCCGCTCTCCAAACTTTTGAGGGACGTCTCCCTACCTTTCTTATTTTCCCGCTTGCAAGACTTCCTAGGTCATGACCCTTCACAATGGAGCAAAACCCGCTCCAAACTCATAATGAGCAAACCCGCTCTTGAGTGTTGTTCATCATCGCTTACGCAGACTACTTCCCCCTTATAAAACAAAATTTATACTTGTACCGAAATACTTATGCTCAATACTTATACTGAAATTCTCATACTCAAATACTTTACTTAAATCTTATTCGTAATCAATTACAATAACTTCTTAAAGCGAACTTAACTCATGGAAACAAGTTCCGAAAACAAGCTTGCTATGTCAAGTTCCACAAGATTCGGAAAGGTGACTTAACAATCAAGTTTTGAAAGAATGATGTGATTGGTTGAGATAGCTAAAGGTGGTATTACCAAGACATGGCAGTATATAAAAGGTTATAGAAGAGTTCTTAATATATGGAATATTATCTCTTACAAACACCACATATATCAATTCCCATGGTTTTCGGTTTGGTGTTCAAGAACAATGGTTTTTATGCAGAGATCACTTGTACTTCTTGGGTTTAGCCAAAGTTTAGGTTCCACACTTAATACATATAAAGGACAGTAGGTATTCATCATGGAAAAATATTGAAAGGATCAAAGGCACAAGGGTTTACAAGTTCAGAAAGTAATTAAGCGAACAATCAAGTTTTTAGGTGTTGATTTCCTTCACGAATTGAGGTTGCGTGTTTAATTAGGTAAATGAAGCAAAGGTTCATTTGATAATCAAGACATAAATGTTACAAGGGAATATCATGGACGTTTAACCACAACACGATCCTTAATCAAACCGCAATTGAGATAGAGCAAGGATTGACAAACTTCCGGACAACATAACTTTTGATGTACAACTCCGAATGGAGTGATTTTTGGGTCTAATTTCAATAACTTTTCAAGATCTACCATTTCCAAGAGACATCAAGGCTAAAAACAGAGTGGAAAGAAATATATTTGGAAGAGAAAGTCACGGCAGCATAGCTCAAGTGAATGGATAATCACTTTCTTATTCAGTTATTCAGAGAATCCTAGGGAACTTGACATGCAAAACATTTTTAACACAATATCTTCCATAATAAAACTCATGCAAATCAATTTCTTATACACATTCAAACATAATCCAAGTATTCACAATTCCACAAACAATTTTCATGAGCAATGCTAAAAACAGAGTTTAGGTGGTGGAGCTTGTGTACCTTAACTTGGTGTCTAGGAAATCAAATCTTACTTGATAACTTTTTACCACATCTCCAGCAACCTTTTAGGATCTTAAGCAAAACATTCATCACCTTAAAGTTAGTAATTAACCCAAAGAAATCAAGTTTCAAACTAATATACCTCATGCATGCTGAAATTCAGCCATAACTCACCTTCCTTGGTTTTTCTTAAGGTTACAGGAATGGAACTTCAAAACTAACACTTGCCCAGTATGAAGGACACCTTGATGAACCTAGGGAAGTATTTGCATGCATGTTTCAGAGCAAGGAACCAAGAGAACCAAGCTGCCAAAGGCAGGCTTGCTGCACCGCCAGACTGGCGTGAGGAAAGGGGGAGGAGAAAGAGATGTATTTTGTGTGATTTTTGTGGAGTGATTTTGATGAAACTGAATGAGGGCCTTCCTCTCCTATATATAGAGAATGGGTAAGGGCAAAATCGTAATTTTTGGTTTAGTAATGAGGGCAAAATCGTCTTTTCACAGCTTAAGAACATTCCAGAATTTTCTGGTTTTACTAATCCTTAACCCTCTGTAATTAAGCTCTAATCCTTCATTATACTTAAACTAAATCCTTAAATGTGTCTTATAACTTAATAAACATATTTTGGCTCATTCAGCCCTTAAATCATAAACACAGAGTATCTCAAACACAATATACTCAAAGTCTCAAATTTCATAATAATGCTCAACATTATTAACGTAATTCATTGATAACTTATTTTAACTCATTATTTACATTCATAATCACATAATAAGACATAATATTCACATTTCCGACAAAATTTTCATAAAAAAAACTATTCGGAAATTTTGATTCCAGCGGAAGTCTCAGCGAAAGTCATAACAGATTACGTACTGATTAGTACGTTAATAATGTTAATAATCTTAGCTTAAAAAGTGGGGCTATTACACCCATGCCTTTAAAGGCTTTACACTGAACTGGTTTCCATTCATAGTAAGTTGGAACACCAGTCATGATATTCCTCTCATTTATGAATTTCAGTTCCTCAGGAAATTGCTGCTCAATTTGCACCTCAATCATTATTCTTGCATATTGAAGCTTATCTCTTCGACTTGTTGCCTGATCTACTTTAATCATTCTTCCAACAGGCTTCACTATCTTCTCCAGACAAGATTCACCCCAATAATTAAAATCAAGAGACAATTGAACACAAATAGGCAAGGTTTTAATATTTTCCTTACACATATCAACCTCAGCAGACCATGGCTTTAAAATCATAGGTTTACAATCAAAGAAATAAGGGTTCCCAGCAAGAATCAAATCCCACTTTTCCATTGACCGAAACCTAACAACATAATCCGTTTCTTAACCAGAGTTATTTTACCTATTCCATGATTTCTCCAAATTCTTCGAAAGAATCCTTCCATAACATGAGTAGGGGGATTTGCACCAACAAACAATAAATCGCAGAATTCCAAAAATCAATTTCCAATTGAACATCCTCCATATCAATTTTAACAACATGTGATTCATCATTTTGGTCTTCAGGTGAAAAAAATATAGGAACAGGAGCAATATTACCTTCCACCTGGGTCTCTTACTTTGTTCCTGCGCAATCCGTTCCCCAGATTTTTGGATTGTCTCCAGCCAATCAGAAAAGTTATCCCGCAATAGCAATGTTGCTGAAGAGTCCTCAAGGAAGATTGAGGTGACAATATTTCTCCCTGAATGTCATCATCCTCCTCCTCAATATCCTCAATCTCCATTGCAGAAATTCCCATTACCTGATCCACTAGCCTCACTTTCTTTGCTTGTGATTCAGATGGACCCTTCCCCTTTACAAATGTCGAGTTTGCCTGAGTTGCAATCTGCTTAGCTTTAGATTTTCTTGCCATAGTGTCCGACGTACATAGAACGCAGAGAGAACCTAGAGAGAGAAGCGCGCAAACTCTTTCTTGAACTAGTGTACGGTTTGATGGTTGAATCAAGAAGTTATTTTTATCATTATTCAATGAATTGAAATGCAATTTTCATTATAAATATATGTTTTCATACGGTTTTATTTCATACCAAGAACATAACCTTTCCTCTCCCTTTCTTTATACTAAAATTCTAAGTGGTGATCTGCTTTCAATAACTTTTTTATATATAATTTTTACTTATGGATTCCCAAATTCAAGAGGAATTGTTAAAGATCTTTGAAGCGTTTCACAACTTTTACTTGGAGTGGCAAATTTTTTTTCTGAAATTTGCTGAGTCAATGAAAAGCCTTGCTGAACTAAAAAATAAAGGCAAAGATCCTCTCCCAACAATCTGTAAAATATGAAACATGCGCAACCCTATTTGCATTGCTGTTCGAGAATCAAGGATTAAGCTTAAAGAGTTGGAAAAGAAGGTGGACGAGGAAGAAAAAGAAGAAGAAGAGGGGGAGTATATTGAAGACTGTTGCTCTTCAACAAATCCTTGATTTCCTTCTTTTGTTGTTCATCCACCTTAGCTTGTCTTTTCTATCTTTCTTTTGTTGTTCATCAAGCAATGCCTAGTATACTTCTTAATTTTGACTTGTTTTAGAAGGGAGAAAGTATTTACATATTTTAATTATTTTATGAAAAATTGTCATATTACGTATTTTGTCTTATATTAATATCAATGAAATATCGAATGTTTTTGTGAATTATCTCCTGTCCAATTATTGTACAATATTTTTACTCCTGTTTATGAATTTTTTTTATTCTTTAAATTTTTTAATGGTAAAATTGATACATTTCATACAGTAAAAATATATATTTAGAAGTTAGTGATAAATACATTTAGAGGTCACTGTAAATGTATTTAGAAGTTCCTCATAAATATATTCACATGTTACTGATAAATTTATTCACAGGTTACTAATTCATATAGATAGGGGTTAGAGGTTACTGATTCATAAAAGTAGGTGTTACTCATTCATATTTTGGGGGTTACTTATTAATATATGTAGGTGTTACTAATTCATATAGATAGGGGTTACTTCAGAAGTTACTGATTCATATATTTAGGGTTGATTATTAACATACGAGTGCATTACTTACAAAATAAATTAGACGTTACTGATTAACAATTTTGGAAATTATTGATTCATATACTTAGGATTGATTAATATTAGTGGATTACTGATTAATATGAGTAGGTGTTACTGATTAATATAAGTAGGTGTTACTGATTGATATAAGTAGGTGTTACTGATTCATATAAGTAGGTGTTACTCATTCATATTTTTGGGGTTATTGATTAATATAAGTAGGTGTTACTGATTAATATAAGTAGGTATTACTGATTAATATAAGTAGGTGTTACTAATTCATATAAGTAGGTGTTACTCATACATATTTTGGGGGTTACTGATTAATATAAGTAGGTAATACTGATTAATAAAAGTAGGTGTGTAGACACCAAATTTTGAACCCCTTTTTCGGGTAAATAATGATTTTGAAAGAAATAAAAATAACGAAGACCGTCATGCATCGTGGAGCGCGCGCTCCGTCAAATGCGTGTTTCGCCCCGGAGCGCGAGTTTCATTTCGTCGTATGGTTTTCCATCTTTGCGTATTAGTCATGCCATTTCGGCTTAGAAATAAAATTTTCCGTGAGTCGTAGTCAATAACAACAACCACCGTTTTAATAAAATGATTCGTAGTGTAATCATGCTCGTCTTTATTAATTTGATGAGTTTTCGTTAATTGTGTCAAGTTAGTCTTTCGAAAAAACGAAAAAAAGAGTCGCGATTAGGCGTCGGGATTTTAGTCGTATCCCAAAACCGATTTTAATCAGTTTTCTTGATGGTCAAGTCATTGTTCATTGGATAAAGAATAAGAATATATTCTTTATCCATTAATCGCATCCTTTATCCATTAGTTAGAGAATAAGAATCATAAAAAGATGTGAGAATAAGAATCAAATCCCATGTGTAAGAGGGGGGGATCCGGATTTTTTCCGGTAGAATCGAGTGTGCGCCAAGCACACAATCATGCGCTAGACGTATGATTGTGCGCCTAGCGCACAAGCATTCTCTGCGCCAGACGCAGAGCCTTGCGCCTAGCGCACGGCACTTGTGCCTAGCGCGAGCTCTGCGTTTGGCGCAGCGTCCTAATCAGTTTTATTTGCACGTTTTTCGATGCATTTTTTTTTACGTATTAGGTTGTTTAGGGAAGAATATATTCTGAAAATCTAATTTTGCTTCATTAATGAGAAAATCCAAACAGAATAAGAATATTTGTGTTTCCAAAGAGATTTGATGATGTCATTAGGGTGAGGTCATTAGAGTGATGTCATTAGGGTGATTAAGGATGAGAAAAAATAGATTTTTTGGGTTAAAAATTAGATTTTTTGGGTTAAAAATTAGATTTTTTGGGTTAAAAATCAGATTTTTTGGGTTAAAAATCTAATTTTCTACCTCTTTGAAACCCTAGTTCATCCATCTCATTTCTCTATAAATACCCTCCTTTTTTTACTTCAAAACCAAGTTGAGAAAAAACACAACTCAACTTCACAACTTCTCTCTCTACTATTCTTCTCCTCCTTAATTTTTCCATCTAAGTAAAAATCATAATTAGTAAGTAAAGAAGTTGAAAGGAATTCAACTTAATTTCACTACTTCTCTCATCTTCTCTACTCCTTTCTTCTAAAAAATCACACTTAAGAAAAGAAAGTAAAAGTTAGTAAGATAATTAGTATGAAAAGAAGTTCATCAAAAGAAGGAAAAAACACAAAAAAAAAGGTTTAAGTTGGTAATTAAGAGGATTTAGAAACTCACTTAAAAATTAAGAAAATCAAAAATTTGCAAAAAGGAAGTGCATCATTGAGCTAGCAAGGTAAAGTTGAAACTTTGATTATCTTCTCAATAATCTACTAACTTTCTCCTTGTTTCTTCTTATTATTTTTTTAATCTTTGGAGTGATTTGGGTATGTGGAAGTCCTAATAGGTTCCCAATCTTAAATCACCCCACCTAGAATAGTCACCTCTAATGTGGTGACTCTTAGGAAACAATGTGATTATGTGATTTTCCTTAATCAAGTTGTTGTTCATCACCAAAAAAATGTTTTCATAAAAAAATTCAAGACAAGTTGTGCATAATTAACATCTCCATAAAGAAAAAGAAAATGTGATGCTGTAATTATAATCAGTTTTAATTTCGTACTACATTTCATTTTTCGTCTGTATTATCAGAATAGTTTGTTGGATTTAATATTTTTCAGATGAAGTGCAAGATGTTTCCAGCAACTGGGGTTTGAAATTTCTAAAAAACGAATTTTGTGTAAATAATTAAAAATCATACAACTTTGTTGTGCAAAACTGATTTTGTCCAGTACCACCTAAGCTTCTTCTGTCAATAAAGTTTAAAATAAAATCATTTAGATAAAACTAAAAACATTAATTTTGAAGAAAACATCAGTAGCTTTCAAAAATATAAAAATCATGTTCATATGAATTTTATACAATTTTACATCATTTTTACAAAACCGTTCATGTAAATCACTTAATTCCAGAAAACTAATTTTCTTTTCAGTTAAGAAAATAAATAAAAAGGGGTCTTAAAAGTGTCCAATTCAAGTGAAAATTTTCAGAGTTCTTCAAAGTGTCTAGAATGTTCATACCAAAATTCACTTCAAAATAAGCTCAATAAGTTGGATCTCAAAGAACAACTTCAATAAAGGTCCTGTTTTGACCAGTTTTGGCATAAAATTCACGATAATTCGAATTGTCACTAAAAGCTTGTGAAATTATGACACAACATAAAGAACTCACTAACCTATCCTTAGGTATATCAAATTCTCAATTTAACGCTTTATAGAGAAAGTTATGATTTTTATAAGTTAGTGCAAGAACAAAAGTGCAATCTGGAAAATGAAATAAAGTGATTAACTCAACTTTCCTAAAAAAAAATTTGTTTTCTTGATACGAAAATGTTAATTAAAAATCATGAAATTTTAAGTTTCTCTTAAAATGACTCATTTCATCATGTAAATAAAAATTAATTAAAATTGTCATAAAAAATCAAAATCAAAGAGGTTAATTAATCTCTAATTTTTCACAAGTTTACAAATAAACATGAATTTCAAAGCCCATTCAAGGAGATGAAGATCAAGGAGTATCATGGTGAAGATCAAGATTGAAGATTTGTACATTTTTGTTGTAATAATAATTTCTTTGTAAATAGTTATTACATCACTCATTGATAAAAAAAACATGGAGATGTTTATGCATAATTTTCATAAATAATTCCACAACTCTTTTTAATAAAATGAGTAACCAATGTTACAAATTTTACATGTTGGGCCAATATGTCATAGTATATGAATTAAATGACCCAATCTCAATTAAGAGGAAAAATTGCAAATCTAACTAAGTTAAATTGTATGATGATCCATCTTACATTTTAAAAATGTGTTCTCCATATTTAAATGGATTAATCATATAATTTGACATAATTAGATTGGTAATTATGATCTCCAAATCGATTTTAGGCCATTTCACGTGTCTCGCTTTAAATGGCCAAATTCCAATTAGCCAAACACAATCTCTCAAAGTTTGATCTCTAATTGATCATTTATCTCTAAATGACTTAATAATCTTCAATCAAGATTATTTCTCAAAAGCCTTCAAATTAGGAAGCAAACTTCTAAGGACTCTTGAAAATCATAAACGTAATCACTAATTAAGGTGGTTATTTCAATCATCGATTAATCGCTAATTAGAGCGGTTAACTCAAACTTTTCATTCAATCACTAATAAGGGTGATTAGCTTAACCTTTCATCATATTTAATCACTAATTAGAGTGATTATCTTAAACCTTGGTTGATCACTAATTAAGGCGATTAACTTAACCCTCTTTATTTAATCACTAATTAGAGTGATTATCTTAAACCTTAATAATCGTTAATTAGGACGATTGTTTTTCTCATTTAATCACTAATTGGAGTGATTATCTTAAACCTTGAATAATCATCAATTAAGGTGATTACTTCCTAACCTTCATTGTTAATCACTAATCAAGGTGATTATCTTTCCTCTTAAGTTTAGTCACTAATTAGGGTGATTATCTTAACCTTCATTTTTAATCACTAATTGAGGTGGTTATCTTAATCCTTCATATTTAATCACTAATTAAGGTGATTATCTTAATCTCATTTCAATCACTAATTGGAGTGATTACCTCATTTTCCAATAGATTTGTTTAATTCTAAAGGTGAGTTATTCATAATCTATTTCCTTTTCTTCCCCAATGGAATTTGCCATTTAGGGCGAGACATAAGATCTTACTACGATGGTTTTGATCCATGAGTGGATTCCAATCCCACAATGATTGGTACGTAGTGCAACTTCAGTGCTCAAACCTACCATGTATAAATGATATATTGGTCCTAAATAAAAATGGTTGATGTGTATATGTGCAAACTATGTGATTTTCTTTCTTTTAATTAGCCATGATTACTTTAAAATGGAAATAACGCATTTAGTAAGAGCCTATTCTTTAGAACGGAAGAGGAGACGAGTTCCAGACGTTCGCACCTCTTAACCTAAACCCCGAACCCTATCTCATGGTATATGAAAGACCAATTTTTAAAAAAGCCTTATCCATATGAAGTCATCATCGTTTTAAATGATATTTCTTAAAATTGATTTTAAAATGATTTAATTAATAAATTTGTCCCTATTCAGACATTAATAGGGTGGCGACTTCAAAGTTTTCTAAAACTCATAGTCCAATGAGAGACTTTCGTGGGATTCAGACTGTTAATTAAGACAGTAAAAAATCGGCTACCACAAGGTGTTACTGATTAATACAATTTCAGAGATTACTGATTCAAGGGGTGTTACTTATTATGTGTTGTAGGGGTTACTTAGAGTAGATACATGGGGTTAGTTAGAGCAGATATATGGTTTAGTTAGAGCAGATATATGGGGTTACTTAGAGTAGATACATAGGGTTACTTAGAGCAGATATATGGGGTTACATGGGGTTACTGAAAAGTTATTGAAATAATTTGATGGGGTTACTTTTGTTTATTTGTTTGGGGTTACAATTCATTTATTAATGGGTTACCAACTAAAAAATTAATTACGGATGTGAAATGAAGGCTTACTTACCTGCCATATTTTGGGTTACCAATACAACTTTAAATTGAAGTGACTATGCATATTCTGAAAAAATGTCTCTTACCCTATTTAATGTTGTCTTCAACTTTCAAATTTGTCTGTTACATTGAATACGTAAATTTATTTAATTATTTTTAACGTATATTCAATGAATTAAACTGCAATTATTATTATAAATAAGGGCTTTTCTGATGTCTTTTCATTAGATTAACTTTATTCTTTCCTCCATTTCCTTTCAATTTCATCACTTTCTTTAAACTTTCTTCATATATTTCATCCATTCAAACCTTATGGATCCTGAGTTTAAAGCCGAAGTTCTAAAAGTTTGTGAAGCTTTTGATACGTTTTATCAGAAGTTTAATAGGTTTCATTCAACCCTTATGGATTCTCTTCTAGTTATACTGCAAACAAGAGAGAGAGGGGTAAATCCGCATCTAATTATAGATGAATATATGCAACATGAAAGACCCAACAATGTATGTTGTTAGAGATGCAAAGGAACTTGTTCGAAAGTGGAAGGAAGAGATAGAGAAGGAGGAGGAGATGGAAGAAGAAGAAGAAGAAGAAGAAGAAGAAGAAGAAGAAAAAAGAATAAGGAATTTCTAGTAGTTCTTAATTTTAAGTTTAGAAGGGAGGAGCTTTTAAATATTGTAATTAGTTTATAAAATATATTCTTGTTATGTATTTTGTCTTCAACTAATATAAATGAAAAGTTGAATGTTATTTCTGAATTATATCCTGTCGATTCATTGTGCAAATTTTTATAATTGTTTTCCTATTTTTGAATTTTTTTTATTATTTACATTGTTTTATGCAATGAATTGATACATTTTTTTTAATGTGGATTACTTATTAGCCTAGACAAGGGTTACTTATTAAAAAATTCACAGGTTAATGATGAATTTAATAGGTAAATATTATAAAAATATAGATATTACTGATTAATTTAATAGGTAATATTTTGAATGTATTACTTATTCTCTTACTAGGAGTTACTAGTAACATTCTAGAGGGGTTACTAATTAATATAAGTAGGTTTTACTGATTAATATAAGTAGGTGTTACTTATTCATATAAGTAGGTGTTACTCATTCATATTTTGGGGGTTACTGATTAATATAAGTAAGTGTTACTTATTCATATAAGTAGGTGTTACTAATTGATATAAGTAGGTGTTACTTATTCATATAAGTAGGTGTTACTCATTCATATGTTGGGGGCTACTGATTAGTATAAGTAAGTGTTACTTATTCATAGAAATAGGTGTTACTAATTGATATAAGTAGGTATTATTACTGATTCATATAAGTAGGTCTTACTGATCCATATTTTGGGGGTTACTGATTAATATAAGTAGGTGTTACTGATTAATATAAGTAAGTATTATTGATTCATATAAGTAGGTGTTACTAAAAGTTGAATATTATTTATGAATTATATCATGTTGATTCATTGTGAAAATTATTATAATTGCTTCCCTGTTTTTTTTTTTATTATTATTTACATTGTTTTATGCAATGAATTGATACAATTTTTTTTTACTGTGGATTACTTATTAGCCTATACAAGGGTTACTTAATTAAAAATTCACAGGTTACTGATGAATTTAATAGGTAAATATTATAAAAATATTGATATTACTAATTAATTTAATAGGTAATAGTTTGACTGTATTAGCTACTCTTACTAGGAGTTACTAGTAACATTCTAGAGGGGTTACTTATTGATACTGTTTGGTATTTGTTCAGAAATATATTGGGTTCCGTTTAGTTGTTTTTTAAGGTTATTAGTAACATTCATATAAGTAGGTGTTACTAAAAGTTGAATGTTATTTATGAATTTTATCCTGTTGATTCATTGTGCAAATTATTATAATTGTTTCCATGTTTTTGATTTTTTTTTATTTACATTGTTTTATGCAATGAATTGATACAATTTTTTTTACTGTGGAATACTTATTAGCCTATACAAGGGTTACTTAATTAAAAATTCACAGGTTACTGATGAATTTAATAGGTAAATATTATAAAAATATTGATATTACTAATTAATTTAATAGGTAATAGTTTGACTGTATTAGTTACTCTTACTAGGAGTTACTAGTAACATTCTAGAGGGGTTATTTATTGATACTGTTTGGTATTTGTTCAGAAATATATTGGGTTCCGTTTAGTTATTTTTAAGGTTACTAGTAACATTCTAGAGGGGTTATTTATTGAGACTGTTTGCTATATATTTAGTAATTAACCAATCTGAAACATTATTAGTAACACATACAAAACTTAAAAAGTAACCCACATAATCTGCAAAGTAACCCCATACATTACTATAACTATAAGCCATAAAAAATATACTTATCAAAAGCTAACTTTACTAATCAGTAACACCTCTTAAACTTCTCACTAACCCCTATAACATTAAAAAAGTAACCCACATAATATCTAATTATATTTCTAAACAATTTCTGGTAATTTATTAGAAGGGTTACTTACACTACATATATGGGTGTATTAATAATAAAAAAAAATATATTAGACAACATACCTTTTTTATTGCCCTTGACATAGCTAAATCTTGGTCGGTAAAGATTGTTTTAGGCATTAGACCACCCATAGATTTCTTGAATGTGTTTAGTAGCCATTCAAATGTTGTTGTGCTTTCATCTGCAATGAAAAAGCAACCAAACATGACATTTTGCCAGTGGTTATTGATGCCAACAAATGGGGCACAAATGAGGTTGTATTTGTTTGTTCGATAAGTTGTATCAAACACCATCACATCCCTAAACATTTCAAAGTCTTCTTTCATTTGTAAGTCTCTCCAAAATATAGCCGTAAGCTTGTTTCCTTTTTCTCCTCCTCCAAGTTTGAACCTGAAGAAGAAATTTGGGTCTTCAGTTTATCTTTGATAAAGGCAGTCTATGACATGTTGGGCATCACCACCTTCAATCTCTTTCATTTTCTTTCTGGTTATGTAATTTAGATGATCTTTATATGTATGTCCAATCGATGATACTCCTCCAGCCTCATGCGCCATTAATTTGTAAGATTGTGTTGGTCTCAATCCACTTTGTAACATTAAATCTATAGTATAACTGCTTTTTTAGCAGTCATTTTTTGTTCTGACCTATGTAAATGCTGACAAGATCTTCTTGTGAGCTCATGGCTATGCTTAATGACATGATCATCGACTTCAAGCTTCCCATCAGTAGTCCTTTTTGCCTTTTGTAGCCAGTTCTTGTAATAGGTACTAGTCTTCTTTTTTTGACATTTTGTCCTTGTCTTTGGGGGTGTTTTTCTTAATGGCGCCTTGCATCTAAATTCTTCTTTTGAACAAAAAAATCCTTTGATCTTATCTCTTTTTTCTCCCCTTGTGTATATCTTGTTGTGGATTGGCTTACTCCAATCCCCATAGCATTTGCATGTTTTTTGTATCTTTCATGAATTTCTTCCAAAGTTCCTGTAAAGCCCAGTTAACTTGCTTTGTGTTCTTGTTGTTCTTCCTCTTCTTTTTGCATAAGAAGTAGAATTCTATGTTGTTCTTCATCTTCCACTGAATGTTGTGCATCATGATCCCAACTTTCTGCATAATCAATAATTGGATGATTTAGATGTTATGTTTGTAAGACTTAGATATGCTTTTATAATTTGTAGTTTTGGTTATTGATTAGCTTACTCATGGATTACTGACTGACTTAAGTATAGGTTACTAATTAATCTACTTGACTTTTAGATTAATGGTGGTTATATAAGTCAGACTTATTCATAGGTTACTACTGACTTAATTGTGGCCTGGGTTGCTTATTACAATACATATTGCTTGTTTGCTCAATTAATTAGGGAAAGACTAATGTTTGTTGTACAGACATCGGGTCTACATATATACAAAGTTACGAGTAACTCAATTAGGGGTTACAGTCATTCAGGTAATAGGAGTGTGGAATATTACTATTGAGGTTACTCGTCTAAATAGGTGTTACTCATTCATATTTTGGGGGTTACTGATTAAATTAAGTAGGTGTTACCGATTAATATAAGTAGGTATTACTGATTAATATAAGCATGTGTTACCGATTCTTATAAGTAGGTGTTACTCATTCATATTTTGGGGGTTACTGATTAATATAAGTATGTGTTACTGATTATTAAAAGAAGGTGTTACTCATTTATATTTTGGGGGTTACTGGTTAATATAAGTAGGTGTTACTCATTTATATTTTTGGGGTTATTGATTAATATGAGTAATTCTTATAGGGTTACTAATTAATTTAACTTTTGATTCTTTATATTTGATATTTTCAGGTTACTGATTATCATAACATGGATTTTTTATTCGAATATTTATACGTGAAAAATCGAGATAATCAGGGGTTACCTTGTAGTTCGTTATTTTGGAGAATGTATTACTAAATTTCCTCACCAGTGTTTGAGTGTATTCCGAGTTGATTCATTGATTCTTCTATATCCATTGATTCTTGCGATTCTTCTATATCCATGGATTCTTCATTAGTGGTTGAGTTCCTCATTTTTTAAGTTTCAGTTTTCTAGGGATTTGTTCTTGCTTTTAATTTGTCACTTACCTAGAAAATAACGGCGCGCTATTAAATGGAGGATTAGGTTTGTTGTTGAGAATCTTTTACGCGTTTCTGCAGCGCATGTTTTAAACTCGCGCGACCACACCTATAATTTTGTGTGTGGCCGGTTTTATGCAAGACGCACTGAATAAAAAATGGTCTCAATTCATGTTAGTTGCTCTCCTTAAATAGCTGACGCCAACTTTTTTCCATCTGAAATTCAACTATTAGCAAAAGGCAGTTTCTTTATAGCAACTTTTTTGGTAGTGTTAAGAGGAACTGAGGCCCTGTTCTTTTGGACTGAACTGAAGTAAACTAAATTAAACTTATATTTCATGAATTGAGTAATATTAATAATAACAAGTAAAATAATATTTTTATATTATTATTTTTAATAATGATAATAAATAATAATATTAATATAAATAATAATAATTACTCCATTACGTTAATATTAATAATAATAATAATAATATTATTATTATTATTAATATGTATAATAATAATACTCTTATTAAATAATATATTTTATATTGTTAAAAAATATGAACTCTATAAAAAACAATCCTAATCAATTTTTTTATCTTATTAAAACATGAAGACTTTTCATGTTGGCTGGTAACCTTTTTATCCACGAATTGCAAAGTGCAATTGAAACTTGATAGAGATATGTATGAACAATTAGTGAACTGAATGCGTGAAAGAAATATTTTAGTTGATGGCAAATACGTAAGTGTTACCGAGCAAGTAGGTATTTGTTTGTATACAACCTCTATTTTTTTAATTGTTACACTTTGATATTTTTCACAATTCATAAATTTCACCATGACCGTCGTTTGTGATTTAATATGTACGTGAGGAAAAATATACTCATATAGAAACTTGCTAGTTTCGTCTTGATATATATCTTGTAAATATCTACTTTTTATAATTTTTACAAATACAAAACTAGAGATATTATTGCTCAAAGTTTTGCATTGGCATACGTAAAAAGTGAAAAGTGTAACAATCTTTTAGAAACAAAGAGGGAGCATTATCCAAGGTACAATGTATCGTGACACTATCGACATATTCAAGCATTCCATATCTACAATATGCATGTAATTTAAAGCGGTGTTAGATGCTTTGGTTATATTGTTGTTTAATATCATTAGACTACATCGTGATATATCAGATGTGTCTTCGGAAGTAGCACTAGCTAACTCTATTGGCCTTATTTCAAGGTAAACTTTTAAATTATATCAATATTGCCAATATATATTTGCTAAACAACAATAATAAAATCAACAAAAACAAGAGCAACAAACAACAACAACAACAACAACAACAACAACAACAACAACAATAATAATAATAATAATAATAATAATAATAATAATAATAATAATAATAATAATAATAATAATAATAATAATAATAATAATAATAATAATAATAATAATAATAATAATAATAATAATAATAATAATAATAATAATAATATTACCATGTAGTTTTCAATAAAATTGAGCAACATGCTATTGGGGTTATAAATGGAACCCATATAGAAGCTTGCATAAGTGATGCAGACAGCGTGCCACTTAGAAAGCGCATGGGATATAAAAGTTGGAACGTCATGGCATGTTCTTTGTTTGATATAATCTTCACATTTATCTATATATAGGATGGGAAGGAAGAGCTCATGATGTTATTGCGTGAGGGGATGTTTTAACTAATTTTAAATATGTTTTTCCTTGTCCAGGATTAGGCATGTGCATGTATTTTACCTTCCATAGCTTAAATTTTGGATTCTAATATAATTCTCGTAATAATGTCTAGGAAAATATAATTTACCCGAACAAATACCGTTGAATGTATGTCCCCGGTTCGCTTGATTAAATACCACATGTGCCAGAATATATATAAGAAAAGACAACCTAAAGGAATGCTTGAACATTGCAACTATCGACATTCAACATTGAGAATGTCCGTTGAATGTGCATTTGATCAATCAAAAATAGGGGAATGAAGGTGCTTTATAATATGCCGTAAATATGAGAAAAGTGTCAATTGTCTATTATTGTTGCTACTTGCACACTTCATAATTTCATAAGAATGCACAAGCTTGGAATACCAATTTTACAACATGAGACAAATGTTTAAGTGTTTATGTAGACATGTTTGATGCCGATCGGAAGGCTTCCATGTTTGAAAGACGAAAAGTCTTAGCAAAGCTAATTTGGTGAATTGTTACCGGTTGACATACATGAAGATGCATGGTGGTGAAGATAATAATGAAGATGGTGGTGAAGATAATAATGAAGATCAGGTGGAAGAAAATAATGTGGTGGGCGGTCATATGGAGAAAATAATTATTGAACATGATTTTCTTTTTGTTGAAGAATGTAGTATACTCACATTAATATCAATATTATAAATTTTTTCGAGCCAATTCGCAAAAAAAATTAAAGTGATAATAATAATAATAATAATAATAATAATAATAATAATAATAATAATAATAATAATAATGATGATAATAATGATAATAATAATAATAATAATAATAATAATAAAAATAAAAAAATAATAATAATAAGAATAATAAGAATAATAATAATAATAATAATAATAATAATAATAATAATAATAATAATAATAATAATAATAATAAGGAAAAATTGACTAGAATAATCCCAACTATTGGCGTTCCGCGAAAAATAATCCCAACTAAGAGTTATTTCAGAATAATCCCAACTATATGAGAGATCTTCCAAAATTGCTCTCAAGTGACTTGAAACCTGAAGAACATGTAATTTTTTTAATTTTCCTCTTCTTTCTCTCTCTCCTTCACCCTCGCCCCTTCGACCATCCACCCACCCACCCCCCCTAGCCACCAGCCCCCCCCCACTTCCTCTCCTCCCTCATCCTCCCCTACGCCACCGCCATTGCCCATTAAACCTCATCTCTACCCACCACCCCCTCTCCTCTTCCTCTTCCTCCCCCACCCCCGAAATCGAGGCCTCCCCCAACCACCAACCCCCAAAATCAGCAACAACACCTAAAAAGCTCGGCCCACTTGCCCTCCTCTCCGATAAAGAGTAACCTAGCTCCGCCACGTTAATACGAACTCGATTATGACGGGTGATTTACGGTGGGAAGCGACGAGGGAGGGGGGAGAACAAAGTTAGAGTTAGAGGGGTTACCAATGGGGTGGAGGGTATTTTTCGGGGATGGTCCGAGGAGGTTAGGGAGGGTGGAAATGGGGTGGGGATGTTTCGGGGTTGGGAGGTTGGAAAGGGGGTGGTAGTGCTTGAGGGATTTTAATAATCGGGGTGGGGTAGGTCAGGGAGGGGGTGGTAGTAGGTTAGGGAAGGGGTGGCAGTGCATGGGGGATTTTTTCAAGGGGCAGTGGAGGTCAAGGAGGGGGTGGCAGTGGGGTGGGGGAGGTCCGGGATGGGTTGGCAGTGTGTGGTGTTTTTTTAGGGGGTGATGGAGGTCAGAAAGGGTGGCAGTGGAGGTGGGGGAGGTCTTGGAGGGGATGGCAGTGCTTGGGTTTTTTTTTCGGGGATTGGGGGTGGTCAGAGAGGGGGTGACAGTAGAGTGGGGGAGGAAGAGGGTATGGGGGTACAACAAAATTCAAAATAAAAAAATTTAGTAGATGGCCAATAAGAGTATGACACATTAAGGGAGGGGTGGACGACTTTACCGGTGGCAGTTTACTGGTTACAAAAGGTAACAACAAGTTAAGGGAGTATGTTAGGAAGGGTGTGGTAATAACTGGGATTATTTTAAAATAACTGATAGATATGATTATTTTTAGTGGATCGCCAATAGTAGGGATTATTCTAGTTAATTTCCTAATAATAGTAATAGTAATAGTAATAGTAATAGTAATAGTAATAGTAATAGTAATAGTAATAGTAATAGTAATAGTTATAATATAGTAGTAATAATAATAATAATAATAATAATAATAATAATAATAATAATAATAATTTCTTATAAGTAAAACGACAAAAATAAAAATATCGATAAAAATATTAAAGAATAATTATTGTAGTAATAGTGATAATAATAACATGAGCATAATAATGTTTGATAAGTAAAATGATAATAAAAAAGGATAATAATATTAAAGAACTTGATTAAACATTAAAAAATAAAATTTTTGACTTGTTTTTAAAATATTTATAAAATAATAATTATAACGATGATAATACGGATGATAATAAAAGTTTTGATATTAATTCTAATAAAATAAGCTGAACGGAATTGAATTTGTTTGAACTGATCTAACCTAAATTTCCATTAATTTAGTAAAAAAACAAGGCTTAAAGATTGAATTGTGTGGCCCCCGTCGAAAAAAAAGGATCGAATTGTACCGTGTAACATTACTTGCTGAGTTGCTGGTCCATAAAAGAAAAGTACAAAGGTGAGTATGACATGCATGACTGAGGTTAGGGGTAGATTTGAACTTGAGAATTGATGAACCCAATACATTTTTCTTAACCACTAAGTCAAATAACCAAAGTAAGTAACAACATATAGGCATTTTTTTTTCTGAGTTGTAGATAAAAAGGTGCATGCTTGTTTTGCTATTCATTTACTTTGGACAAAAAAAACAGAAATAATGGAAGGTGCCAAGGAATCGATATCCCACTTCACTTCTACTATAACACACAAAATAGGCGGCTTCTTGCATATTCTCCGACTGCCTAAGTCTCTAACAGTGCCTATTATAATACTAAGTTGTCTTCTATTTCTTCTCTTATGTTGTTGCTGTTGCAGCAGAAAAGAAAGATCTCCTAGGATGATGATGATCAAGGTCCCTGGCTGAAAACAACACTTATCTCAAGTATATGATTGATTAATATCAAATTATCAATCGATATCCTAGAGTTCTACTGTAGTTTGTTTAAGTCATTATACTGAGGTTTGATGCGATCTTCTTGAAGTTAGTTTCTCCAATATATAGCATATCCATAATTCTTTTGTAGCATAGAAGTGGCACTTTTCTATTCTTCTCCTTCTTCTTTGTTTTTGTTTTTTTTATATATTTAATTTTCCTTTTCTGTTTGGGTTCTGTTTATGGATATATGTCTCTCAATAGCTAAGATAATCTCCTCTATATGGTAAGGTATACTCAATTTTTGTTATTGTGCCTAACATTATGCACAAACGGTACATATTTTATTTCTTTTTGCTAAATTATGGTTCATTTGGTTTCAAAAATGAGAACATCTATATTAATCTGAAGCATCCTATATAGGATATTTCAATGGTGAGACTAATTGTTTTTAGTAGGACGGTTCGAGGGTTGGGTTGGTGCGGTTCGGGATATAATCCAAAACAAACCGCAAACATACGGTTTGTCATTTTCCCAAACCGCACCACGTCCAACTGTTTGGTGCGGTTTGATTTGACCATTTTTTCATCTACTATATGAGTTTTGTAATCTAAGAATTAAGTTTTTTTTTTAATATTTGCGGACTATGGTAAAGTCTCTGTAATGATATTGTAAACTTGTTGTTGCAGACAAATAGTTAATTAGCTACAAATTGTTGGAAAATTAACTCATAAATGACTAAAATATGTGGTAAAAAGTTGTTGAAAACCCAATAACAGTTCATCTAAATATTGCATATAGTTTTGCGGTTTATGATGCTATTTGGTTTTACAAAGATTTAAACCCAACCCAAACCGTAAATCCATAATTTGCTTGAAACCATAAACCAACCCAAACCGCAAAAAAACGGGGTTGAGTTGCGATTTGGTGCGGTCCATACCGTACTCTAAACAACCTAGTTTTTAGTAAGCACATCATATTAATTAAAATTAGAAATGTCTTGAAAGGCACTATTAATTTGTCTCATGATGATGAAAGTTCATTCTGCTGCAAATTTTGTTGGGATATATCATATTATACAGGTAATTAGAGTTAGGGGTGTTCATAAATATCCAATCCGGTCAATTCGATCTGGCATATCGGATATCCGATCCGATTTTTTAGTTTTTGATATTTCTGATCGGATATCGGAAAATTATCGGATCGGATATGGATTGGAAATTTTCATTTTCGGGTATCCAAAAATATCCAAAAAATATCCGTTTTCAAGACCGGATATCCGAAATATTCGATGATCCGATCCGAAACTTATTTTATGAACTTTTCCTTTGAAAAATTCAATTTTTCAATTTTCGGATATCTGATACGATCCGATCCGAAATTTCGGATATCCGATTTTTCTCGGATCGGATTCGGATCGCATTTTTCCCAATTTGAAATTCGAATTGGATCAGATCGTCTTATCCGAAATGAACACCCCTAGTTAGAGTACTTAATAAGAGAATCCCGCTTACCATGATTTATTTAGATAGCCAGCTAGTAAACTTTCTCCCAAACAACGTCTCAAGTCTCAAGTCTCAACTCTGTTATTTGTATTTGAGGGGGAAAACAAGAACTTGGAAATAAGAAGCTTGCACATCTATGGGAAGTCTCCAACTCTTTTTCCCATTTTAGTTTGTATTTTGAATATGAGAAATACAATCCGCATTCTTCATCCCCTTCAATTCACTCTTGAATTTTCTCATCCAAACATACTATTAGGATGTATTCTCTTGATCACCTTCAAAAAATTTAGGATTGATCCGGTCGAGTCAGGTATACATGTGAGGTAAAATTAAGTTTAAAAAGTCTAATTCATATAAGTTCAGGTGAAAAAAATGCACCCTAGTTTTAACATTAAAAACTTATTAAACATATAACTTGTTGGCTTACCAACGAGGCATAATAGGTTGGCCTCCAAGATAGCGATACCTACAAAGTATGGTGTCAACATGGTGCCGAAGTTCACATGTTTTCTACCATATACCAAAAATCTTGATTTCCCTCTTTTGATGTTGGGCCATTATTGTTGATTGATTGATTTCTTTTTCCTTTCGTTTTTTAATTGTCTTTGTATCGCTCCATTGTGTCATATCATATGCACCAAAAACAATAAACATAGGCACATGGCACAGTTTTACGAATCAATTGAATTTCTTTAGTCAAGTATATGTGTGTCAATGGACCAAATCAACCAAGGGAGGCCTAAGCTGACGATTGGAGTCCAATGAATAGTTTTATACTCTATCACGCCCCCTCACACGAGACCCCATTGGACTTGAAGTGTGGATGCAGCAGATGCCTCCCTCATACCTGACGCTAAATATTCCACTTAGAAATGAAGGGTGAATGAGATTTGAACCTGTGACCTTTATGTCACGCTGGCTCTGATACCATGTCAAAGGACCAACTCAACCAATAGCTTAAGCTGATGGTTGGAGTCACAGGAAGAGTTTTATACTCTATCAATGTGTTATATGAACTAGTGTGGATCCCCTAAAAAAAAAACTAGTGTGGAAGGACACAAATGCTATGTTGATAGCACTGCTAAGTGCTAAGGAAAATCTCCCAATAACACAAGGAAAGAAATAGTGGTTTTATTATCTTTTCTCCATTTTCGTACATTGAACCCACATATTATTTACTGGAAGCATATGTCAACATTAATATCTACTCATCACTCCTCGTAAATGCCAAAATATTCCTCTATATATCCAATGATTTACTCTTGGGACGCCTAGTCTTTTCTGATCTATATATATGATTGGATTTTTTGTCAAAAAGTACCTTATAAATATCACTTTTTGTAAAAAGTACCTTATATAAAAAATGTTGTGAACAAGTACCTTATACCATTTTTTTTGTTGTAACTTAGCACCTTTGCCGGATTCTGATCGTTGACATGAAATTCCGGCGTTGACCCCTACACGTGCTAAGCACGTGATCATTTAATGATCCAAAAACAGCCCAAAATCCCTAAAAAAACCCGATGAACCCCAAACCCATTTTCCCCCCAATTTCCCCCCAATTTCCTTCTTCTCTCTCTTCTTCTCTCTTCTGTATTCTACAATTCAACTGCATCATCATTGAATGAAGGTATTGAATTAAACGCAACTTGCAGCAGACATTGATTGGAAAGGCAATTAGGTGGCAGGCGAACTGAACGTTAATTAGGGTTAACAAAGTAAGTTTATTTTTGCTAAAAAAAGTCTGTAACTTTATTTCCTTTTTCATCCTCTTTCACTTTCTTACGTTCTTCTTCTTGTCCTTTTCAATGGGTAAAGATGGTGGTGGTCCTATGTAAAGCAGCAAGTTGGAGACAAAAAGGACAGGTTTTAAGTAGTTGAAAGGCCAATGTACGTTTTTTAAAATTTTTAATTTTGGTGTTTGCAATTTAAAATTAAAAGCTGAATGGTAGATTCTTAGGTTTATGTTTGTTTATTTTGATTCAGGTTTAATGGTAGAGTAAACATATATTATCCTTGGTATAAATTAATGGCACCTGTGAACATTCATTTGTACTATGGTGGAAGATTTGTCACAAATGTAAAGAGGAAAAAAACAACTTATGAACCTGGGCCTGGGAATTTTTATGAAATTAGTTTGCATATATAGTAGAGTAGAAGAAGTCTGTTACTTTGAATTTGTGGATTGGATTAGGAATGGATTAAAATTCACAGATGT
Source organism: Beta corolliflora (assembly GCA_947648045.1). Taxonomy (NCBI): domain Eukaryota; kingdom Viridiplantae; phylum Streptophyta; class Magnoliopsida; order Caryophyllales; family Amaranthaceae; genus Beta; species Beta corolliflora. The sequence goes on along the minus strand of CANSZD010003329.1, from coordinate 1,225,672 downwards.
TGGACAGATTTGGTTTAGGAGGAAGGGTTGTACATTATTTAATGGAAGAAAGGAGATAAGGGATGATGGTGATATCCCTGAGTTTCTTAATGCTCCTGAGTCACATGGAGCATACTATTTGTATGTGACTCATTGTGAAGAAGGGGAGGGAAATTTGGCGGGCGGCGTTTGTCGTGTACGCCACCCAACCAAAGATAAAATTTCTCCTACTCTCTTTTACACTAAGCTAGTATAATGGAAGTAGGGGTCGTATCCACAGGGAAACAGAGACGAGTTTAATACTTAGCGGGATTCAAAACCTAGATTAAGCTAAGGGCCGAGAAACCTAATAATAAGGGGGGTTTCAAGTAGATTATAAACAAACTATAATTAACTAGCATAATTAAATAAAATGAGAAATCAATATGAAAAGATCTTGAATCCGATTAACATCCACTTCAATTCATTATCGATCCTTGAACCTCCACTCTAATTATTTCCATAATTATCTATTGTTGAGAATTAATCTCGCGTTCTCCTTATTCTTAGTTGAATAGCACGATCAGCGTGACTATAAAACCCTAACTAAAGGATAACCTAGTCCGATAGCGTCTAAGTTCAATCCAATAGCAGCAATAAACACATGAACCAACATACCTGCTAACGTCATACAAGCGATAAACATTCAACAGTTGATTCAATTTCCCCAAGAAATAACCAAGACGATCTGCATCTCAGTTACTTCCTAGTTTGCTACCAATTGATAAAAGAATAAAACAATCCGATTCTATTCTTAAATCTAGCATTAGATTAATTACACAATCAAACTAGTAACGTTCCTAGCATAATTATGCAAAAATCATAGAAAGCAAGCATAGAAATTAAACCATAATCAAAGAAACTAAATAGAGAGGAAAGATCTCACAATAATGCTTGAAGCTCCATATTAATCTCGTTCAAGAACGGTTCAAGCTACAATCGGCATAGCATAAGCCAATCCCATAGTTGAAATCTCCTAAAACTAAACTAGAAAATAAAAACTAAAAAGAGAAGACAACAAGAGAGGAGTGGAGTTTTGGACACTCCCTCTCCTTGTGGCTGCTGCCCCCTAGGTCCAAAAATAGAGTTTAGTATTTATACTAAAGCTCAAAAATCAGCCGACAATTACACCGACCTAGGGGTCGCGAGGTGCGGTACAGGTCGCGAGGTGCGATGAGTTACTGCCTCCAACACGAGCTGAAGAGCTGGGCAGGCCAAGAGGTCGCGAGGTGCGAAGGAACTCGTGAGGTGCGAGCAAGCAGGTCGCGAGGTGCGACCTAGCTCGCGAGGTGCGACTCGCCTTGGTCCCTTTGCTGCGCGAGCATGCGCGAGAGCCGGGCGAGCTTAGGCTGGCGGGGCGATGATGCTGCTGGGCGCGCGCGAGAGCTGGATGCTACGCTGCTCGGTAGGCTTGGTGCTATGCTCGGCTACGGCTTGCGGCGATGCTTGATTGGAACATGTGGCGACGCTTGGCAAGTATAATGATGTTGTGTCGTTCCAACCACTAATGCTTCTAGGAGCTCGGAACTTACAACTTTAACTATAATTAATATACAAAATTCCGAACTTCTGCTAAGAGCTAAATAAAACGCAAACGTTAACAATTATGATCAAGACCCTTAGCAAAAAGCACCCAAAATATAATATAAACACCGTATAACTTGAGCGTATCAAAATGATGATGAGGGGGAGAGTACTGATGAGGGGGGGGGATAATACTGATGATGGGAAGGGTAATTATAGGGGACTTAAAGGGAAGTCAAAAGGACCTTCACAGTCAACAGGGGGTCCACAAAAAGATGTGCAAGTGGTCCCCACATCCAAAGTTGCTAACCCTAGATAAAAAAAACCTCAGCTACAAAAACAGTGAGTAAGGAGAAAATAAACCAGCCCCAACCTTTACCTCTTTCCAGCTCAAAACAAAACAAATAAACAGCAGCCATACTCTAGATCTAGGATAACCACTAGGTCAGGGAGGTGGAGAAATTATTATCCACAGGGTTTGGAAGGTGAGGGTAAGGCAGGAGGTTCAGTTGGTAAGGGTCAGGAAGTGGGTGCAAGTCAGGAAGTGGGTGGAAGTCAGCTTGTGGGTGAGGGTGAACAAGTGGGTGAGGGTGAAGATTTAAGTGAGGGTGGTTCAGGGAATTCTGATAAGGAAGATAGTGATGTAGTGTTAAGTGAGGGTGACTTTGAAGATGAAAGTGATGATGACATATTTGCTGAATATGTTGATGAAGGTATAAGTGAGAGGGTCACAAGGAGCTTAGGTGGTGTTGAAGGGAAGAAGTGCAACTTTAAGGTTCATTGCAAGCAAGTGAAGGGTGAGGCTACATTCCAAATCAAGAGCATTAGGTTAGAGCATACATGTGGTAGGCAACATGAGAACAACAAAGTCACCTCACAGTACTTAGCTGAGAGGTTCTTAGATGAGTGGAGGGACACACCATCTTGGAAGTTGGTTGAGTTTATGAAAAGGGCAAGGAGGGTGACTGGTGTGCAGCTTGGGTATTTCAAGTGTTATTATGCTAGGCAAATAGCAATGAGGATGATTCATGGGGATGCAAGTGAGCAATATGGGAAGGTTTGGGACTATGCTGAGGCCATCAAGCTGCATAACTCCCGGTTCCACAAAGAGTGGTTAAGGTGACAGGGGTGGAAGATGGTACCCCTTGCTTTCGAGAGATTGTACATCCGCTCGCAGCCTTGTAAGGAAGGCTTCATGGCGGGGCTGCGAGCCCATCATAGGGGTGGATGGTTGCCACCTTAGAGGCCCATACCCGTGTATTTGTCTAACTGCAAGAGCTGGAGGATGGGAACAACAATCTTTTTCCAGTGGCATGGGCCATTGTGGAAGTGGAAAATGGAGACACTTGGGCCTGGTTTTTGGAGCTTCTTGTGAAGGATATTGACAGTGTAGCACATTCTGTGACATGGGTTAGAGAGGGCCCACCTTCTGACATCACTTACATGTCTGACAGGCAAAAGGTACTTGTTTCTCTTTACATTACTTTATTAATTTACATCACTTACATTGCTTTGTTAATTCATTTGCTAATTCATTTTTGCTTCAACTGATGGTAGGGGCTGGTGGATGCTTTCAACAAAGTAGTCCCAAATGCAGAGGTGAGGTTCTGCTGTAGACACATTTGGGCCAACTTCAAACAAAAATTTCTTGGAGAGTTATACAGACAATCATTTTGGGAAGCAGCAAGAGCATCTACAAAGGTTAGTGCATGCTTTAATGGCCTTTATTTAATTCCAGTATAATTGGATTCATGATATAGGTTAGTGATTATTGTGTTTTTGCAAGTGCAGTGGCATTTTGACTGTGAGATGGCCTCCATTAAGTTGTTGTCAACTGATGCACATAATTACCTAGCTGATATTCCAGCTTGCCATTGGTCTAGGCATGCTTTCACAACTAGGTCTAAGTCTGGTATGGTTCTTAACAATGCTTGTGAGAGTTTTAATGCTGTTATTAGGGATGCTAGGACAAAACCTATATTATCCATGATGGAATGGATGAGAAGGTATGTAATGAAGAGGTGTAGTGCAAAAAGAAATGGACTAAAGAACTTTAAGGGAGTGATTATGCCTTCAGTTCAGAAAATGCTTGATAAGGCTACTGAGCAAGTGAGGAACTGTGATGTTGCTCAGGCAGATGTATGGGAGTTTGAGGTGGACCATTTGTCAACTAGAGAGTCATATGTTGTGAATCTAGAGACAAATACATGTGGCTGTTTTAGATGGGACTTGTTGGGGATCCCCTGTTATCATGCTTTGGCATGTATTGTGAGGCAGAGGCTTAATGTTGAGGATTATGTGCATCAGGCTTACCATGTGTCCACCTATTCTTGGACATATGCCCCTGCATTTCACCCCATGCCTGGACAGAATCAATGGCCCAAGGCTAACTTACAACCACCTGGACCCCCCACCTTTTAGAAAAATGCCAGGAAGGCCTAAGCTAAAAAAGAGAATAAAAGAGCCAGGTGAAGGTCAAGGTGAAGGCCAAGATAGGGGAAAGTTGTTGGTTGTCAGGGCAAAAAAGCAAAATGCATGTAGTCATTGTGGTGGTTTGGGTCATTACAAGAACACATGTAAGAATCCACCCAAACCAGTAGAACCTCCAAAAGGCAAGACTAGAAGGCCAAAGAAAGATCCATCTGCTCCACCTACCAAGAAGCAAAGAACAGCTCCAAATTAGCAACAACAACAAGCAACAACAAATCCAGTGCATCCACATCAACCACATCAGGTTGATTTGTGTTCTCAAGCTAGCAGTGCAGCTGCTCCTTCTGGCATTTCAATGGCTGCAAACTACCCAAATGAAGCATAATGTAGCTGCTGTTTTAAGTCTGTTAATGTAATTAACATCTCTTTTGGCTTTTGAGTTCAAGTTTGAAATGAACAAACACATGCTTATTTGGTCATACACATGCTTATTTTGTTAAAACAGTTAGTAATGCAATGGAAGTTATTTGTTTGCAAATGCCACAATCAGTTAGTATTTGTCAATTGTTGTGAATGGTTGTTCAATGTACTCAAACAAACAGAAGATAGTCAAACAAAAACTTTACTTATCATAGAAGATGTGACAAATATCACAACATTAGTACATCAATTCCTTTGATCAAACTACATTCATCTCCCATCCCATTACATTGCTATTAACCTATCCTAACCTAATAACTTAGAAACAATAAAGCTAACAACAAGTGCAACAACACATGCTATGATAACAACAACCCCCAAGTTTTGTTGTGGAGCTTCCACAGTCCTCTTCACCTTCTCCATTTTCTTCTTTGCCTTCACCAATTCATCACCAAGCCTGTTTTTTTCATGTTCAACAAACACAAATTTTACCTTCAGGGCATTAAGTTCAGTTGCCAATCTCTGTTTCTCACCAAGAAGTACATTGGTCACTTCTTTTTGCCAATTACATGGCTCTTCATCAATCCACTCAAAAAAATTGCACCCCTTGTGCCCTGTCTCGAAATTGTAGAACTTACAAGCCAAAAACTTCCTTCCTGGGTTGTTATGAGTCCAAGCAGTCTTCTTTGCAGCTCTAATCCCACAGTTGCACCTTCGTTCATGCTGAGAGGAAGAAGACATGATGACTTGCCTAAATTCTCCCAAAAACCCTAAATTTTCGCAAACTTCCCCCTTATAAACTACAACACCAACTTTAAAAGTGGAGGAAGAAGTGATAATGGAAATTAGATAGTGTAAGTGACAATGGAGCAGCAGTGCATAATTTGGGGGGAATTTTGGTTGCGAATTGTAGAATACAGAAGAGAGAAGAAGAGAGAGAAGAAGGAAATTGGGGGGAAATTGGGGGGAAAATGGGTTTGGGGTTCATCGGGTTTTTTTTAGGGATTTTGGGCTGTTTTTGGATCATTAAATGATCACGTGCTTGGCACGTGTAGGGGTCAACGCCGGAATTTTAAGTCAACGATCAGAATCCGGCAAAAGGTGCTAAGTTACAACAAAAAAAATGGTATAAGGTACTTGTTCACAACATTTTTTATATAAGGTACTTTTTCACAAAAAGTGATATTTATAAGGTAATTTCTGACAAAAAATCCTATATGATTATGACTTATGAGTCTAACTGGCTTGTAAATATTCGAGCTTGGTTCAAAATTTTCATGAGTTGAGCATATATAAGTTCGATTAGAGAATCTCGTGAATAGGCTAAAATCTTATTTTAACTATTTTTTTACATATAATATGTTGCATGTTATTGATAAAAAGAACTAACAAACAAAAATATGTTAAGAATACTTTATTGAGTATTTTATGAACTCAAGTTGAGTTACAAAGTAACTTTAATCTAGACTTGACTCGAGTTTTGTGACGATTGGCAAGTGTTACAAGTTGAACTGAACAACTCCAAGTTGGAGTTCAATGTGATTCATTTAAATGCCGAGATATAATTACTAATTTTATAAACTAGATACGATACGGGATGATTATTAATTAGGTTGTCATATTAGATAACCTCTCCTTAAACCCATTATGCTTAAAGAACCATGAGCAAAAATTTTGGGGTTAATGTCGTAATTATGATAATTCTACCCAATTAAAAGAAGACAAATGCTAAATACAATCCTTAGGGCTATATTTAAGCATTAATAACTCCTTACATATTTTTATATTTTCAATACAAGGTAGAATCTCACCAATAAAACGAAAGCTACATTAAATAATCTTTGGAATTCTAAGCCTTTAAGCATTTATTGCTATCTAATTGCACTATGTTGAATTAATTTTTTAATTAAGTACTTGAGTAGTTCAATAGTTGAGTCTACTCATTAAATAAGCATATTCATGTTGACTTTACTTAGATTCTCTTGAAAAACTAAAAAAATATTAAATACAGGAATTTGCGATTTTTTAAGCACAACCCTTAGGCCTGTAGTTATCGGAATCCTTAAAAGAAAAGCAAAAGAGAGTGATAACATAGTTACTCAAGTGAGTGAATAATGGTACTGGCCACAACTTTATTGGAATTTGTATGTGATTTTTTCTTTTGTTTGGTGCAAATAATATAGCAGATGCGGTTGAACACCCTTTATAATTTATCGCTTTGATTGTTGTATACCAACAAATTACACCTCCAAGGCTCCAATCTTTTTCTTTTTTGTTTGACTGTACGTGGGGACCCCGGTGGATGTTGCAACGTACTGCACTCTGCATGCAACGAACTACTGTGTTTCTTTTTTCTTTAGCGAAAACCAATCGTAGTGCAGCTCGAGTGCTCGATAAAATAAAAGTGCGGACGGACTAAAGTAAAGGTGCCGAAATGGCCCTATTTGTTTAGTGGAATAGACAGATTTTTATTGTTATGTCTAATGAAGCAAATGTTGTTTATTATGTTGTTGCCATAATAAAAAGTAAATTTTATTGCCGATTTCATGATCGTAATAGATGATAAAGGGTTCTTATTACCATATTCTCGTTATCATGGACATTAACGTGAGTTTTTTCTTACAAAATTACATCAAAGTTCATTACCAATACAATCATTTAATATCACCTGCCAAATGAGCCACAAGGCCCATTAAGCAATACAAGATCTTTTGTTTTTCTTTGTATAGATTGTTTTGGCACCATCTCGCTTGGAAGCCTATAATCATTGGACTAGATATGACGTTTGTCCCTATATTTCTTTTAACTAATAAGTTATAATTTTGGCCAACTTATTGGTTGAACCGAGATTCTAAATTTGAAGACTCATAGTCAATTAAATTCTTTTTCTTTTATTTTTAATTGCACCATTTTATTTTTCACAGAAAAATGGAAAAACTATATAATAATGGAAAAACTCTGATGCATAAATGGTACACACACTAGAATAGTGAGTAACTGAGTATTATGCTCAAGAGTCAAAACGCAGTAAAAGTACAACAAAATGCGCGCATGTAGATCTAAGACTAACACACGAATAAATATTGAGTCAAATCAAAAGAGCATCTTTTAATTATAGGATCCAACTTTATAGTTCTTTTAAGTATTTCACAATTTTTATTTCAAAGCAACATTATATTCAGCCAATCAAAAAATTTGTATTCAACCAATAAAAAAGAACATTTTTAATTTTTAATAATGAGACCCGACTTTTATGTTTTTTAACTTCTTCAAAATGTTCATTCTAAACCAGCTTTGTGTTCATTTTAGTATGTGAATGCAAGTGATTTTTTTTTTAAAAAAAAAAAAAACAAAAATACTTTTGAGTAGAGAGATGATTAAATAAGCTAGAGTTGGCTCCTATCATTGAAAATTACAAATGTTCTTTTTACTTGATATTATTGTTCTTCTTATTGATCTAAATTTCAATATGTTCATCTGAATAAACTCGAATTTTACTTTGTTTGCACCCTTTACTAATGTGCGAGTTTCATTTTATTTTACTTACGTTTTAATCATAGTGTTCACCATATATAACTGTGTAGGTACTACGAAAAATCTCTATTGCATCAAGTATATATAAATATTTTTTTGGTTGTAGAGGCTACGGCTTTGACTAGCCCTTCCCTATAGAAGAAAGTTAATTTATTATGAGTAAGATTTTTGTCTCCTCCAAAAAAAAGTTAATGTATAGTAAAATAGGTTAAAAAAAACTTGCCGTTTGAAAAATTCTCATGGTCCGTGAGGCTATTATATGGTTTCCACAGAAAAAGGTTTATTATGAGTAAGATTTTTGTGTTTCTAGAATAGTAAGAGATTACATTTATATTCACTTTTACAGTATATTACATAGAGTTAAGGATACTTTTAAATCTAAACTTTCACAAATATTAGGGTTTTTTTTAAGATGTATGTATGAAACTATTAAATATACATAAAGCTAGTATAGTGGATCTTCAATTGAGTAATTAGCTTATCAAATTTTTGAAGATTGGTTACAATATTGTTATTTGGTGGAACTAGTGCAAGCTATTAGCTATAAGAGTGCAAGTTTGATGTTCGTCGATTGGTCGATGTGGGTGCGAATGATTAGAGCTTAGTAGGAACAAGTTACAAGCAGGGCCTAGATAACGCGAAAGCATGACTTTGGGGTTTTGGAAGCTTTTATGTGAGTGTAGACACAAAATCGTGTCTACCCATTGAGTACCCAATGATGAAACATACCGTCGTCCTAATTGGTCCGATCCAAAGGAAGAGCAATCGAACGAGTTAAGCCCAAAAGCATTTCGAAAATATAAAGTCTATTTATAATCCAAGCCCAATTTTAAAGGCCCAATTGATTATTCCTGATAATTAATTGCATTTTTAATATTTTAATATTAATTATTCTGGATAATTAATTTTTAAAATGATATTTTGAAAATCAGATTTTTATTCCTAAAGATAGCTGATTTCGAATTTCAAAGGATATATTTTATCAAAGGATAAAAAAGAATCTTAAAACAATCAAAAAACCGGCCAGAAAGCATGTACGCGTGGTGCAAAGCTGTGCGTCTGGCTTAGAGATGCGCGCGTAGCGCAAAGCTTTGCGTTTGGCGCACAGATTTCTATGCGTCTGGTGCACAATTTTATTTTATCTTTTCGATTCGTTTTCGGTTTCCTTTGCCTATAAATACCTCGTTTCTTCGAACGACTTTTCACAATATTTTCCTACGCTTTAACACTTCGACATCCTTAATGACAAACAATCAAACTCATATTCAAACACTCAAAATCATATTCAAATACATTCAAACACATCCAAACCTTCGAATTTCTTAGATCTTCAAAGAATTAACGCTATACTGTATATTTTTCCTCAATCTCTATTATTTTTATATTTCTTTTATTCTATATTATATATTCATATGCATGATTGTATGTTTAATGCTTTTGTCACCTCACATGATTATTTTTGCTAATTAAAGACTTAAAGAACTGTTCTAACTTTAAATTCAGATAATTGGACAACCTGTTAGGTTCCCTGTAATTTGATTTCATAATAACATGTCACCAAAAATTAGTCTTTTGTTTGTTTAATGAACTAACATAGATTAATATTCAAATTGCATTAAAAATATTATGTGGTTATTTAATTGCATAAATATAGACATGAATTGATATTAAGTAAAGGCCATCAATGGGCGAATTTGATTCCTGATCTTATTCGTACCCTCACCCCCGAACTCAATCTATGGTTCATTGACCATTAATGGAGTTTTCCTCACTAAACTTGGAAACATTATTTGAAACAAAATAATGGATCTAAAGTAGTGGTGTCAAAACAGGTTCTCAAACAGGTTCTGGGTATACCCACGACGAACCAGGTCAGATCCGGACAGGTCAGGATTCTGACAGTCAGTGTCCCAGGTCGTGATTGGTCAGGTTTTGTTCAACTGGGTCAATCACATTTGAATCATGGGATTGCCGGGTGCCGGACAAGTCTGAGCGTTCCGTTTACAATTTGATCCATTCGCGGGTACGATCACCCGTGAACATTTTTTAACTGGGTTTGCGTAAGTCGTATTTGGATTTCATGTATGCTTTGGTAGAGTCAAGTGTACTCGGGTTGAATCACTAATGACCTTAGTTCGATCATTGTGAATCATCGGGTCCATTCGCTATTGAACGCCGATTCAACTTCGGTTAACTCCTAGTCGGGTCATTTGATTTTGTTATGAATTTTGTAAACGAATCATATTATTAAAAGTATTAAGATCGACACATATATACATATGTGTGTGTGCGATAAATATATGGATGATAACGAAAAACCAATAATAAAAACACTATATTGTTTACCGTGATGTTTAGTGTATTCACTTAGTCAACTCTTATTTCGACTAATCAATTGCGCAAAACCACTCTAATGAGTAAAGGAGTAGAACGACTCTTCATATGTTCTAATATTATATATTATAACCAACGACAATAATAACGAGTAGACGATCAATTCCAAGCTTTATATAAATGATTCATTATTATAAGCATTATGATTGATATATAAGTTTGTAAATAGCTATGATGATAATGAGAATAATAATAATAATAATAATAATAATAATAATAATAATAATAATAATAATAATAATAATAATAATAATAATAATAATAATAATAATAATAATAATAATAATAATAATAAACATAAAGCGATGATGGTAATAATAATGCAACTAATAACAGTAATAGTAACAATGCTAACAATAGTAATACAAATAAGAACACGAATACAAACAATAACAATACAAATACTATCCCGTAAAAAAAAAAAACAATACAAATACTAATAGTAATAGTAGCAACAATGCTAATAATAATAGCAATAACAATAACAAACATAACGCGGTATACATGTATTATGTTGTGACTATAAATGATAAAGTATAAAAAAACTATTTTATCAATATGTTTAATCATTTTAGTAGTACATTGCTATCAAAATATTTGTAAAACCACTCTAATACTCTATTGATTATAAATTAGTATAACGACTCTTGATATGTTATAATATTATAGATAGTAACTTCTTAACAACCATATGGTAACTTAACACTTAGTCGGTTACTCTTAGTCAACTCGTGTGTGCGATAAATATATAGATGATAATGCAAAACTAATAATAATATTATATTATTTACCGTGATGTTTAGTGTATTCTCTTAGTCAACTCGTGTTTGGACTAGTCAACTGCGCAAAACCAGTCTAATATATAGATGAGTAGAATGACTCTTCATATGCTCTAATATTATAACCAACGACAATAATAACGAGTAGACGATCATTTTCAAGGTTTATATAAATGACTCTATTATTATAAGCATTATAATTGATATATAAGTTCGTGAATAGCTATGACGATAATGAGAACAATAATAATAATAAACATAAATTATAAGAAGTCACTATCAACTCAATGAAATTCATATAAGTTATATCGTTACACAATAAGTTCACTTAAATAGATATAATCTAACTATTACATAATTGGGTGATAGTTGTATACGTAACACTACAAGAAGCATAGCTTAATAAGTAAATAACCATAGAGCTATATATAGAGCTAGTAACTTAACAGGAGACATTGAATCTAATTCTTTCAATAACATAGTTTGTTATAACATATATGGAGGTTTGTTAAATTACTATACCGTTTTGCATACTAACAGTATCTTAATCGACTAAATCTTATTGCTTAACTTATTAGCAAGATCTTGATACGAAGCAAAATGACGTATACTATAAAGTTTGTTATAACTTAAGTTCACTAATCAAAATGAATATGAGCAAAAGTATATGTATACTATAACACATCAATATAATTATATTGTTATACTATAATTCACGTAAATGACTATAATCAAAACATTAATTAAGCAAGTAATAGTTGTATAAGTAATCCAAGAAGTATAGTTTCATAAGTAATGACCTTAGAGCAATATAACTAGTATAACTATTTACTAGGTTAGCATTTGTGCTCATTACATTATAAATATTCAAGATAATTTTTCAACTATATATTTATATGATTGATTTATTTGTTTTATGATATGAATATTTGTTATTCCCTAATTAATTTATGACAAATGAGACTATGAGATAATTGACACGAGCAGATATCGATTAAATGATAATATTAATTACTATTATAAATAATTATGAATATTATTTGAAAATGGGAACATTGGGTATGAGATTTGGGGTTTAGGTTTTGGAGTATAGGGTTTAGTTGTTTGGTATAATAATTCATTAATTTAGTAGGATTATTTGTTTTCTTAAGGCAAAATCCAATACCATCTAAGGGGAAAATCTAAACCGTTAGATCATTACAATCAATGGCACATAAAAAAATAATACAAAGCACACGGATCATAAACATTAACCGTTGGATACAAGTCATAAACCAAATTGAACCATTAGATCGTCTCTTAATCTATCACCTTCTCCCTCATCTCTCTCCTCCAAACAATCTACCCCACCCAAAAACCTAATGAACTCCCTCTTTCACTCTCTTTCTGTCGCGGCTACCTCCGTCTCAATCTCACTCACTCATTTCTCTCTCCTCAAGTCTCCAGCCTCCCTGCCCCAAATCGACCAACTTCAACCTCAATTATTGCAGGCGGCACGACCACCCCCACCTTAAATTTTGCCGTTCACAAATTCCGGCAAGTTACACGGTCAAATTATGTATGGACATGGCGCTTCCCTGAACGATGAAGCATCAATATCTGACAACGAAAGTTGCGAATATTCAATCTTTCTTGTGTCCAATTTCAGTAATCTTTGAACTACACATAATTACCATGATAATCTTACAATCACATCATACGAAGCAAAATGTTGAAAAACAAATTTCATTCAACTTTGATTTCCCACAAAATAACTTCATTTTTTCGTCTCAAAAGGTTTAATCTTGTTCGTTTCAAATGTACCCAACATCATCATCATCATCAATCTCCTTCATTTTACTCTTCAATTCTGAATTTCACCACTAGTGGCTCGAATTTGGTTTTTGTTCTCTCTCTTTATCTTCTGTCCTTTTTTTTATTTTAAGTCTACTGTTTGGAAGGAAGATTGGTTGAGTTTCAATTTTTTCTTTTCTTCAATTGGTTTGTTTTAGAAAGGCGTCCTTAACAATTGTTTTTGGGTTGCAACTTGCAAGTTGTTGGGAGAATATGAGTTTTAAGAATTGTTGTTGAGAGTTCTTTTTTCCATTTTCTTGAGATCTATTGTTGAAATGGTGGTGATATGATTGTTGGGTTTGGTAGGTGATGGTGGTGGTGCAATGATCTGGGCTGGCAGAGGCGGTGGTGATGTCGTTGGGTTGGAGGAGGAGGCAGTGGTGGTGCTGGTGGGCGTGCATTATGTGTATACTAGCATAATATACACGCGATGCGTGCGACGATATATTAATATTAATATTAACATCAAAAAGTGCTAAAAAGCTAACTTAATAGTGTAATATTTATGGTGAATATTGAGCGTTATGATTTTTTATTTGCATTGCTCTAGTGTAAAGAGTAATGTTTTCCAGAAAGGACTATGCCGAGGTAGGATATATTATCTTGTTTTTGGTAGATAATTCAACAACTATTTATGAAAAACATTGATGAGAGTTATGTTTTTTATTTATATAAAAATACATATATTTTGTAGTCGTATTATATGAGTAGTAGTTCAATTTAATTTTACTGGGTAATTAAGGTGTTTAGGCATAATATGGTGAGTAGTGCTTCATTAAAAAAAATTATAAATTGATATTATCTAATGATGCATGTTTATCTCTTTAAATATTTATTAGCTCAACTGATTGTGAGCCCCAAAAAATAAAAAAAATGAATATTCTCTAAACTTCTTAATTCTTTTATGGTTTGTTTATGCATGTTATTTGAAATTGTTATTGCAACTGAGAGTTTAGATAGTAAGAATCTCTGTAAATCTTTGCTTTTAAATTGTTTGAAAATTGATTTAGTCACTAGTTTATAATTTCAATTATGAGTTTCCTCTTTTTACACATTTTTATGTATTTCTTTTTGGTAATGTAGAACTTTCCTTATTACCCATATTTATAATTGAGGAAAGAATTAAGAAAATCTTTTCTTTATTATTTTTTGTGAGATTAAGGGTATATAAGTCTTTTTAAAAGAGGACACCATAGCTCCCCTCTTGGCTTATATAATAGAGATCAGTTGGAGATTAATATATTGTTAATTGTTATTATTTTAATTACTCACTCGATTTAGTACATATTTTCTTTCAATTTATAAAATTTTAAATAAGTACATAGCACATACGAAAATGAGAGACGTTATTTGAGATTATAGTAATCATACAACATATGTTAAAAAAAACAATACAAAACAATTGTATTTCTTAAAATATCCTAAAATAAGTACATGATATTCAAAGTTTAACCCTTAAATTGAGAATGTAATTTAATTTTTTATTTAATTAATTATTAAATGTAAGTAATTTTATAAATTAACATATTTAAATGATTTTGTAGATATAGAAAAATAATTGAATTTTAGTAATTTTTTTGAGTTTAGTCGTCCAAATAGGTTGGTTTAAAAAATTGGATCAAATCAGGCAGATCTTATTTTATTTGGTTCAATCGAATTCTAGTTGAATTCGGGTCAGTCAGAAACAAATCGGATTGAACTAGATATTTACTGGGCCTAATCGAATTTTGGGTTAATATCGGGTAGATATACGATCAGGTTTGGGTTTGAATGCAGGTCTGTGTGGTCAGGTCAGAATATAATCTTGCCGGGTGCCGGTCAGGTCTGGGTAATCCCAGGTCAGGTTTCGATTAGGTTTGGGAATTGACCCTCGCAGGTCGAACCAAATTTAAGTCAGGTCTGTATCAGGTTGACCCAGCGGTCAGATATGTTTCTGACACCTCTAATCTAAAGTACCACCAAGGTACGTACCTACCATGGTCCATATGCACGAATTATTCAACAAGGATACCTAAAAGGGCCTAAAATTATGAAAGTAAACTTAGAAGTTAGAATGCACAAAGATAAACACGAAATGTGTACGATAATTTATATTACAAAGAAAGATAGGGTGGATTCAACTGTTGATGAATGATGACATAAGGAGTATCGATGTTATTCTCATGATACTAAGATTGCTAGTGCATGATCTTGCTTCGTTTTCCTTTCCCTGTCCAATTGTTACTCAAACAATGAAAAATAGATATCTTCCTCTCCCTCCCTTCCAAGGACACGGTTAGTATTAACAAGTTTGAGTTTGATGTTCAAATTGAAATTGAGCTTAAACTCACATGTGAGTTTTCTTTTTAACATTATCCCTCACATGTGCATGCATTCCCAACATGAGGTCAAATGACTCGCTTCACTATTGAAGCAACCAATTCTGGTGGGTTCCGTGTTCCTAACAAATATTTAAATCCCATCCATTTTGGATTCGTCAAATCCATGGCCCTCTCTTTTTGGGACGGGCTGTGATGTTGAGCACTGCTACTAGGGGTGTGCACAAACCGGTCCGGACTAGAATTTGGACCGGACCGGACCGGAGATTCCCGGTCCGCCGAAAATCAGGATTCCAGTCCACCGGTCCGGTCCGGTCCAAATCCGGAAAATTCCGGTTCGGACCGGTTGGACCGGAATTTCTATTATTTTAGTAAAAAAAAAAGTTTATATGTTAAAAAAAATTTAAAAGTTAGAAACTTAAAAACTTACTATTTATTCTTTTTGGATTATTGACATTAAAATTATTAAATTTTTAATGTATATAATTTATAAATATATTTAAATAAAATAAAAAATATTTTTTTTTGAAAAAAAAAAATTCCGGTCCGGTCCTGGTCCCGGTCCCGGTCCAAGAAAACCCGAATTCCGATCCATCGGTCCAGCCGGTTCCGGTCCAGTCCTGGACCGGTGCACACCCCTAACTGCTACCATGATAAATCTACAATGGGATTATAAACATAGGTTTTCGTTAGTGGAGAGGTTGGACCACACGCATACAAGTTTCTTGAGGTTACATTAAAACTAATTAGTAATAGATGGAGGAACCAGCTAGACTTGTATGTTAATCATCGTTACCAAGCCACCATTTTTAATATGGGACAAACTCACGTATTTATTAACAGAATGCTTAAAAAAGAGTTATTATGGACTGAGGACAACATTATTGTGCATGATGACTATGCTCTGCAATAATTTACTTTGATATTGTATCTCACCATTGCATATAGAGCATCCTCACTCTTGAACAAGAAAAATGTTGGTCATTCCTCTCTCAACAACTTTCTCTCTCATCCTCCAAAAAATTATCATAATTCATGACAGATGTATCGTATTTTTATACAGGTTTTAGGTGCATTTAGTTTGCATTTTAGGAACATTTCACTAGTGGAAAAAAACTTATATGACACAACAAAACTGATCCGGTTCTCTCAAAACCGGATCAATAAATCCACCAAATTATGGGTGCCAAATTTTGGGTCAATTAACTGATCCGCTTGGGAGGAAAACCAGATCAGTTTTCATTAACTGATTCGGTTCGTCCCGACCGGATCAGTTACGACCCAAAATGAACGGCCCAAAAGTTACAGCCCAAAATAAACGGCCCAGCCTCTCCTCTCTCGCTTCACTTACGAGACCTCTCCTCTCTCTCATTTCACCATACCAGACCCTCTCCTCTCGCACTCTCTCTCTCCTCAACATAACCCTAAACCCCAAAATGAATGGCGAAATTCATCTATCTCCTCATCCCCCTTTCATCTCTCAACTCTCGTATCTCATCCTCTCCTCCTCTCCTCTCTTCACGCCCTAACGAAAAACAAAGGATGCGATCTTCATCGCCATCAGCACCACCATCTCTCTCTCTTCATCTTCTCTTCTCTTCACCAGCAATGCCATCAGCGAAGACCAACAACTCAGCGAGGCGATTTCAATTGATGCGATTTCAATTGATGCGATTTCGTTTCGTTTTCCTGCCATCAGTAAGTTGTTTCAATTCGTTTTTTAGTTTAGTTGCGATTTTAAATCTTTTTTTAGTTTTTTTAGGGTTTAGAATGATAGTTAGATGGGATTTCAATCCTTTTTTCGTTTTTAAGGGTTTAGAATTATGCTCTGATTTTTTCGATTTTCGCTGTTTGATTGAAATTTCTTTGTGAGAATTGTGCCCTAGATTTGTTATGGAATTGTTCAATCTGTTTTTATTTTTAGTTTTTTATGTTGATATGTTTTTTTTTGTTTAATGTTTTGGATTTATGTCAGTATATGTTTTTGTTTTAATTGAGTTTTAAAACATTAGTACAAAGGATTAGCTTTTGAGTTTTAATTGAGCAAGATGTGATTTTTGCTTGTTATTATATTAATTGCAGTAATTAGTTCTTGAATTTTAGCAATAGATAAAATCAGGTTGACTTTAACAGTGAGATTAGTTTGCTGAAACTTGAAAAGGATGTTGGGAAAGAAGAATTATCCTTAAAATTATGATAAACAAAAGGCAAATTGATTAACATGCCTGTATTTGCACCTTTTTTGGCGGTGAAGTCTACTCCTTGGCTGAGACTTCTCTAGACTGGAGTTCGGATAGCTCACAAATTTAATGAAGTATCAGTTTTAAGTTAGTTTCTTGTTATGATTTTTCAAATCATGAAGTTTGGCTGGCTTACTCTTCATGTTTGTTTGTATTTGTGTGCGTGAGTGTGTTTATTTTTCTATGTAGTTTACAATTATAAATGTTTGCAGAAGTTTATTATTGGCTTTTTTTTCCTAAATTTGTAAGACATATGTTTCACAATGCGTGATTTTATTTTCAAGCATTACAGCTCACTGGCAGTGATGATGTAATTTAAGATTGTGTTAACTTGAGAAATTTGTTAAACATGTATGCGTCAGTGTGTGTATATATATTCCATAGCTATTCCTGAAAAAGCTTTATTTATAATTATAGATACTTGCTTCTTACTCCCACTTGGAACAAGAAACTAAAATAACCTAGAAAACCAACTAGCAATAGTGTGTGACTCTTCCTTGCAGGGTATATAATCCACATATTTCTAAGCATATCAGCACGCTGACTAACTAATTTCCATTCGGAAACCGCTAAGTGGCCCATAAACTAATAAAATAAAGCAAAGCTACATGTAAAACCCACGGTAAAAGCATGTGCTTCTTATTATGGAACTATAAAGACTTAGCAAGCAGCCAACCCATATAAAGTAGGTTCTTGTTACTCATCTTCCTTTGGATTTTTGCTTCAATTAACTTATCATGGCCTGTGGTCCTTTCTAATGATATATAGAGCTTGTCTTTGAACTTGTTTGGTTATTGCAAGTGGTATGTACTGAAGGGCCAGAGAAAATTAGAGAACTGATTGCAATGGGTGCACTAAATATTCATGTCGTCAGGGAAATATTCCTAAAATAGCACAAGAGAAGTCTCTAAAAACCATATTTTATGCATGAACAGGTGCTCGATTTGCTTAGGGGAGTATCAAGAAAAAGATTTGAATGTTCAGGTGCCTTTCCTGTTTAAACTAGCTGTTGATTGGCTTACAACTGCAACTGGGAATGCCAATGCTCTTGCTTCCTTCACTGCTTCCAATTCATATATGCTCGCTTTTTTTGTTAGTCCAGCAGCTGTTTTACTTGAATTGGTTATGGGATAGCACGTACTGGTGCTTCAGCTTTTAATGGTACTTATCCTGCATACTTTTTGGAGCCTTCCAGTTTAGGCTCTTTTAATGGCATTAGAGTTTCTATAGGTTGTCTACTTAGTACAATTTCATGCAAGCTATTATGGTATTTATTGCTTAATGTTCTGAGCTAATACATATTTTTTTTTTTTTGGTAAAATGTAAGTGTATTACCAAAAAGCATTAAAGCTCCAAAAGACAACCTGAAGCTTCTAGGAACAGCAAACTTCAACAGAAACTACAGACAATAGCAACAAACTCCTAATTTAAGCTAGTTACAAGATGTTGAAACCAAGTTTTATCAGCATCATTCCAATTCACATCAACTAAGCTCTTTATCCTACCACAAATATCCAATTTAATCCTCCTACTAATAATAGCAGGGCAAAGAATAGCATCATTCCACAAGGAATAATTTTTTGCACTCCAAATATGATAAACCAACGCAGCAATAACCGCATAACAAACACCCTGCCTCTTCTTGCTCTTAAATTTCCTGCTCCATTTCCTCCAAACAACATACAAATTTTCTTGATGAGAAACATTAACACCCATCCAATCCATAACCTCCTGGCAGACTACAGCACTACAAGCACATTTAAAAAATAAATGTTGACAAGAATCTTCACCTGTGTTGCATAATAAGCAAGCCACATCAGACCATAAACCAGCCTTAGCTAGCACAACTCTAGTTCCGACTTTACCTAGAGCAACCAGCCAAGAAACAAATGAATGCTTTGGCAAATTCAGAGAATTCCAGACCCAAAAATGCCATGGAACCTTCTCCTGAGGACCTTGTAACCATTTATACCCCTCCTTTGCTGAGTAATTTGTTGTACCATTCAGCCACATATTGTTGGAGTAGGCACTTTTGAACACATTTTTCACTTTACAGAAACTCTTCCACACCCAGCTAGCATTAATAGGAGCTTCATACTCCCACCAATCTTCATCATGAAGGTATACACCATGGATCCACTTGATCCATAGAAGGTCCTGCTTCTAAGCAATCTGCCATATAAACTTTCCAATGGCAGCAACATTCCACACCATACAATTTTTGATCCCAAGGCCACCACACTTCTTAGGTTTACACACCCAATCCCACGCTACAAGGGGGGATTTATGTAAATAAGCCTTGCCTTCCCACAGAAAAGCCCTACAAACTTGAGTTATCCTTCTCAAAACACATTTAGGCAACAGAAAAATTTGAGACCAGTAAGTGTGCAAACTCAAAAGAACCGCATTTACTAACGTGGTCCTAGCTGCATAAGACAAGTGTCTAGAGCTCCAGCACATAATTTTCTTCAAAATCTTCTCCACTAACACATCACAATCCGCCTTAGAAATCCTCTTGGAAGTGATAGGGACTCCCAAATATCGAAAAGGAAAGGTCCCTTTCTTATACCCTGTAATCTGCAGCATTTTGCTTTGATCATCATTCTTCACATTGCCAAAATAAATTGTTGTTTTGTCAGGACTAGCTTCCAACCCAGAGGCATTTGCAAAGGCCTTCAAAGCCCTCACAAGAAGCACCACAGAATGTATATCACCTTTACTGAATATCATCAAATCATCAGCAAAAATAAGGTGATTAATCCTAAGCTGCTCAGATCTATGATGAAATTTGAAGCTCTCTCTCTTACTCATCTTTTTCATAATACGAGTAAAATACTCCATAGCTAGAACAAAGATCAGAGGAGAGATTGGATCCCCTTGTCTGATCCGTCTCTTACCTTGAAAAAATCCATAAAGCCCACCATTAATGCTCAAAGAGTAAGAAGTAGTAGTAATACACAGCATAATCCACTCCATAAATTATTGAGCGAAATTTAACTCCACCAGCAGCTCTCTAATAAATTCCCAGTTCAAAGAATCATACGCTTTTTTCAGGTCCACCTTAAGAGTACACCTTGCAGGAAGAGACTTCCTTTTATAATTTTTCGTCATATCTTGACAAATGAAGATATTATGAAGTATGACTCTATTAGCAACAAAGGCACTTTGTACCTGATCAATAAGACTAGGTAATACAACCTTCAATCTACTACAAAGCATTTTGGAGATAACTTTGTAGATTACATTACAACAAGCTATTGGGCGAAATTGAGACACATCAACAGGTTGATCAATTTTTGGAATAAGACACAAAGTAGTAGAGTTAATTTGTCTTAAAATCTTACCAGATTGGAAGAAATTAAGAACAGCTGCTATGATATCTTCTCCCACACACGCCCATGATTTCTTGAAGAAACTACTAGTGTAACCATCAGGCCCCGGGGCCTTAGTGTCATCAATGCTGAACAAGGCAGCCTTGACATCCTCTCCTATGAAGGGAATACATAACTCTCTCTGTTGAGCTTCATCCAAAATTACTCCCTCTTTGATAATAGTGATACTGACACGAGCTGTAACAGGCTTAGCAGTACCCAACAAGTTATGATAAAACTCCAGAAAGGCATTTTCAATATCATCATTACCCACCTGCCACTCTCCAGCAATATTTTTAATTCTGCAAATTTTATTTTGGCATCTCCTTTGCCTAATACAAGCATGAAAATACCCTGTGTTGGAAACACCTTTCTTCAACCATTCTTGCTTTGCTTTTTGATGTAAAAAACAAAGTCTAGCTTTATTCAAGGATGTATAGTTCAGTCTTGCCTCCTCATCCAGACCATACAAATCAACATTACTAGGATCTTGGTGAGCTTGCTTCTGAGCCCTCAACAACTTGTGATAGGCCTCATCAGCTTGTTTTTCAATATCAGCAAACTTCTCTTTGTTGAGCTCCTTCAATGACTTCTTCAACATCTTTAACTTTGTCACAACTCTATACATAGGAACCCCCTGAACATCAGTTTGCCACACAGTCTGAACTCTAGGCAAAAAACTATCATCTTGAGCCCACATATTAAAGAACCTAAAGGGTTTAGGTTTTAAAATATTCTGAGCACTCATTCTCACTAAGCAAGGACAGTGATCAGAGATATTCTCAGGGAAAAAAATTATCTCTGAGTCAGGCCAACTCTCCATCCATTTCTCATTTACAACCACCCTGTCAATTCTAGAAAACACCCTTTCCACACCATCTTGTTTGTTTGACCAGGTGTAAAAAGGCCTAGAGGTAGTTTGCTCTTGTAGTTTAGCTCTTCTAAGACACAGTCTGAACTCAGCAACTTCATCTAGTGTAATAGCAGAACCCAATCTTTCATTCAACTGTAATACATTATTAAAATCACCACATACTATCCAGGCATCATCAATGTGTCTACTAATTCTCATAATATCCTCCCACAATTGTATTCTATCCCTAGCCTCATTGAAGCCATACACCATGGTAACCCACCACTTCTTACCAGAGCTAATCTGAGTAACTTCACTATGAATAAATTGAGTTGAGCACTCAATAATATTCACAATAAATTTATTAGGCAACCAAAGCAACCACACCCTACCACCTTCATGGAAGTGATAGTTAGTAGCTATACTCCAAACACCTCCAAATCTATAAAAAACTTTAGGAAAACTTCCACTTCTCACCCTAGTCTCCAGAAGCCCAAACAATCCTACAGAATGATGATCTAAGAACAACTTAAGATCACCAAACTTATGAGGACTATTGAACCCCCTTATGTTCCAAAATCCCAAATTATCCATTTAGAATATCCATCCCTCCCACTTCCTTCTCTGTATCAGTGTTTACACCTCCTACCACATCAGACATTACCCCTGTATCCACCTGCTCATTCATTAAAACCCCAAACTATCCACCTACCACAATGAGATGAGTGGTAATTGTCACTGACGCATCCTCATCCCCCTGCACATCCTCTTTACTTTCTTCTACAATAGGTTCCAGTGTCCTAGAACCACTAACTACAGCCTTAACCTCCTCGTTTCTCAGCTTCTGTACTCACTACAGGTACCTTAGGCACCCATTTTTGCTTCGGTTTAATCTTCCTACTTGCCACTTCAAATCGTTTCTGCCTGCATTCGTCCTTAGTATGGCCTATTCCTTTACAATCCTCAC
Source organism: Beta corolliflora (assembly GCA_947648045.1). Classification (NCBI taxonomy): domain Eukaryota; kingdom Viridiplantae; phylum Streptophyta; class Magnoliopsida; order Caryophyllales; family Amaranthaceae; genus Beta; species Beta corolliflora. Next base: position 1,202,991 of record CANSZD010003329.1, on the reverse strand, counting down.
AAAAAATAGGTTTGTACTCGTATTTGACTGCTTGAGTCATAATTGCACCTTTCTCATTCATAAATTCAATTTCAGAAGGAAAGTGCTGGTCCATTTTTACTTCCACAAGAACCCTCGCATACTCAAGAATATCCTTCTGTGCCGTAGCACGATCAGTACGAATAGGATTTCTAATTTTTCCAGCTAGCTTATGAAGAGTAGATTGCCCCCAGTATTTCAGAGGTAAACTAGGGAACCTAATCCAAGTTGGCACCAATTTCACATCAGTATTCAGGATATCTAATTCAAGAGTCCAATTTTTCATTATCACAGGTTTTCGATCAAATAAGATAGGTCCAACATTCACCGCTTCCAATTTTTCATCCACAGACGTAAATCTCACAACAAAGCTACCATTAGCTAGCATAGCAACCTTCTCAACCCCATAAGCTCTCCAGATTCTACGAATAAATCCATCAATAATACGGAAAGGAGGTTTAAGCCCCAATATATAACAAACAAGAGCAGAATTCCAATATGCAATTTCAGGATTAACATCATCATCAGCAATTTCTAACAAATCCTCCACATTAGAATTACCAATACCAGCATTCTGTGTCAAATCAAAACCTTCCTCCCTAATATGACCAAACAACAAATGACTCCAATCAGTACATGTATTGCTATTAAGGTGTTGCATAGGGTGCGGGGATGGATTCACTTGCACCGGTCCTGATTGCCGCAGTGGAGTACGAACAGAGGATACCCAGTCAGTGAGTCGCGTTCTCGCCGCCTCAAAGTTCACTCGATCCTGATTCAACAGATCTAACTCCAGTGATGCCTGAGAATCTACACTATCCTCATCCAAAGTCCAACTCAAAGCTTGCAGCTCCTGAATCTCATTAACGCTCTTCATTTTCCTTGCATCGCCCGATTGAGGAACCCGATTCATCTTCCCACCATTTCTCTTTTTCGAACCCTTTGTCATTGCCAGCTATTGCCGAGATTCAAAACAGAAATACAATGGAAATTACCACTTTTAGAGAGAAGACAGAGAAACTCTCTCTAGACTCTCATAATGTACTCATATGATTAAATTCACAAGATTTCTAAAACTCAAACTGATCAAAAAAACTAATACATATATTTCGTGTAGAATTACGAACTGCTGTCTTTTCCAAGGTAGCTCTGCGGACAATTCGTTCCTTATCACGGAAGGTAACTTTTGGTTTACTTCATATACTAGTCTGGCAATGTTTGTACCATCTTGACAATAAAAAAGTCGTGTATATTTTACCCCGATCAAGAAGCATTGCTGATATCTTCAAAAGAGGGGAGAAAAAGACTCAGTTTTTCTTAATGTATCAATTTATTGGAGCTGTCAGTGATTGCAAAGGCTTGATTTAATTCTATCTAGACTTTACCAGGCCTTCCCATTTGATGCCAACTAACATACCAAAATGAAGAAGGAAATCTCTTACTTCATTTACTTGCTTCTTGTTTTGTTCCGTCAAAGCAAATCATCTACATTTAGCTGCCCAGAGAAGATACATCTATTATTTCGATTAAGCTTGCCTTAATGCTTTTTGTCATGATGTGCCAAACTACTAGTTGGTTTATTAAAATAAACATGGTAAAGTTTTGGCGGCTAACTAGGAAAAAGGAGAAAAAAGGTAGACAATAGCGAAGTTGTGAAAATTGCAAAATTTTCACACGTAAATAGGTTCATGTATCTTTGAAATTAAAAATCTTGAGAAGATAGAACTTAGAAGCAATAACTTACCAATAAGCTGGGCATAAAACTGAAGTTTTACCCTTCCATGACTTAAGACGGTGTTCAAAATAGGTCTAAAAATAGTAGCAGAACAATTTGGAAATTATACTATCTAAATGGGCCTATCCCACCTGTCTTGTCAAAACAGTAAAAGGTAAAACGAAGTTCTTCTTTGCACTGATCTATGCTACTGTCTAGTCTGTTGTTCTGAAAATGTGTACTACCTCTGGTTTTTATTATTTGCAACGATTAGACATTTCTCTCTCTACTTTATGTCAAATCGTTGCAAATAATAAAAACCGGAGGTAGTATATGACTTACTGGTAAGTACTTTTACTTGTCCTTATCTACTTCTTAACATTTCCTGTTTGTAAGTCCTTGCTTTTTTTATTACTATCTATGTAGTATTTGCTATTTGACTCAAACTCAGGTTTACTAATAAGTAATTACTACAAATTGTCTCTCATATTTTTTATAGCTCTTGCGTTTTAGCTAATTATGTACATAATGTAGTCACTAATGTTTTCACAGAGGAAACTTTAGTGGTTATGATAGGGGAGATATCCAATAAAAAGTTTCTTAAAATAAGAAGGATGAGAAGGATACATGTGCAACTTCTTCAAACTGAATGTGCATAAATTTTTGTGTTAATGTGCAACTTGTTCTTCCTTAAGAAAAAGATTTGATATATGCTGGTAGCAGGGCTGCTATGGGAAGCTCAGAAGATCACTTTTCATTGGAAAAGGAGTTAGCTAACCTGAAATCTGAATTAGAAGTGAGTGCTTACTTATTTGGCAAAACGAGTTAAGGATTTATTATCATTTGATATCTTGGGAGTTTTTACATGTTGAGTCTTATTGTAAAGAGAGTCAAAATTGAGCACAGTTGCTTTCGAATGACAGTGATCTCTGTGTTCTTATATTCCGATCAATGATATGTCCTGATAAGCCGGTAAATATTACCTTTCGTTCTACCTCTGAGACTGTCCATTTATCACTAGTGGAATAAAGTTCAACCGCTGCGGTCAAAACCGGGCTTACCGCTGCGGTTTTTGACCGCAACGGTTGGACTAGCAGCGGTAGCCAAATTTTTGCTGCTGCGGTTCCGAACCGCATCAGTTAATAATTTACCGCTGCGGTTTTGACCCAAAACCGCAACGGTTAATCTATTAACTGCTGCGGTTCTGACCCAAAACCGCAGCGGTTAACCACCCCAAAAACCAAAAATTTTTTTTTTTTTTTTTTACATTTTTTCATTATTAATCAATACAAAATCAATAATATATATCAATACTCATTTTATTAAGCATATTATGCTCAATTGAAGCACAAGAATCCTTTACAATGTCTATCAATGTAGCTCAACTTAGCATCCCAATAAAGAATCCTTTACAATGTCTATCAATGTAGCTCAACTTAGCATCCTAATAAAAAATCCTTTAAAATGTCTATCAATGTAGCTCAACCAACGAGCCAAACGTCCTCCTCAAGCTTGGAGTATTTGACTGTGTATAAGAGAACAAACATAAATCACTTTCACAGCAATTTCTGTTCATTCATGTAACTGATCTTATGTGGTTTTGTTTGACGACAATGTGAGCCTTTTGTGCCACCTGACAGTGTTTTCTTTCTTCTGCTGTCAGTGTGCTTACATACTGGTCAGAAAGTAATACATACTGGTCCATAAACAACAATAGCACCCGTGTTCTAGTAGTGCTGTGAGGAGTCTTCAGCACATATTTCACAAAACCAACCCAAAAATGTAATCTATCAGCATGAATGTTACGTGAAGAAGATATATATCCAACACAAGCACTTTTTCCGTAACTTCCAATTTCTATGCTTTGAACAAAACAAGCAAAGATAACAAAGTGTATTGAATTATAAACATGAGAAATGACAAAAGAATGATTTTCTCAAGATAGTACCTTCTGTAAATGCAGAACCACGAAAGGTACAAAGGTCAATGAGAAGTAAAGTGGAAAGGTTTTCCTGAAAGTAGATGATGCTGCATCCATATCGTGAGCTAAACATGACTCGCGTATCCCGGATGAATAATGGAGCGAGGGAATTATGGAGGACACCGAATCTTGGACCCCTCTACTTGACATGTACGCCGACAATGAAGCCACATCCACCGAGCCGCCTACAAACAGTCTCTCGATGCCTTGTACACAGTGTGCCGCCACCGGCCCTTTTTTCGAATAAATTCTTGATAGGATTTTGGTAAGCTCTCAGGACGCATTATGAATGAATACATAACCTGAGTAAAGTATCTCCAAGTTAGATGGTCCACGAAAGTTCAATCTCAGTTGTTAGTCGAAAAAGAAATCCAACAAATCTAACATGATCTGACCATGAGTTCAAAAAAATAAAGATTCTGGATCAGAAATGAGTTATAAAAAAGAAACAGAATCTTCTGTTCAAAAAAGATGAACCGATGTGTAAAAGAAAAAAAGTAGCGCACTGTATTCTGACCATGAGTTCAAAAAAATAAAGATTCTGGATCAGCTGTGCAGAAAAGATGAAGCTCACTATAGTCATCTTAAGCTCACTGCAGTCTCATTTGATTCAAAATCTGATCAATATCATCCTATTCCTATACATAATTCTAGATACAGAAATAGGATCATATTGATCAGATGAATTAGCTAATGCAATTGGTGTCATTTACAGGGTTATACATATAGTGAATTACAGACTTTACAGTTCATTAAGCTGTTAGCTGCTTTCCCAAAATTTTGCTGGAATATTAAACAAATGCGTCAAACGTAGCAAACCATGCAAGAAATCGGGGGGGTTTCTCAGACAGTAAAAGTTCAAAATATTTACAAGGTAGAAAAAGAATATAGTGAAGCAGCTAAAGCATAAATTACCTGAGCAGATGACAAAGCAAAAAGTAAAGAATCCCCGTGTCTCCAATGACTTCCCCATAAATGAAATTTGTTCTTGGATTTAGCAGAGTTATAAGCACACCGACAACGAGAAGAAAGAAAACACCTGTCGGGTGGCACCAAAGGCTCACATTGTCGTCAAACAAAACCACACAAGATCAGTTACATGAATGTACAAAAATTGACTTTAGCCTAACATTGTTACATGCATATATAAACCGAAGTAGAGACATACAAGTTTCTCAAGTTCTTTGAGAGCCAACAAAAATATCGAGGCTCAAAGAACTTCCCTTAGAATGACAACCTTAACTGTTCAAACACTTGCGACCATATTTGGAATATTAGGTAACTTTTCTTATCGCACTGGCCACCCACCGCACCGCCCCCACCCCCCGCACCTGCCCCCACCCCCTGCGTTTCCCCACCCCCCGCACGCCCCCCCCCCCCGCACCGCCACCCACCCCCACTGCTTTGTTCCCGTGCTAACCGATTGTTTTTAAGGACAATTAATGTATCGATAAATCCATTTCAACAAAAGCTCGGTGGGCGGAACTTCTACCATTTCTAGCCGCTAATTATTGCAATTCGAAAGCAAAGAACAAAGAACCGAACATAGCACTGTTTTTCTTTTATTTATTTATGCGTAAAATTAACCTCGGACAAAGTGGAATTTTAAGAAAGGAGACAAAGAGGTAAATCAGGAGCATTAATTTATCATGGCTTTACAATTAACCAATTAGAAGCAAATCTAATCCATATCAAATCAAACTAATAACCCTTAATCATCAATTTCACATTAAAATCAATGAAATTCATCAAATTTCACTCCACATCATACAGCAAAAATCAGATCCAATTCTCGATAAATTCAACTCAAACAATTCAAAATCATCAAAAGCACTAACCCTAACCCTCAATCCCTCAATTCCATACCTTAGATAAATACTGAGCTGGTCCTGACGTAGTAGTCGCCTCCAAAAATCGATCCAAATTCGTCGAATTCGAAGCACAATCATCAGATTCCACTCGATTCTCCAACGAACTGGAGTGCAATAAAAACACACACCAAAAAAAAAAATGAATTAAAGAGGAGTCCGATTATCCACATTCATGACCAAATTGAAACTCAACCAAAGTCACCTGCATTGCTTCATTATCAGCATTGCACAATAAGACTAGGCTTATCATACAATATGATATGCAACACGAGCACTATGCACTTACAATCACATTGACAATTAGTTGATCATTCAGTGAAGATAAAAAAAACCTAATTCTGCTCCATTTCACATCTTTAGTGGACAGTGGACACAATCAACATACCACAACACAAATAACATTTCCCTTGATGGTATACATTGTTGCATACTACCCACACCCTGTATCACATATTGGGATCAAATATCAACCCACTACAAGATCCAAACTTTTACATCCAAATCAAAGATGCCCACTTTTTTTTGGAGTATATCCATCACAAATTTGCACAAAACAACAAATCAGTAGGCAAAACAAAAAAACTAGAAAAGAAAAAAAAAGCTTTAGAATTTCAAAATCACCTGAAAAAATCTCGAATTTCTCAAAGGAGAAGGGGCTGGAGGTGGTTTGGTGTGCGATCTTCTTCAAGAAGCTTCCGCACCGCATCGGCATCGTTTTGATGAGCATGCCATAAAATCGCCGAAGTTCTGCTAACCCTAGCTTTCTCCTTCTCCTTTCTTCGCCTGATCTGGTGGCTATTCGTGGCAGTTCGTGGATAAGAGAGAGATAAGCGACGGCGATGAGAGAGAGAGAGTTGTTTCCGATCTCACGAACCGTAGTGGTGGTTCAGAGAGATAGAAGGGAGGAGGAGTGGTGGGTGATTTGTGGGTGTTGAGGAGAGAAGTGAGGGGATGAGAGAGGGAGAAAAAATCGGCTAGGGTTGAAGATCATATATGGGCTTTCTTCGTTTAGTGGACTTCATCTCCGTGTCTTATTAACCGCTGCGGTTCACCGAACCGCAACGGTTAACAGAGAACCGCAGCGGTTTTCTGTCAACCGTTGCGGTTTTCTGAGAACCGCATCGGTTTATGTCCCTAATTTTCCCACCCAAAATTTTGAGGATTTACCGCTACGGTTCTCTTAAGGACCACAGCGGTTGTGTTGTGACATATAGCTTTTTTTCCACTAGTGTATTTTTCTGTACATTTATTTTTCATTCGATATAACTCTGAGTTTTTTGTTGTGATTTTCAGGATAGCAACAAGAATTGCTAATTTTCAGGATGATGGGGCATACACAACTGTAAGGCAAATACTAGTAACACATGGAACTGGTATTGACTCCATTCATATCAAATGTGTTTTGCTAAATTTGAATAAAGAGTACTCATTTTTATCAAATACATTCTTATTTCAGTTCATGAATGAATTGCTCACTTTCTCTTTAGACTATCGTTATGCATTTAACAAAGCTATCACATGCCTTACAGGTAAAAATTGGAAAGTTAGTACTGAGAGAGAGCAGCTGATCATACAGATACACAAGGACAAAAAGATGGAGATGAAGAAGAAGCACTGGAAGGAGGAGCTGGAGCTAGAGAAAGAATTTACTGCTACCCTGACCAAGCTCATGCAGAAGTATGCTCCTCATTACCTCATCCATTGAAGGTCTTGATGCTGCTTCTGGTAGTGCTTGACCAACTTCAGTAGGATTTATCTGGGAGAGAGTAGGGGTATGGAAAAAAAACATTTTAATCAAAGATTTAACATAGTAGTGACTGATGTGTGAAGTCCATGTTTCATTCGTGGTTATATATAGTGGAGGATGTAAAATGCACAGGTGTCTGGTGCAAGGTGACATAGGAGAAAAACCATATTTGTAGGATGTAGCTGCACATGAGTTTATTTTAGTTTATTTTATTTTTGTTATTTTTCTAGTCTTTGTGGGCTGCTAGATGGGGGCAGTGGCTGCATTTTGTGATTTTGGAAGTCTGCTTTTGTTGGCTGGCGTGTGTAGCTGGCGAATGAAAGCCTCAATTTTTTTTTTTGTGAATTGTTCTTTACTGATCCGGTTGTATCATAAAACCGGATCAGTTCACTCACCTTACTGATCCGATTTTGTGATACAACCGGATCAGTTAAGTGTCAACTGATCCGGTTTTGGGCCGGATCAGTTGCTTACTGTTAGCTGCTGCGAGCCCAGCGGATCCGGTCCAAAACCGGATCTGTAAGCCCGATTTTGACCGGATCTGAATGGGTTTTTTCCACTAGTGTTTAGGTGCATTATAGTTCATAATTGCATACTATTACTTAATTTGCGAAATATTACTCCTTTTGTGTGTTTTTGGTATTCTTTGATGAATTTCAGGTATTGAGAACATAATTGGAGTATCATTGGACAAGTTTGAGTAATTAGCAGCAATTGGAAGCAAGCTACGTTGATAAGGAATATTATGAATATATTTGAGTGCAATTTGGAGCTAAATTGGAGTTGGAATTCATTGAAAGAATTGTGGAAATCGAGTCATGTTCACTCTTTTATCCGTAACTTTTGACTCGTTAGTGATAATTGCATGATTTCTGCGGCATTGGAAATTAGGCTTCAAGAGATTTCCAACGATAGGTTTCCCAAGGCGAGTTATATTCTGGGAGATATGGGCCTCGCAAGTTGGCCCAGCTTGCCTGAGACTTCCTACGCGCGCGCGGATTACTTAATTCCGACCCTTTAGTGATTTATTTGGCTCTCCTTATCTTGTAACTTGGTTTCCTACTAGTATTAGGAGATATAACTTTATATTAGAGGATTTCTAATTAGGTTAGATTATCTATTATCTATTATTTATTATTCACGTTTCACGTTATTTTGTTCTTAGGTTTTCTCTGTAGTTTCTCCATATTTGCCCTAGTATTCCTATTGCTATTTTGGAGATTCAAAATTGGAGATTCATCTTTCATTCAAGCATTGCGTATCAAGTTTTATTCTTTCCTTTCTCTTTTGTTTATTTAAAGATGTTTTTAAGTGAGTAGTCTTTTTATCTAGGATTGAGTTTAGCCCTAGTATGGATTGATCATATGATTATCCTCTAATTCCCATGTTATTGAGTTATATGCTTAGGGTTTGATAAGATTGTTCTTATTGTCAATTTTGGATCTTGATTTAGCCCTAGTTTTATATTATCAACGAAAGTTAGAGTAAAGATTAAGGGCTTGCCTAGAATGGCTGAGATAGGCGCGAAAGAATTACTACCATAAAGATTACAGGCTTTAATACATGCCTGGATTGGGCTCTAATTGTAAAGCCCGTAATGTTTCCCCTTCAAAGTCGGGTAATATATTACCCACCCTACCCCCTGGGTAAACATTACAAGGGTAATGTTTCAGCCCTTTCTCTCTCCTCCTTTCTTTCATAATTTCTGGAAACATTGCTCTCTCCTGCCATTGAGGTATTATCTTTCTCTCTCCTCTTCCTTTGATTTCATGTCAAATTTGATCATAATTCTTTGAACTTTTTCAAATAATTTGCTGTAATATGATTTTATTTGTTGGATTTTCTGCAATTATTGCTTCTTTTTGCTTGAAGCTGCTTGATTTCATTATTGAAAGTTCTGCATCCCATAGATTTTTTTTATCGATTTGCTTCGATTCTTCCACGAATTCTGGATTTATTGTTGTAATAAGATGATTGAATTATCTGCAAATATGCTGTTCTTTTTGCTTGATTGCTTGATTTAATTGTTGCATGTTGATTTATTTGATGATAAATTTGAACAATTTAAGGGTCATACATGTAATTATGTAAAATCATTTTAGAAAGAAAATACAAAATGGAGCTTAGCTTGTATTATGAATCATACGCCACTTTTTCACTAACTATGCTAGTAGGTGGATTTTATACTTGTTAAATAAACCTAAAAAAATTCAGTTAAAGTTCAAGCTATAATTTTCCTTGTTGTAATTCTTTTTCAATTTTTTTTATTTTGATGCAGTCATGGCTCGTATGCCATTATCGAGACATCAAAAGAAGATTGTGATGCTAATTTGTTACATTAGACTAAGGGATATGATAATGATGTGTTTATATCTTTACATCATGCTTATACTCGAGTCAATGAAGATCCCTCGCAAAAATAATGTCCATTCTGGCAGTAGAACTTATATGCAGGGTTTAAAAACCATAAATGCTTTCCTTCAAAATGAAATCAGTTGTTTTGACCAACTTACAATGGATAGAGATACCTTTTATACATTATGTGGGTTGATTCGTGACCATGGTGATTTAAAAGAGTCAAGAAACATGTTTCTTGAAGAGGGAGTTGCCATATTTTTGAATATATTATGCCACGATCAAAAACAAAGAATGATTGTGAGACGTCTGAGAAGGTCAAAGGAAACTATTACTAGAAACTTTCGACAAATATTAAGAATTGTCTTACGATTGCACAATGTTTTGATGAAAATTCCGGAGCCTATTCAAGAGGATAGCACAGATGAGAAATGGAAGTGGTTTAAGGTACAATAATCTCAATTGAGTTAGCATATGAATTAGGTAAGGCATTTATTGTTGTAGAAGCTAGTTTACTAATGTCTATTTATTTTATGATGTGGTTGCATTCAGAATTATATTGGAGCTTTAGATGGAACACATATCAAATTGAGAGTTAATGAATTGGATAAGCAGAGATATAGAACAAGGAAAGGAGAATTAGCGACAAATGTTTTAGCAGCTTGTTCAGTAGATATGCAGTTTACTTACGTTTTACCTGGTTGGGAAGGATCTGCAGCTGATTGTAGAGTCTTGCGAGATGCTATTAGCAGAAAACATCCAATTAAAGTTCCTCGCGGTGAGAAAATTAAAGTTTGCACACACATATATAATTTGGCTTTAAGTTACTAAAATAGATGTTTATCTTTAATTGATTTGTTTGGTAATTTCATAGGACACTATTATCTAGTTGATGCCGGTTATACGAATGGTGAAGGCTTTCTTGCCCCTTATAGAGGTCAAAGGTATCATCTTAAAGAATGGAAAGATGGATATAAGCCAACTACCCCGGAGGAGTATTTTAACATGAAACACTCAACTACAAGAAATGTAATTGAGAGATGCTTTGGGCTGCTTAAAATGAGATGGGCAATACTAAGAAATAGTAGCTTCTATGGTACTGAGGCACATACGGATATTATTAGTGCGTGTTGTCTTCTCCATAATCTCATTCGTAGAGAAATGAATTTTGATCCATTTGAACCTTTATTGGATACTGAGTACGCAAGACAGTTCATGGATGACGACGATGACGACTACATAAATGTTCTTGAAACTTCTAATGCTTGGACTGTTTGGAGAGATAATCTCGCACGTCAATTGTTTGACAATTGGAGGCTTCATAGGGGTGGTTAACCCGAAGTGTTTTTTCTGCTTGTATTGTTCTTTTTTTCCCCTCCTGTTATTGTATTGTTATTTGCAACGAATCATCCTCGCCCTCCCATTTTGCTGACTTATCAGAGACGTGGCAAGAAGGGAGCAAGAAAGAGGGAGAGAGAAGAAATGCAACGGTCACCTGGAGAAAATCAGTAGTGATAGGGAATGTCAGGGCCTTTTGCAGAAAACACAGAGAATAATTAGATGTATGCTGAGGTGTCCTATGAGGTGTCTTTTTCACATGTGTAGGAGGAATGAAAGTTGTAGCTAGCTATAAATAGAGGCTAGGTAGTAAGAGTAACGTATCCAGAAATTTGTTAGTTCCTTAGTATAATTTGGGAGAGATCTTGGCCTCTCGAAAGCCTTGAATTTATCTTGTATTTCCTTTAATAGTCAATCAAAATACCTCAGCTTTCTCTGTGTTATCCATTGAGTGTTATCCATTGAGTGAATATCAAGTGCCATTAATAATCTGTGATTTTGTTGGCAGGGAGGTAATTTGTTACATTATTGCACATTGATAGTTTATTATTATATATTATAACATATTTTTCTAGACAGATTTCAAAGTTTAATCTCTACTTGTTCAATTATATTTCTTGAACATATAGTAAAAAAGAAATGACTACAAGTGATAAGGTTGCTCCGAGGAGATGGACCGGGGAAGAAGATACTATGCTGGTACATTTTGTGGTAGGCATGAATTCGGATGGTAATAAGTGGAAGGCTGAGGTGGCTTTAGAAGTGGCTATTTGACTCATTTAGAGAAAATGTTCAATAAAAAGATGCTTGAAGCTGGATTTAAAGTTACGAATATTGATTCAAGATTGGGTTATTTGAAGAAGCAATTTAATGCATTACTTGAGATCAAGCACATTAAGGTAGTGGATTCGGATGGGATGATAATCTGAAGATGGTGACGGGTGATCGTAAGTTGTTTGAAGAATGGGCTAAGGTAATATTTGTTATCATTCTGCCATATATAGTCTACTACTTTGTTCTGCCTCTATCTTTCTTTAGCTCACTGGTGTGTAATATATGGTCTTATATGTTCTGTTAGCATGCTACATTTACTAACATCTATATAGCATGCTCTATTATTTCTTACTAGAATGTATGTTTTGTACCCTCTAATTCATGAGTATCAATGCTACTGTTGCTTTCCACTTTTATACCAAGTAGATTTTTGGAGAGTGTGTGCTCCACTATTAGATGGATGCATTGGCAGGACCAATATAATCTCCTATATCTTTATTTCTCACACTCTACATAACTCTATTATATATGTATGAATATGTGTGTATAGTATGTATATGGTTTTGACTCGTTTGTTTTTTAACTTATTTTTAGAGTCACAAAGAAGCAAAAGGTTTGTATCGAAAACCATTTGCACTGTTCGACGATCTTGAGGAAATATTTGCCAAGGACAGAGCTACTGGGCTAAAATCTGCAATGCCGGTTGATAGAGATGATCAAGAAGTAATAATTGAAGATGCAACTCACATTCAAGGAAAGAAGCCAACTAAAGTATCATCTTCAAATCAAGCTGATAGCATGTCTACTGAACAAGTGCCTACCGAAGTTTCTGAAACTGCTAAAAGGGTTGCTGATGAAGGCTCATCCAAAAGGGTAACCAAGAAAAAGTTAAAAACAAACAAAGACATTCAAACCGTTCAAAAAAGCCTTGAAAGTATGATGGGTCAAATGATTGAGAATAGCAATGCTCAACTTGACAAGTTGGTGAGCATTCTTGAAGGGCCTAAAAACTTGAAAGTTGGCATGCGTGCGGAATTAGGCAATGTTCCCGGTATTTCAAGGATTAATGCACTCACCTTGTGTGTCAAGATGACGGAAGATGAAATTGTGATTTTCCGTGATTTGGTGGATGACGATGAGAAATATGATTTTCTAACTATGATTTTAGAGAAACCTTAAAGAGTGGTGTGATGGGAGTCAATGTTGGTATTTTTATCATACCATATATCTGATCTTGTTATTGTGGGTAGGCTTTTATATGTTGGTCTTTTATTCGAAATAGCATTATAATGTAATATGCACTTGTCTTTTGCAATTTAATTAAAAACTCAATTTCTCCACTCTCAAGCCTCTTCCTGCCAGTTCTTGCTGCCAAACCCCTCAACTTGATTTTATTTTCTTAGTTTTTTAATGTTTATCTCTTGAAATATTTAATTTTATTTATATAATAGGAAAATAAAATCTCATAAGAAGATGTTGGAAAAATAAAGTGGAAAAAAAGGTATAAGCAAATAAATGTTTGTTGAATCCGTATTGTGCTGAACCGCAAGGATTATCATGATTGTCATGAGGTGGTTGGGCTGTAATTTTAATAGAGGGGAATATTGCCAAACTTGGTAATGGGCTGGAATTTATTAGGCCATTAAAATTGCCAAACCTGGTTAATATTACCCCTTGAGAAACTTACCCCTTATATCTCTTCCCTAGTAATAGTTCAGGCCCAAAAACCTACCCTCTCATATTTACAAGCAATCCAGGCGGGCCCTAAGAGTTATTTATTTGATGCTAAATTGTTATTGTATTAATTGAGTTCATCAACGAAAGTTGGGTCTTAATTTAGATAATCTTGTCATTGATTTGAATTCTCCCATGAAAATAGGTGAGAACTAAAATTGGAAATTATTTGACATTGGTTCTTAATGCTTCTAATTATGTGTATAAGCCATGAAAATAGGAGACATACATGTTAGTTAGGCCTTTTGCTATCACGAAAGTGAGCTTTAGGTATTGAGGAATGATCGAGGATTTAGTTTCGGTTCGCAGATGTGCTTTATTACTGAGTCATAAGGGAATGTCAATCTCGCCTAAGCTATAATTGAATAACTGGGATGTGAGTTATGTTTTGATCAATTCATATTAGTGGTGATGCTTAATCTTAGTGTTTTAATTATCTTATATTTCATAGTTTGTCATATATTGTTATTAGTTTAGTTATTAGTTTATAGATTCTTCTTGATATTAGAATTGTGTAGCTATTTCATTGTCTAAAATCAACTAGTGTTTAATCTTGCACCTCCCTGAGTTCGACTCGTATGTGATACGACACCGTTCACTTGCGGTATTCAAATAAAACCCTAACAAGTTTTTGGCATCGTTGCCGGGGAGTTACGGATTAGAATTAGTTTGATTATAGATTTAATAGACTACATTGTATATACTTTTATTTTCTTTTGTAAATAACTTTATATTTTTTACTTTTGTAAATTTCTTCCCTTTCACTGTTCATGGAGTCATATTATCACTATGGAGACAATTCTATTGATAGGGACAATGGTTATAATTATTTGGATTTGCATGTTTCTAATTTTGATACATCGTGCCAATATACTTCCAATTTTTGCATGAGTTCTAATCAATTACCTGATATGTGTTGTGATCCCCATACCCATGCTAGTGATTCCAGAGCAATTTTTTATCTGCAATATGAGAATGAAGTGTTTTGGAAATACTATCAAAGACTTGGTGATTCTCTTGAACCTAATCATGGTTATGAACAATGGGATATGTGCCTAGTGGTTTATGAGGGGTTAAATAAAGAAACTAGGATAGTGGTAGACTTACTGTCTAATGAAGGATTTCTATCCCAATCTCCTGATTATTGTTGGGGTTTAATTACGTGGTTGGCTAGAGATACTTATGAGTGGGAGATGTTTTCATATGCTAGACCAATTCCGGAAACATTCTCCACTCCTTCACCTAAAAATTACACTACAACACCTCCCTACTGTTCTAATTGTCACTCTACTTCTCATGATATTTCATTATGTGATGTGACATTAGTAAATGATTTTCACCCCTCTCCCCAATCGTTCCCTATTTCTCCCAATTTTAATGAATCTTGTGATCATGTAACTAATGTACATTTAGTTTTTATTCCTTTTGAGTCATGTAAAAAGACCAAAGATTTTTCAATTTCTTACTATCTTGTAAATATAACTTTTCCTTTGATTTTTCTTTTTCTAGGTTTAATAGATTTTTAGGGCTACTATATTTCCTCTTTCCTTTTCACTCTTATATAACATGCTCTGAGATGTTTGCAGGGACATATGATAAACTTCTTAGAGCATTGAACTGTTCTGCATTAGTTTACTGATTTTACATGGTCATGCAGGACCTTTATAAATTTGCGCTACTCGGGAGGCAATCCGAATCATGACTTATTTTCTATTTTTTTTATTTTCTTTCTTTTTAAATTTTCATTTTCTTTGGGTATGATTATATTAATTAGTGTGTTTTCTTTTTGTTTTTGTGATTGTAGGTGAAAATTTTTAAAAAAAAAAAAAAAACAGAAGAAGAACAAGGAGCAGTTGGAAACTAGGAATCATCCCCCAAGACCAGTAAATACCGCGGCCAGGCCGTGGGCTTCATCCCCACGCCACGCCTGGCCCGTGGCTTCTCCTTGTGCAACGCAGCGACACCACCCCCTCCCAGCCAACCCCACGCGTTTTTCCCGACCCCCTCCTCTGTCTTCTCATAGCGTCTGCCACTGCTCCACATCGGCCTCCGTTCTCAGAAACCAGCACCCCCTAATCCCCACACCCTCCCTCTTTCTATCACCACCGTTATTACCGCCATTCTAATCCACCCTCCTGCTCCCCTGTTGCCCACCCCAAACGCGCCATCACCACACCGCTGCTCACCTGCGCACTGTCATCATCATCGCGCCCCACTCGTCGGCCTCCATCTCTCTGCTCAGTACCAACCGAGCACAGCAGCCGCCCCACCCGTCTTCTTCTCAATCTTCCCCCTTCTCGTTCTTTCCTCAGTTTTTCATTTTTTTTCTTTTTATTCTACTTCTTTATTTTTCAAGTTGGTTTGTTTTCCCACTAAACACCTAATTCTTATGAATTTTGTTTTCTAATTTTTTTTCATCAATGGTTGTTCTAGGTTATTTCAAGTCGGCAACAACAATAGTTCAAGTTGGTTTTCAAGAAGCCGTTTAATAATGTGAATTTCTTTTAGCTTAATCAATACTTCAATTGGGTTGTAAGCTTTTATATTTTATATTGTTCACCCTCTTGATATAACTTTCAAATTTTTGCTTGGATTTCTATTTGAGATGCCATACTTGTTAATTTCTTATGACAGCTTTGATTGATGGATCGTTTTTTGGGAATCATGTGTGTTTTAGTGGTGAATTATGGATTTTGGTGGGACATATTTGGTGTTCGGTCATTGTTGCGGTGCATTTTAGTTCCTTCTCTAATCTTGTTTAATTTCCTGCAGTGAGGACACTGCAATTTTTAGCTTGGTTGAGAGATATTCTATCATTTATTGCTTTCGAATGTAGATTTTATTACTTTCGTAGAATGTTGCATGGTTTGTACCGCTTATTAGAAGCGGGAGTTTACATGTAGCCAAAAAAATGTACTGTTTTCTTAGTCGCATTAGCATATTTCATCTCATTTTAAATTTCATCTCATGTTAGTTGCATTCATGGGACTATTGCTAGCACTATTTGAGAACCTTGTTGATATCTTTACTTTAGTCTTAAGCGTAAGGAAAAATTGATAGGAATAATCCCACCTTTTGCCGGTCTTTTCATAATAGTCCCACTTTTTAATAATCCAAAAATAATCCCACCTTTGAGGTATGTCTGCCCAAAATGGGCCATTTCAACCGTTTACCTGATTGACCGGTAAAAATTTACATGTTGACTCTTGTTTCCTTTCCAAAAGCAATCATCAATTTAATAAATAAATAAAAAACTTAACCCTCCAACCCAACCCCTTTTCACCAGTCGGCCAACCCCCCATCCCCAAATCCACCCCCACTGGCCACAACAACTTTCCTACTCCCTGAAAATGGTCGCCCACCTCTGCCACGGTCCCCCCACGAAATCAACCCCTCACCTCTATATCTCACTGAACCCATTCCATTATGTTGTGTCTTGCCTCGTCAAGCCTTCTGGTCGCTGGAACCATCGTGGTTGTCCCTGACCTTTTTTTTCCCCTCCCCTTCTCGCTCTGCTGCTGTTGTATGGTGTTGTTTTCTCTAAGAATGAAAATAATTTCACTTGTTCATTAGCAGCGTCAGGCGTCAGCATTGGTATTTTTTAATTCTAAGAACAAATTCGAGTGAATGTTAAGCAAAAGAATAAAGAATTGAGAAATACCAGATGATGAAGCACAAACCTTGGGAGGGAAATGGGTACCAAAATTCCTCCTATTTTGGAGAGAGAATCGAGTAAAATTTGTGCATAAGTGAGATAAATTTGGTTTTTCGGGTGGAAGAAGTTGTTTGGTGAAATTATTGAAGACTGGTTTTGGAAATGAATTGGAATGGCGAGAGAAGCATTAGGGATGATGAGTAAGCAATTGGCGTCATATATCGTATCACAGATTCCAATCATATAAGATGGGGAATGCATATTTCTAACTCATTCTCTTTTGTCTCTTTTTTTTGTTCAACTTCTATTTAGACCTAACTGTGCTACTCTGGCTAGTAGCCAGGAGTCATGTGGCGTGCCGAAGCTCCTTGTGTTGTTAGTACTCTGTTTCAGGGGTGGGGGGCTGATGGAAGAGGAAGGAGAGGGGGAGGGGGTGGCTTAGATTTTTTTCTTTTAGTGAGTTTGTAATCAATAATTAAATTTAGGTGTTTAATTAATAATTTAATTTTAAAACATATTAAATTAGATTTTAATTGTAAAATTAGAGTATTAAACCTGTATTTGCAGGTTACCATCAGGTAATGACCCATTTTGGGCAGACATACCTCAAAGGTGGGATTATTTTCGGATTATTAAAAGGTGGGACTATTATGAGAAGACCGGCCAAAGGTGGGATTATTCCTATCAATTTTTCCTAAGCGTAATTCATCTCGTTCATGATTCTTCATAGCATGATTGTATTGCGATTGATTGCCTGTGGTAAGACTGTTTGATCTCTCTCTGGCTTTATTTAACCTTACTGTTTAAACATCTTGACCCAAGTGAGCTTTTGTGCTTATAAACTGACATATCTGTGTCAGTTATGTTCTTTCATGTATGATTAGTTCCTCAATTGTTGCATGGATCTTGATTTTGACTTGGTACTATTTGACACTTGACTTTATAAGCATTTGGATCTGATTGAGGCGTTTTATTTCATGCTTTTAGCTCCAGAGTGATTATTGTTTCCATATTATCCTTTCTCTAGCCCCGCTGAGCCTTTCCTGACTTTGTTCTGAATTCATACCTACATTGCAAGCCTGTAGCCTTTTATGATTTCTCTACTCAAGCCTTGCTAAGTGGAGTAGTATTAAAGTTTATGTTTTGAGCTTGTGTTTGTGGTTTTTCGATAATTATTGGAAGGAAATATGTTGAAAGAAAGTTGCTTGAAATAGTGTGGAAGTACAAAATGAAAAGCTATGGCGAAGAAGTTGTGAAAAAATAATTATGAAAAATCGAAAAAAAAAGTGAAAAAAATCGAATAAAAGGTGAATGAAATTTGTTGAAGTTGATAAAGATGGATACTATCTTGATTTAATGGTAATGTGTTTCTAGTAGAAGTTTTTGTGGCGTTTGCATCTAATGACGATAGATGTTAAAGTGTTGTTTTCTCCATTAGTTAGTTGGCTTCTAGCACCACATTTCTAAATATATTTCCTACCCATAACCTCAGCCCCATTACAACCCTTGAAAGTCATCATGATTTTTTTGCGTTATAATTTCGAGTGGAAAGTGAGTCGATAGTCAAAGTTAATGAGCAAATGCTTCATTTGAGTCGACATGGTTTAAGTTGAGTGACATTGATTACGCCATAAACACATGAGAGTATGAGTACACATGACCAAATTGAGGTCTCTCAGATTCGGTCAAGTCCAGCTTGGAGGAGATGGTTTGTGGTATGATTGGAGAGTTGATTGTGTTACATGACGTGCTATGCGGCTTTGTTCGAGATTGTGCGATGCTTGTTTCGTGTAGTAATCGTGTTCTCAGTTGTGTGTTTGGCCCTATCGTAGTCCCATACTGTAGGTTATCTTTCTTTTCCAATGTCTATGTCGAATTGCTTGAGGACAAGCAATGGTTTAGCTTGGGGGAGTTTGATGTATCGTATTTTTATATAGGTTTTATGTGCATTTATGTTGCATTTTAGGAACATTTAAGTGCATTATAGTTCATAATTGCATACTATTACTTAATTTGCGAAATTTTACTCCTTTTGTGTGTTTTTGGTATTCTTTGATGAATTTCAAGTATTGAGAACATCATTGGAGTATCATTGGACAAGCTTGAGTAATTAGGAGCAATTGGAAGCAAGCTACGTTGATAAGGATTGTTATGAATATATTTGAGTGCAATTTGGAGCTAAATTGGAGTTGGAATTCATTGAAAGAATTGTGAAAATCGAGTCATGTTCACTCTTTTATCCATAACTTTTGACTCATTATTGATAATTGGATGATTCCAGTGGCATTGAAAATTAGGCTTGAAGAGCTTTCCAACTATAGGTTGCACTGCCCAAGGCGAGTTATATTCTGGGAGATATGGGCTTCGTAATTTAACCCAGTTTGCCTGAGGCTTCCTACGCGCGCGCGGATTACTTAATTCCGACCCTTTAATGATTTATTTGGCTCTCCTTATCTTGTAACTTTTTTTTTATGAAAGGAAAAGTTAGGCCGATATATTAAGATAAATCAAGTTCCACCAAAGTTAAGATAATTTGGGGGATTGGATCCATACAAACTAATTCACAAGCTACCCTTGGTATCCCATCTAGCAACCAAGTGTGCTACGGTGTTTCCGACCCTTTTAACATGAGAAAAAACAACATTATTAAAATAATTAGACAACCTACTTATATCATCATAGAACAAAAACTGAGGAGAGAGACCCTTAGAAGAATCCTGAATTGCTTTAACCACGTTGAGAGCATCGCTTTCAAGCCAAATACAACGAAAGCTCGACCTTCTCGCCACTTGTAGCCCATACCTCACCGCTGCCGCCTCCGCCATGTTCGCCCTCCAGCTCACCCCCAATCTCCTTATTGCTGCCAAGATCACCTTCCCATCATCACCTCTCTCACTACCAAACCCAGCTGCACATAGGAGCCATCAACAACATGTGCATCGACGTTTATTTTCATCATACCCGCATGAGGAGGAACCCACTTCGTATCAGTCACAGGCTGATTGAACCTAGTGGTTCGAGCTGGGAAAACCTTTTGACCATACATTCGAGAATCCGTAACGAAGTGAAGGAAACCCGCAGCCACATGTTGCACATTCAAGGAGACCTGTGAGTGAACATACTTAAATCTACAGAACCACATTTCCCACGCCACAGTCAACAACTCACACACTTTATCCCTCTTCATCTTACTAGCCCACCACCGAAGCTTTGTGTCAAAAGATCCAGCAGGTGCTTCGGCCACCAAATTGTGGTAATTACTTGACAATCAAGCAGGTTGACACGTAATACACTCGAATAGGACATGGTTGATAGATTCCACCTCCACACCGCAGCTCGAGCATAGTTCATCTTGTGCTATATGGCGTCGAAATAATATCTCTTTCACTGCCATGTTTCCTTTACAAGCTTGCCAAACAAAGTGAGAAAGCTTAGGAAGGCCACCAAGATTCCAAACCAACTTCCACAGATCCCCAACATCATCATTGCAATTCATCCCTTGTCTCCCCATAATACCCAACCAATACCCGGTTTTAACAGTATACACACCATCCTTTGTGTAACTCCAAAACATTGTATCTCTAGTTGGAAAGATGGATAAAGGGGTTTGCAAAATCAGCTTGTCGTCTTCTTCCGAGAAACACTCCTTCACCACATTTTCATTCCACTCACGACATTCATAATCAATACATTCGACCACACTTGCAATAGCGTGAGCAGCATCTAAAGACCGAGGCTCCGGTGGAGTGTCTTTCCCACAAATCCAAGCTTTCTCCCATACGTTGATGTCCGTACCTCGTCCCACTCTCCACCTAAGTCCTTCCAGCAATAAATCTTTAGAACCCCGCAAACTCCTCCAAGAATAACTTGGGTCAAAACCCCTTCTAGCCTCAAGCACCGAATCATTTTTGAAGTAACGTGCCTTCAGGATGGTACGAAGGAGAGTAGAGTTATCAGTATGTAATCTCCACATTTGTTTTGCTAACAAAGCTTGATTAAAAACTTTGAGATCTCTAAAACCCATTCCACCCACAGCCTTCGGTTTACACAACGATGCCCATGACTCCCAATGCATTTTCCGACCCTCATCATTCGACCCCCACCAAAATCGCGCAATAATGGAATGGATCTCATCTAACAATCCATCTGAAATTCTGAAAATATTCATCATGTATGTGGGAATAGCTTGAGCAACAGCCTTGATAAGCACTTCTTTTCCGGGTCTCGACAGCAACTTCTCTTTCCACCCTTGTAACTTTTTCTAAATCCTCTCCTTAAGTGATGCAAAGATGGCCTTTTTTAATCTCCCGATAATAGTAGGAAACCCCAAGTATTTTTCATGTCTCTCCACCTCAGACACCCCCAAAATTGTCACAATTTCTTGTCTCCGATTACTATCAACACATTTGCTAAAAACAATATATGTTTTATCAAGATTGATACTTTGACCAGAAGCTCTCTCATATATACTGATAATATCAGCTACCACGGAGCATTCACTAACAGTTGCTTTTGCAAAAAGAATACTATCATCGGCAAAGAATAAATGTGACACTCTCGGAGCGCCATAAACCAAGAAATAACCCCTCACGTGCGAAATTATAGAAGATCCCCTTTAAGATCAAAGAATTCCATCGAATTGAGTATGATTGTATGTGTGATAGCATCTACTATACCAGGAATATCAATGAACCCGATTATTACAATTGCTCAGGATACCCTTTTTTAGCTTCTAGAGTCTATTTCATAGTTCAAGATACCTCTTACTAACTGGAATCAAAGAATTAGTAGGTCGGTCCATACAGTTGTCCATGTACCAGTAGAAGATTCGGCAGCTACTGCAGCCCCTGCTTCTTCGGGTGGAACTCCAGGTTGAGGAGATACACGGAATGCTGCCAAGATATCAGTATCTAGGGTTTCATACTCAGGAGTATAATAAGTCAATTTGTAATCTTTAACACCAGCTTTAAATCCAACACACAAATTTTCGCCCCATGAATACGTTTCTCCCTAGCTTCTTTAGCAATACGAGATGAAAAAGCATCAGCCACAAGGAGAAATAAATAGGGAGAGATGGGATCACCTTGCCTCAACCCTCTCGAAGGGATAACAGACCCAGAAATGCATCCATTGATTTTAAAAGCAAAAGGTACACTTGATAAGCAATCCATTATTCGACGAATCCAGTTATCACTAAAACCCAATCTATGCATCACTTTCTCCAAAAAGCCCCACTCCACTCTGTCATAAGCTTTTTTCATATCCAATTTCAACGCAATCGAACCCTCCTTACCTTTCCCCTTTTACGCTTCATGGCATGAAAAATCTCAAAAGCAATCAATGCATTATCAGTTATCAACCTTTTCGGCACAAATGCACTCTGGTTCACAGATATAATATTCCCCAGCAATGGTTTAAGCTTATTTGCCATTATTTTGGAGATGATTTTGTAGATGACGTTACAACAGCTTATGGGTCGGAATTCCGTCATGTGTTTCAGATTGACGCATTTAGAAATTAGAACCACACAAGTCTTATTAATAGCATCCAACAGAACCTCTCCACTAATTTTTCACAAATAGAATAATATCACCCCCACTACATCCCAAAACCATCGGGGCCGGGGGCTTTGTTTGGGTGCATTTGGAATAAATTAAAGCAGCTTTTATCTCCTCATCCGTGGGTTTGACATCAAGACTCGCATTCATCACCGCGGTCACCTTATCTTGTAACTTAGTTTCCTACTAGTATTAGGAGATATAACTTTGTATTAGAGGATTTCTAATTAGGTTAGATTATCTATTATCTATTATTCATTATTCACGTTTCACGTTATTTTGTTCTTAGGTTTTCTCTCTAGTTTCTCCATATTTGACCTAGTATTCCTATTGCTATTTTGGAGATTCAAGATTGGAGATTCATCTTTCATTCAAGCATTGCGTATCAAGTTTTATTCTTTCCTTTCTCTTTTGTTTATTTAATTATGTTTTTAAGTGAGTAGTCTTTTTATCTAGGATTGATCAGTTGAGCCCTAGTATGGATTGATCATATGATTATTCTCTCCCATGTTATTGAGTTATATGCTTAGGGTTTGATAAGATTGTTCTTATTGTCAATTTTGGATCTTTATTTAGCCCTAGTTTTATATTATCAATGAAAGTTGGAGTAGAGATTAAGAGTTATTTATTTGATGCTAAATTGTTATTTTATTAATTGAGTTCATCAACGAAAGTTTGGGTCTTAATTTAGATAATCTTGTCATTGATTTGAATTCTCCCATGAAAATAGGTAGGAATTAAAATTGGGAATTATTTGACATTGGTTCTTAATGCTTCTAATTATGTGTGTAAGCCATGAAAATAGGAGACATACATGTTAGTTAGGCCTTTTGCTATCACGAAAGTGAGCTATAGGTATTGAGAAATGATCGAGGATTTAGTTTCGGTTCGCAGCTGTGCTTTATTACCGAGTCATAAGGAAATGTCAATCTCGCCTAAGCTATAATTGAATAACTGGGATGTGAGTTATGTTTTGATCAATTCATATTAGTGGTGATGCTTAATCTTAGTGTTTTAATTATCATATATATCATAGTTTATATATATATATATATATATATATATATATATATATATATATGTATATATATATATATGTATATATATATATATGTATATATATATATATATATATATATATATGTATATATATATATGTATATATATATATATGGGCATGATCACATAAAAATGCCTCTTTATATGAGAAATGAGAATGAATCTCAACCACACGATTGGATTAGAGTTACAACACTTGTTCAATAGAGTTATACCCACGAAAAAACTTCGAGCCCAAAAAATTTTTTTTTTTGATTTGTTTTTCCAATCTAATATTCTTTTTTTGGAGTTATATCACTTTTTCATTAGAGTTACATCACTTATTCATTAGAGTTATAGCGCATAAAATTCATTCTCATTTCTCATGTAAGTATGCATTCTCATATGAACTCACTTCTATATATATATGTATATGTATATATGTATATATATGTACATATGTATATATATGTACATATGTATATATATGTACATACGTTTAAGTTCATATGAGAACCACCCTTATGGTGAGAACCGTGAGAACCACTCATTTTTCCTCATTTTACGAAGATTTTGATCATTTCACAACGTTTTTGCTCATTTTATGTTTTATTTATATTATGTTTTTGCTCATTTTACGTTTTGCTCATTTTACGTTTTGCTCATTTAACTTTTTTATGCTCATATTACGTTTTTCTCCTTTTACAATTTTGCTTATTTTACGTTTTTGATAATTTAATGTTTTTACTCATTTTATGCTTTTGCTCATCTTTTACTTTTTTTTTTGCTCATATTTGGAAGTTTTTGCTCATTTTTAGTGGTTCTCACGGTTCTCACCATAAGAGGGTTCTCACAGGAACCCAACCCTATGTACATATGTATATATATGTACATATATATATATAGGGGTAGGATCCGCTGAAAACAGCTCTTAATCTGAAAACTGAAAACAAGGGTAACTTTTATCACTTTTAGGGCAACTTTATATATTTTAAGGGTAACTTTTACCACTTTTAGAGCAACTTTATATATTTTAAGGATAACTTTTACCAGTTTTAGGATAACTTTATATATTTTAAGGGTAACTTTTACCATCTTTAGAGTAACTTTAATATGTTAAGATTAACTTTCATTTTTTTGGTAACTTTGAGTATTATAAGAGTAACTTTGACTTATATTATAACTTTATTTTTCCCCACCTTCTACTTCAACCTTCATCTTCATCAACCTCCATCGTTCTTCTTCCTTTTTCTCTCTCCACATTCATAATCAAAGATATGGATATCAAAATCCAACAATATAGAGAGAAACAGAAATCGAGTTCATTAAATCAAGGCATTATATGATACTACTATTCGATTTAATCCCCAAACATTTGGGCTTGTCTTTCACATACGATTGAATCGATTAACACATTCAATTAAAGCTTAGATTTCGAAGCTTACTGCTGCTATGGTGGAGTTTTTCATTTTCGCCATTGGTTTGTTCAACCCACAAGTTTATCCACGAATTTCTTCAACCCACAAGTTTTCTAGGATTCGAATTCAAGCATTAGAAGACATGAATTCTAGGAAATGGTAGATTTTTCCCTTGAATTATGCACACCTGCCATGAATTTGCTCAAGTTCCTAGAAATTAAATGGTGAGAGGAGAGAGAAAATTGAGATCCTCCATTGTTGTCTGATGATATTCATAGTCAGAAGAGAAAGAATGGGAATTAGAGCAGTAGAAGTTGGGTCACTGTCTGAAGAGAGAGAATGGGTCTGGGGAAGGGATATTGGAAGCCCAGATTTCGTGGATTTGATCTCAGCCGTCAGATTTAATTTCAATGGTCCAGATCTTCTGTTTTTAGTTTTCAGCTTTATGAATGTTTTCACAAGATCTCATTCCTATATATATATATATATATATATACATATATATATATATGTTAGAGATATATCTCAGTAATTGCAAGACATATGGCATCTATAATAAGTATTAAAAGAAAATGAAATACAACATACTTAACTTGCAATAAATTCTTCGATGTAACTATGATGACAATGAACATGGTTTGATAATAAAGCGTACGCCCTATATGTTTATTGACTCATGCAACCTTTTATTAGAACTTCTACCATTTTGACATAGTTTTGGAGAAGATATATCTTTATTTGATTTGATAGAGTAGACCGTAGACGAGAAACCAATAAAGGATTACGAAATTGTATAATAAATAATCAATGAACTCCATCTCAAATACCAAAAACTAAGCTCGGCTCTAGAAGGGGAGAGAAACAACCCCTAACTCCAAACTCCTACCAAAGGAGAGAAATGGATTGCTAATAAGAAAACAAAATAACTACTAGATAAAAGTAGAATTTGGGTGTTTTACACCATAAAAAAAAGTAGCAACTCTATTGTTTGAACAAGTAGGGTTTTTCAAAGAGAGAAAAAGGAGATAATGGGTTGGCCACCATAATCAATCAAAAGAACCTTAATTTCAAATAAAATAACATTTGTAATTTCCACTGTTAGGACCCAAACTCGAGCTTATCAACTCATTTTTCTACTTTACCCGTTCACATTTTAAATTTAACACTAGTATTTGGACCTGGGCGTTGCCTCGGGTGGTATTTTTTCCGAATTTGATATGTATTTTCTTCCAGTCGCATTAAAATAGAATATAGAAAACTCAACATTTAAAAGGTACAAATATAATAATGTAGACATTCAAAGCATGATTAAAAGTTGGTTGAGATGGTGATTGTGCTATCTATAATAGCAAGATGTCACGTGTTCAAATCTTGTTACATGCCAATTTACTTTTGTTAGTTGACATGACATATGTACACATTGGACAATTCTAGTGGAGTAAGAGAGGTGCCACGTGGAGTGTATACGTTGTCAGACACGTCTTTTAATATATTAGTATAGATGACTCTATTTAAAGATTAGTATATTAAAGAACTTAAAATTAAAGAACATTAATTTGGGTCTCATAATTGAAAATGAAGAACGTTCTTTTATATTGGCTGAACATAACGTTATTTATTGATTGAGTATGTATAACGCTGTTTTGAAATGAATATTGTGAAAAAAATTAAAAAGAATACCAAAGTTGTGTCCTATTAATTAAAGGTGTTATTTTGATTGACTCAATGTTCGTTTTATTGAACTATACATTATTTCAATTCTTATTTACCGGCATTTTGAATTATAAGCATAATGTTGAGTTGCTCACTATATACATAGGTCTAAACAACTCCCTCCTCCGTTACTTTTCAATTTACACACTTTTTTTTGGTACGTTTCTTTTTAATCTACACCCATGTGATTCACTTTTTGATACAATAACCACCTTATTAAATTTTCTCTCTCCACAATCTTAGTTTTTTTTTCTCATTTTTCAGTTTTTTTCTCCACCTCTTCAGTTTCTCTTTCATAGTTTTAGAATCTTCCTTAGTTCTCCTGATCTAGAAGTACGTGAGTAAACTAAAAAGAATTAAATGGAGGGAGTACTAAGTAACAGTCATGGGTTCCCCATATTTTCTCTCTCCTCATCTCATTCTTCCACATCACTTTTTACTGAATTTTTCCATCTACTCTTATCACATTCATGGGTTCTCTATTTACATTCTCTATCCTACTTTAACATACTCCACCGTACCACCTTTTCTCTCTCCTACTTTCTCATACTCAATCAATATTAATTAAATAATTAGAGAAATTGACTTTAGAGAATGTTAATAAATTTTGAATAGGGTAATTACATTAACTAATTTCCCTTGTAATTAATCGAATTAATTCGTTAATTGTAATTATGAAAATAAGATTAAGAAAATGATAGATAGACATTTTAATGGAAAATTAGGAAATGTTTGAATTGTGGAAAATAGTCCAATATTGATCTTTATTTATAGAGGACAAAAAATATGATCGTTTGTATAATTTTTTAATTAATCAAATTACAAAGTTATTTCATTGTTTCTAAACGTTGATATTACCGTTTGCTATATTCTAGGTGCTGCAAATCTGCTAACAGACGCACACATGGCGCGTGCGTATTGGCGAAGGGACCAGCTCACTAACTATGACGCGTCAGATTTTAAAATTAAAACAATATAAAGCAAGCTTTTACGCTTTCACAAAGGCCAAGCGAAAGGAGGGATGATAAATCACCAACGGATAGTGGGTTCACTATCCACTATTCATGGCAAAAGTGTAATTTTTGACAAAAAGTTATATTTAATTCACACCAACAAGGGTTGTTTTGTTACTAAGAGCATGAGCAGTGAGTTGGTTGGTCTTTCAGTTTTTTTCTTTCTCTCTCATTTCCTCCTTCTTACACCTCACATCCCACTAAAACTCCCATCAACTCATCTTTTTTTTCTCACAATGGTTTGGTTGGTCTTACTTGGTTTTTCTATTTCTCTCTCCTACTTTTACCATACCCCACCATATACTCTCTCTCCTACCCAATGTTTATTTTTACGGTTATTTCACCAAATACCCCCGACAAATTAAAAAATTGACAATATACCCTCAATGTTCCAAAAATTCACCATATACCCCTGACTTTTCAAAACTGTTCACCAGATGCCCTTTTTCTAACTTCCGTAAACTCACCGTTAGCTTTATTTACCATTTTGCCATTATTAATCCTAAACCCTAACCCTAATATAACCCTAACCCTAATATAACCCTAACCCTAACCCAAATCCTAAACCCTTACCCTCACCCTAACACCACCCCTAACCCTAACCCCACCCCTCCCCTCCACCCCAACCCCCACCCCCTTCCCCTCCCCTCCACGGCGCAACACCCCTCCCCCCTCACATGACCCCCTCCCCTCTACCGCCGCAGCCCCCCACCCTCCCCCCGCCCATCCCCCCTTCCCCTCCCCCCCCCCCTCCCCCAACCCGCGGGCGTGAAAATTTCGAACCTCGGCCTTCGAAAATTTCGAACCTCAACTCGGCGCAAATTCCGGCGAAGTCGAAGTAACCCCCACCTCTTCGAAAATTTCCGCGTCTCTCTCTCTCTCTCGTCCTCGCGCGCCTCAAGCTTCGGATCTCGCGTCTCCTCCTTCGAATTTCGAACCTCAAGCTTCGGATCTCGCTCGAGATCGGCCCGCGAAAACTCGGCGTGGGCTTGTGGTTTTGTCGTCGAAAAGTCGTGCTTCGTGTGTGCTTGTGGTGGCTAGAACCGGCGTGGGCCGAGTTGTTTGTCGGGCGGGCGGGGGGACCGGGAATCGGACTGGGGAGGGGAGGGGATGGGGGGGAGGGTGGTGGGCTGGATGGGAATTCGACGGGGAGGGGGAGGGAGGGGGAGGGGATGGAGGAGTGGTGGTGGGCTGGGCCGGGAATTCGACGGGGAGGGAGAGGGGATGGGGGAGGGGGTGGTGAGCTAGGGTTGGGAATTCGACGGGGAGGGGGAGGGGATGGGTGAGGGGTGGTGGGGCTGGGCCAAGGTGGAGGGGATTGGGAGGGTTAGGGTAAGGGTTTAGGTTTAGGGTTATGGTAAGGGTAAGGGTAAGGGTAAGGGTTTAGGATTAGGGTTAGAATTAGAGTTAGATTAGGATTAGGGTTAGATTAAAATTAGGGTTTAGGATTAATAATGGCAAAATTGTAAAAAAAGCTAACATTGGGTTAACGGAAGTTAGAAAAAGGGCATCTAGTGAACAGTTTTGAAAATTCAGGGGTATATGGTGAATTTTTGGAACATTGAGGTTATATTGTGAATTTTTTAATTTGTTGGGGGTATTTGGTGAAAAAACCGTTATTTTTATATAAAATAGATGATTTAAATTAATAAAAGCTAATTAGATTATGTTAAATTAAATTACGTTAAAAGCTAATTAGTTAATTAGCTTACGTTAAATTAAATTAGCGTTAACTTGACATTATAGTAACTATGTGCTAATTAGCTTACGTTAAATTAAATTACGATTTGGAAATTATTTTGGGGATTTTGTGGGTGGTTTGGATTATTTTGGGAGTAATTATGATTATTTGAATCCATAATATTGGCTTAGTTTAAGTAATATTAGGTTGGAGAGAGTAATTAGAAAAAAATAGATTGGGAAGAAGTGTGGTAAACTATATGAAATTTGGGCTCAATTTATAGATACAAATATTTTATAGCCGTTAATGTAATTTTTTTTTTAAATTATTAGCAGGATTTTTTTTATTAACGTTACAAGTTTTTGTAACGTTTTAAAATAAACGTTTGAAGAAAACTACTGCACAAAGGTAAAAGAGCCTCACACGTGGCAGCAGCAGATTTGCTGCTCAGTGGCCTCTGACGTGCGTCAGAGCCACTGACAGCAAATCTGTCATTTGGGCCACATTTCTTCACGCGTTTTGGTTGAAACGCACAGCTTTGTGCTTTGTCCGCCTTTATCCTTCTCCATTTTAGTTTAAACCCAGCGTTTTAAGAGGTTTACAAATATAAAAAAAATCATTCTGCCAGATTTCTTCGCTATGTGGCATCACACCACTCGTCTTGTGCACTCCATCCTAGGTGAATATGGTCTGGAAATCCAGACCAACCAACCCTAAGGGTCAAGTGCCCCAATAACAAAACTAAGTAAAACTAGCTTTACTATTTGCTAGACCAACTAAAAACTAGACCATTGTACATGCTCTAACAAGTGTCTCAAACACCTAAACATGGGTTGGTTTATCAATAACAAGTGTTTTGAACACACAAAAAGCTGGCGAAAGCACGCAAATCGAGACGACTTTTACTTTTTGTCAGAAATCACAATCTTACTTTTTAACAAAAAAATACATTTAATCCACACCAACATGAGTTGTTTTGTAAGTAACAAGTGTCTCAAACACATATACATGAGTTGGTTTATCAATAACAAGTGTTTTTGATACACAAACATGGTTTATAAAATTTCAACTTTTCACTTTTTCCCGAGAAATTACCAAAATGTAGAGCTGATCAACTCGAGCCCGGCCCGGCTTGGTTTTTGGGCGGGCTTGGACAGTTTTTTTGGCCCGCCCGGCCCGGCCCGATTTTTTTTTTTGGGCGGGCTTTGGACAAGCCAAAAAAGAAGTTTTAGTCTAATTTTTAGGCCCGGCCCGTTTTGGCCCGAAAAAGCCCCCTCGGCCCGGCCCAAAATAACGGGCTTTGGGTACAATTTTTTGACCCGGATTTGGGTCCGGCCCGGTCAATGGGCAATTTTTTTTTGGCTCGGCCCGGCCCATGATCACCTCTACCAAAATGTCATGAATAGTGGATAGTGAACCCACTATCCATTAGTGATTTATCATCCCTCCAAGGGGAAGAGGCCTAGGTGAAGAAAATACAAGAAAGAGCGACGTCAGCAACAACAAGTGTAATGACGTGTAATGAGGTCGAAAAAGAAAGAGCGACGTCAGCAACAACAAGTGTAATGACGTCAATCGATGTCATTAGATTGTTTTTGGAGCGGGTGCCCGGGTGATGTTTTGGTGATTCATCACTTCTCTTTAATTTTTATCTTACTTTATTTATGCTGGAGTGATATTAAAAAAGTAAAAGAAATATTGTTTGCCATCATCAAAGCGAAAGGCATATGTTATTTCAAATAGTGTCAAGATTCCATTACGGTAATTTAAAATAATAATAATAAAAGAAAATAGATGAGAGAGAAAGTAGTGAGAGAAAGAGAAAAGAAAGATGAAAAAAGTCCCAATTCAAAGCCAGTGAAAACCCGAAAAACTAGTAACCCTAGTCTATCAAAAATTCCCCAATTCAATTTTGTGAATTGCAAATTCAACCAGAATGCAAAATCCTTCCTAATTTCAGCCATCCCACATCTTTTAGTTGTCCTAGTAGTAATCAAGGGCATCCAACTTGCAAGTTCTAGTTTAGATCAGTCCGAAAATTTTCCCCAAAATGGGGTTAGTTCACGAAATCAACTCATAATTGTTGTGAAATTTTATCCTTTGTTCTTAGATTGCTCGCAGATTAATCCTTCTAGTCTCATTGTAAGGATTCCGTTCCAATCTCTTAATTGGATTAAAGGTTTCCTTTATCTTCCCTTCAAATTCAAATTGGGATTTCAGACTAGGGTTTTTTGGGTCCTGGTTTTCCTGTTGTGTTGTGATTCAATTTGGGAGTCTCTTTCACTCTGGGGTGCAAATCTTTCGTTTTTTCTGAAGGTTCTTGGCTCGTTACTGTTCATTTCTGCTGCAGCTTTGGTTGCCGTTCTTCCGTGCTGTTTGTATGGTGGTACTGCCACTATGGTGTGGATTTCCGACGAATTTTTATATCTTCGTGGCCCGTCCCTGCTCTTGCAAGGGATAATTTTTACTGCCAGTATATTGAGATGCGTCAGAGCATTTGTTGTAGACAACATGATTTCAAAATCCAACTTTGCATACTATTGTGATCAACTTCATCAGGATCTCACGGTCAATGATGTAAGTAAGGTTTTCTTCCCATTTTCAGAAAATTTATCAAGAGTAGCTTTCATTTTAGGAGTGGGTGAGATGTTTATATCTCTTCCTTCTATAGTTTTTTATCTTATGTGCTTCAGTATGAAAATTTCTATCTCTTGTGTTATATTCATAAAGTTGGAAGCTATGAAGGAATTTCGATTCTTTCACCAGGATATTATGATTGAAGTTTTTTGGTTATTTACATTTTTTGTGAGTCCACTTCTTTGGAAGTGGGTATGTTTATGGTGTATATCAATGATCATATTAGCTCTGAATTATAGTCATGTTAAGCTGACAATATATGATTTTGGAGTGGCTATCCATTTTTTGCCCAACTTAGCAAAATTCAAGCTAGACTGTAGAAGTTATTGGATTGAATTTTGTTGGTTGTTTTACAAGGTTTTTCTCTTTAATAAAAACACCAATTTAGGCTATAGCAGCTATTGGATTGGAGATTTTTTGAACCCAGTGCTTTCTTATTTTTGCCATGTTATGGCTCTATTGTGCCTAAAGCAGGCTTCCCAGACAGGTTGCTTAGTAACTTCCTCTACAAGTTATTATTTCATCTTGTGCTTTTTTCATATGATAATTTCAGAGGATGAGGGGGGGTTCCCTATCGATTATGACTTCTTCAAATCAAGCTAGACTTGGTTTTTGTGCTAGGCAATGTGGATTAAGTCAGTTTGTTGTCGTATATAAGAGCATTTTTCTAGCCCTTCCCCTGCAAGTTAAACGTGTTCTGTTTATGATGTTTAAATGTCTATAGCCTTTTGGAATGTTCGTGGTTGCCAAAGGAAGAACCTTTTTGCTGAGATAAAAAGTTTTTGTTCTGCAAATCACGTTGAGATTATGATGATTTGTGAAACAAAATCTTCTATTCCTCCCTCTTGTTCTGCTATAAGGAGATGTGGATTTTCTCAATTTGATTTTATCCCTACTATGGGCAGATCTGGTGGTTTGTGGGTTATGTGGAAAAACAGTTTAGCTAATCCTTTTTGCTTGGATGTAATTTATAAAGGTTCTCGGTTTGTTGTTTGTAGTATAAAGCTTAGTGTTTTGAATATTTCTTTTGTGGTAATCTTTCTCTATGCTCCTGCGAGTTCTAGTGGAAAAGATTTGTTTTGGAATGAGATCATCTCTTATACTCAAGCATTAGAGCTTCCCTATATTTTTATAGGGGATTTCAATGAGCTTAGTTTTCATTCAGATAAGCAAGGTGGTATTCCTATCTCTTTATCAAGATTATCTAGGATGAATGATATTAAGAACCAACTAAATTGTAATGAATTACCTTTTTCGGGCCAATCTTTTACTTGGAGAAAAAAAAGAAGTGGTCATGATAATGTTCTTGAACGTTTAGATAAATGTTTAGCTAGTGTCGAGTGGTTAAATTTATTTCCGTTGGCAAAACTTAGACACCATATTTTCTCTTCCTCTGATCATTGTTTTATTTCTTTATCTTTTCTTCCTTGTTCTAATTTTAAAACTCCTCCTTTTAAGTTTGAGAGAATGTGGTGTTTAAGAAAGGATTTTGATGTGTTAGTTAAGAAAACTTGGTGTTCAAAGTTTGATGGTTCTTATATGTATAGATTAGTTCATAAATGTAAACTTCTTAAGATAAAAGCTAAAGAATGGAACAAAACGCGGTTTGGTAATATTTTTCGACAACTTGTGCTAGTTGATAAAAAACTCGAGACACTTCAAGCTCAGTTGCTTATTGATCAAGATAATTGTAATTTACAAAAAGCACAAGATAGGTGGTTAGTTAAACGTCGAAACCTGTTTGAATTTCAAGAAAAAATTTGGTTTCAAAGAGCTAAGACTACGTCTTTTGCCAAAGGTGATGCTAATTCTAAGTATTTCCATGCTTGTGCCTCCATAAAGAAAAATCGAATTAATCTTGATTCGTTTATCACCTATAATAATGAGATTGTTACTAATCCAGAAAGAATTTCGTTTCATATAACGAAGGAGTTTCAAGCTAGATTTTGTAGCAATAGTAGTTGTACCTTTGATAGTCAACATGATTTTTCGCTTATTTCGCCTATTATTTCAGAGGATGATAATCATTTGTTAACTCAAGATGTGTCTGCTGAGGAAATTAAAATAGCTCTTTTTGATCTAGCCCCTGATAAATCCCCGGGTCCAGATGGGTTTCCTCCATTTTTCTTTCAAAAATATTGGACGTTAGTGGGTAATTCAGTTATTAAAGCTGTTCAAGCTTTTTTTCATTCTGGTTTTATGCTAGCAGAAATCAATCATACGTTTATTACTCTAATTCCTAAAATTGATAATCCAGCTGCAGCTAATCATTTTAGACCTATTAGTCTTTGTTCAACTATTTATAAAATAATCGCTAAGGTGTTAGCTAATCGTCTTAAATTGGTATTAGGAAAAATTATTCACCCTCTTCAAGGAGCTTTTGTCCCTGAAAGGTTAATCCAAGATAATATTTTGATAGCTCATGAGGTGTTCCACTCTTTTAAGAATAAATCAGGTAGAGAAGGATGCTTAGCTATTAAACTAGATATGGAAAAGGCTTTTGATAGATTGGAATGGAATTTTATTTTCATGATGTTGGAAAAATTAGGGTTTAACGAGAAATGGATTCATTGGATTAGATTGTGTATTACGTCTGTTTCTTTCTCTGTTCTTGTTAATGGAATACCCGGGGATCGTTTTTTCCCCACTCGTGGTATTAGGCAAGGGGATCCTTTATCTCCATATATTTTTATTTTATGCGCAGAAATTCTTGCTAGGGAAATTTATGCTCATTCTATGGGTGGAGAAAAATTATTGGGTGTGAAAATTGGTCGTTCTGGGATTAAGATCCCTTTTCTGACATTTGCTGATGATACCATGTTATTTGCTAAGGCTTCGGATCGTAGTTGTCATATTATTAAGAATGTTTTGGATAAGTATTGTGCTATGTCGGGCCAGTTAATCAATTTTCATAAGTCAGCTTTTCAAAGTTCAAAGAATGTTTCTACTCAAAGTGATCAAGGGTTTAAATCTATTCTTCAAATGCAAAATTCGTTTTCTTTAGGTAATTATTTGGGATGTCCAATTATAGACGGTCGTGTGACAAAAAATACATTTGGTAAGACTATTCAATCTGCACAATCTCAGTTAACTAAGTGGAAAGCTAATTCGCTGTCTCAGGCAGGTCGTTCAGTGCTTATTCAGGCTAATTTCTACTAAGGCTAATTTTCAAATGCAAAGTTTTCTTCTCCCAGCTTCTATCCACTCGGAGCTGGATAAAACATATAGAAACTTGTTTTGGAATAAGTCTCCAGATTCGGGTTCTGCAAATCTTATAGGATGGGATAAAATTTGTGTGCCAAAAAAATTTGGGGGCTTGGGATTTAGGAAAGCTAATGTTAATAATGTTGCTTTGCAAATGAAGTTGATTTGGAAGATTATTGATAACCCGTCTAATTTATGGGTTCAGACAATTTCCAAAAAATATCTAAAAGGTTCTTCTATTCTAGATTACTCTCCTTCTGCAAATTGTTCTTGGCAGTGGAAAAAACTTATTTCTGTGAGAGATACGTTTAAGAAAGGATTACGATGGATTGTTAATTTGGGTAGTCAAGTTTCTTTTTGGGAAGACAATTGGGTGTTCCAGTATCCAATCTCGTTTATATGTGTCCCTTGTATGGGTTATGAGAATTTAATGGTCAGTGATGTTATTAATGAGTACCGTCAGTGGAATAGGGAGATTTTATCTTCTATTGTGCCTGAGGAAATTTGCCAAGCTATTTTTAGTTTATTTCTTCCGCAGCATGTTGATTCAGATAAATTAATTTGGGGTTTGACTTCAGATGGTTGCTACTCTGTCAAGTCAGGGGCATTGTTAGTTCAGGGGCTGGCTATTAATCCTCCTCTTTCTAAGCCGTTTAATTGGATTTGGGGGTTAAAGATTCCTCCTAAGGTTAGGAATTTTATTTGGAAAATTTGTCAAGATGGGCTTCCAACTAAAGCCCGATTAGAAAAATGTCATGTCTTCCTTCCCCAAGAATGTGTTTTTTGTAACCATCATTCAGAAGATGTTAATCATCTTTTGTTTGTTTGTCCGTTCTCTAAGGATGTGTTTGCTTGTATTAATGAGATGTCTGGGTGGGTGTGTCCCCCAAACTTCTCTATTGTAGATGATATTGTGGTCAATCTAAATCTAATCAAGGACAATTCTTCTTCCCTAGAATTATCCCATTTTTGTGTTACTTGGTGGTATATTTGGTTCTCTAGAAACAAGGTTATCTTCCAAGAGGAAGTGGCCTCTCCGGTGGCTGTTGCTCACAGTGTGATTAATTTTTTTCTTGGTTGGGCCAAAGCTCAAGCTCAAGATAATTTGTTGGATTGTTTTTTAAAGGTTTCTCCTTCTATTCATAAAAAGAATGTGGAAGTTGCTTGGGTTCCCCCTCCTGAACATAGTTTTAAGCTTAATTTTGATGGTTCGAAGTTTTCGAATGGTAAAGCTTCCTTTGGGTTCACTATCCGGGATCATTTGGGAGGTCTTTGTCTTGCTGGTGCTATGGCTCTGTCGTCGGATTGCTCTATTCTTCAAGCTGAAGCTTGGGGTCTGCGGGAGGGTGTGAAGGCGGCTAGGTTTCTCAATATTTCCTCTCTTATAATCGAAGGGGATAATCTTGTGGTTATCAATTCTATTAGGAGATGTTGGAAGGTCCCGTGGGAAATTTCTAGTTTGATTGGTGATTCGGTTGAAGACCTGAAGAATATATCAGAGGTCTCGTTCAACCACTGTTTTAGGGAAGCGAATCAAGCGGCGGATTTCATGGCTCATAGGGGTCACGAGGCTTCGTCTCTATTATATTGGTTTTCTTCTTCTAATTTGGTTTTTTCTTCCATCATCCGAAAGGATGCTGTAGGCTGGTCCTATATTAGGAACCAGACCTAGTTTTTCTTTCCTGTAACAAAAAAAAAAAAAAAAAAGCGAAAGACATTCACCTCAAAGAAAAAGAAAAGGAGAGAGAAGGAAAAGGCATTTCAACTTACAATTTTTTTATTATTTATAATTATTCGACCTACATTACTAGTAGTAAAAGATTCCATAAATTTTGAATACACATGACTTAAGTTTCTACTTTAGATTTATAGGAATTGAAAATTATTGTTTGGTTTTTTTAAAGGGAAGTAGAATTCTCCACAAATTTACACTAATTACCTAGGGGTGAGTATGTTAGCTAATTCCCCATTTTGTAGGAAGTAGAAGTTTATGAGAAGTTATATTTTCCTCATTTTATACTTTTGTCATCCAAACA
This sequence comes from Beta corolliflora, assembly GCA_947648045.1. Classification (NCBI taxonomy): domain Eukaryota; kingdom Viridiplantae; phylum Streptophyta; class Magnoliopsida; order Caryophyllales; family Amaranthaceae; genus Beta; species Beta corolliflora. Next base: position 1,165,506 of record CANSZD010003329.1, on the reverse strand, counting down.
ACAAGCCGATCTTACAGTTTTTAAGAAACACTCCCTTTGTTTTTTTTTATCATTCTCACTTTCTTTTGTGCATCGTCCAATGCACATCTTTGAACTTAAACATCTTTCATTATATATTAGTAAAAATTATAACGATTGAATATTAATAAAGTATTATTTGAGACGAACAAAACAATACCTCACATAACTCTATTTTTTTGTAGGAATCCAAAGTATTCTAATATATTTTGTATAGACAGAGAGAATTTAGGGAGAGAAAGTGAAGAAATGTGTTTGTGTAATAAACTCTCATACTAGAAATGAGCTGAGTTAATCAGCTTATATACAAGAAGTAGCTAACTAATAACAACCTCTAACTAACTCCTAACAAATTACTTATTACAAACATAAAATAAATTACATAATTCCTATACTCCCCCTTCAAGTTGGACCTTAGAAATAAGTCCAAGCTTGGCAGATAACACTTGATGTTGAGTAGAAGACAGAGGTTTAGTGAGCAAGTCTGCAAGCTGGTGAGCACTTGAAACATGAGCTGTTGTAATGAAGCTAGCTTCAACTTGTTCACGTACATAATGCATATCCCTTTTTAAATGTTTAGTCTTCTCATGGAACATGGGATTTTGAGCTAAATGCTCAGCTGAAGTGTTGTCACAATATAAAGTAACAGGCAAAGAAACAGCCACCTGAAGATCTTCAAGTAGGCCTTGTATCCACACAAGCTCACTAGCTGTAGCTGACATACTTCTGTATTCAGTTTCAGCAGAAGATTTACTCACACTTTGCTGCTTCTTAGTTTTCCATGAGATCACATTTGAACGAAGAAAAACAGCATAGGCACTAAGAGATCTACTGCTAAATTGGCAAGAACTCCAATCAGCATCACTGTAGGCAGTAACTTGAAACTCAGAATGAGCTGGATACCATAAGCCATCATCCAAAGTTCCCTTTAAGTATTTAAGAACATGAAGAGCAGCTCTTAAATGTGGAACTCTTGGTGAATGTACAGTCTTCCTACAAGCCTTCTGTACACATCAGGCTCATCAAGTAAATCACCCATTTCAGTAGACAATTTGAGTCCACAAGATAAAGGTGCAGAAACAGCAACACAATCTTCCATACCAACATCAGCAAGAATGTCCTTGATATATTTCCTTTGAGAAAGAAATATACCTTTTGCACTTCTATGTATTTCTATGCCAAGAAAATAAGTCAACTGACCAAGATCTTTTATTGTAAAAGCTTGGTCCAAAGCAGCTTTCACTTCTTCAATTTGAGATAAAGAAGTCCCAGTTACTAGCATATCATCAACATAGACTAAAATGACTAAGAACTCTCCATCATGAGTTCTAGTAAACAGTGAATAGTCTTGTTTGGATTGCTGAAAATTCAATGTTGTCAAAAACTTACTCAGCTCTTTATTCCACTAACGAGAAGCTTATTTTAACCCATAGATTGACCTTTTAAGTCTGCAAACTTCTCCTGGCTTGGCCTTGGTGTAACCAGCAGGTGGGAGCATGTATACTTCTTCATCAATAAAACCATGCAAGAATGCATTGTTCACATCTAATTGACACAAATGCCAATTTTTCATAGCAGCAAGGGCAATAACAGTCCTCACAGTAGCTAACTTAGCAACTGGAGAAAAAGTTTGAGTAAAATCTTGACCCTCAACTTGTTGATATCCAATTGGAGCTAATCTTGCCTTATACCTTTCTATAGTACCATCTGGGTTTAATTTAGTTTTATAAACCCATTTGGATCCTATAGTCTTTTTATCTGTAGGCAAGGATGTAAGTTCCCATGTATCATTACTCTCAAGAGCAAGTATCTCTTTTTCCATAGCAAGCACCCAATTTTTATCATTTTTGGCTTTGTTATAATGTTTAGGTTCAATATGAGATGGACTAACAGAAAAAGAAAGAGATTCACTAATGCTTGGATTAGATACATGCCTATGAGGAATATATCCACCCAAAAAATCTTGGAAGGCAGTAGATGGTTTTATTGCTCTAGAAGATTGTCTAAGAGCATTACCATGATGAATCTCAGGAATTACATCATGATCTGATGTAGGTTGTGTGACAGAATCAGTATGATGTGAAGTAGAAGAATCAGGTGTTGAACTGTCATTATCAGAAGAGGAATGGTGAAAGGAATTATGTGTAGTATTTAGAGAAGTTTCAGGGGAATTAGAATCAAGGGAAAAATTATGATTTTGAGAATAATTAATAGAAGAAGAGATGTGTGAATCAGGATTAAGAAGAGTATTTGAATTCAAAGGCTCAGAACTAAACTGAACAATTTGAGTTGAAGAAGGAACTGAAGGAACAGAATGTGAATTAAATGAATGATGAGAAATTTTATAAGGAAAAATTATTTCAAAGAAGACCACATCTCTGGATATAAACACAGTATGTGTATCAAGATCATAAAGCTTAAAAGCTTTGTACCCAGAAGGGTATCCAATGAACAAGCATCTCCTTGTTCTAGAGTCAATTTTATCTATCTTAACATGTGTATTATAAGCAAAACAAAGAGAGCCAAAGACTCTGAGTGTATCATAAACAGGAAGAGTATGAAACATTACCTCAAACGGAGTTTTCCAATTTAAGATTTTGGATGGAATTTTGTTAATCAAATGAGTTGTTGTGAGAATACATTCTCCCCAGAATTTCTTTGGAAGACATGCATGAAATCTCAAAGCTCTAGCAATTTCAAGGAGACTCCTATGTTTTCTCTCAACTCTACCATTCTGTTGAGGAACATATGGAGCACTCTTTTCATGCAAAATACCCTTTCTAGCAAATAATTTTCTACAAGCTTCTTTCACAATCTCAGTCCCATTATCTGATCTTATTCTTCTAACCTTCTTATTGAACTGTGTCTCCACCATAGACAAAAATTCATCAATAACCTTTTCTACTTGCATCTTGTTATGCAGCAAATAAGTCCAGGTTATTCTACTGTGATCATCAAGCAGAGTTAAAAAATAAGAAGCACCATCCAAGCTTCTAACTCTATATGAGCCCACAAATCCAAGTGTATCAAATTAAATCATTCAGAAGCTCTACTGTTACTTACTGTAAAAGGAAATTTATGATGCTTTGAATTGTAACAAACACCACAATTATATTCTGTAAGTCCCTTACAGTACTCAGCATTAACATGCTTCATTTTGGACAAAGATGGATGTCCTAATCTAGCATGAAGAAGATCTAGCTGACTTATGTGATCAACCTTATTCTGAGTCACACTAGTAGCAGTTTTATTTGGCAAACTAGTCATATTCACATCATTTACAACATCATCAACTACATTTGCTACTGTGTTGCAACTTGGATGCTGACACACATTACCTTTACTGGCTGTATTCTTGACTATTTAAGCTTTGCTTTGTCGTATTTTTGACAAAATAGTAGAGACCATTTGTCTTTTTCCCAAAGACCAATCAGCACGTAACTAGAAGGGTCTTGGAAAGAATACCCATTTCTAGTAAATTTGACTTGAACAACAGTTTGTTCAATTAATCTTCCAATAGACAGCAAATTATGTCTCGAACTCCTTGACTAACAAAGACATCAAACAATACCAATTTGTCACTTAAGACAATATCTCCTATAATTTCAACATTTATCCGAGTTCCATCGAGCAAACCAACCTTAATAGGTTTATTAAGAATCCTTTTATTTGACAATATGTTTTCATCATATGTCATATGGTCACATGCTCCAGAGTCCACAATCCATAAACATTCATCATGTAACTTATTCACAAGACAATTGAATGAATGAGAAATTGTACTGCATAGTTTGCATAAGAACAAGTAGCTCCACTAGCATCACCGGTTTGTGATCTTGCCTTTCATAGCCTTCATAACCTCTTGGCAAATAGCAGATTAACATTTCACTATTCACCATTCCAAAGATCACCAACCGAATCATCAAGAGGACTATCTTCTCCAATATCGAAGTAGAGTGCACATGAGCAGCAAGTCCGCCTCCACTAGATCGAAATCCTTTAGAAGCTTTGATAGTGTTGTACCAATCAGGATAACCAATGAGTTTAAAACATTGGTCAGCAGTGTGTCCTTTCCCCTTGCAATGAGTACATACTTTATGCATCTTTTCTTTCTTTAACTCTCTCCAATCCTTCTTTCCTTGCCCATTGGTAGACCTTTGAAACTGTCCTCCTTTGTAAGTTTGTGCAGCCATTGCACTACTGTTCATAGCACTACTCTCAACAGCAATATTGCTCACCTCTTTTTTCTTCTCTATTTGTTGAGTAATAGAGAATACTCTATTTGTTGAGTAATAGAGAATACTCTATTTATACTAGGTAAAGGGTCCATGGACAATACATTTGTGACAGTATTGTCAAAACCTCCATTTAATCCAAGTAAAAATTTCATCATCTTATCCTCTTCTTCAAATTCAGCCATCTTTTTCAAGAAAAGGCAACTACATTTGCTTAAGGCGCCACAAGTACAAGAAGGAAAAGCTCTTAAGCTTTGCATTTCATCCCACAGTTTCTTCAACTTGCCATAATATGTGTTAATAGTCATGTTTTCTTGATTGAGATTATCAATCTCTTTCTTCAACTGATAGATTAATGGACCATTAGATTGTCCAAATCTTTCAGTTAATTCATGCCATAAATCCACAACAGTATCAATATATCCAAAATCATCAGCTAAATCATTGTTCATAGAACTCAAAATCCAGCTAACAACCATAAAATCAGCATGTTTCCATTTAGGATAATCTTTATGATTTACAGCTGGTTTTGATATTTCACCATTAATAAATCCTTCTTTGTTCTTAGCAATTAAAGCACGCTTAACATTTCTACTCCATCGAACAAAATTCACACCAGTAAAAACAGCAGCAACTAAAGATGATGTAGGATTGTCCGAATTTGCAATGATTTAAGGATCAAAATTACCTCCACTATCTCCATTATTACCTCCATTGTTCAATTGTGAATTATTGTTTACAGAATCTCCAGTTGCATTAGTATCTTCAATCGCCATTATAATCGCAATCAAGAATCAAATTGATCGCAAGAACTCTTAATCAATTTCGCAAAATTTGTGCAAGAAATTTCGCAATTGCAAGAAATTTCGCAACAATTCGCAAGAAATTGCAGAATATCAGGATGAAATTTCAAGAAACGAATTAAACCTCAATCTCAAATGCGAGATTAAGCTCTGATACCATGTAGAAATCCAAAGTATTCTAATATATTTTGTATAGACAGAGAGAATTTAGGGAGAGAAAGTGAAGAAATGTGTTTGTGTAATAAACTCTCATACCAGAAATGAGCTGAGTTAATCAGCTTATATACAAGAAGTAGCTAACTAATAACAACCTCTAACTAACTCCTAACAAACTACTTATTACAAACATAAAATAAATTACATAATTCCTATATTTTTTCTTATAAATTGAGAAATTTGAGAAGATTCTCTATAAGTATGAATAGTGTCAAGATTCCAAGTGAGAAAGATAATAAAAATAGAAGGAGTATTAGAAATTTCCATGATTATTAGTTTTTTAATTGAAGGCTAACATGACAGGGAAAATAAGAAAGAGAGAGACACACACATTAAAGTGGAATTGTAAAGCTCCATTACCGGGACGTCGCATTGGTGATAGCAAAGTAAAAGGAACATGATGAGTCCTGTCAAAGAAAAAAAAAAGGAACATGATGAGTGGGTAGAAAAAGCTACTCTTTTAGGGGGTTGTGTAGGAAAAACTTCAGTATAGGAGTACTATGTTTATGTTAAAGTCTATCAATGCCCTATTTTAAAAAGAAAGTTGTCCTTTATATCTTTTTTAAAAAAACCTAAAATGTAATTAGTAATATTCTAATGGATCGGATAGTAATATAATTAACATATAATCTTTGTTTTTATCTAGTTATTTCACTTTTACTTTTAAGCTCGATTGTGCATAACTTTAATCAATTAATAAATATTATAAAAGAAGTATATTGAGATAATAAATACACCGACATCTTACATTTTTTTTAAAGGTAAGATGAAGGGAACTCATTTGAGGGGGGATAAGGGGAAATCCAAAAATGAGTCCCATGAGGTTTGATCCCTAGACCTCATGGATAAGAGGTGGGAAGCGATGCCCACTACTCCACCAGCTCAACCTCACACCGACATCTTACATGCATGATACTATATTAACATTCGTTTGGATATATTAGTACAAAATAAACGTTCACACAAATTCTTGGGTGTAACTGTTACACCATATATAATTTATGGTGTAACAATTCACAAACCACAAATCCTTTCGTAAAAAGATATTAAATGATGTACATAAAATATAAGACAAAATGACATGAGATTTATGTTATTATTTGTATAGTCCATGTCATTCTTGTTGTAGTGTATGTCATTATGCATGTCACACGATAAGTTATGGTGTAACATTTTACACCCAAAATGCACTCTAAGGTTAAAGTAGCTAGGTGTAGCCGTGTAGGTTATATGAGTACTGCATAAGCCAAAGTTTAACAACTAAGAAAAAATGGATAGAGCATTATTGTTAATATAGTAATGCAGAAGTTCTTTTTTTTACGGTAGTAATGCAAAAGTTAATAGAATGTTGCACTTTAAAAGTGCTTGGAGTAATGTCGATTAGCTTTCTATTATGCCCCTAATATGTAAAATACAAATTAATATATATATGCGGCAGGGTACATGAGCTTAATAGTCGAATAAATATAAGGGATTTGGGAATAAATCAATGAAATTGATTCATGGAAAGGATTCAACTTAAACCTGGAAAATGAAACTACTCACTCATGATCATATATATTAAATTACCAAGGCAATGAACAAAACTTATATGCTCCAAGTTAAAATTAATGCATGTGCAACCCCTACACTTTTACGGCCTCTAATACACTACTTTGACCATTAATATTTTCAATTTTGTACTACTTAAAATTATGAAAATTTGATATTTAAAAATTATATATTGAGATGAATCTAACAAGATTTCATACGACTAGCTCTTTTTTCACCCATATTCATGGTCAAAGTTTATAGAGATGGACCTTAAGAAAGTAATGTTGCATTAACTACTCCCTCCGTTTTTTTTAATAATTATATTGTATCTTTTCCCGCTTGCCAATGTAAATGTTTGAACATTAAAATCTCTAAATTTGCATTTGTAAAAATTATAAAAAGTTGATATTCTATAAGTAATGATCGAGATGAATCAAACAAAATCTCACATGACTATATTTTTCCTTACCTATTAATTACAAATGATAGTCAAACATAAATTTGTGAATAGTGTCAAAACTCAAAGTGTAACTATTAAAAAGAAACGTAGAGAGTATGAAATAGATGAAGAATAATCCAAAATCCATAATACACATAAATAAAAAGAAGAAAAGTCAATACTTTAAGGGCCTGTTCTCTTCGGCATAAAACAACTGAACTGAATTGATCTGAACTGAATTGATCTGAATTGAACTGAACTGAATTGAACTGAACTGAATTAAATTATAACTAATTAATAGTAATGATAATAATTTAGGAACTGAACTGAACTGAATTGAACTGAACTGAACTGAACTGAATTGAACTGAACTGAACTGAACTGAACTGAAAATAAGCTGGGGAGAACAGGCCCTAAGATATGGAGGACTAGCATTTTTTGCACGCTATGCGTGCGTCTCATATCAACGTTTTTCTTCTCAATTAGTTATTCATCAATATTACAAAAAAAATAGTCCTAATAGATATTTATAAATTTTTTTAGCTTTTAAATATGTTATTCTGATCTTAAATCAATGTTTCGTTGGTTTTTTTACTTATTTGTTAATCATTATTCAAATATAATATTGAGAAAAGGAAATATAAAGCATAAGAAAGCTTGTGCTCTAATAAAGAGGAATAATTTGTGTATCAGGTTCAATCGTTGAATATTAATAAAGTGGAAGAGTTTGGTTTATATAATAGAGATTACCGAATAATAATCAACATTTAGGTTTTAAAAAATTACCAGTATATTATTAGTATTAAATTCAAGTTATTATTTTTTCTTCTGATTGTGTCAATCAAATTGTCAATTTAATTTTTAATTTGAGTTTTTCACACATGTAAGAAGATGAAATTATTCTCCTTAATTTAATATTTAATTGAAATTTCAAATTCAATTCCATTGTTGACTTGTTTAATATGTAAGGCAAGTAGGAAGAATAAAAGATTATTTAATATATATAACAATTTAAATTCATTAAGGGTATATCTGACTTTTTAGAAGGGGACACCATCTTCCTCCCCCTTCACTTAAATAATAGAGATAAACGTCTCGACGCACAATATAATAGGGTTTTTCTAAAATTATTTCGTTAGAAATAAGAAAAGAAGTAAGCATGTTTATATATACAATATATGCATTTAGGAAGGTTTACAACTAGTAAAATCTACTCCCTCTGTTTTTTTGTCATTCTTATTTACCTGTACGTGTCTCCCAATGCACATCATTAAACTTAAATATGTCTCATTATATATTAGTAAAAATTATAACGATTGAATATTAATAAAGTACTAATTGAGACGAATCAAACAAGGCCCCACATGACTATATTTTATCTTATAAATTGAGAAAAATTGAAAAGATTCTCTCTAAATATGAATAGTGTCAAGATTTCAAGTGAAAAAGATAAAAAAAAAAAAACTGAGGGAGTACTATATATTAATATCAACTTAAAAGCCTTTTTGGCGAAGTATGGAATGCAAATGAAGGATACAAACCAAACTCATGTTCTGCCTCCGGAGTTCATTAAGGAAGACTTGAAGAAAGATTTGGTGGGAGTGACTGTTTTAGATGAATAGTTTGTTTTATAGTATTTTGTTCAAGTGGATGGCTAAACAGTTAAGTGAAGTTGGTTTTTGGTTAGCTGGGCTAACATGTGTAAATAGTGTTAAGCTTGTAGTTTTAAATATGACTGTTTTAGGTAAGGTGGTTGTAAGGAACTTTATGATTAACTAATATTAATTTCTCTTTGCTGTTAAAAAAAAACATAAAAGCCTTTGAACCCTCCCCACTACAGTTTAGCCACTGCCCACTAGTAGGCCAAAGACGTGAGTTCCTTGCCATGAAGTTTAATGCCACAGATTGCTCAAGGTAGCCAATTCTATGCCACGACAAAGGCATGGAACCCAACATAAGTCCTTGAACACTAAGCTTGCAAGTGAATTTCATGGCTATATATGCACGTTTAATTTGGTTCAACTCATGAAATAGAAATAGAAATAGAAATAGAAATAGAAATAGAAATAGAAATAGAAGGGAATCAAATAGAGTGGAGAAATGTGAACTTTTTCCATCACCTTTTATTGAACTTTTGGTTCACTACAGAAGGGAAACATGGCAATAAGGTAACAAATTCATGTTACTACGAGTTTGAGGAAGGAAAAAGCCAGGAAGTTGATGGAAATAAATACCTTCATGGAAAACCATTGGGAAGTGATAAATGTAAGCTCAATGTACATGTACACCACTTTTACTAGTGATAAGTTTTCTTTAAATTAACAAGGAATTTTGAGAGGCAAATTAATCGTGATTCTAATCCAAAATTAAATAGCATGAGTTTCCAACATAAGAGTGGGATACATGTACATTTAGTGTATATCTAACCTATGATCTATAGAGTATATTGAACATAATTGCTAAAACACTATAACCTACATTTAAATTTGTACGAGTTTGATGCACAAAGTTATCAATTACTTTATTCAATAACATAACCTTACAACTGGAGAGAAATACATACAGATTGAACTAACTGTTTACATCAATACGATTTTCCATAAGCATCCAACTCTAAAACTAGTTCATTAACCAACAGAAACTAATTTCATCTTAACTAGACAACCTTCTTCATCATCCACTTAAAGAAGTAACAAACAACCACCATAAACATATTAGTAACATAATAATCCAGACATCATAAATACATATATATCTCCTTACACAGGCCTACCTACCAGCACGAAGATTAATAAAATAAGACCCAGGGTTACTTTCAAAGACAGCTCTTGAAATAAGGACTCCTCCACCTCTTCCAGGAGCCTTCATCATTTTCAAAGATCTCTTAGAACAACAACAGCAGATGCTGAAGATCTTCCTGCACATGCGCCACAACAGCATGAAGAACCCACTGATGATGCCCCAGCATGTGGCCACAACCCAAACAATACAACTGATTATAGCAGGGAAGCAGCAACAACAGAACAAGCATAGAACAACAAACCCAAGCCCCACGATCACGAATGGTGTCGCCACAGCAAGCCAGTGTTCTCTGGTTTCCGGTGGGAAGAGCTCATCGAATTTGGCGACGAGAGAATGAAACAAGTTTGGGATGATAGCTAGCCATTCATTTAGCTGTAGGAGGATCATGTTGAAGAATTCATTTGGTGGTGATGATGATGGTGATTGTATGGAGGAGAGAGGTTGGTTTAGTTTTAAGAATATTTGGTTTGCCATATTCCTCATTTTTTATTTTCTTAAGCTATGTTCTTAGCAGACCTGCTCTATATATGGTTGTGACTTGTAGTGGTCAGTGGACATATATAATCAAAAGAGTATACTAATGGTAGACTTGAATAGTAAGAAAATGAAAGATCCGACAAGCAGAATAAAGTGACATATCTACAAATTATTTAATTTGGGTACTATGATGAGTACTAGGAGTGGGCCTTTCTAATGGTGAAACCGCTTAATCCCAAACATTAAAAAGAAAAAAGAAGAATGATAGATAGAGGTTAGAGGCAGGCCCGGCCCTGTGCCGGTCCAAAATGGGACTCAGCACAGGGCCTCACATACAATTGGGGCCCCAAATTTTGAAAAAAAAAAAAAGTTTATGTCTCTTTACTGTTCTACTCTCACGGTCTATCCTAATTCCTAACTGCAAGTCTCTATTGGACTTCTCTCCTACCTGCAAGTCTACTGTACTCCTTTCTCTCTCCTCACTTTTTCCCCAAAAATCTGAACTTTCTATCTCTCTCCTCACTTTTTCCCCAAAAATCTGAACTTTCTATCTCTCTCCTCACTTTTTCCCCAAAAATCTCTAAACTTTGTATCTCTTTCCTTACCTCTTTCTCTCTCTCTTCACTTTTTCCCCCTAAACCTCTTAACTACTTTTATGAAGCTACTAGATCACATTATCAATTTCGGTGAAAATAAAAACATGTAAATCAGGGTTTGATGGAGTATAGACTTGAATCTGATTTCTAATCTCTGGTCACAACGCATGAATGTGGGTAGGCTTCCCATCTTGTAATTTTTATCTTTTTTAATTTTGAAAAATTATGTTCACTTTCTACATATTGGGATCTATGTAAAATCCGATTAATTTTTTCAAAATTGTTATCTGTTTTTGTTGTTGATTTTGATTGATGAGTGTTCAGCTTAATTTTGTGAGTTGGGTATTTTAAGTTGTGATTTTTAAGAGCTTGTAATATATAATTTAAATTTTTAAAATTGTTATCTTTTGTTGTTCATGTTGAATGATTGATTTTCAGCTTAATTTTATGTGTTGGGCAATTTTCAGTTGCGATTTTTAAGAGTTTGTTACACATGAATTAATAATGGTTTGGGAAAAAAATCGTCACTCTGAAAATTATTATCTTTTTGTTTTAATTGATTATAGTGGCTTATCATATGATTTAGCTGAATAAATTTAGTTGATGAGTGTTTTTAATTTTGTTGGGTTTGAGATTTTTTAATATGTTTTTATTGATTTATATATGTTTTTGGTGATTTGATCGTGCCTTTGAATATTTTTGAAACAATTTAGAAACCCGTAAGATAGATTTTATAGGGCCCATTTTTTGACACCAGCACAGGGCCTCACTTTTGTTTGGGCCGGGGCTGGTCAGAGGTGGCTGCTACTAGTGCATCATCAGGGCTCCGAACTCCGGGTTAATTAATCATGAAAATGTCTTGGCTCTGCCATTTTAATTTATGAATGTTGTGTTATCAATTTATATTATTAATTAAATTTGTCAAAAAAAACCTTTTAAAAGTTCAATTTTGCGAAAAAAAAAACTTTTAAAGCATTCTTTGCAGAAAGAGATATTATCTCAGATGACCCTGACATATAGGCCTTTTTCCCAAATAACCCTGACATATTATTTTTTTCTCAGATGACACTAAACTTGTATTTTGTCATTAAACAAAACGGAATTAATAACGGCGTTAATACTATTTTAAAACAAACATAATTACTGCTTTTTTTAATTTTAAAAAAACCAAAATCATATCTTTCTTCTCTATTGTTCGTTCTTCCTCACTCTTGTCAAGCACCCATTAATGGTGCCCACCACTTTCTCTCTCCTCCAGCCAACCCCCATCTCTCTCCTCCAATACCACTTTTACCCTGCTTACACTCCATTGCCAACCTCCCATCTATCTCATGTCTCCTCACCTTTGTTAATTCTATCATCACAACCATAACTCCCCCCCCCCATTTCCCCACACTCAACATCAACAACGCATCCATCTCTCATCCACCACCCACGAATCAAGCCAAGAGAATCTCAACTTCAAAAGGAGTCAACGACAGGGGCCTTGCGAATCCCCAAATCAATCGATAATCGAGCACATAAATCTAAATTCAGGCATCCACCGAATCATCAAACAACCCAATCCAAGCAATCTCCCTCACTTAACTGCATTTCTCTCACCTTTGACTCTTCTTCTTCCTCCCTAACCGCGCTCTTGACTCGCTGTTAACCGCCATTATTGACAGCATTGTTGTTGGTTAGGGTTTACAGTGGGTCAGGTGGTGATGGTTTCGGGGCTGTGCTGGGGGTGGTGGTTTCGGGCGGGTGGGGGTTGTGTTTTCGGGGCTGGGCTAGGGGTTGTGTTTTTGGGGCTGGGCTAGGGGTTATGTGAATTAGTAACCGGTGGTGGGTCGTCGGTTCAGGGGTGGTGGATGAGAAGCGTGAGTGAGGGAGGATGGAGGTCTGGTGAGTGAGGGGTTGCTGGGTTTCGGGGCTGAGGGTGTCCGGGGATGGGCCGAGGGTGTTCGGGGCTGGCTGGAGTTCCGGTTGGAGGGTGGTGGTTTCAGAGGTGGTGGAAACCATTGATGAAGGCTTGAGAAGAGATGAAGAACAAGAGAGAGAAAGAGATGAGTTTGTTTTTTTTTAAAACAAAAAGGCAGTAAATTGGGTTGTTTGAAAATAGTTAACGCCGTTAACAATTCCGTCAGGTTTAATGACAAAATACAAGTTTAGGGTCATCTGAGATAAAAAAAATATGTCAGGGTTATTTGGGAAAAAGGCCTATATGTCAGGGTTATCTGAGATAATATCCCTTGCTGAAAAAAACCACAAACCTAATTTTTTTTGCAAGATGAAACCTATTCGCATTTTCCGGTGTGATTTTTGAGATGCATATGGGTGGTGTTGCAGTTAATGGAAATAGGGGGTTAAAGAAAGATAAAAAGGCCACCCCAATGCACCTCAAAAACCGCACCGAAAAATGGAAATAGATTTCATCTTGCAAAAAAAATTAAGATTGTGGTGGTTTTTCTGCAAAGAATGCTTTAAAAGGTTTTTATCGTAAAATTGAACTTTTAAAAGGTTTTTTTTGGCAAATTTTTCTCTCTCTGTAATTTTTTTTTTCTTCTTACCTGCAATCTTGATACAATTCACAATTGTAGAGAATCTTCTAAATTCTTTTTAATATATATGAAAAAAATATTGTCATGTGGGTTTTTTTTTTATTCGTCTATATGAGTACTTTAGTAGTACTCAATTGTTATAATTTTTACTAATATATAATCAAATATGCATTGGCAAAGCCACACAGTTAAAGTGGGGAGAACAAAAAAATATAGAGAGAGTTCCAGTTTACATACATATGTTATCAGCATATCAGTTTATATTTGTCATCAAAATATACATTTATATTAATTTATGCATATTTGGTTACAGTTTATATATATATATATATATATATATATATATATATATATTCTATACTTATTTACAACTTATATGAAATATGTATAAACCAATATGAAATATATATAGACTGGTAACAAATATGTATAAACTGATACAAAATACGCATAGAGTGATAGCAAATATGCATAAACTAGTAAAATTATGCATAAGTTGATAACAAATTCATGTAAACTGAAGTTAGCAAAAGCCCGCCTCAGTATTTGAGATAGTTTATGCCAATTATTTTGGTAATGATTAATACTCCCTCCATCCTTTATTGATTGATTTAGTTTGACCGGAGCAAAGTTTTAGATGTTTAATTTACCCTTTTTTATTTTTGGTAGTTGGTGGTGCGTATTTTCTTTTATTGTAGATAGTGGGTTGTGAGATTATAACTTTTGAAGAGTGGGTGAGAGATTTGTCTCGTTACTATTGTTTAGGTCCCCAAAGAGGAGAGAGAAATAATATACAATTGTGGGACCTTACCATTATATCAATTAATGTGATACGGAGGAAAAGGGTAGTATATCGATTAATAGAGGATGGTGTCAAATGATCAATTCAATCTAAAATTTAAGTGATGGTTGGACGATCCCCAATATTAGTTTTATATTATATTATACCACCTCACATAAGAGCCCATAGAGGCTTGAAGTATGGATGCAGCATATTACCCCTTATACCCAGGTCTAAATATTGCTCTTTGAAAAGGAGGGGTGTATGAGATTTGAATCCGTGATCTTCTTTCACTAGTAGAATAATTGCTTATTGCTGCGGTCATTAAGTGGCCTATTGCGGCGATTTTGGCCGTGCAGCAATTAAGGGCCCAACTATAGGTAATTAACATATTGCTAAGGTTTTTGACCGCAGCAATAGGTACAACTCAAAAAAAAAAATTATTTAGATCTTCGATATTCGTATACAATAAGGGAGAGTGCCAAAAAAAACGCTTAACTAAAACACAAACTTACATCATTACATTTATATATTATATAGAACGATATTTTTACATAATTTATAACTAAATTTTACAATTAACAGATACAAAAATCAGATCTTAAATAAAAAAATGACTATAACACTAACCTAAAAACACAGATGAGAATTGTATTAGAAATTAATAGAAACTTCCTAAAAAAAGAATTGAATTAAAAAACCAGATCATTGTGCTAAATTAAACAAATAGATGAAAATTGAATAAAAAAAAGAATAGAAATTGAAAAACAGATGAAACGCGACTTGGAAGAGGAGCGAAGAAGTTTGGAGTAGGTCGAGCGACGACTCACGGCGGTTGTGTGCTGAAGAAGGAGATCCGGCGGTGAAGCGATGGCGGCGACAGAGAGAGAGGACGGCGACTGAGATCTAGAGAGGACGGTGGTGGAGCGTGATGCGTGAAGAGAGAGGCCTGATGGAGCGACGGCGATGAAGACGAGAGCACGAGAGGACGACGATGAAGACGAGAGCACGAGAGGACGACGTTTGTGTTCGCGCAGTCAAGACCGGTGATTGGCGACTGTAGACACATAATCGTGTCTCCCCATTTAGTACCCTATGATGACCAATACCCTGCTCCAATTGGTCCGGATCGAGGAAAGAATAAAGAACGAGTCTAAAATAAAATATTTTAAGCCCAAACCATTTTTTAACCTCTTTTTATTAACTCATTTCCAAAACCCTTTTTATAAATAAAAGCCCACTTTCTAGAACGTTTTAAAATAACTTTTTAAAACCCATTTACGAAAACCTTTTAAAAATAGTCTTTTTATGAAATCCCAATTTTATAAAATCCCTTTTCTAGCCCAATTTAATTAATATAATTAATTAATTACATTGATTAGTTTTATTAATAAAAATATCATTTTATAAAAATAATCTTTTTCCAAAGTGTTTTTAAATATCTTTTGTCTAACTATTTTCTAAAATGTTTTTCATTAAAAATAATCTTTTTCCAAAGTGATTTTAAATATCTCTTACTAACTCTTTTCTAAAATCTTTTATTTACTAAAATCTTTTAGAGATCTACTAGTTTTCGGAAACCTATTGCATCTCAACTACCTAAACCTATATAATATCTCCTTCATCCTCCGTTTAAATCTCACGGCAGAATTAACAAAACCCTCCTCACAACAATACACGGCTAACTCACAAAACAAGAATCCACCGACTCACCATACTAATCCCTCATACAATCTCACAACACAACCTGATCACTCATCTTCATCAATCACCACCAACACTACACCTACACTCACGCACGACTCACAAATTCGCAACCTTATTAATCATCATCTTTGTCAAACAAAAGCCACGTAACCATCTCCTAATTGTTTACTATCACAAAAGCTACAACACTTTACAAAATTAATTGTCAAGGCAAATATTACAACGTGATAGATTGAGCATAGCATATTAGAAGTTTGGACTTTCGTTTCTAATCTCACGCAAACCCATCCGCAAGACACAATCTTTTAAGGCTTGTTCTAATTCAATTTTCCAAGATCCGTACAAATCAACGACCCCGGACGGTGGTATAATTTCTGAGGGTCAACTAAATTAACTAACTTTCTTTTATTTCTTTATCTTTATTATTTTCTTGAAGTTACTAACACTCTATTCATGATGTAGGTTATTAATATATTCCCGTGATTGTAAGTATTGTATATATTATACTAACTCCCTGCCTTATTTTTCTTTTCTTATTTTCTAATTATTATTTATATTATATGATTGTTCTCCATGCCTGATTGCAATTTTTATCACCCACATGTTATTATGCTAAAACAAGACCTAAAGAACTGTTCTAATTAATTCAGATAATTTGGACAACCTGTTAGGAACCTTGTAAAATGATTGTATAATAACTGATCACTAAATTAATCTTTTGTGTGTTTCCTGAACCCATCTAGATTAATTATTTTAGGGTGCTTTACAATATTGTGTGAATGTTCTATTGTATAAAATCTGCTGTGAATTGGTATTTAGTAGAGGCCAGCAATGGGCAAATGTGGTTCATTATGACCATATTTGTACCCTCACCCCCAAACTCACTTTTTGGTTCCTGACCATCTATGGAGTCATGACGGGGAAATCTACATTGGATAAGTCCCTAATTTGTCCCTACGGTTTCCCATATCCAATTAGGTTTATGATTCTTCCTCTAAAGAATTGTTGGCGACTTCAAAACGTATTTTTAATAAAACCTTAACAATGGGGTAATCAAATAAACGCGCTCACACCGCCTGTAGGCATTAAAGGAATTCAAAAATCCTACGCCTACAATTTGGCGACTTCACTGTGGAGGATTTTAAAAAAAAAAAAAAATTTAAGTGAGTGGGTGAAACTTGAAAAATACGATTCATTCTTTTTTTATGCCTTAGAATAATATATTGTTTTGCATGTGTATGGCTATTGTTCAGCCACCATAAGGACAATCTACCTTGCCTCATTAGCACATGTTCTATGTGTGAGGTCACCCCGGGGGGTTTGCGCTTTGTCCTTCCAAAAAGATTCCTGAGCGATAGTGTTGGATCTTAGTCATAAGCAAACCTACCCAACCATGGCATTGTTCTCTTGTTCCTGACTTGAGACTGGAGTGCGTCTTACACGTGGCCACCTCTTTAGCAGGGGTACGAAGCGTGTGATCAATCTCTTAGTCATGGACCCTTTCAGCCTAAACTTAAACCTGACCATAGTTGAACATAGAACTTGACTGTTAAGTTTGAACTTTGCATATCATTATCCTACTTGTGCATATTTTCGTGTATATTGGTGCTTTCGTGAATTGCATTGGGCGATATTCCATAGTTAAATCTGTCGAACGAAATTACGCGATGAAAAAGAAAATTCCAGCTGCTGCAGTACATTACGCGCTGCGCAAAAGCTCGGCGTGCAGCGCAATTTATGGGCGCCGAGCGCAATCTACGTGCGTGTAGCGCAGTCTATCTGCGTGATGCGCTTCACTTCTGCGTTAAGCGCTTTCCTGGTCTGCGTCCCACACATTAATTAGCGTCTCACGCATTGCTTATTCCGTGCACTGCGCTTTGTTTAGTGTGAAGAGCAGCTTTTCTGCTTGTCGCGTCATATCATTCGTGGTCTTATGTTTTGTGAATTTGTTTGACGTTTCCAATTTCTTCCTTATGCCTAGAAGTAGGATCATATTTTCCCATATTTTCTTTTTACTTTTATTTTTCTTTCAATCTATCTCCAATCTCCATCTTTTTTTCCTAGCTCATATCTTTTTCAAAAATTCATCCTTTCATGTATATTATCCATCTTTTCATGTGCACATCATTTAGGATTTTTTTTTAGTGTCCGTCTTGTTGTAAAAGTCTCATTCGCTTAGGAATTCTAACTGCACTAGAAGTCCGTCCGACCCAAATGTCTAGGTTCATCCAGTTTCACTCCATTTAGTGTCTTTAATCTCGTCTAACTCCATTCGTGTTAGGAACCCCGTCTAGTTTCACCCATCTAAGAATTCTAAGGTCATTAGAGTTCCATCCATCTTAGAAGTCTATAATCCATAGAAAGTCCATGCATAATAGGAGTCTAAATCCATTAGAATTCCATCCATATTAGGAGTCTAGGTCCACTAGAGTTTCATTCACTTTAGGAGTCTAAGTCCACTAGAGTTTTATGCACATTAGGAGTCTAGCATCCTTGAAAGTCCGTCAAATCTAGAAGTCTAACGTCATTAGAAGTCTTTCATGTCTAGGATTCTGAAGTCATTAGAATTGCATGTCAATTAGGACAGTATTCATACTAGAGTTCATTTGCATTGCATAGTCCATCATTCATACACTCCATGCATAACTAGAGTTCATAGGCATTTAGGAGTCTCATTGCATCAATACGCTTCATCTCATGCATTGCGCATTTAGTAGTCCTGAACTACAAGTGATCTGATTCCTTCTTTCGGGATATGTTGGCAGCCTTTACAGGTTCGAACGCATAGATTGAGTCATGCATACATACATTAGGTCTAGGTGCATCCAAAAGAGTCATACATACATGCATTAGGTCTAGGTGCATCCGAAAAAAAAAATTCAAAAAAAAATATATCATTCATTTAGGATATTCAGATTCTTTCCTAAAAGCTCAACTTTTTTTAAACAAACATACATTCTTTAATTCCATTTCTCTCTCTCCATCATCATTCTAATTCTAAATCTCCTTTGATGATCTATGTAGAAATCAAGCGACATTAAAATGGGCAGTCCATCGAATAATAAGCAACAAGTCGCTGAAATGGCTAGAGATTTAGCCAAGCTGTAACTATAAGGCTTGAGAAGACCGAGTCTGGTGAATCTCCTGGATTCCACAATAAATTGGAGAGTGTTGTTCATAGGGTAACCAATACAAATTTCTATTTTGAGCCTATTGATAACACCCAACTGAAAGGGAAACTTCCTGAAAATTTCTCTACAATTGACATCCCTAGATTGAGAATGATTTGCTAAAAAAATGCCGAAGGTAATGACCTCAATGCCATAGAAGCAGACACCTCTCTGAGCTCAATTGCTCATTAAGACATTTGGACTCGCTTAGGTCCAATCAACACAAAAAACATATGCACCTCATCTCTTTTCACTTAGAAAGAGACCTCATGAAGATCGAAGCAATGAAGCCGTCTTGTCACGTGACGTAGGGGTCTAGACTTGAGATTTCATTTTTCTGTTTCATTTCTCTTATTCTCCCTGTCTAATATAGGATTTCCCTTTCATTACATGTACTCATAACTTTCAAATAATGAATGAGTATTTCTTTTTTAACCTTGCATTAATGAGCATCAATGAAAATCATTATTATCGCCTTAAAAGAAAGGAATTTCTAATTGTCATGACTATTCTAATAAAGGCAATGAAAAATTGGCATAAAAGAGGCATTTCTCCCTTCACTACAAATATTCCTCCATCTCAACCTAAATGCATAACACCCCCATACCTTTAACCTACCTCATAGGAAGTACTCTTGACAACAATTCAATGTAAAGGGCAGGTAAGAAAAAAAAAAGAGCAATAAAACAAAAATCAAAGCAAAAAAAAAAAAGCAAAATATAAAAAAAAAAAAAAAGAAAAAAGAAGTGTTGCAAATAAGCCCTCAATAACTTTGTCAAAGGTATTTCTTTAACCTTCAACCAGAAATCTTTACAAGCCAAATCATATATCTGACAAACCTTCCCTCAAGCAATCCATAACCATCCATGTCGCATCCAATAAGCCATAAAAGACAAACCCAAGCCCGCTGAATCGAAAACCCGCAAGGGCGACTTAGGCAAAAGTCAGGGCATCTTCTCATTCACTAGCCTGAACTACGAATGGTCTGATTCTGCTAAAGATACGTAGGAAACCTCACCTTGAGGTCCGACCGCTTTAAGCCAAACCAAACCTACATCATTATCCCCCTTGCTAAAGACCTCTTCTAAATCAATACTTAAATCAATGCCTAATTCATTGCATATGGCTCCAAAGCAAAATGCTCGGCCACCAATTAAAATGCTAAGAGCTACGGCTGGCCTGATTCCATCATGGATACGTAGGCAACCTCTTTTGAGGCCCGGCCATTTTAATTCAAAACATATATTTTAAAGGCTCGCCAAGGCCCATGAGAAAAGCGCGATCTCCCAAATCATGAATTTTCAATGCTCATCCCCTACCCTTAGAACTAGACTGGGATTTGAACCTGCATCATAAGCCTACCTTATTGCGTGAGTCAAGTCATTATGACTCCGCCTTCTCCTAATTCTTATCCCTTCCTTTTTCAAAGCCACATTATCGCTTCTAAGCCAACCTTAGCATAACCTTTCAACACTCAGCGCTATGACCGCGCCTTATCTTTTGAGTGTTCTTTTCTTTGGCCTTTCTTGTCTTCTTACCTTAGGAACCCTATATGGAATCTTTCGTCGAAACTTCCGCTAAGCGTGACGAGATATCTTCAAAAATCAAACAATCAAGCTGAGTCCTTCATAAACTCCATCTTACTGGAAGTGCATCACGGCTCCACACAGAAAATCATAGGCTCCGAGTATAGGCCTATAAGGACTTCATTACGAGTCCATACATGAAATATCGGCGGTTTTAAAACCCACACTAATGCAAGATTGAACTAATTGTATGGGCTCACTTAGGCCTTGGCATAAAAACCTCGAAGCATATACAACTCAAGCATTACGAGGACTACAACGAATTTCAAATTCAACACCATCCATTAACTAAATGAATCATCCTTGGGGGGCTTCCCATTTCTCCTCTTTCATAGGCTCCATGTGTACCTTGATCAGGACTTCATTACGAGTCCATACAGAAGATTGTGGGCTCCAGACCCATACGAGATCCTAACTGTTTTATGGGCTCACTTAGGCCCGTAACAACTACAACACATGTATAATCAAACATAACCTACGTGGATCATCCTTTGGGGCTTCCCATTTCTCCTATTTCAAAAACAGTTTTTTTTTAAGCTTCTAATGGAACGATCAAATCATCTGCATTAGTGTCATACCTCTGCATTAGTGTCATATATCTACATTTGCATTACATATCTGCATCGTCCAAACATTGTGTCAGAGCATTGCATCCTTCGTCCTTAGCCATAGGATTCTAGCGTCAATCATCGAGTCACACATACACACACACGTATGCACACACGATAGCACCTTTAAGTCTAGAGTACTAGAGGTCACTCTTTATAGGTCAAGTCTTTTTCTATCCATACACTAGCACCCACATTACGGGACACATGCATGTCCCCTAGTTGTTGTCCGTATAATTATGTGTTATTTATATTCGCAGGTACCCAACATTAAATGGCTCTATACGAGCTATATTCCGCCAAGGTCTGCGGACCCCTACAAATTAACAACAGAAGACAAGTGCTATATACATGGTGCGTCCAGCGCACCGACAACGTTGTGTCACGTACAACAATCTGCGTCCAGCGCAGCATAGCACGCCAAGCGCAGACCTGTGCGTCTGGCGCACAGTCCTGTACAGCACGCTTGGGGGCTTCTTAGCCATGTGGAGCCCACACACCAAATTCCCAAATGCATTCAAATGTTCGTTATGACATTGCGCGCGACAATTAAAGGAACTTTCAAAAGTTGGCAAAAACGCAACCTTGCTACTCTGTGAATCAACTACAACAATAGTCTTGGAGCGGAACAATAGCTCATTACAATAGCCTTGGAGCGGGACAATAGCTCATTACAATAGCCTTGGAGCGGGACAATAGCTCATTACAATCGCCTTGGAGCGGGACAATAGCTCATTACAATCGCCTTGGAGCGGGACAATAGCTCATTACAATCGCCTTGGAGCGGGACAATAGCTCATTACAATCGCCTTGGAGCGGGACAATAGCTCATTACAATAGACTTGGAGCGGGACAATATCTCATTACAATAGTCTTGGAGCGGGACAATAGCTCATTACAATAGCCTTGAAGCGGGACAATAGCTCATGACAATAGCCTTGGAGCGGGACAATAGCTCATTACAATCGCCTTGGAGCGGGACAATAGCTCATCACAATCGCCTTGGAGCGGGACAATAGCTCATCACAATCGCCTTGGAGAGGGACAATAGCTCATCACAATCGCCTTGGAGCGGGACAATAGCTCATTACAATCGTCTTGGAGCGGGACAAAAGCTCTACACATATCGCCTTGGAGCGGGACAAAAGCTCTGGACAAAAACTCTGCCCCGACATGAGCCGGACCATAATGGCTCATGATTCTTTTTCCCATATATCATTTCATTTTTGCAAATTTACAATTATTTTGCGAATATGTTTTACCCATGTCTGTTCCTGAAGCTTTTGCTTGTTTTGCAGGTACCGGCGCAAAAGAGTGATTTTGGATTGCAGAGCATCTAGAATCATTCTCCGTCCCAACACGTATACTTTGACTTTCGGTTTTACAAACTTCAGTCAAAGTGGGGGCTTCTGTAGACACATAATCGTGTCTCCCCATTTAGTACCCTATGATAACCAATACCCTGCTCCAATTGGTCCGGATCGAGGAAAGAATAAAGAACGAGTCTAAAATAAAATATTTTAAGCCCAAACCATTTTATAACCTCTTTTTATTAACTCATTTCCAAAACCCTTTTTATAAATAAAAGCCCACTTTCTAAAACGTTTTAAAATAACTTTTTAAAACCAATTTGTGAAAACCTTTTAAAAATAGTCTTTTTATGAAAGCCCAATTTTATAAAATCCCTTTTCTAGCCCAATTTAATTAATAGAATTAATTAATTACATTAATTAGTTTTATTAATAAAAATATCTTTTTATAAAAATAATCTTTTTCCAAAGTGTTTTTAAATATCTTTTGTCTAACTATTTTCTAAAACGTTTTTCAATAAAAATAATCTTTTTCCAAAGTGATTTTAAATATCTCTTACTAACTCTTTTCTAAAATCTTTTATTTTCTAAAATCTTTTAGAGATCTACTAGTTTTCGGAAACCTATTGCATCCCAACTACCTAAACCTATATAATATCTCCCTCATCCTCCCATTAAATCTCACGGCAGAATTAACAAAACCCTCCTCACAACAATACACGGCTAACTCACAAAACAAGAATCCACCGACTCACCATACTAATCCCTCATACAATCTCACAACACAACCTGATCACTCATCTTCATCAATCACCACCAACACTACACCTACACTCACGCACGACTCACAAATTCGCAACCTTATTAATCATCATCTTTGTCAAACAAAAGCCACGTAACCATCTCCTAATTGTTTACTATCACAAAAGCTAGAGCACTTTACAAAATTAATTGTCAAAGCAAATATTACAACGTGATAGATTGAGCATAGCATATTAGAAGTTTGGACTTTCGTTTCTAATCTCACGCAAACCCATCCGCAAGACACAATCTTTTAAGGCTTGTTCTAATTCAATTTTCCAAGATCCGTACAAATCAACGACCCCGGACGGTGGTATAATTTCTGAGGTCAACTAAATTAACTAACTTTCTTTTATTTCTTTATCTTTATTATTTTCTTGAAGTTACTAACACTCTATTCATGATGTAGGTTATTAATACTCCCTCCGTCCCTAAATAGAGTGCCCATTTCTTTTGGGCACAAGTATTAACAAGAAATCATGTGTAGGACCTTAGTTGTATTAAATATAGAAGTTGGTACACTTTTTATGAATTGTTTATTAAGGAGAGAGAATGTGGGCCATATGAAAAGTAGGTGATATTATAAAAGTTGAAAGCAAAATAATATTTTAATTGGTGGACCCATACCAAATAAGGAAATGGGAAATCTATTTGGGACAAACAAAAATGGGAAAATGGGCACACTATTTAGGGACAGAGGGAGTATATTCCCGTGATTGTAATTATAGTATATATTATACTAACTCCCTGCCTTATTTTTCTTTTCTTATTTTCTAATTATTATTTATATTATATGATTGTTCTCCATGCCTGATTGCAATTTTTATCACCCACATGTTATTATGCTAAAACAAGACCTAAAGAACTGTTCTAATTAATTCAGATAATTTGGACAACCTGTTAGGAACCTTGTAAAATGATTGTATAATAACTGATCACTAAATAATTAGTCTTTTGTGTGTTTCCTGAACCCATCTAGATTAATTATTTTAGGGTGCTTTAAAATATTGTGTGATTGTTCTATTGTATAAAATCTGCTGTGAATTGGTATTTAGTAGAGGCCAGCAATGGGCAAATGTGGTTCATTATGACCATATTTGTACCCTCACCCTCGAACTCACTTTTTGGTTCCTGACCATCTATGGAGTCATGACGGGGAAATCTACATTGGATAAGTCCCTAATTTGTCCCTACGGTTTCCCATATCCAATTAGGTTTATGATTCTGCCTCTAAAGAATTGTTGGCGACTTCACAACGTATTTTTAATAAAACCTTAACAATGGGGTAGTCAAATAAACGCGCTCACACAGCGTGTAGGCATTAAAGGAATTCAAAAATCCTACGCCTACAACTACGAGCTGCGGGCGACTTGCAGTCGCCGGTGATTGGCGACGAGCTGTGGGCGACTTGCAGTCGCTGGTGACTGGCGACGAGGCTGGGCGGACGAGGCTGGGCGGACGAGGCTGGGCGCCAGCGAGCAGATTTCACGGCGAGTTTAGGAGGATGAGAAGATGAGTGAGGTGAGGGGATGAGCAGATTTCACGGCGAGTTGATGAGGTGAGGTGTGAAGATGAGTGAGGTGCGAGAATTGAGAGGCGTGAGAGAGGTGAGAAGATCAGTGAGTTTAGGCGTGAGAGGAGAGATGTGAAAATGAAAACGGCGCCCAGCAGCCTAACCCTAGGAGCCTTAAATATTTACTAAGGACCTATTGTTGCGGTTCTTACCAACAACCGCAGCAATAGATAAATAAAAATAATATTATAATCTATTGTTGCGGTTCTTTCCAGAAACCGCTGCAATAGGTCTGGTCAAATAGTCAACTTTTTTTCAAAAAAATTCCCGTTAAAGCTATATTGCTGCGGTTTTCGGCCGAAACCGCAGCAATATCAATATTTTATATTTTACCTTTTCTTTTCACGTCATTTATTGCTGCGTATGGGTAAAACCGCAGGCCGAAACCGCAGCAATATCAATATTTTATATTTTACCTTTTCTTTTCACGTCATTTATTGCTGCGTATGGGTAAAACCGCAGCAATACCTCCACAGCAATAAATAATTATTCTACTAGTGTTTTCATGTTGTCTCTAATGCCATGGCAAAACGCAACTTCAACCAAAATGTTAAGTTGATGGTTGGAGCCCCAAGATTAGTTTATATTTTAACAAAAGGAGAGTTCACTATATAAACAGTATGCTAGATATAAATTATGTGATGTATCACACATCTTTTTAATTGTTACACTTACACTTTTCACGCATGCCAATGCAAAACTTTATGGATATATATCTTAAGTTTTGTATTTGTAAAAATTATAAAAAGTACATATCAATAAAATACATGTTAAGACGAATCTAACAAGATCCCACTTGACTATGTTTTCATTCACGTATAAATCACAAACGATGGTCAAAGTGAAATTTGTGAATAATGTAAAATGTCAAAGTGTAACAATTAAAAAGAAACAGAGGTAGTACAACATTATCAGTAAATCTACTAAGATATTTTGTATTAAAAAGTGTAAGATTAAATCAAATTATTAAAAATAAAGTGTTGGATTAGACTAACTGATATGTCTATTATATATAGAGTTTCTACCCCCGTCCCTCATTGATTATTGGTCTTAATTGCGCTCTTCGGAGCCATTTTAAGTATTAATGTGCTCCTTGTAGTGTGTTTGTAGTTTCAGGTTGTTTATTGTAGGAATTAGCATGTTTTAGTGCATTTCCTACTAATTTATATCACTACAAGAGATGATGTACTTTTGAGAGCACGAGCATTGAGTTGGAAGAGTTTTGAAGCAAAGCGAATAGTGAAAGAAGTAGAAAAATGACTCCAGTCCAGTCTTTTGATTATATCTCAAGTTGTACAAATCTAAATGCAGTGATTTCAATTGAGTTGGATTCTATGTTTCAAGAGCTTTCCAACGACTGGTCACTCGCTTAATTCCGACAAATAACGAAGAAGTTATGGCGTTTTGAAGATAGAGATTTTGTGCAGGCTGACGACCGCCCGGCCTAGCGGAATCCGCCCCGGCTGCCCGGGCGCCCTTACTTAGCCAAATTTCATCGTTTGGAGAAGATTTGGAAGAAAAGAAAATATTTTGTCGCGGGCCCGACCGGGCGGGATCTCCCCCGACCGTGCGGGGCGCTATTTCATATTCTACGTGTTTTGACCTGACAACCGCCCGACCGGGCGGAATCCGCCCCAGCAGCCCGGGCGGGGAGATTTTTATGCGTTTTAAAGCACGTGTTGCGCCGGTTTTGGTTTTAATATAAATACTTATCCTTTAGAGTTAAAAGACTATGTTTTTATTATCATTATTTCAGTCATTAGTTTTTTAAGCACTTTTATTCTCTCAAGAACCCTAGTTTATGCAACTTTATTACAAATTCATTCAAGATTCAATAGAGTAATTGATTTCAAGATTTGTTCTTCAATTGGTATTATCTCTCATCCCTTATTATTCCCTTTTCAATTATTCTTTGTTATTATTCCATCATGTTGTTTTCTTATTTAATTGTGATTATGTTTTCCCCAATTATGTGTGAGTAGTTTATTTTCTTGGGATTTGGGGATCTATAATATGAGGGATTGATTGAATGATTATTGAATTCATTGATTTATTTGATTCTTGCTATTGAGTTATTTATGTTAATCTGCAAGTTTGGCCAACTATGTTGATTATTGACCGAGAGGTAGGATTTTGTATAGGCTCTCAATAGTAGGCTTAGCGATCTATGACCATGCGAGAGCGGCTTAGTGAGCTTCAAGGGAGGTAATGTTCGAGAGAAATTACATGTGCCCTAGTTAGATAATTTCATTGAATTCTTCAATCATTCTTGATATCCTGGATTGTATACATGGTAAACCGTTCTCTAGTCTTTCCCTTAATTGAAATTTGTGATTTGATTATTTGCTTAGTTCAGTAAAAACAACTCCTTTTTATCTGATTTAGTTAGTATAATATTAGAGTTCAGATACAATAGTATAGCTATCTCCCTGTGGATCCGATCCTGACTTCCATGACTATCAGTTAGTGGACCTTAGGTTATTTTTGAATAGGTGATACGACATTAGCCTGTCAAAATTTGGCGCCGTTGCCGGGGAGACGGTTTATTTTTATTTTATCTGTATTATAGTATTACACTATCCTACTCTGAAGAACACCTGTTCTTTGGAGCATTTCACGTTTGATTTAGTGTTTTTGGTGTATGAGCAGGAAATTAAAATCCCCAAATCTCATTCCATTTGATCCGGAGATTGAAAAGACTGCTCGTAAACTCAGAAAGAAAACTAAGCAAGCAAAGTTGTCTGCAGGGACACCTTCCCAACAAACACCTCCTCCACCACCCTCACCACAACAAGGATTCCCTGTCACACCTATTTCTCTTAAAATGGGTGAGAATGTTAAACCAACCTTTAGAGATTATGCACAACCATCTCCTGATAATGTGCCCACTGGGGTACGGTTGCCTACTATCGCTGCTGCAAATTTTGAAATCAAGTCTCTTGTTCTGAATATGGTTCAGAATAATCAGTTTGATGGGTTACCATATGAAGACCCAAATCAGCACCTGCAGCGATTTTTACAATGTTGTGCTACTCAGAAACAAGCTGGTGTTACTGCTAATGAGATGAAACTCATCTTATTTGGCTTTTCTCTGCGCGATAAAGCTCTATTTTGGTATAATGAGCTGCCTTCCACCATCACCACCTGGGCAGAACTATCAAAGATCTTTCTCATCAAGTGGTACCCTTACAAAAAGACTGCAGATATGCGTCATGAGATAGTGACTTTCACCCAAGATCCTGGAGAGTCATTGTATGAAGCTTGGGAAAGATTCAAAGATTTGCAGCGTCTTTGTCCTCATCATGGTTTTGACAAGTGGTATTTGTGTCAGATTTTCTACACTAGAGTTGATGCAGATACGAGACGGGTAATTGATGGAGCTTCTGGTGGGTTCTTCATGGATAAGGTCATAGACGAAGGGTATGAACTTCTGGAGAAACTCACTTCTAATCAAGCGTCTACTATTCGTTCTTATATGAAACAGGGAGGCAAACATGATGTTGAGGCCATTTCTTTATTATCCGGGCAATTAGCTGCTCTAAACCAGAAGATTGATTCTTTGAAGCTAGGTAACAATTCCTCCCCCCACATGAGTGTTAACGCAATGGCTAGTGTTTCTGGTTACAATGATTTCATATGTGACGCTTGTGGGATAGCTGGACACAACTCTCAAGAGTGCCCGCCCTCTCACCTTCTAGTGAGACAGTGCACGCATTACAGTCACAACACAAGCCCCAGTTCGATCCATACTCCAATACATACAATCCTGGGATGCGAGATCATCCAAATCTCTCATATAGGAGCAATGATGTGTTGAATCCGCAACAACAATATTATCCACAGCTTCAGCAACAACAACAGTCCATACCACAACCCTAGTTTCCGCAGTATCAGTCACAACCACAAGCTCCCCCTGGATTTCAGAGAAATCAGTTTCAACAGCATCATAGCACACCTCCTTCAGACCCAGCTATTGCTGAACTCAAAAATCTCATGTTGCAGATGCAGAAAGGTATTCTTTCCTTTCAAGCAGATACTCGGTCTCAATTTGAGAACCTGCATGCTCAGAACAAGCTACAAGGGACACATAATAAGATGTTGGAGTCACAAATAGCTCAGCTGGCTAGTTCTTCTGCTAGTAGGCCATCTGGGTCATTGCCTTCGCAACCAATGCAACCAAGGGACACTGCCAATGCTATTACCCTTCGAAGTGGAGTGCAGTACAATGCCCCGGCAATGCTAGAGGTGGAATCATCAGTTGCTAAGAAACCACAAGAAGTGCCTGAGGATGCTGAACCTCAGGAAAAGCAAAGAGCTGCAGACAAGACTGCGGAGGTGACTCAGGAGAAAACTGTGACTCCGGTGATCAAGCTACCATTCCCAAATCGGATGCTCAAGAAGAAGCTTGAGCACCAGTATGGTAAGTTTTTAGAGGTGGTAAATAATCTGCAGGTAACAGTTCCTTTTACTGAATTATTAAATCAAGTGCCTGCTTATTCTAAATTTTTAAAAGAACTTTTGATGCGGAAGAGGACTCTCAATGAGGTGGAAACTGTAGCTTTTACTGCTGAATGCAGCGCTCTTTTACAAAACCAGTCTCCACCTAAATTGAAAGATCCAGGGAGTTTTTCCATCCCCTGTCACATTGGTACCATATTTATTGACAAAGCTTTATGTGATTTGGGTGCCAGTGTGAGTGTCATGCCTCTTTCTATCTGTAAGCAACTGAACATGGGTGACTTAAAATGTACTACCATTACTCTGCAAATGGCTGACCGTTCTGTGAAATACCCCTAGGTATATTAGAGGACGTTCCTGTTAGAGTAGGTAAATTCTTTATCCTTGTGGACTTTGTTATATTAGACATGGCAGAAGATACCCAAAGACCCATTATCCTCGGGAGACCTTTCCTCCACACTGTTGGAGCAGTTATGGATGTTAAAAGTGGGAAACTGACATTGACTGTGGGGGATGATAAGGTTATGTTTAGCTTGACTAATGCCCCTAAAAGCCCAATGCTAGATGAATCATGCTATAGTGTTGATGTTATAGATGAACCGATCCATGATTGCATGCCTCACTCCCCCTCCCGTGATACTTCAGATGATGTGCTTGTCTTAGAGTCTAGTGCAGGTGAAAAATATATTCTAACGGTCTTGAAGACTCACAAAAAGGCAATTGGGTATCGCACTGATGACTTGACAGGAACAAGCCCTGACTTTAATGAGCACCGAATTCACCTAGATGAGGGCCACCACCCTAGCATTACAGTCCAACGCGGGTTGCAAGAGGTGGTACAACACGAAGTTACAAAACTGCTAGATGCAGGTTGACGGACAACTGATGTCCATGCCCTTTTCCTTCCCCTTGCTGCAATGAGGCCATTGTCAAGTTCAGCTTGGGGGAGGATTTATGTAAGTATTGCTTTTCTTTTACTTTTTACTGTTTTTTTAGATTAGTTTAGTTAACTTAATTGCTTTCAATTGCTCTCAAAAAAATGAAAAATTGCTGAAAAAATACCAAAAATACGAGTTGAATATGGAGTGAATTGATTGCTTCCCTGTGCCCCGAACAGTGCTTTGAAAAATGATTTAACTCATTATACTGGATAGTTGGGCATTTGTGATTGGGATGTTGTGATGTGATCTTTGATTGCCTTGATCTTGAGTGGATTTTGATGATAAAGCGCCTACTTTGACTGCATGCTTGAACTCGTTAGACTGTGAGGATTCATTGTTGCCTATGGATTTACGTCCATATCCAATCTATTCTTGTGTGTTAGTTCCTCGTAGCATTCTGATCTTGATTTTGGCAATGTACTCGTTGATTTCTAGTGACTTTGGACATGTGCTGTGATAGAGGCGTTCTTTTGTTTAATTTTAAGCCTCAGAGTTGATAAATGAATTAATTTCCCTCCTAGCCCTGCAGCCCCTGCTGAGCCTAATGACTTTTTATTTTGATATTGAGCCACATTGCACGCCTTGAGCCTTTACAATGATTATTGTCCCAAGCCTAACTTGGGGGAGCATTTGTTAGGTTGATATTATGATGTGTGGTTGCTTCTATGGGTTAG
This sequence comes from Beta corolliflora, assembly GCA_947648045.1. Classification (NCBI taxonomy): domain Eukaryota; kingdom Viridiplantae; phylum Streptophyta; class Magnoliopsida; order Caryophyllales; family Amaranthaceae; genus Beta; species Beta corolliflora. Next base: position 1,134,235 of record CANSZD010003329.1, on the reverse strand, counting down.
TTGGAAATAATGTCTATGTTGATACAAAGAAAAGAAAGAAAAAGAAAAAATAAAGTGAAAAATGATAGTGAAAAATTTGAAAAATCTCTATGATCTTCACTCATTAAATTTCAAAAAGTGTTGAAAATTATGCTGAAAAAGACAAGTATTGGATGGTTCGTGAGACTTTAAAGTTGGTTATTGTTTTGGTCATGTTGTTGATGCCATGGGAGTTGTTTTGGCCACACCTAGTCCTGTTACTAGTGTTTTGTGCTCCCCTTTTCTTGGCTTTTCCACCACATTCCCTAAATAATTTCCTTACCTCTACCCGAGCCCCATTACAACCTTGAGAAAGACCTCTTGAGCACGTGTTTGATTGTTTACTGGATTGATACTGAGTCAATTTGCCAAAGTTAAAGAGTAAGTTTGTTATTTGAGTCGACCTGGCTAGGATGAGCGATATTATACCTTTCTAAACACATGAGAGTGTGAGTGGGAAGGGCTGTTATGGTTGGGTTGGTGAGTGTTCGGGCACATATTATGCCTGCCACAAAATTGAGAGGAGTGACACCTCGGTGAGCACCTTTTCGAGATTTGCATGTTATGTAGGGCATCTGCATTTGATTGTTTGCTTAGGTGATTGGTGGTCAGGGTGATCTGAACAACTGAACTTGAATTTTGCTTGCTTCAAGTATTTTGAGTTTGAAAATATTTGAGCCTGAATTTCTTATCTGAGGGGTGAAGCAATTATATTCATGTTCATGTTGTGCTTTGCTTGGGGACAAGCAAAGATATAGCTTGGGGGAGTTTGATATGTCTATTTTATATAGAGTTTCTACCCCCGTCCCTCATTGATTATTGGTCTTAATTGCGCTCTTCGGAGCCATTTTTAGTACTAATGTTTTAGTGCATTTCCTACTCATTTATATCACTACAAGAGATGATGTACTTTTGAGAGCACGAGCATTGAGTTGGAAGAGTTTTGAAGCAAAGCGAATAGTGAAAGAAGTAGAAAAATGACTCCAGTCCACTCTTTTGATTATATCTCAAGTTTTTACAAATCTAAATGCAGTTATTTCAATTGAGTTGGATTCTATGTTTCAAGAGCTTTCCAACGACTGGTCACTCGCTTAATTCTGACAAATAACGAAGAAGTTATGGCGTTTTGAAGATAGAGATTTTGTGCAGGCTGACGATCGCCCGGCCGGGCGGGATCCGCCCCGGCGCCCTTACTTAGCCAAATTTCAGCGTTTGGAGAAGATTTGGAAGTAAAGAAAATATTTTGTCGCGGGCCAAACCGGGCGGGATCTCGCCCGACCGGGGGGGCGCTATTTCATATTCTACGTGTTTTGACCTGATAACCGCCCGACCGGGCGGAATCCGCCCCAGCAGCCCGAGCGAGGCGATTTTTATGCATTTTGAAGCGCATGTTGCGCCGGTTTTGGTCTTAATATAAATACTTATCCTTTAGAGTTAAAAGACTACGTTTTTATTATCATTATTTCAGTCATTAGTATTTTAAGCACTTTTATTCTCTCAAGAACCCTAGTTTATGCAACTTTACAAATTCATTCAAGATTCAATAGAGTAATTGATTTCAATATTTGTTCTTCAATTGGTATTATCTCTCATCCCTTATTATTCCCTTTTCAATTCTTCTTTGTTATTATTCCATCATGTTGTTTTCTTATTTAATTGTGATTATGTTTTCCCCAATTATGTGTGAGTAGTTTATTTTCTAGGGATTTGGGGATCTATATATGCATATGAGGGATTGATTGAATGATTATTGAATTCATTGATTTGTTTGATTCTTGCTATTGAGTTATTTATGTTAATCTGCAAGTTTGGCCAACTGTGTTGATTATTGTTGCATTACAAAGTTATAGACCGAGAGGTAGGATTTTGTATAAGCTCTTAATAGTAGGCTTAGCGATCTATGACCATGCGAGAGCGGTTTAGTGAGCTTCGAGGGAGGTAATGTTCGAGAGAAATTACATGTGCCATAGTTAGATAATTTCATTGAGTTCTTCAATCATTCTTGATATCTTGAATTGCATACATGGTGAACCGTTCCCTAGTCTTTCCCTTAATTGAAATTCGTGATTTGATTATTTGCTTAGTTCAGTAAAAACAACTTCTTTTTATCTGATTTAGTTAGTATAATATTAGAGTTCAGATACAATAGTATAGCTATCTTCCTGTGGATTCGATCCTGACTTCCCTGACTACCAGTTAGTGGACCTTAGGTTATTTTTTATTAGGTGATACGACTTTAGCCTGTCACTAACGCATAATTGTCATGTTGCCACGTGTACTCCCCCCCTAAAACAAATGACACAAAGTAAACAATAAAAATTTGTGTGGAAAGACTCGAAATCCATAACCTCTCATTTGAAGTACAAATTAGAGACACTAACCAACTAATCGACAATCCCATATTGGTCTTTGTGGGAAAAATATTATTTAAAGACAAGATAACACACACCCCACAATTATTGAATTCAGTAGCTGGTAAACAAATAGAAAACTCATAGTTACATCCTATCACTAGTACAAAATCGATGATTTGCGTCGGATGCGAGGCGCCCATTTGCGTCGGACATGGGTCCGACGGCACAGGTCTCGACGAAAATTAGGAAGACATGAACTGCGTCGGATGAGGACGCGACGCAGATGTAGGACTATTTGCGTCGGACGGCAAGTGATGTACGACGCATATGACTCATGCCCCCAAGCACAAGCAGCACCCATTATTGTTGGCAAGGCAGTCATTTGCGTCGGATGTGGAGAAATATGCGACGTAGATGATGTGCATTTGCGTCGCAGGTTTAGCAAAGTCCGACGCAAATTATCAATGGGGCCAGGTGGTGGGCACATGATGTGCGTCGCATGTAGCATCAAAGTCCGACGCAAATTTGTCAATTTTTATTAAAAAAAAATTATTTTGGATGCGTTTTGCTGCGATTATGCCCAACCATCCAACCATCGCAACATCTTAATTAGAGAACATAATCAAAGAACCCTATCAAATTATAGAAGTCTCTGAAAATCAAATCTGCCATTTTTTACCAAGTCCAACAACAATAAGATCATTTACAAAATAAAATTAGATTAACTAAACAAATCAAAGTAGAATACAATCGTCTTTTACAAACAATCAGATCTACAAAATCAACACAATTGCCAAAATTAAACAATGAAGCCCAAAATTTCTCTAACATCAAACAAACTAGAAAATAAAGAGTGTGAGAGCAGGACAACAAAGCGGCAATACCGCGCAACAACGGGAGTGGTGGACGGTAGGCAGCGCCACCAACGGAAAAACGTTCCAGCTAGCGCCGTTAGTTTGCGGCGGCGAGAGCAGGAGGCGGCTCTTGTGATGAGGGACGAAAAACAGGAAAACCCTAGTCGCCGCCTAAATCGATGGCGTTTCTTGTTCTCCTGTACCCTTCATCTTGTAAAAATGTCAAATCTAATTTTTTTTGCAATAATTATGCAATAATCTCCACCCAAAAAAACAACAAAATCTCATCTTCGGAGTTCGGATTGACAGAGAGATGCAGAGAGAGATGCGGAGCGAACAAAGGTGGAGATTAGAGCGGAGTGAGCGGAGTGGAGGAGGGAGTTGGGTGTTCGGTGCTGGGAGAGGTGATGAGAGTTGAGGAGATGAGCGAAACAGTTGGAAACGCGATTTGGTGTTCGGTGTGCTGGGAGAGGTGATGAGAGTTAAGGAGAGTTGAGAAAAAGGAGAAGTGAGAGTGAGTTCAGTGAGGGGCCTTTTAAAGAGCCCTAAGAGCAACGCGATTTGACATATGCGTCGGATGGGCCCTAAAGTCCGACGCATTTGATCTTTTGCATCGCACACCTTAGTAACATGCGACGCAGATAGGGGTGTTTAGATGCATCATCTTAACTCATGTGCGTCGAATCTCATAAGCACGCGATGCAAATCCTGGGATCCAACCATTTGCGTCACACCCCTGGCCCATCCGACGCAAATTTTAGTCATCATTTGCGTCGCGTTCTCTTCACCATGCGACGCAAATTATCCTGCCATTCATATGCTGTGATTATTTGCGTCGCACATTGGCTAGTATCCGATGCAAATCGGCTCAACCTGAGCATTTGCGTCAGATCTTCATACGTTCGACGCAAATAGGCAGACGCAAATAATCATTTTTCTACTAGTGTATTATCTCAAAATGACAATTTCATATCTTAAAACACAAAATCAAATAATTTGAATAAAATAAATTTATGGTGGATCTTTTTTTTGAAAGTATGATGAATCCTTTAATCTCTTGCATGAATAATGTTTTTTTCATATCACAGTCAATCGTACGTTTTACTTTCATCATCATGTTTAATTAAAATTTTGACTGTATTTGCTGGATCAGTAACGAATAATGCATACAATCTAAGCTACATGTGTTTTTTAACTACAATTCTACAAGTGTATATCAAATTGACTTATCATCATTTCTTTGTTGTTAAAAGGTTTTAGTTTGGCTTTAACCAAAAATAAATAAATAAAGTTTTTTAGTTTGGTGATTGTCCCGTAAAATTAGGATCCGATTATTCTTAGTAATAAAAGATGGCTAATTGGATCAGGTTAATCTATTACATTACTGCAACTAAACTGTAATTTTTTGGATTTGGGCCGGACTAGACTACAAAAACATTTTTTATGACCAGGAGACCAGGCCGGAAATCTTCATCCGGTTCAAATTCGGTTTCAGGTCCATCTTTATATTTATTTTGTACACCCCAGTTTTTTAACTCCATATAATTTTTTTTTAACTCCATATAATGATGTATTGATGTTCTTTGACAAAATCTGTCTTCTAATGACAAGATTCAAGATGTGTTATTTGCGTCATATTTACTTAGCAATTCAACAAGCATCCAAGGATGGATAACCTGTGATTTAAATATCATCATAAGACAAGATCGATGTCATTTAAGTTATGGTTTATCTTATCAGATTAGTAGCATATAGAAATCTCCTTACACATGCAACAAGTGAGAAAGACAAGATTTTACAGAACACCTTCAATTAGGACAACAAGCAAGCTTATATTTTGCCTTGATACAAACATACTTATAACTAGAACTTTATATGCCTTAAAAACACCCTCGTTCCAGTCACAAAAAAAAAAAAAAAAAACCCCTCATACGCATACAGTTATAATTATTTGAAGGTTCTCATCAACATAAGTAGAGGTGTATATGCCTTAAGAACACATACGACACAGATAACTAGAGCATTACATAAAGAAGTTTTGTGCTCTCAATTTTAATTTATCTTGCTCAATCCACATTGCTACCTTATAAGGAAGCTCTCCATCACTCGTATAAGTCTGGCCCGATCCAAATTCAAGTTTCGATCCCAAGGATGCCAATTCATTAGCAATTTCGTTGTCCTCACTTTTAATCCAGTTTACCTGAAATTCGGGATCAATTGATTGCTCATTAAGACCCTCCCTAATCTCAAGGATATAGTCACTTAATAAAGGGACTTGAGGGGGCTTCTTCTCTCGTCCACGAACACGGTTTATGACCTCCTCATTATCTCCTTTTATAAGATCAAGTTTAACGTTGTTAATTTTAGCCAACTCCAACCCCTTTTTCCAAGCTATTGCTTCGGCAATAGCAACATGAAATTGATCGGGGTAGAGATTAGCAAGGTTGTAAGCTGCTGCTATAACTAGATCCCCTTGTTTGTTTCTAATTATGCATCCTGCCCCTCCTCCTTGAAGCTGATTAATGTCAGACCCACTATAGTTAAGGGTATAATGATCATTATTTTGGGAGGACTCAGATGAATAATTGTAGGTAGTATCGGCGATAGAGTTCCAAGGCGATTTAGTTTTATACTTGGGTTGTTGTTTATGATCAGAGGAGAGTTCGTTAAAGAGCTGTAACAAGCCCCAACCTACCACAGCTGCTCCAGCAACTGCTGCACCAACCTTGCCCAATTTTGCACCCAGGCTACTGCTCTCTCCATCATCTTCAGTTGTGCTGCTACCTGACTTCTCTTGCCTAATAAGCCCAGCCACCTGTTTGTTATAATGGACCAAAAAAATTCGCTAAAATTCAGTATTGCAGAAGAAATTGCCACATACTTTTTGTCTTTGGTTTGATAAAATTTCCATGAAAAATTAATCAATCCAACTGCTAGTATATCAGAAATTTTTAGGGGGCAGAAATGAAGTTTGTAGTTAGGGAAAAATGTGTTTAGTAGCAAAGCAATGAATATCTATACTAATATATTAAAAGGCGTTCCTAAGCCAGGAACGATGCCACGTGGCGCCTTCGCTTGGTTTATTTTATGCTATGTAATCTACATACACTAAAAAAATAGAAAATGCATTATGTAAGATTCGATTAACCACTAAACGAAGTGATACTTGATGTTATTATTTCAAAGTAAAATATTAATAAATGAAAGATATAATTACCCGGGGCGTAGCCCGGGCCTAAAAATTAGTTCATCAACTATAACCTGCTTAATCTAAGAGTAACTTGTTTATATGTAGTGACCAAGAAACTAAGTTATGAAAATTATTTTTGAGTAGCTAGAGTTAAGGAAATTTATACTAAAATCCTCACATAACATGTAAAATACAGTCCAAATAAGTTGAAATGTAGTACTCCACTGATCCACATCAGCTTCGGAAACTCTGACTATAAATTATTACCAGGCAAGCAAATGTTAATTTATATGGAACTATATCATGCTAAATTTTAGCAACTAAGCTAGTTTGTAATGACATCCACTGATCCACATCTCATGTTAAATCATTACGAGGCATAAAAAAGTCACCATTGAAATATTATATACATAGTCATCTCTAGCTTGAATGTAGAAATGGTTACTCTGTCAAAACAATGAGTTATTAGAAGATACCACAGATGTTGCCTAACCAATTAGCACAGATGCAATCAAAATAAGGGAGCATAAGAAGAGGCAATATTAACCTGAGGAGGAAGATCAGCATAGGTGGTATAAATCATATGACCCCCTTGAAGGCTGCTAGATCCCCAGAACGCCAACTTATCGGCTACTTTATTGGCTTCTCTATCAACAAGCTCGATCCGCTGAGAAAAGCGATCGAACATTCCGACAATCTGTTGAATGATCTTACTTAAGGGGGGTCTGACCGGCCTTCGACTGCGGCCTAGTACATGATCAATGACCTCCTTGCTGTCTCCTTTTATGAGATAGACGTGGAGGTTTTTTTGTTTGGCCAAAGTTAAGCCGTTTTTTAGCGCCTCTGCTTCAGCTATAGCAACGTCGCAGTAGTGAGGATAAGTTTCAGTAAGATTGTATGCTGCTGCTATTACCAATTCTCCTTGGCTATCCCTTATTGTACATCCAGCCCCAGCTTTGTTATCTTGATTATTATGTGATCCATCAAAACTCAGAGTATAAAGTTTTGCACCAAACATAGACAACAGAGTTTCGCTCATCTCGCTCTTCTTCTTTTTTTTGTCTTTGTGAGTTTTGTTTGGGGGATTGTTTGTTGCTGATAGTGTTAGAGATCATATAATATCTTTAGGATACTATTTGATTCTCCATAATGTAATTATCAAAATTGTAATCTCTTAGTTATCCTAGTATATCTTTAGTTACCCTTTGTTATCTCTCATGTATATCTTTATTATTCTTACCTACTTCATCTTTTGAATGTCGTGATTGCACTGTAAATAGGTTGTAAACTAGTGTGTAGCTCGGGCGATGCGCTTGAGTTTTTCTTTGAGCGGAAAGTATCTCGGGCGTCCCTGGTTGTTACTTTTCGTAACTTTTTTCAAGTGAGGAAAAATTGACGTAATGACATGATAAGTAATTGTATGATTTTTTAAAAATGAACCCTTAAAAGTTTGGGGATGAAAGCAATAGCTTAACTTTCTACAAGGAATTGGAGTAAGAGTTTATGTCTATAATAGTCTCTTGTTATTATCATAAAAAGATTAGGTGTCTAACTACTTGTGTAAATCTTTTAATGAGATATAATTATAAGACATTATGATATTTTATTTTGAAATACTAAATAATGGTGTTATGGTGGATTAATGGTTAAGTTTTCACTTTCTGTTTCAAAGGTCATGTGTTCAATATCTTGAAACTACACGAACACCTTTTAATATATTAGTATAGATCTTATTAATACACTCAACCTTTTTCATTAACTTTATCCTATAGATTCTTCATTTAGTCTGCTCAACTTCTGTTGAAAAAGTTTTGAGATAACCCACCTTTGCTTTATCAAGTACGAACAACGTCCCCCCCCCATTTTTTTTTTTTACTTTCCATGTTTTTAACATATACTTCCTCTATTTCTTTTGGTTACACCATTTTTCACGTGCTAGTTTTTTTTAACTAAATCAATTTTTTTTTATTTTTGGCAAAGTTTTCACGACTATTTTACCTCTTTACCCTTGTTTCATATACCCTTCAACCCAATTAATTATCAAATAGGTGGGCAAAATGGGTAAAATAGTGCAACACTAAATAAACAGAATGGAGCAACACTATATATAGATTAGGGGGGGTTTGGGGGCTCTGGGGTAGGTTGTATTTAGGTGCCCTGTGAGAGAACGTTAATGTAATTTATCTTACTAATTTTTTTTAAAAATATATATATGTATATATATATATATATATACATATATATGTATATATGTATATATATATACATATATACATATATACATATATATATACATATATACATATATACATATATATACATATATACATATATATACATATATATATAGTTCATGTGAAAATGGGTATTAAGGTGAGAAATGAGAATAAATATGGGCTTTTAGATCTTATATTATAAATGGTCCAGATTACCTTATTTTCTAATCAATATTTGTCGTAACTCTAAACAAGACTTGCTATAACTTTAAACAAGACTCGCTATAACTCTAAAAAAGACTTGTCGTAACTCCAAATAATACTATTTCTTATAACTCTAATCAATACTTGCTGTAACTCTAAAGAGGACTTGCTATAACTTTAATCTTCCTTACAAAGTTGAAGTTTAACATCATCATAAAACTACCCTATAACCATAATGAGTCTTAACATCATCTTCAAAACTACCCTTTTCTTCTTCTTATTTGTTCATAATTATTTGTTCATGAAAATTCAACGAGAGGTCGTAAGTAGTGTTGGTGGACATGGTGGTGGTTGGGCTGGTGAGCAAGGCTGCCATGGAGGAATTGGAAGGGAAGAGAAGGAAAGAAGGAGAGATAATATATAAAAAAATTCAAAAAACATTAATTAGGGTTAATTAGATTGGTTAGGGTTTAATTAGATTTGTCAAGGGGTTAATTAAGTTAGTTAGGGATTAACAACTAATTAACAGAATCTAACACCGTACTGTTAGTCATTAATGGCATGCTGTGTTATTTGTGTAAAACTGAGGGGTATACGATGAATTTTGAAAAGTGCGAGGGTATATGATTAACTTTTTGAAACCCCGGGGGTACCTGGTGAAATCTTTGTAAGAAAAAACATAGTCATTATGTGGGGTCTTGTTTGATTCGTCTCGTTGAGTACATTACGAAAATCAAACTTTTATATTTTTTACTAATATGTAGTTAAGATATTAATAATACAACACGTATATTGGCAAATGTGAAAACGAGAAATGGAAAATCTATTGGGGATGGAGGGAGTATTCAACTTTGTTTGCCATACTTTATCTCTTACTTGTGAACGTAATGGAGGATTGCTAACGTCTAAATTGGGAAATGACTCTATGGAGTATTTGTGTAAATGCAGTAGAAAATCCACCATTTTCTTTATTTCATATTTTGATTTTAACAACTAGTATGTTGGCCCGGGCGATGCTTCGGGTCAGTTACAATTATCAAATATATTATTATTCATAAATCTCATGCTTGATTTTATTAGCTTTTCTTAATATTCTAACCAGTGCAAAATTGAAAAATGGACGTTATAACATGATAAATTGTTTTAAAAAAACTTCTAAGGAATTGAGGATAAAAATAACAATTTCAATGGAATTAGGGTAAGAGAATGTTATTACGTAATAAAAGGGTTGAAGATCAAAAAGCTTGTCTATGTCTATATGATTACATATAAATATGAGACTTTATTATGTTTTACTTTGAAACATTAAGCATTGAAATTGTAGTGGATTAGTGGTTAAACTCTCACATTTTATTTCAAAGGTCATGTGTTCGAATCCTAGTAACTACATATTAATATTTTTAAATGAGATTATAAACATGTGTATTACAAACTTGAGCAGAGTGCCACGTGGCACCGTTCCTTTGATAGGAACGCCTTTTAATATATTTGTATAGATTAAATGTTTAGCATTTCACTAACATTTAGGCTATGTTCAGTTCACCTTATTTATACTTATTTCAGATCAGATCAGATCATACCAGACCAGATCAGATCAGATCAGATAAGTTCAGATCATGCTTATATTTAAAAACTTATTATTATTGTTATTGTTATTGTTGTTATTATTGTTATTGGTATTGGTTTCATGATTATTATATAAATATTATTATTATTACTATTATTATTAGTATTACTTTATACGATTACTATTACTATTAATACTACTATTTATTAGTACATTTGTTCAAAAAGATTATTATTATTGTCGTTGTTGTACGTATTAATCATTAATATTGGTAATTACTATTAATGTCGTTGTTATTGTTATCATTATTTCAAGCTATTTGTGTTCAAGAAGAAGGATGTTCTTTTGGCATTCGTAAGTGTTATTTTTTATATTTGTTTAAATTAACAATTTTAATATGCGATGTTCTTTTTGATGTTGTACATGTAAAGAACATGACAATAGTATATGATGTTTATTTTTTAACAATTTTGGCAGTATAATATAAAGTATACATTACTAGTTTATATAAAACATGAGTAGTATGGGGTAACCTAATGGTGTTGGCATCACCTTCAAATTCCCCCACAAGGGATTTCAACTTATCTTTAAAAACAACTATATTAACATGACAACGATAAAAGAAGAAAATTTAACAATTTTGTCCAAGATCATATGACTATATATAATTTATAGGTTTATTTATAATAAAAAAAGAACAATTGATTGATATATATATATAACAAAGAACATGTTGTTGGTTAAATCCGAACATGCCATCAATATAAAAGTAGCATCTATCTTTTATTTTTAGCTATTTGTTCTTTAAATAGATTTTGTATGCCCTTTCAATAAATGTTCTTTATTTATTATCATTATATGTTCTTTTCATTACTATCTAGTAAGTTCTTATTATAAACGGATCTTAGACATGAACAATATGTTCTTTTTACTATGAACAATATGTTATTTTTACCTAAAATATGTGTTCTTTTATTTTTAATTGTATGTTCATATACTATGTGTTCTTTTTCAAAAAAAAAACTAATTATTATTATTATTATTATCATTATCATTATTATTACTATTATTATTATTATTATTATTATTATTATTATTATTATTATTATTATTATTATTCTCATTATTATTATTAGTATTATTATTATTATTATTATTATTATTATCATAATAATAATTATTATTATTATTATTATTATTATTATTATTCTCATTATTATTATTATTATTATTATTATTATTATTATTATTATTATTATTATTATTAAAAAGTAGTGATAGTAATAAAATGATAATAATAGTAATACTAGTAATGAAATACAAAGTAATAATAATATTAGTAATAATATGTTTTATAAAAGATAAGTTCAGATCAGATCAGTTCAGATCAGATCAGATCATATCATATAAAATCATATCAGAAAACATAATTTCAGATCAGATAAGATAAGATCAGATCAGATAAGTTCAGATCAGTAAAAATAAGGTGAACTAAACATAGCCTTACTCACGCTCTTGACTAGGAATAGTGACATCAGCAATGTTTGGCAGGATGACTCAAGCTTGATGACGTTGATCTTACACCATGATGGGTTTACTTTTTTTTGAGGGTCCATGAAGGGTTTACTTACTGAGGAGGTAATTTGGAATTTTTGTGATTTTCTTTTTGCTTTTCTTAGATGCGTAAACAAGATCCAATCAAATGCAGTGGACAAAAAGAAAGAAGTTTTAGGTATGGAAAGCTGAATTGCGGATGCTTCATTGGATTGGAGAAAGGCAGAAAGCAAAGCTAAAGAAATAATGATGAGTCGGCATGGTCGGGGGACTTGTACTGCGTACAGTAAACTTCATGAGCATAAATTATTCAGTAGTCTTACCCCATCGTCCATAGTTGAGTTAAGCATACGTTTGGGACCCAAACTATTGGGTTTTTCACCGTTTGGGACCTAAAACTTTTATTTTCACCGTTTAGGACCCAAAAGCAAATTCAGATGGTAAATTTTAACCCTAGTTAAGCAATGGGTCCCTTATATATTATATTAACTCTTTTTACTCTACAATCCTCTATGTGGTTCTTCTCCCAAAACAAAAAACGTTAATTCAATGGCTCCATTGAAGCTCAATATATTTGCACACACAGACAAAAAAAACCCTTCTCCTTTGAAGCATCTTGATCGACATCACAAAGGCTGGAATTGTTATTGGTTTGTATGGAATTGATTTTCCCCATTGACAATATCACTACTAGCAAAGCTAATTGCAGTGTTGACAATCTCATTGGTTATCACCCTCCTCTTCATCTTCATACTGACCCGAATCCCAACCCGAACCCAAACCCAGACCCAAACCGAGTTAAATGGCAGCGGGTCAGAGCAGGAGCTTCATATTGTGGCTCCATGGGTTGGATGATTTAGGATCCGCCAATTAACCCATCAAGAATTTCTTCAATTCTTTTCAGTTTAATTCCTCTAAATGGTCCTTCCCTTCCACCCCTTCAAACCCAGTTACCTGCAATTGTAAGTTTTTTAAATTTTTTTTGTGTGTTTATAAGAAGAATTATTAGCAGCTAATTTTTTTTAGTTTTAATTTGTTTATAATTTGTATGTGGGTTTTGGATATTGCTGATTAATTGTTGATTCTTTGTACAATTTTGTTTTCTAAGTGCATGATTTTTTAGATTTGGTGTTTGATTCTAAATTGCAGTGCACAACTTTTATTTATTTATTTTCAATTGATCAAGTTTCTGCATTTGTTGCAAAGTTGGTATTTCTTTTCAAGGTTGATGAACTTTTGTAACTAATTGTTGATTTACCCTAATATAAATTGTGTTATGGGTATCTCTCATCTTTATCTATTCTAAAATGCAAGAAAACAGGGAGATTGATTAGCAAGGAAATTTCTTTGTGGGTTGATTTATGTTGCTTGGGAGATGGGTTGACTTGAAATTTGAGAAGAAGAGGAAAATTAATTTAAGGAGTTGCAACAGTGAGCTAGAAGAGAAAGAATGGGAGAAGGTTGTGTGAAAAAATGAGAATAATTAAAATTGGGTGATAAAAAAATACAAAAAAAAAATCTATACCTCAGGTGAGTTAAAGTGAGGTTACTTAGCCGGATTCCTAACCTTAGGTCCTTTTAGGTGAAAAAAAAAGTTGTAGGTCCTAAAGGGTGAAAAACATGAAAGTTGAGGTCCTAGTTGTATGCTTAACTCGTTTATAGTTTCATAAATAGTAATCCTACGCAGATGATAATTAATATATTTGGAGTTATATATATAACTGAATTTGTGATCCATCTCATATAATTTTTTTTAAAGGTAAGATGAATATTCCTTAAACAAATAGGGAGGAAATTGGGAATTTCACTTTACAAGGGGCAAAAATCCTCCTAAAAGATGATATTGACATATCAATCCGTCTTGCGTGGACCCGGTTCACATTAAAAATAGTGTGGACCAGGCCCAGGCACGTGACCTGGTACAAAGTAGTCACTCCCATTTTCCAAAAATGCGCGAATTTCTCTCTCTTCAATATTTCCAAAATCTGCGATTTTCTCTCTCTTCAATATTTCCAAAAACCAAAGATTCAATCGCTATAAAATTTTTGCAAACTATTCTCTCTCTTCATTCAAATTATTTCTCAATCAATTTCATACGAAACCTAAATTTACGTACATCTCATTCAGAATCAAATTATTGTTCTTATTTGATTCAATAATTGTAACACTAAATTGATTCGAAATTGATTCTTCGACAATTTCCTATTCAATTGAACAACTACGACAAATTCATGGAAAATTCGGGTTTAATTGATCAAATAGATCTCAATCAGAGTATTGTAGCATGTAATATAGACGACCTAAATCCGAGCATTGAAGCACTCGACGACGAACATCATCACAATTCAATCCAAAATGAGCATCGAGATCCACTCGTAATAGATCTCAATAATACACCAAGTTTTGAAGGTAACAACATCGAAGTAAATAATATCATTTGTTTGATTAAGCAATGCACTAACACTATAATTTTATGTAGATAATGTGGTTCTGTTTCATGATGAGCTAGAAAATCAAGTTGACGAGCAATATGCTATAGTATCAATTGATGAATCTAATTCAGCTGTCATTCCAGGTAAATAGTTACACTATCACATACATATACTATATCATAAATAGATACACTATCACATACATACATTATATCATAAATAGATACACTATATCATAAATAGATACACTATATCAGATACACTATCACATACATACACTATATCATAAATACATACACTATATCATAAATAGATATACTATATCAGATAGAAACACACTAGCATATATAGAAAATATTTACGTAAATGCATTACACAAACATATACCATATCACACATAAATACACTATATCATAAATAGATACACTATACCACACACAAAGACACTATAGAATATAACAAAAATATTGTGTACTATGAAACACAAAAATGGACTATAATTCACAAATACACTATATCACACACCCATACACTATATCATAAATAGATACACTATATCATATATACATACACTATAATAAAAGTGACAAAAATATCTTCAATCTTTTATAACAGGTTCAACTGAACAATCACTGAATAAACATGAAATTGGAGGAGTTTTACTTGGTCAAGTAAGACCAACATTGGATGATATACATGAGCGATATTGTCAGCATGCTTCTATAGTAGGGTTCAGTGTTAGAAAATCCAAAAACATAAAAAAAAAGAAGGGACATCAGTTGTGCATCAAAAGTACTATGTCTGCTCTGCTCAAGGGAAAAGAAATACCAAAATCAAAGAAAAATAGGGAGACAATAATACAGATATAATGATACAAGACAGCAATTCAAAGAAACAAAGGACAAGAAGAGTTATGATCACAAGAACTGAATGTCCTGCCCTGATTAGAGCAAGGATGCACCCTGAAGGACACTATGAGATTGTGCAGCATGTTATAAAATACAATCATCCACTTACAAGAGAACCACTAAATTACATTCATAGATCTGAGTGTAAGATGAGTGATCCAAAGAAACAAACCATACAAGCTATGCAAGAGTGTGGACTGAGAACGATAGTGTAACACCCCGAAATTTTACTCTTAATTTTTTTCACGTTATCTTCCCTTAATTATTACTCTTTCATCAAAATTAGAATATTTTATTCTCGAAAATATTATATCATATATATTTTTCAACTTTATAAATATTTTATTTATAAAATTTATTTGATTGGAAATTATATATTTTCTAGTTTTTAAAACGCGCATTTGAGATAGTATTTTTCTTTAACCATTTCTAGAGTATTTGGACCGTTGTAACGATTTTAATCGTGGAGTTCATATCCTTTTCTGTTGCTGTCTAGAAAATTCTGATTTATGGAGCTTTTAGAGAGACCTTTGAACCTCTTGTAACCCCATGTAACCCCTCTTTACTTCCCAATTAAACCCCATAAATAAGCTACCTTGTAACCCCCCCATAATGTTTAGAGCTGAATTTGGACAACAAACATTTTAACTTTTCGTGACCCATATTTCGGCCGAGGGTGTTATGTGAGAAGAGGAGTTCTTCTAATCTTTCTACAAAAAGTCCGGATTATTTATCACCATTTTCATCCTTATATTCCTTCATTTTTTCTTCATCATTCTGATTTGCTCAATCATTATTGGGTCGCTCTAAAGGTGAGCGCGTGCGGGAAGATTTTGTTCAAGAAGGGAAGACCTAGATTACACCGTTAAACTGCACTTCGCGAGTTGGCCCAGGTAACTAATGACGACCTCAGATCGATTAGTATTCGTATAGGAATTATTTTAGTTTTGGCATTTTAGTTGGGCTAGTATATTTAAAGGAATTCGGGTGGGATTAACTTTCTTGTTGTACGTTGATGAGTTACATGAATTATATGTTTACATGATTATCTTGAGTTTTATAGCTTGATAAAGTATGATTATTTATAACCCTGCCTTTTAAGTTATAGTTGTTATTTTAGAGTAGAATTCATGTTCCTTAAATCCATGTGTTGTGTGCTAAATCTTGTCATCTTTATAATGTGCAAAAATTGTGATTTTATTACTACTAGAAGCATGATGTAAGTATGGCTTGATGATGCTGATTTCATGTGTGATGATTACGATTAATGGGTGTTAGTTGAGGAGAATGAGTAAAGTAGTGTGTTTGATGCCTTTCGAAAATACCAGACCATAGCCGAGCAGCACCTCGGGACGGTGGTCGTGACCCACGATCAAGCCACCGGCTGGCTTCTGGTTCATCTTTGCGGCTCGTCTGTTGGCTGTATCGTACCACGCCGCGGCAGTCGCATCGCGTGCGACCAGCCCTGTTGGGCTGTTGTTTCTCCTTACTTTGGTTCACGAGTATTGTATGTAATAGCTTGATCCTTTCATACTTGTTTGTTGTGGGTAAAGAACTAATGATGATGATCAGTGTTGTATTACTTGTATATATGCTTGCGTTATGTGCTCCTATGGTGGACTTGTTGCATCTTATTTGGTTTCTTTTTATTTTTCTCCTTGTTGGTTTTGAAATTACGTATCAAGTATGTGAAGTGGATTTCCTTGTTTTTGGTTGTTGTAATAATGTGTTGTACAATGGTGAGTTTTAATAATAACAAATAACTAAGTCACGATTTTTATTTTTACAAAGATAAGTTATGTTAGACTTGTCATATTTGTTAGGTTGTTGTTATGGTTGGGGAACGGTTGTAGTGTGGGGTATTTTATATATTCTTGTGTTCTTGGCATACCTTTCAGGTTATTATAATGGTTTATAATATTTTCTAGTTTTAAGACAACCTAAGTTATATTTTGGAGATAGTAATATTATGTTATTATTTTATTTAGAAGAACGAGATATTTGTTTGATGTAAATGGAATTGATGGGTTAAGCCCTAAAATTCTTGCAGTTTGGAATTGATGGGTTGATGAGTCCCTAAAATTCTTGCAGTTTAGAATTGATGGGTTAAGACCCTAGATTCTTGCAGTTTGATGTAAGACCTTGAATGGCATTCTGCAGATGATGAAAATATATTATTTATTACTTGTTTTCTTTGTTTGAGGATGATGACTAGTGAGGCAACATAGTCTCCTAGGAATGAGCAGTCACTATGTACTGAGCAGGGTACATAGTTTATACTTACGTACTGAGCAGGATATGTAGGTCCGTCTTGGTTATTAGTTGTCGTCTGAGAGGTCGAGAAGTACTGAGCAGGGTACTATCTCGCATCAGGGTGTGGCCATACTAGACATAGGCGAGCAGGGTCCTAATACTATAACCAAATAGGAACAGTGGGTTGCGATCCACTTACGTTCAGTTCCTCCTCAAACGTATTAAGAAGAGTATTCTGAAAATGTTATCAGTATCGTTTGTAATGTTCGTATTATTATTTTTATTGTTATTTTGATGATCCTTGAGTTCATATGTATATTTGTTGGTCTAATTATCCTGTTAACTTTACCGTATTTGTAGTTAGCATGTTGTATTGTCTTTATTGTATTTATTTATTTATTTATTTGTTATTTGATTAATTGAAGTGTATTTTTGGGACTTGTGTATGACTTGATTAGTATAACTTTTATAACTCTTATATGGATCCTAATTGGGCTGGAAGAGCTCTTAGTTACTCCCCACTGATTGTGGATATTGTTGTTATATTTTGCAGGTAAAGAAAATAAAGAGTAGCTCTTTTTGTTGTGGGCTGTGAG
Organism: Beta corolliflora; assembly: GCA_947648045.1. Classification (NCBI taxonomy): domain Eukaryota; kingdom Viridiplantae; phylum Streptophyta; class Magnoliopsida; order Caryophyllales; family Amaranthaceae; genus Beta; species Beta corolliflora. The sequence goes on along the minus strand of CANSZD010003329.1, from coordinate 1,116,089 downwards.
GGAAAGACTTATTAGGCTTATAAGACATTATATTTAATTTCTTATTTTTGTTAAATTGGATCTATGAGGTTGTTTTGCCTCCTTTTGGATATTTTTGGTTTAACTTAATTTGGGGTTTGTATTTCAAGTTTCATTAGTTTATTTTGAACCGTAGAGTGACATATCCGTCTTGACGATATATCCGCTATCGTCTTTTCTTTAATAAAATGTCTTCATTTTCTCTATTTTGTCTTACCAAGGGACGGAGTGTTACAGTATTTGTAACACCCGACCCATCCGGGGTCGAATATATTATCACCAATGCGCATCCAGGGCCAACAATTGTCCTCAATAACCAACACAAGTTCTTTCGACGCATTTTGTCCTCACTCATGCGCACCCCGAGAAACTTCCCAGGAGGTCACCCATCCCTGGACTACTCCCAGTCAAGCACGCTTAACTGTGGAGTAGCTAAGGAAATGAGGTCCCTAAAATAAAGACGCATCTTGTTGGAATGAGTAGCCTCCTAAATCCCTTTAAAGCAATCATGAGGGGTATTACATACACCCCCACTTGAGAACAGCAACGCCCTCGTTGCGCCTGAGGACTCCACATATTCGGCATACGGCATGTGGGTCGCCCCAGACTGAAGACTGATCGCCGGAGACTCCAGATATTCGGTCTGACGACCTCTGGGTCACTCCTTATGACAATGCAGCCCCAGAATCCTCCCCCACTAGGCGCCTGAGGACTCCTAATATTCGGCCTAACGGCCTTAGGGTCGCCCCAACACGCGGTCGCAGGGTTGCTCTGATACCATTTGTCACACCCGACCCATCCGGGGTCGAGTATATTATCACCAATGCGCATCCAGGGCCAACAACTGTCCTCAATAACCAACACAAGTTCTTTCGGCGCATTTTGTCCTCACTCATGCGCACCCCGAGAAACTTCCCAGGAGGTCACCCATCCCTGGACTACTCCCAGCCAAACACGCTTAACTGTGGAGTAACTAAGGAAATGAGCTCCCTAAAAGAAAGACGCATCTTGTTGGAATGAGTAGCCTCCTAAATCCCTTTAAAGCAATCATGAGGAGTATTACAGATAGATTCATTCAAATACATGAGTACGGAAGCAGGTGGTGAAGATGTATTGGGTCATTCCATGAAGGACCACTTCAACTGCTGCTATAGACTCAAAATATAACCAATTGAGGGAAAGGATTCACAAAATGTAGTTGATAACCTTTATGAGCAGATGCAAACAGATAGTAACTTCTTCTTTAGAGTAAGATTGAATGATGAAGGAAAGGTTTGCTGCTTGTTTTGGAGAGACTCTATGATGCTTGAGGACTATACAATCTTTGGAGATGTTATGGTTTTTGATACTACATATAGGACAAACAAGTATAATCTTATTTGTGCACCATTTGTAGGAATTAATAACCATTGGAAAAACACAATGTTTGCATGTGCGTTTCTTGCGGATGAGACAATACCATCATTTGAATGGGTTTTTGAAACATTCAAAAAGTCAATGAAAGGTAAATGTCCAATAACTATATTCAGCGACCAAGATGCTGCAATTGCAGGAGCAATAAAAAAGGTACTCATGTTTATGTGACATTTCTACTTCTGTTATGTACTATTGCAGGAGCAATAGATATTACTTGAAAAACTAACTAAATGAACTCATTGACAGGCTTTCCCAACCTCAAGACCCAGGCTATGTTTATGGCATTTGAGTCAAAATGCAAATCAACAATTTGGATTGATGAATGCAGATAAGGAATTCAAGAACATTTTTCACAAGTATTTGAGTGGTTGCATTACAACAACAGAATTTGAACAAACTTGGAGCACAATGACCAAAAAATACAAACTAGAAGATGATCGTTGGTTCAAGAGATTGTATAGTTTGAAAGAAAAATGGTGTACAACATTTAGCAAAGACTTCTTCTCTGCCGGAATACTATCTTCACAGAGAAGTGAAAGCACAAATCATGCTGTTGGGTTTAAGGCAAGCAAAACCATTAGCTTGACTGACTTCTTTTCAATATTCCAACAAACAGTAATAAGGTGGAGAAGACAGGAAGAAAGGGATGATTTTAATTGTACAAAGGGAATACCAAAATCAGATCTATTCATGAGTCCACTATTAAAACATGCTGCTTCACAGTACACACATACTCTTTTTCGAGATTTCGAGGAAGAATTCAAACATGCAATGGCAAGTGCAATTGAATTGGTTGGTACACAAGGGAACATTCTGACATACAGAGTTTTCCTCAATGGCATTGATGGTTCTTCTCAACAAGTCTCCTTCAATTACCCAGAAAAGACAATTGAGTGTGGATGCAGAAATTTTGAAGAATCAGGTTGGTTGTGCTTTCATGCCATAAGAGTTCTACACTTGCATTCTGTCCAAAAAATACCAGATAAATACATATCATCAAGGTGGATAAAATTTGCAAAAAAAGAAGTTTGGGAGAAATTTGATAATGAAAAGAGAGAAAAAGGAGAAATAAACAGCTTCACACCATGGAGGCTGCACATGATAAGGAGGTATGTAAACACACTATACACCAGCATAAAAATACATTATATCATAAAGAAATACACTATATGATCTATAAACACACTATATCACATAGAAATCCACTATATGTTTGTCTAAAACTATATCTATACTAGCACACAGAAATACACTATATGATCTATAAACACACTATAGCACACAGAAATCCACTATATGTTTGTCTAAATACTAACACATTCATGCCATAAGGTACTACAACCTCATATTAAAGAGCCACAGAATAGAACCAGCTAGAGCAGTGATAGAGGAAAGTTTCAAAAAAAACAAATTCAAAAGTTGAAGAAGTAATAAAGATTGAAGAAGCAAAAGTAACAGCAGAAAAAGCTAAAGCTCATGAGAAAGCATTACAAGAAGCACCTGCAGCATTACAAGCTAATGAAAGTCAAGAAAACAATGCACAAGAATCAGCACCAAGACCAACAGTTTTGGATCCAGATAGAGCAGTCACAAAAGGAAGAGACAACAAGCGAATAAAAGGACACTATGATTCATACAAGAAGGCATCAAAAAAAGGGAAAAAGAGACACAAGGAGTTTGGAAGCATAACTCCAAAAGAACATATGTTCTAAAATACTTTACCAAGAGAACTATGCAATGTTTTTAATCATTTGAGTTTAAAATAAGACTGGTTATGTGCATTTTTTTTTTGAAAGGATATGGTTATGAAGTACATTATATAAATAAATTCTTATGAAAAACTGTTTGTAAACCCATTAAATTTACGTAAACCTACTGTGTAACCCAATAAAAATCAAAATAAATTACTAATTTGTAATACTCTATATGTCAACAAGTAAAAATACACTATATCATATAGAACAACACTATATCATTGAAAACTACACTATATCAAAACGGAACATTATTCAATTTTTACAAGGCACTACCATGCATAAACATTATAGTACACACTATATCACATTAAAACACACTATATCACATACCACCCCACTATATCAAATACAAACACATTATCACCACCACATACATAATACACTATATCATATAGAACAACACTATATAAGTAAAAACTACACTATATCACATTAAAAAAACACTATATTTCCATCAAATCAAACCTACTGTTAGATTACTAACATTGTTTGTAAAATCAATCAAGACTACACAATTACATAAAGAAACATTGTTTGTAAACCTATTATATCAACACAAACCAACTGTCAACCCTAACCTACTATTAGATTAGTAACATTGTTTGTAAAATCAATCAAATACATCAATATAGTTTTACTTTGTAAATTTGACAGTTAACTTTTTCCTTCCTATCTTCTTCTTCTTCTTTCCATCCTCAACTTCTTTGTTCTTCTTCTCTTGCTGCATTTTCTGTCTCAACTCCTCTTCAATCCTCTTACTCTCTTCAGCATTCTTCCTTTTATTTTCTTCAATAAAAGCAACAGTCTCTGATCTCTTTGATCTGAATGATATCACCTTTTTCACAAGCTCACTTCTATTCTTATTCAGATCAGATAAAATCATGCAACCACACAAGGAGACTCTTGCTGCTTTCCTAATCTTCTCCTGAAAATAAATTAAATAAGTAAGAAACTATAAAAAAAAACTTAAATAGATAACTCAGTTAGAAATAATTATATTAAACTTACATCATTCAAATATGGGCATTCAAACTCTTCCGAGCCTTCAAAAAGTAGCATATGGACAAGTATGTACACACCACAGTCCAAATCATATGCACCTTTTTTCCAGCTTCCTTTGACTTCTGTCATTCCCCATAAACCCATATCATCACCTTGAGATTGTGGGATTTCATAATGTTGGAAAAGACTTGAAAATCCATCAGCAATGGTTGAACTGAGAGTCTCCATTTTTTTCTTATATTCCTTATCATCATCCCAAATCTTGTTATCAATATAGAAAACAGTCTTTTTCTTTGTGTCCAGCACAAAAAGGACAAAATGATTAGCTCATTTAAGCAAAATTGGGAAAAAAACCTACAAAATAAATAGAAGTATAAACTCACTAGATGAGAATAAAAATAATTATATCATAACATAATAATATAAAAATAATAACACTATATCATAAACAAAACCACTATATCATATACAAACACACTATATCACATAGAAATCCACTATATGTTTGTGTAATACTATATCTACACTAGCACATAAATACACTATATCATAAAGAAATACACTATATGATCTACAGACACACTATATCACACACTGTATGTATGTCTAATACTATATCTAAACTAGCACATAGAAATACACTATATCATAAAGAAACACACTATATCATAAACAAACCCACTATATATTTGTCAATTTATACTAAGAAATGCTTTCATCATAATTTCAAAAACGAAATTGTCTCACCAATTCAACACCAAAGATCCAGTTTTGAAATATTATTCAAGTCTTGAATTTGAAACTTCCAACATGTGATCAAATCATCAATGCGTTTAGCATCGGTTTCATCTTCAAGCACATGCAATAATACGACAACGCAACATAAGAACTCATATTATCAATAAATAAATAATGCATGTAAAGATAAAGAATTCAACAACATAAAAATATATTACAAAAAGTTCTTACACCCTGAGAAGAAGTAAAGTAAAACTTTTTTGGAGGAGAAGAGAGACTGAGTTCATTGATATTCATCATTCTTGCCCAATTATCTATAACTGATTCAAACATCTCAGTCTCAGTAGCAACCGTCCAAATCTCACTCCGAGGTATAGAGAAGAACACTTCATCCAGCTTAAAGAGCTCTTCACTGTAACAAGCAACACAAATTGTAAGAATATTTTCAATAAAAAACAATACATTAAACAAATTTCATTCAAAAATTTACCTCCCATCTAAAGGATGTTGATTTTCAGAACAATAATCAACAGCCTCCCTTAAAAATATTGGGAGATCTTACATCACATTTTCAAAATCTTTCATCATCTTTGAAAGATGAGTGAAAGGACCCTCAACTGCATATTCATCCAGCCTTAGAGTTGACTTGGCTGGACCCCTAGACAAACCATTTTGGAAAACAGTCCATGTATTCTCCTCCACGGACATGTCCTCACTTGCATCATAAAAAACGTTCTTGACAACGTTCTGGATGATCTCATTGGTCTTCTGACTCATTTGAGTCACTATAAAGCTAGGGAACGCAGTAGTAGAAGGATTAAAAACCTCTTCCCAACCAGCTGGCAAATCCTTCACAGCATATGCAATTGATACCATTTCATCAAAGTACTTCTGATAAATTGAACTTGACAAAATTTTGTCAAGATCATCTTGAGAAGGATTATCAGAAGGAGGAATGCCAGCCACATAAGAGTCCTTCAAACTCTTTAACGAATCTATGTGGCAATGAGAGACAGCTTCCAAATCCCTCTTCCACAGCAACCACATAGCATGAAGCTCCTACAAAAATCAAAACAAATTACTAATTTGTAATACTCTATATGTAAACACTAAAAATACACTATATCAAAACAAGACCAACTATATGAAAATAACACCAACTATATGAAAATAACACCAACTATATCAGAATAGAAACACATACACTATCACATACAAAGTACACTATATCATATAGAACAACACTATATCACTCAAAACTACACTATATCAAAACAAGACATTATTCAATTTTTACAAGGAACTATATCAAATATTAAAAGCACACACTATACCACATACATACACTATATCATATAGAACAACACTATATCGCTCTAAAATACACTATATTAAATTATTCTAAATTTTTACACTACAAGTAACACACTATAGTACACACTATATCACATACAACACCACTATATCAAATACAACACCACTATATCAAATACAAACATAATATCACATACCAGCATCACATAACCACACAATCACATAAAACCACGCTATATCACATAAAACCAAACTATATCACTCAAAACTCTACTATATCAAAAATTAATATTATTCTAAAATTTGAACTTACATCTCTAGCTTGTGCAGTAATTTCTTCATCAGTGAGACTTCCTGGTGGAAGCTCAAACTGAATATGAAGCTTGCCCTTCACCTTCCTCTTGGGCGCAGCCTTCTTTTTGGTACATCACTACTTCTACTTCCTCCACTTCCTGTATCATCACTCAATACAGGACGTGGTACATACTGAACTTCAATTTTTTTTTGAACCGGCTTCATCCGGGTGAAATCAACTTGCCCATCATCAGTGAAGTAAAACTTAGCACTTATTGGATAAGTTTCATCAAGCAAACCACTTCCAAACTTATCACATAATACTTCACGACGAATTCTCTTGGCAATTGACTCATTATCCCAGTGAGCCAACAGAGGTAGTCGAGTTGGAGGCACGCCATCACCAATCTGTAGGTGATGGAAGTAAATCAACTGCAATAAAATTATACACCCCGTATAATGCCCCCGAACACCTTTAGCAAACAGTGAATTCTTGAACAAAACATTCGCATGCATCAACCTATCTAAAATATATTTACACCAATTCAAACGAGGAATTCTCCGAACCTCATTTACAAAGAAGAACAAGCCTCAAATCCAAGTGTGTTATTTGCAACTCGGAGCTAAAAAAAGAAGAAAACGCAAATAACACATACAGCTTTTTGAAAAACCTCCCCACCATCAACTAAATTTCTTAACACGTAATAAACAAAGAAACAAAGGAATCGCCCTTTATCCCGATCAACTCCAAAGTACTCCCTCCAACTTGCTTTCAACTCAAAATGCGGATTCTCTGCATTAGGTCCCCTAGACACATCCACCACATCCTGTCCTTCAACTAGAGGGAGCTGAAGCACATCATACACATCAAATTGGTTAACCTTGAACTCTTTTCCATAACCAACCTTAAACATGCCGAAACCACCATCAAACCTCTCCACAACCATCCACTCAAAGAATTATTAGTCCTGGAAATCTTTAAATCCAATAAAGATCCAAAACCAATTTCTATAACAGCTTTTTTCTGTTCAACACTAAAACCTTCATTCAGCTCACAAAGTCTTTTACCACAAGAAGTAGTTTTGAACAGGTTTACCCTCTCGTCCTTCAAAGATCGTGTATATTTTCCTCTTCTTTGGAGCTTGGAAGGTATCCTTCTGAGCTACACCTTTTACCCTCTTCTTGCTTTTTGCTCCCTCTTTTTTTACAACAGGATTACCAGCATCAGTTCCTTCATTACCGGGATTAGCAAGCATCACTTCTTCCATCCTCGTTGTTTAATAGATGGCATACTAACATCATGTCCAAATGGCTCTGCAACAAAAAACAATTGTACAAAACATACACTATATCAGCCGAAAACACACTATATCATGTCAAAACATACTATATCATGGCCAAATACACTAACACAACACTAACCTTATATCATGTAAAAATACACTATATCATCTCAAAATACACTATAATGTCAAAACACACTATATGATGTCAATATACACTATCATCCAAAACACTGCCAAAGAACTATCACAACAACACTATCATCACAAAATACACTATATCATATCAAAATATACTATATCATGTAAAAATACACTATATCATCTCAAAGTACACTATAATGTCAAAACACACTATATGATATCAATATACACTATCCAAAACACTGCCATAGAACTACAACAGCAACACTATATCATTTTAAAACACACTATATCATTTTAAAACACACTATATCATTTCAAAATACACTATCATTTCAACACTAATAAAAGTATAATTACAAATACACTATATATTTACAAAATAAACTATATCATATCAAAATACACTATATCATATCAAAATACACTATATCATCTCAAAATACACTATAATGTCAAAACACACTATATGATATCAATATACACTATCCAAAACACTGCCATAGAACTACTACAGCAACACTATATCATTTTAAAATATACTATATCATATCAAAACACACTATATCATTTCAAAATACACTATCATTTCAAGACTAATAAAAAGTATTACAATTACAAATACACTATATATTTACAAAATAAACTATATCATGTCAAAATATACTATATCATCACAAGAATAAGACAATTACAAATTATCACAAAAAAATAAACCTAAAAAAACATCAGAACTCCAAAATGAACGAATAGTAATTCAAACTAAAAAAACATCAGAACTCCAAAAATCGCACAAAAATCAACAAAAATTTATCATGCAAACAATAAAAATCGCACAAAAATTGAACGAAGAGTAATTAAAACTAAAAAAAAATCAAAACTCCAAAAAATCGCACAAAAATGAACGAATAGTAATTCAAACTAAAAAAACATCAGAACTCCAAAAATCGCACAAAAATCAACATAAATTTAGCATGCAAACAATAAAAATCGCACAAAAAATGAACGAAGAGTAATTCAAACTAAAAAAACATCAAAACTACAAAAATTAAAAGAAATTATAGTAAAAACCATAATCAACAACATAATTACCATCAGTATGAGAAGTTCAACTAACACCAGGAAACTCCGATTCCTCTGCACGACCAGCACCAACAGATGAACGCAAACCACTACGTTTTGGAAAATTCCGATTAGCGATCGTCTTCCTTCCCATTACTAAATTCAAGCGAAAAAATTACACAGAACTGAAAATGAAGAAGTTAGGGCAGAGAAGATTACACAGAACTGAACTTGAAGAGAGAGAAAATGAAGAAGTTAGGACAAAGAAGATGAAAAGTTATTATTGAGAGACAAAATGCAGAAGTTACAAGAGAACGAAGTAGTGGGAAGAAGTTATGAGGAGAGAGAAAATCTGAGGAAATCTGAGGAGAGAGAAAATCTAAGGAGAGAGAAAAACTGAAGGCGGCAAAAACTGAAAAGCGTATAATTACTATTGCCTCAACTCACGTGATATGGATCGGGTGCAAACTAATTAGTGTGCACCGGGTTCATATTAGTTTTTTTATTGACATATAAACTGCAACTTAGGAAAGTATCTTAACAAATCACATAAATCCTCCTAAAAGACGATATCGACATATAAACCAAAATATATCTTAACACGTACTTCAAAAAGTTTTAATCTCGTTTCTCTTAACGGGTACCTTTTTGAAGTGATTGATATATCCACTTATTGGGAAACCTACTCACTGAAAATATATAATTAAAATTAATTCGGCTAGATTGGACTCCATTATTAATGAGTATCTCCAGTGAGTAAATAGTCACTTGGTAGATGAATTTGTATCCCCTCTTCGACACTATAATCTCATCTTCTTCACCAAAAATTCAATGCATATATAATAATAACATTCTAAGTAAATTATTTTGTAAGTATTACGTGCCAACTAAACAACTACTGATAATATCTAACATACTGCTAAAAAATATGACTAACTCGTGATAAACCGTCAAAGTTAATTTATGTGTTGAGATTTGAGAACGCAATCCTCAAACCCACCCCATCTCCTGGTAATGGGGGCGGTGTGGTTGATCAAATAGCCAGTTCTCCAAATCTTGTGGATCTTCATTTACTACTTGTACGAATTCTACAGGTGTTTGGATCCTCTAGAGTTCTAAAATAACTATACAAGGTAGAGTTTGAGCATTATCAACCATTAAATTAAATAAAAAATCAATGGCTCTATATTATTTTTCTAAATCCCCCCTATTTTTTCTCATCAAAATCCACCCCCTAATTTTTCCCTTTCTACCAATATGAGGCCTTGATTTTAAAATGTATGATTTAGATACAACTCTACCTTGTAGATAGAGGATCCAAACTCATTCTACTGCAGGTTGGTCTGAATTTGATGGCCCTGCCTCTGCATTTGGTGCTGAATCCTGTGTCTTTTCATCACTTCCACTAGATTTACATACCATGTAAAATCAAAGTCATTACGATTACGATAATACCAACTACACCCCCCTCCCCCCCGATTATTAATATGGACATGTTTAAGCAAAAACAACTCACTAGTAATCGTATGTTTGAACTGTTAATATTGTGACAATTAGATCTATAAATACTTTTTTATTTCCTAGGTTTTTGTTGGAGTCCGATTAAAAGAAATATATGGGGCGAGAAAATATAACATGATCTCATTTCTTAAATATATGTGGGAACAAAAATATCCTTAATATATGTAGAGAACTGATTTAGGAATTGTTACCCTATTTGAAGGCACGATTGATTATGTCATTTTAAGGAAATTATTACATGAATAAAGTGTTTGTTTTACTTGTCTATTGCTATTAAGGAAAGTAACTGTCAGAAATTTACGTGTATATTTCATTCTTCGTAAGTATCTCTATTATATATGGCAACACACGGGGGACACCAAAAAATAGAAAAAAATAGGAAAATAACTAACAGCCTCATTTAAATGAAAAAGGGGGGAATGGAAAAAAAAAGTACCACAATTAAACTAAACAACAATTTTTTGAAAAAAAAAATGCAAAGACAATTCTTTTAAATTTTCTATATGCTTTCGCATGCATAGCGTGCATATAAAGCTAGTATATATATATAGGATTTTTATTGTGGACATAGACATACAATAATAATTATGAGACGCTATATTAATGGTATGCAACTTTTTTTTGTTCATGTAGATAGAATGTTGGCCTGGGTGATACCCCGGGTCCATTACAATTATCAAATATATTATTATTCATAAATTTCATATACATAACAAACAACAAATTCTCATCATTAATTATTTTTTTCTTAGTCCAATGGAATCTAGTATAATTATTGATTTAAGATACTGATTCATTTACTGTAGTATTGTTAATAGGATGAGTTGTCACCAAATTGCATTTATTAACTCAGTTTAATTACTTTCTTTAAAACAATACATGTTAAAGAAAAAAAATTAATACCACAATAATTGAACTCCCTGCAAAGTGCAAACCGTCTCTTTTACCTACATTATTGTTGCAAAAAACAAAATTTCATGTTTATCTCCTCGCACACTATATATTAAAACAACTAGTATTTTGTCCCGGACGATTCCCCGGATCAGTTACAATTATCAAATATATTATTATTCATAAATCTCATGCTTGATTTTATTAGCTTTTCTTAATATTCTATCTAGTGCAGAATTGAAAAATAGATGTTATGGCATGATGTCATTAAGGATAAAAATAACAATTTCAATGGAATTAGGGTGAGAGAATATTAATACTTAATAAAAGGGTTAGATATCAAAAAGTTTGTCTATGTCATTATGATTACATATAATTATGAGACTTTATTATGTTTTACTTTGAAATATTAAGCATTGAAATTGTAGTGGATTAGTGGTTAAACTCTCACATTTTAATTCAAAGGTCATGTGTTCGAATCCTAGTAACTACATATTAATATTTTTAAATGAGATTATAAACATGTGTATCAGAAGCTTGAGCAGAGTGCCATGTGGCACCATTCCTTTGATAGGAACGCCTTTTAATATATTTGTATAGATACTTTCTCCTATTAAAGCTACCTTCATGCGAAAATCGATCAATATTCCACGTTTCTCTCCCTGCAAAGTGCAAACCATCAACTCTATAATTCTTTGACAAGCCCCAATTAATGAAAACCCAAATTATCAACAAAAAATCACTTTCCAAAATTAAGCACCAAAAGTGGTGAAAAAAATAAGAGTCTAAAAATATCAAAATTATAGTGCACTATACAAATAATCATCTCCCATTGTTAAGCTTAGTCAAAGTTGTGTCCCCCTTTTCATTAATCATCAAGTTAAATTCATACATCCTAAAGGACAAGAGTCCTACTCCAACACAAACTAGGAACAATAATCCTATTCTTAAACAATATCATTAACACAAGAGTCCTAACACTCCCCTAAAGTTGGAGCGTGCAAATTCCGAACACCCAACTTGGACAACAAAAACTCAATGCAAACTGAGTCCTACCAAAAGCTTTAGTAAAAATGTCTGCCAACTGAAACTTGGTAGGAACATATGAAGGAGTAACAAGCCCCTCAGTCACTACATCACGAACAAAGTGACAATCAGATTCAATATGTTTAGTGCGCTCATGGATCGGAACACTTGATTCTTGGCTATGTACAAAGCAGATTGACTGTCACAATATAACCTCATTCCTGCAGGATGCTGAACTCCAAGATCACCCAATAGTTGCTTGAGCCATTGTAATTAACAAACTATAGCAGCCATAGAAAGATATTCTGCTTATGCAGAAGAACAGAATACAGTAGATTGCTTCTCAGTCTTCCAGAAAACAGGAGAATAACCCCAATAATACAAACCAGCCACTCAGAGACCTCCGAGTAATAGGATAATTAGCCCAATCAGAATTACACCACCCTTCTAGGCGGAGATCACTATCAGAACATAATAAAATACCCTGTCCTGGATTTTTCTTCAAATATCTAACAACTCTCAGAGCTGCCTCCCAATGGACTACTTTTTGTGCTTGCATAAACTGTGACAGAATATGAACATAATATGCCAAATTCTCTAGTAACAGCCAGATAAATGAACTTACCTATCAATCGACGCTATTTCTTTGCATCATCTAACAAGGGACCATCAGCCATGGCAAGCTGATGATGCTGCTCCATGGGAAAATCCGCAGGTTTTACACCTAGTAATCCAGCCTCAGAAATAATATCCAAGGCATATTTTCGTTGACTCATAAATATTCCTTAAGGACTCCTCGCAACTTCCAATCCTAGGAAGTATTTCAAAGCACCCAAATCCTTCATCTTAAAACATTTTCCAAGGTAAGCTTTGAAGTTCAGTTAGATTCCTGATCATTCCCTGCAATAATCATATCATCAACATATATAAGCACATTCAGCTGAACACTTTTCCTGGTCAGAGTGAACAAGGAATAGTTAGAATAAGACTGCTTAAACCCATAGGTTTTGAGAGCAGTAACTAATTTTACAAACCAACACCTTGGTGCCTGCTTCAAACCATACATCGATTATTTCATCCTGCACACCAGATTAGTATTTTTATCTTGAAAACCAGGAGGAATTTTCATATATACTTCTTCCTCCAGATCACCATGTAGAAATGCATTGTGCACATCCATCTGATAAATCTCCCATTTTTTCACAGTTGTAATAGCTAGGAAAGTACGAACCATCGTCATTTTTGCTACAGGAGGAAAAGTTTCATTATGATCAATGCCTTGTACCTGATGATGACCAAATATAACCAATATGGCCTTCAATCTCTGCAACTTTTCCCTGCTCATGTGTTAGGACTCTTGTGTTAATGATATTGTTTGCGAATAGGATTATTTTTTCTAGTTTGTGTTGGAGTAGGACTCTTGTCCTTTAGGATGTATAAATATAACTTGATGATGAATGACAAGGGGGACACAACTTTGACTAAACTTAACATGGTATCAAGAGCTAAAGATTATAAAAAATTCAAGAACCAAAAACCGAACCTTTGACCTAGATCCGATCCTCATCTTGATCAATCATCATTGATTCCCCTCTTCAAACCTATTCTCACGGCACTCGTCGTGTAATCATGACAGACAACAATGAAACTAACACTCCTAAACCTGACCCAATCTATTTTCTGGGATCTAATGATAATCCCGGAAATTTGATTACTCCGATTCAATTGAAAGATGATAACTTTGATGAATGGTCACGCGCCATTCGCATGTCCTGGAACGCCAAACGTAAACTTGGCTTCTTTGATGGTACAATACCAAAACCTACCTCCGTGGAACGTCTTTGGAGTACTATTCATTCTATGCTTGTTTCGTGGCTCTTAAACACTATTTCTCCGCACTTTCGTTCGTCGGTATCTTGCTTTGAAGATGCTCATGACTTATGGATGCACCTGAAGAAACGCTTTTGTGTCTCTAATGGCACGCAGATTTGTCAATTTAAATCTCATGATTTGTCAAAAAAAAAAAGTCGGGGGAATCCTTTACCGACTACTATGGCCGCTTGCAACATTTCTGGATGAACTTGCATCACAGGAAGTTGTCCCGTCATGCTCGATGGGTGGCTCGAACTGGCAGGTGGCTCGTTTCTTCGAGCAACTTCGAGTTCAGGATAAGCTTCATCGTTTTTTTTATTGGCCTAGATGATATATATGGCCCGATTCGACCGACTCTTCTCTCACAGGACTCTTTGCCAACGGTAACCGTGCCTATCAATATGTAGCGCATGAGGAACGTTTACAGGGCCCACACGCGTCATCCTTGCCTGTTCCGGGTGAGGCTTTAGCCTTCAAAATCGAATCTCGATCCAAATATCAAACTTTTAATGATAGTCTCATTTGCACTCATAACAATCGCGAAGAACACGATGCTTCTGGGTGCTTTCAGTTAATCGGATACCTCGAGTGGTGGGGGGACCGGCCTAGGGGCCCACGTGGTGGTATAACAGCAAGAGGCGGTCGGTCTGGCCGTGGCCATGGTGGTAGGGGCGCACTGCCAGCACGCGTGAACAAGGCGGTGGCCGGTGGTTCGGCGGAGAAAACCGGCGGTGGTGGTGGGGCTTCGACTTCCCAACCGCGAGATTCTGTGAGTGCTGGGCTTGCAGGAATATCTACTAAACAATATTATTAACACAAGAGTCCTAACACCCATTTTTAAGTCCATCAACCTGTAGTCCAAAATTCTTGTAGATAGATCATCTTCTCTAGATTTCCAATTACCTACCGAAGTACAAAAGAAAAATTAAAACAAGTTATTCAATAAAGAAGAGGTAAAACATGAAACAAAGTTAGCCTACTGATATAACAAATAAAATTTAGCTACTGCATATTACTAACAACCATCACAAACAAAATGTACGAATTTAGAACTAATGAAGTACATATTAATCCTATTTTGTGAACTCATGCTTATCAAAAGAAGGAACTCGTAAAAAATGCAAGTCATGGGCATCATTGAACTCCGAAATAGAGAAGCAATTCAACAAACATGTGGTGGGTAGGCCTGGTTATTGGGCGGGTCACTAGCGGGGCGGGTCAGGTGCGGGTCTGGCATACTCCTTAGCAGGTCTACGTCGGGTGCGGGTCACGCTAACATCAAAGCGGGTCATTAACGAGTTGAGCCCACTTGACGCCCTTTTGCATTGTAAACTTAATGCCAACATGATCAGAAGTACATTAGCTCATACACCAGTGTTTTGAAGCAAACAATGCAGTTAAATGAAGCTCCATTCAGTAAATTAACAATAACAAGAGAGTTCTTACATTATATATATGACTAGCACAGCTTTTCCAAATACCCACACACAGATGTTAGAATAGTTTGGTTTATGTTGGTCCAAACTTGGAAGTTAGTTAACTTCTTTTGTTGTTGTCCCACATTGGTGGTGAATGAAGTTGTACCCCAATTTATATAGAGAAGTGTCCTATAATGTGTTAAACATGTTATCGAGGAGATAGTGGACAATCTCTCGCGCGCCGCCGTCAGTCAGTCGTCGCACATTTTGTCCGTTTAAATTCTCTTGGTTGTTACACTTTTGTAACGTTTTATTAATTACCATTATTTGCTGAGTTATTTCTTATGGATGTTGGAGATTTTCTCATTAATCCATCAGTTTTATTTGCCTCATTTTGTTCCTATAAATAGCCCATCTTCTCTTCCCAAAATACACACAATACAATTCTTTCTCCTTCTACTCACCGGAATACTATTTTGATCAAATTTCTTCTGTTCGAGTTTAGTTCCCACTCCATCTACCAGAGTACATCGGTTCGTGGAGGAGACGTAAACCCTGGAGTTGGTGCCTGATATCCAATCGCACTTGTTGGGAAGGTCTATCGATGTTAGGGTTTTATTTTAATACCGCAAGTGAACGGTGTCGTAGCACATACGGGTCGAACTTAGGGCGGTGCAAGATTAAACACTAGTTGATTTTAGACTATGAAATAGCTACACAATTCAAATATCAAGAGAAATCTATATAACTAAGGAAAAATTGATTCTAATAATCCAACCTTTGGGCCGTTCGCTCAAATTAATCCCACCTTTCGATTATTTCTTAATAATCCGAGCTTTGAACACGATCCGCTCATATTGAACCGAGAGATCGGTAACCTGTGGAAGTTGTATTTTTTCTTTTGTTTTTTTATAATTATTTTTCTCTTTTCTTCTCTAATCTCCCCCCTTTGTTCTCTCTCTTACCTCCCTTTCTCTCTTCCTCCCCCTCACCACCCCCCTCACTAGAGCCCTACCACCCCATGCGAGCAACCACCACCCCTCCCCCGTCCGCTAAGAAAATGCCCTGCCACCCCTCCCCCACCCACTGCACAAAACCCCCGCCACCCCTCCCCCATCCCCCTATGACAACGTACACCCTGCCACCCCCTCCCCATCCCCTACAAAAGATGAGAGAGAGAGAGAAAAAAATGGAAAAGTGTGTGTGTAGGGTAGCAACAGACGGTGTTGATAAGCCATATCTCCACCAAAAGCTCTCATCTCAGTCATCTCCTCATTCCTCACTTCTCTCTTCATCGCCTGTAATGCCGATCCATCACGTTTCTCCTTTTTTCCCAATTTTCCATTGGTAAGTTTTTTAATTAAATTTCCTACTACTACTTCATTCCTAAACTGCTCATCTCTCCACTTCTTTTTCTCTCTGCTCTTCTTCTCCTTCTTTACTTCTCTCCCATGGCGGTCATAGTGCGGTGTCAAAGTTTCAAGTGCACTGTCTACTTATTCTCCTTCCTGCTTCTCTGATCTATTTTCTTTTTTAGGAAATTTGACAGGAGAAAATCATTCTTACCATGGTCATATTTGAGCATTGTCAAAGTTTCAAGAGTTTCCTGTAGCATTTTCTTTTGGTTCAAGCCTTTTGTATGCTCAGCTTTCTTGCCTCAAACTTTCAAATTTGCATTATGTGTGTGTGGCGCCGAACATAGTTATTGCCTTGGCCCGAAATCAACTAGTTGTGTTAAGTTTAATCAACTCACCACCGTACGACAATGGTTAGTAGATGGTGGTTGGTAGTAGTGCAGCTGCGTGGTGGTGGTTAGTGGTGGTGTGGTTGGTGGTTAATTGTTTTAGTTAATGTTAATTGAAATTAAAATTGATTAATTAGATTAGAATGAATTAGAATAAGACACGTGTCCAATTAACCTATTCTAATGGTCACCAACCTGTTTCAACAGGGTCACGGTTCAATATGAGCGGATCGTGTTCAAAGGTCGGATTATTAAAAAATAATCAAAAGGTGGGATTAATTTGAGCGAACGGCTCAAAGGTTGGATTATTAGAATCAATTTTTCCTATAACTAATAGCTAAACTAATAACAATATATGACAAACACGATGAATATGATAATTAAAACACTAAGATTAAGCATCACCACTAATATGAATTGATCAAAACATAACTCACATCCCAGTTATTCAATTATAGCTTAGGCGAGATTGACATTCCCTTATGACTCAGTAATAAAGCACTGCTGTGAACTGAAACTAAATCCTCGGTCATTTCTCAATACTTAGAGCTCACTTTCGTGATAGCAAAAGGCCTAACTAACATGTATGTCTCCTATTTTCATGGCTCACACACATAATTAGAAGCATTAAGAACCAATGTCAAATAATTCCCACTTCTAGTTCTCGCCTATTTTCATGGGAGAATTTAACTCAATTACAAGACTATCTAAATCAAGACCCAACTTTCTTTGATGAACTCAATTAATAAAATAACAAATTAACATCAAACAAATAATCCTAATCTCAACACTAACTTTCGTTCATAATATAAAACTATGGCTAAATCAAGATGCAAATTTGACAATAAGAACAATCTTATCAAACCCTAAACATATAACTCTGTAACATGGGAATTAGAGACAGTTTACATGATCAATCCATACTAGGGCTCAACTCAATCCTAGTTAAAAATAAAGACTACTCGCTAATCATGGCAATAAAATCAACAAACATAATTGAAAACATGATTAAATAAACAAAAGAGAAGGAAAGAATAAAACTTGAAACGCAATGCTTGAATAGAAGACAAATATGAAATCTTGATCAAAGTCATAATCTAGAATCTCCAAATAGCAATAGAGAATAAACTAGGGTAAAACTAGAGAGGAAAATCTAGAAATAAAAACAACGTCAAACGTGAATGAATAATATCCTAACCTTATTTGAAATCCTCTAATAAAATTGTATCTCCTAATACTAGTAGGAAACCAAGTTATAAGATAAGGAAAGCCAAATAAATCATCAAAGGGCCGGAATTGACAAATCCGTGCGCGCGTAGGAGATCTCAAAACAACAAGGACAACTTGTGAAGCCCATATCTCCTAGAATATAACTCACGTTGGGCCGTGCAACCTATCGTTGGAAAGCTCTTCAAGCCTACTTTCCAATGCTGTTGGAATAATCCAATTATCAACCTCGATTAAAAATTTATAAGTAAAAGAGTAAATAGGACTCAATTTCCGCAATTCTTTAATCAATTTCCAACTTCGTTTAAGCTCCAATTTGCACTCAAATATATACAAAATGATCCTTATCAATGTAGCTAGCTTCCAATTGCTCCTAATTACTCAAGCTTGTCCAATGATACTCCAATTATGTTCTCAATACCTGCAATTCATCAAAGAATACCAAAAACACACAAAAGGAGTAATATTTCGCAAATTAAGTAATAGTATGTAATTATGAACTATAATGCACCTAAATGTTCCTAAAATGCAACCTAAATGCACCTACAACCTATATAAAAATACGACACATCAATCGACTTAGGGCAGTGATAGTATCATGGCTTCTCAATTCTCAGATAAATTATTACAGTTTTCTTTACTAGTTCCAACAATCTAAGTCGATATTCCGTTTGGTTCTAGTACTATTTGTTCACCATGGCTGCTAAAAATGTTCCTGTTGTTCAACCTAATACTACTCTTATAACTATTCCCCAAAAAATCATCCCTGATTTGTCCAAATCTGAACCTTTAAACGGAAAAAACTTCAAACTTTGGTCTGAAAAAAGATCCTTTTATTTCCAACAGTATGATATTGATTATGTGTTACATGAGGAGATTGTTTTTGATGATTTTGTTACCAGTTATGATGCTAAAAAAGCTAAGGACAATCGTACTGTTAGAGGAATTATGTTGCATTACATGTACAATTCTTTGTTTGATATTTAATGTAAATGCAATAGTTCTAAAGAAATATGGACTGCTCTTGATGCTAAGTATGGTTCTGATGATGCTAGTACTAAGAAATATGTTGTTGGTAGGTGGCTTAAGTTTGAGGTTGTTGATGACAAGCCTATTATGGACCAAATTCACGAATATGAGAATCTGGTTTCTTTCATATTGTTGAAGGCATGTCAATCTGTGAACACTTTCAAGCTAATACACTCATCGAGAAGTTACCTTCTTCTTGGGGAAAGTACAAGAAGAATTTGAGGCACAAGAAAAAGGATATGAAGCTGCAATAATTGGTTGCTCATATCAAGATTGAGGATGCTAAGAGGAGTCAGGATCGTGTTAAGACTAATGCTTCTAACTCTGTTGTTATTGTTGAATATAAGAATGCAGGTTCATACAAGAGTGGTGACCAGAACAACAAGCACAAGAGGTTTGATGGAGAATGCTTCTACTGCCACAAGAAAGGACACATTTCTGCCCATTGTCATGCTAGGATTGCAAGTAAGAAGAATGGAAATAAGGGTAACAAAGGCAACCAGAAAAGTTACAACGAAAACTACAAGAAATAATTCTGGACAAGGAAAGCATCAAGCCAATCTCCATGAGACTTGTGAGGATGTCGTTGTTGCTGTTCTCTCTGAAGCCAACAAGGATTTCTTCAAGGAGCTCAAAGATTCTAGGGATGCTGAGTACGTATACATGGGAAACTCCAGCAAATTTCGGGTCCACGACAAAGGAAAGGTCACTCTGAAACCCACTTCTGGAAAGACTTAGCTCTTGTAAATGTGTTGTATGTCCTTGATGTGCGTAAAAACATTATTTCTGGGTCTTTACTTAATAATGGTGGTGTTAAACTTTCTTTTGATTCTACTAAATTAGTGTTGTTTCAGTTTGGCCAGTTTGTTGGCAAAGGCTTTTGTAATGGTGGTCTGTTTGTTTTGGACGTTGAAATGAATGCATCATCCTCTTCTGCTTATATTATTGAATTTGTTGATACTTGGCATTCTAGACTTGGACATGTTAATGTTAAGTCCATTAAGTGCATGCATAGCATGAATTTGATTCCAAAGTTGGCCATGCCGAAATGCAAAAATGTTAAGTGTGTGTTGAGGCCAAGTATCATAAGAAACCTTTTGAGGAAGTAACCAAGAGGCAAACCCAATTGTTAGAGTTAATCCATACTGATCTTGCAGACTATAAGAATGTTGTGAGCAAATCTGGCCAGAGGTATTATATAACCTTTGTTGATGATTGTTCAAGGTTCACTAGAGTTTATTTGCTCAAAAGCAAAGATGAGGTCGTGGACTTTTTATTTATTTATAAGACCGAGGTTGAAAACCAACTAGATAGGTAAATCAAGAGACTTAGTTCTGATTGTGGTGGTGAATGTGGTTCATACTTTCTTGCTGATTTTGTCAAATAAATGGTATTGTTCATGAGTTTTCTGCCCCAGATACTCCTCAACAGAATGGGATAACTGAGAGGAAAAATAGAACTTTGAAAGATATTATGAATGCAATGTTGATTTCCTCGGGTTTATCTGATTTTATGTGGGGAAAAGTCATTTTATCAGCTTGTTATGTTTTAAATAGAGTACTTCACAAGAAAGTAGTCTAAACCCCTTATGAGTTGTGGAGGTTATTCTCCTAACCTGAATTTTGTGAAAGTGTGTGGGTGCTTAGCTAAGGTTCTTGTACATGAATTCAAGAGGGATAAGATTGGACCTAAAACTGTTGTTGGTTATGCCCCAAACAGTGCAGCTTATAGGTTTGTGGGTAAGGATGCCAAATCTGGTTTTTATGGTCATATTTTTGTGCCGAGAGAAGCTGAGTTTTTTGAGGATATATTTCCTTTGAAGTCTTCTAGACTTGTTGATGTTTCTTTGGAGTCTTTACCTTCTTCATCTTCTTCACCTAATGATGTGCTTGATGTTCCTGAAAATTCTGTTGAATCCTCTTTTGAACCTAGGAGAAGCAAGAGACCTATAGTTGAGACTAGTTTTGGATCTGATTTTATTACTACTTTTGTTTTAGAGTATGGTGATGATTTGGATGAATCTTTCCTATCTGCTTTTATTGTTAAAGATGATCCTAAGATCTATGATGAGGCCATGAGATATGTTGTTACTGTGTTATGGAAGGAAGCCATTGATATTGAGATTGAGTCCATTATGTCTAATCATACTTAGGAGGTTGTGGATTTACCTCATGGATGTAAACCTATAGGTTGTAAGTGGCTTTTCAGGAAGAAACTCAAGTCTAATGGGTCCATTGATAAGTTTAAGGCTAGACTCGTTGCTAAGGGTTTTACTCAGAAGAAATATTTTGATTACTTTGATACCTATTCTCCGGTTACTAAGATTGCTTCTATTAGGGTATTGTTTGCTATTGCCTCTATTTATGGTCTTTATGTGCATCAAATGGATGTGAAAACTGCATTTATGAATGGTGATCTTGATGAGGAAATTTATATGGAACAACCTTATGGTTTTAGGATTCCTGGTCAAGAACATAAGGTATGTAGACTTGTAAAGTCCTTGTATGGTTTGAAACAAGCTCCTAAACAGTGGCATGAGAAGTTTGATAATGTTGTTTTATCTCTTGGTTTTAGAACTTGTGATGCTGATTCATGCATTTATGTGAGATCTGCATCTGGTGATTATGTGATTATTACACTTTATGTTGAGAATATGCTCATTTTTGGTACTTCACTAATTCTGATGATATACTCTCAATCAAGTCCTTGCTCAAGTCTTCCTTTGACATGAAAGATATGGGTTAGGTAGATGTGATTTTGGGAGTTAAGGTCGAGAAGATTACTTATGGTTTCAGACTTAGTCAAGCTCATAATGTTGAAAAGGTTCTTAAAAAGTTTGGTTACTATGACCTGGAACCCATTCAAACTCCTTACGATGCTAGTATGTCTTTGAAGAAGAATACTTCTGATAGTGTCAACAGGTTGAGTATGCTAAGATTATTGGGAGTCTTATGTTTTGGATGAATTATTCTCGTCCTGATATAGCTTATGCAGTTAGCAAATTGAGCAGGTTTACTCATAACCCTGGTAATGATCATTCGAATGCTTTGATTCATTTGCTTAAGTATCTTAAAGGGTCTATGAGTCTTGGATTGTGCTATAGTGGTCATCCTCCTATTTTGGTGGGATATTGTGATGCTAACTGGATTTCAGAGAGTGATGATATACACTTTACCAGTGGTTTTATGTCTACTTTAGCAGGAGTAACAATGTCTTTGAAAATCCTCCAAGCAGACATGCATTGTGAAGTCCACAATGGAGTCTGAGTTTATTGCTTTGGAGATGGCTGGTCGGGAAGCAGAATGGTTGGGGAATCTTGTGGCTGATGTTCCTTTGTGGGAAAAGCCAGTGCCATCTATTTTACTTCATTGTGACTCACAAGCGGCCATTAATATTCCCAAGAATAAGGCATATAATGGCAAGAGTAGGCATATACGCCTAAGACATCATCTTGTTTGTAATTTGATCAAATTTGGTGTAATCTCTCTTGATTATGTGAGGTCAGAGAGAATTTAGCGGATCTGTTGATTAAAGGTCTAACAGGAAACTAGTTTCAGAAACTGCTAAAGGAATGGGATTGAGCCCGCCTATGCAGTAGCCCATGATGGATAACCATTCTTTTTCACCATATTCAATGTGGTCAAACGAAGTTGTGAAGCTAGTGCTTGTAATCATGTTGATAATAAAAACATTGAGGTGTTACTCAAGTATCGTTGTATGTTGTAC
Organism: Beta corolliflora; assembly: GCA_947648045.1. NCBI lineage: Eukaryota > Viridiplantae > Streptophyta > Magnoliopsida > Caryophyllales > Amaranthaceae > Beta > Beta corolliflora. The sequence goes on along the minus strand of CANSZD010003329.1, from coordinate 1,092,607 downwards.
CCTTTAGCATGTTTATACTGCATGGTTGAAGATGAGATTCATAGCCCTTGTTGGGGCGGTGCGAGCAGTACGCACTTGATGGACTCACCTACGTAATTGTGGGGGCTAGCCACCTCCTATGAGTAGGGGTATGCACCGGTCCAGGACCGGACCGGACCGGACCGGAATCGGCTGGACCGGTGGACCGGAATCTGGGTTTTCTTGGATCGGGATTTTTCCGGTCCGGTCCGGTCATGGACCTCTTGGACCGGAATTTTTTTTTTCAAAAAAAAAATATTTTTTATTTTATTTAAATATATTTGGGTTTTTTGTCCCAAACCACCTTAACTTTGTGCCACTTTGCGAGAAACTACCTTAAGTAAACGAAATTGTCCAAATCTACCTGAACTCCATAAAACCATTGTTGACCAATACCCAAATGGTATAAAGGGGAGTTGACCGTGGTTTTCAGTTCAATAATAACGATGTGTTAGGCACGTGACCCGGTTCTTTTTTCCCATTTTTCATCCAATTCCCTTATTTCCCTCCATTCCCTCATTTCGGTGCTAATGGTGGTGGTAGGGTGTGGGTGGGGCAGTTTGTGGGTTGCGGGTTTCCGATTTGTGGACGAGATATGGGTTTACGAGTAGCGGGTACTGGGTAGGGCGGTTTGTTGGTTGCGGTGGGTGGTCGTATAGGTTGTGGCAAGTGACGGTTGGTGACTGTATATGGATGTGGCTTGTGGTGGGTGCTCGTATTGGTGGTTGTGGGTTGCAGCGGGTGGTTGTGGGTTGCAGTGGGTGGTCGTAGTGCTTGTGTCGAGTGCTTGTGTTGGGTGCTGGTATTGGTGGTTGTAGGTTGCACTGGGTGGCTTTGGGTTGCAATGGGTGGTCGTAGTGGTTGTGGCGAGTAACGGTGGGTTCGTATTGGTAGCTGTGGCTAGGCAAAGGTGACGGCATTGGGTGGTGAGTGGTGGCCACAAAGAGCAGAAACAAAAAATGGCAAAAATTCGACTCACGTGCTTGGCACGTGACTATTATTGACCAGAAAACCATGGTCAACTTGTTGGAAAACCATTTGGGTATTGGTCAACAATGGTTTTATGGAGTTCAGGTAGTTTTGGACAATTTCGTTTACTTAAGGTAGTTTCTCGCAAAGCGGCACAAAGTTATGGTGGTTTGGGACAAAAAAACCAATATATTTATAAATTATATACATTAAAAATTAATAATTTTAATGTCAATAATCCTAAAAGAATAAATAGTAGGTTTTTAAGTTTCTAACTTTCTACCTTTTAAATTTTTTTTAACATATAAACTTTTTTTTTACTAAAATAATAGAAATTCCGGTCCAACCTGTCCGGACCGGAATTTTCCGGGTTTGGACCGGACCGGACTGGTGGACCGGAATCCTGATTTTCGGTGGACCGGGGACCGGTCCGGTCCAAATTCCTGTCCGGACCGGTTTGTGCACACCCCTACCTATGAGCATAGATGCAGGCTATTCTCTAAAGCAAATCATGAGACAGGGTTGTTATGGCTTAATGTTGTACATGCGGAAACTGATACTCAATTTCACTTAGTTGCAGGTTCAAGACTTTGTTCACCTAGCAATGTTTTTTCCCAATTTTCCCTTTCTTTGAAATCGGCACAAGTTTGAACCAAGTGGTGGATTGTTAGAATAGTTTGGTTTATGTTGGTCCAAACTTGGAAGTTAGTTAACTTCTTTTGTTGTTGTCCCACATTAGTGTGTACTCCAATTTATGTAGAGAAGTGTTCTATAATGTGTTAAACATGTTATGGAGGAGATAGTGGACAATCTCCGGCGCGCCGCAGCCGTCGCTGTCCGCCAGCCGTAGGCTCAGGTCGGCACTGTACAGTACGCGCGTGTGTGACAGTTGTTTTTTGGGGCCCACATGGTTTAATATTTTGTCCGTTTAGATTCTCTTGGTTATTACACTTTTGTAACGTTTAATTAATTGCCATTATTTGTGAGTTATTTCTTATGGCTGTTGGAGATTTTCTCATTAATCCAGCAGTTTCATTTGCCTAATTTTGCTCCTATAAATAGCCCAATCTTCTATTCAGAAAATACACACAACACAATTCTTTCTCCTTGTGCTCACCAGAATACTATTTTCATCAAATTTCTTATGTTCGAGTTCAGTTCCCACTCCATCTACCGGAGTGCGCCGGTTCATGGAGGAGACCACCCTGGAGTCGGTGCCTGCTATCCAATCGCACCTGTTGTGGAGGTCTATCGACTTAGGGCAATGATAGTATCACGACGTCTCAATTCTCAGATAAGTTATTACGGTTTTCTTTACTAGTTCCAACAACAGATATATAAACACAAAAGTATTACGACAACTTATAATGCTATTTTTCCTATTACAAAAAGCCTGTTTTGTTTGGTTCCCAGGCATGATTGTGCAGTAAAAGTAGCATTAACATAAAACTCTACTGCAACAGGAGCATCAAAGCCATTAAATCTGCAGCTGCAGCAGCCGAAACAAGTGTTCACTTCATGAAAAACAAGCAAGGTGAAAGAACCAGCATAAATTACCTAAAAAAGTTGTAGTATTACGGCATAAAAATAGATAAGCAAGGTGAACAAAGGCATAGACAA